>JAJHSJ010000019.1:10825781-11489198 GCA_021015155.1 Magnolia officinalis
AAAGCCACCATGTGCTGAATTATGGTTGAGCGCCTCTAAGTCAGAATCCAAGCTAAACATGCGACGCCTATGCCTGCTGCCCGTTTACTGACTCAAAGTAGGGGCTGCAAGGCACCCATGGGCCTGTGTCGTTGGTGAAAACCCCCACGGCAAATAAGCAGCGCGGGGCTGCCTTGAAGTGAAATTCCTGTCGGATGGTGGGCTGAATCCTTTGTAGATGAATTAAATACACGACGGGGTATTGTAAGTGGCAGAGTGGCCTTGCTGCCACGATCCACTGATCTTTAACCCCATGTAGCATCGATTCGTCCCCTCTCCACCCGCTTTCACCTGAAGGGTACCAGTCTCGGAAGTTGGGGGCGCTCGCGTGGACGCCAAAGGGCTCCGCTTCCGGTCCCTGAACTCCAATCGGCCTTAAAAAGAGTTGGAAAGAGTTAACGAGATGAGAGGAGAGCTCGTTCGGGGCCCGTATGTACGACGCCCCCGCGTGCGCCCAAAGTACAGAACAGTATAACTGCAGAGACACTTTAGGCGTTCCTTACCGCTGAGTGGGGATTTGGCCCCCATATTCCTCAAGGAGCAATGCCACAGTCAAGCCCCGCCTACGCCCTGCTCTGGTACGGCTAAGCAGAGATTTCACCCCTTTTTGAGTTGGTAGAAGCTCGGTTGCCACGCAGGGATGCCTACGTGATGGTCGTGCTTAGCCTTTCATCATCGCATTCCCCTCCAGTTGTGCAGCATAGCCTTCACCTTCGCCATTCCCCACCGAAAAAATTGTGCGCACACGTGGTGCAGTCGCTAGCAACTGGTGCACTTAGCGTACTTCGCACACTCGCGCAGTGAGTAATGTAGGGTACTTTCCTCAATGATGCCTTGCTCATCGTGGCACTAGCCCCGACGATGCCTTACCCACCGTGGCACTAACCTCACCCACTTAGCACAGTGCTCTTGGCTGCCGCCTAATTCACCCCAACGATGCCCTGCCGGCTTAGCACGACGTCCTTATCCGTCGCCTAATTAGCCCCGACGATGCCTTGTCAGCCGTGACACTAGCACTGCCCGCTTAGGACGGCGCCCTGCACGCCACCTAATTCGCCTCGACGATGCCCTGCCGGCCGTGGCACTAGCTCGCCCGCTTAGCACGACGCCCCTGCCCGCCGCCTAATTCTCCATCGACCCTGGTAAACATATACTATTCCAGTTTCCAGCTTTGCCTTCGCCTTCTCCTTTGCTACTCCCCACCGAAAAACACACGCGCGAGTCGATGGGCGGGCGGCGCATGCGCTGGCAACAGGCACACTTCGTGCACTCTGCACTGGCGTAGTAAGTAATGTAGGGGACTTTCCTCGATGATGCCTTGCTCGCCGTAGCACTAGTTTCGCCCACTTAACACGACTAATTCGCCGCGATGATGCCTTGCTCACCGTGGCACTAGCCCGACTAGTTAAGCACGGCGTCCCTACCGTCCCTTAATTCGCCATGATAATGCCCTGCCCGCTGCCTAATTCACCCTGACGATGCCTAATTCACCCTGACGATGCCTAGCCCACCGTGGCACTAGCCTCGCCCGCTTATTAAGGCGTCCCTACATGCCGCCTAATTTACCCCGACGATGCCCTGCCTGCTTAGCATATTGTCCCTGCTCGCCACCTAATTCCCCCCGACGATGCCTTGCCCACCGTGGCATTAGCCCCACCCGCTTAGCACGATGCCCTGAGGCCGCCGCCTAATTCCCCCCGACGATGCCCTGCCCACGTAGCACGGTGTCCCTATCTGCCACCTAATTTACCCCGATAATGAGGTACCCACCGTGGCACTAGCCCCGCCCGCTTTGTACGACATCCCTGCACGCTGCCTAATTCGCCCCGACGATGCCTTACCGGCCGTGGCACTAGCCCGCATGCTTAGCACTGCGCCCCTGCCTGCTGCTTAATTCATTACCGACCATGGGAAACATATACTATTCCAGTTCGGCAGTTTTGCATTCGCCTTCGCCGCTCACCACCGAAAAATGCATGTGCGCGTCAGCGGGTGGAAGCACAGGCGCTGGCAATTGGCGCACTTAGCGCACTTCGAGCACTCGCGCACTTGCGTAGTAAGTAACGTAGGGGACTTTCCTCGACAGTGCCTTAGTCACCATGGCTCTAGCCTCGCCCGCTTAACACGAATAATTTCCCCAATGATGCCTTTCCGCCATGGCACTAGCCCGGCCCGCTGAACACGACATCCCTGTAGGCCCCCTAATTCGCCACGACGATGCCCTACCCGCTTAGCATGACATCCCTGTCCACCGCCTAATTCACCCCGACGATGACTTGCCCGTCATGGCACTAGCCCTGCTGACTTATCACGGCGTCCCTGCACACCACCTAATTTGCCCCGACAATGCCCTGCCTGCTTAGCACGACGTCCCTGTCCACCTCCTAATTTGCCCCAACGATGCCTTGCCCGCCGTGGCATTAGCCCCTCCTGCTTAGCACGGCGCCTCGGGCCGCCGCCTAATTCGTCCCGACGATGCCCTGCCTGTGTATCACGTCGTCCCTGTCCTCCGCCTAATTTTCCCCAATGATGAGGTGCTCGACGTGGCACTAGCTGTCACGTCCCGAACTCGGAAAATGGGCTCACAAAATTTTTGATCACCGAATCCGGTGTCGACAGCCTCCGTAGTACCCCATTCTCGGTTTCTAGCGCCCATACGCTAGATTCTAATCCTGGGATCCTACAAGGAGGATTTTCAGTATGATTTTTTTTTTGTAATGAAGCATAATCACAGGTATACCCAAATCATAAAGGCAACATCATCATCACATATCCACTAATATAGTCATTTGAATACACTACTGAAAGGGATATACATATATCGAAATCAAAGCTCCAGAGGACAGCTGCGTGCTCCAAGCTCAACGCTGCTGCAACCTAACGCCACCTGCACGCATCTATCGTGGATAAGCTTACAAAAGCTTAGAGGGTGGTGAAAGTGTGTGCACAAGATAAGTGCCAAGTATACCATAAAGCACATAAATCATACATCATCGGGATAAGCAGAAATACTAACAATATCATGAATCATATGACATCAGAGTAAGCTGAAGTATACTGGTAAGTCCATGAATGCTATCAGCCGTACCAAGGCTATGCGATGTAAAACATAATAAGACAATAAAAGATGTTGAGGATGCAAAGCAATATGCAAATCCAGACGAGCCACGAATACCATCAACCCCATCTAGGCCATATAAGTGCAAAAACGTAGTAACCCAAAATGCTAAGTACTGCAGATGCAATGTAATATGCGGTGCGAATGAAATGATCATGTAGGAATGTGAAGTCAGGATGATAGTACGAAGTATCACAGGCTATGGGGTCCATCACAAGGGACTTCTATCCAAACCAGTCCCATACTTAAATTTGGATAGTTAGACACAATGTGGTAAACTCCTGATCTCAGGCTAGTCACGCGCCCAACCGAAATCGTGGCCATGTGAAGGTACACGTAACAAATAGTTACGCACCACCAGCCCGAGTGGATAGTGAATGAATGAATGAATGGATATGCAATTCCTGCTCAATAAGTCCACATTTTAGTACGGTTGCTCTCTGGGGAAATCACCAGGGTCTATTACACTCGACACCGACTGCCTCCTCCCCAGCTGCACAGCCCAGTGAGTGAAATAGACCTCACTATCCGCCTGGCCAGTAGTCTGCCAATACCTATCCGGCTCGTCGATAGCGGACCCATTTACGAGCTGGTCATACTCAGCCTAGCTTATAGCCCCCTCACTCGGGCGGATAAGGCCACACCCCCTCCTAACCGACCATGACACAGTGGGAGGCGCGGCCTACTGGTATTCGGCACTCGGGCACTCATGTTCCACTCGGTCTAGACGTTGGGGCTACTTCTGGCCTCGAAGGTTCTGGGATTTTCACCTAAGGACATCCTAAGTGCCCCATAGTGCTAGAACCAAATATTTTCGATGTCCCATTTAACCATCCACGATGCGCCTGTGGAGGCTGCGGCCCTGATGTCGCTAGGGCCTACAATGATCAAGTCACACATATGCGAGATGCATGAGTCATACCATATAATCATGCAACAATCTCACGCGTACCATGCGCTCATGTGGGGCGCTCCGTCTCATAAAGAGTCTCGTAAATGTCTCAGCCCAACGGCTTATGCTATGATCAAACATTCCTCATATCAAGCATACATATGATGCGTATGGTTATAAATCATGGAGCTATACTAAGCATGTTAAAATGATGAACGGTCCTTACAATGAAGATGGACCTAGATGGCCTACACATAACAAGTACGGGCCTATTAATGAGCCTTAGGGAGAGTTATAATGCGGACATTTAACCAACATTATTCTTACAATGTGGACATCAAACCAACATTGCTCCAGGGCATGGCCCGCCATAAATGTCAGTACATAAACGATGGTGGGATCACATTACAATGGGCCTCAACCCATGGGCTCCAAATACATCACAATGGACCTCAACCCATGGGCCCTATACACATCACAGTGGGTCTCAACCCACGGGCCTTTATACATCACAATGGGTCTCAACACACGGGCCCTAATACATCACAATGGGCCTCAACCCATGGGCCCTAGAATACATCAAAATGGGCCTAATCATATGGCCCTCATATATGTCAAGGTGGCCTCAACAACGAGCCTCCTACACATGACGGTGGGCCTCAATAACGGGCCCTCATACACATCAAGGTGGGCCTCAATAACGGGCCCTCAATGGACGGCCACAAATATATACCAAGGTGGGGTCCACTTGAACTATGGGCCTGACTCAGTCTTAGTCTCAAGCCATAAAATAAGCTTTCAAAATGGTTGGACAGATTAGATGCAACACATACATCAAGGGTGGGGTCCACTAAACTATGGATCTGACTCATTCTTTAGCTCATGCCCAAAAATGAGCTTGCAAAATAGATGGACAGCTTGGATGCAACACATGCATCATGGTGGGTCCCATGAAGGCCCACCATCAGGTATACATATTACATAATATAATATATATATACATAATATATATATATATGTATTATATATAATATATATATATATATACACACACACACACACACACACAGCCACACACACATGCATACACACACGTGTACACACACGCGCACACACATACACACACGCACTCACGCACGCACCCACTATCCCCTGGACGGTGGGGATAGACAAATACATCACAGTGGCCACCACTGTCCAGCGGACGGTGGAATGAGACACATGCATCATTGTGGGTCCCATGTGGGGCCCGCCTTAATGTTTATCTTCCATCCAACCCGTTCATAAGGTCAGGCGGGCCTGGACGAAGGGGAGAAACAAATTTCAGCTTGATTCGAAACTTCTGTGGACCCAAAATGGGTTTCAATGGTATACACTCAATCCCACTGTTTCCTCTGACCTGGGCCACCTGAGCATTGGATATGGCTGATTTTTGGAGGACGGCCCGATGCCAAAGGGGCCCACCATATGAACGGCTTGGATGACAGATATACATCACAGTGGGGCCCACAGTTGGAGCTGTGGGACCCTGCTGGTCGTCTGTCAAAATGCAGCAGCGTCCTGCTGCTGCGTCAGCAGCAAGCGCTGCCTCTTTTTATTATTTATTTATTTATTTATTTTTTAAAACGCGGTATTTTCATGGTTTTTCACGTGTGGGGCCTATATTGCAAGAATTCGCCTCGTCCACTGCTTACCACAGTCCATAACAAATCCATCAAGCCCAATATTGGGCATGTTTTGGCGTGTAGAAAATTAAAATGTGTTTCAACGGTGAAAAATCACTATTTCCAAAGGTATGGCCCGCCTGAAAGTCGGATTGACTTCCTTTTTCGGTTCAACGCCTAAAATGGGCTTGGGAACGGGGTGGACGACGTGGATTCCATTTATGTATCAAGGTGGGGCCTGTACAAGTGGCCCACCCCATTGCTTCCTAGCAAGCTAATATTTGTGTTTTCATTTTAGTCCAGGGACATCCCTAGACGTCTGGACGTCACACATGCTCAAGGTGGGCCCTACTCAGGTGGGCCACCAAATGGATAAACGGCATGTAAAAAACATACATTAAGTGGGGTCCATCCAAGTGGGCCACATGACCACCTCATCACACACAAAGATAAATAAATAAATAAATAAATAAAAAGAGAGGGAGAGAGAGATAGAGAGGGAGATGGGACACGCATGATGGAGGGCTCCGCCACTATGAGCCCTCCCTTCCAATTAATCGTACATCAAGTGGGTCCCATTACTCGTGGGCCCATCAAATTGAAAATCAACGGTGGAGATCCTTTCTCCACCAAAATGGAAGGTCTAGATAACCCTATTCATGCAAGAAAATAAACATCATGATGGCGTCCATGGAGAATGGCCCCATCATGGAATGATCATGAAGATCAAGGTGGGCTATCGGCCACATTTAGGGTCCCAAGTGAGATCTGTACCATCAATCGGTAAGCCTCACTTGGCCCTTCATCATAAAAATGAAGTCTAGGCCTATGGACAACACCCACCTTTTGATCTAATCGGTGTATTGGAACGCTTATCTTCTTGTGCTCCTCTTAGATGGAAGAGATGAGAAATGGAGGACTAAGATGATGGATTTTTGGGATGGAAAAGGTGGGCCTCACACATGCACTTTTCTCTCCATGGGAAGAGCTTGGACGTGGGTGCTCTTTGCTTGGAATTATGAAGGAAAAGAGAGAGAGGAGTGGTGGTTGTAAGAGAAGTGATGGGAGATGGGTGATGGATGTGAGTAATGGGTGAGGTGATGGATTGGTTGACTTTTGTGGTTGCTTTACTTATGGAGAAAGGAAGCATGGGGGTGCTTTGTACTTGACATGAGGGGTTATTGATGGGATTGATTTGACATGTTGTAGAGATTCTCTCGGGATCGTAAAAGCACGGCGTTTCTTCGAAAAAAACACCGGCCCACATCTTCCAGCTTGGGTATCGGATCGGTGCGCGAGTTGGTCGCAATTATACAGGTCTTGGATTAAGCCGACTCAATTCTACAGGATACGACTTAGGGTTGATCGCAAACGTCGGTTATCAGTCGCAGATTGCCAGACTTCGATGGAAAGGATCGCGGGATTCGACGGAACAGTACGAACTAGGATACGGGTCTTACACTAGCCCTGCCAGCTTTGCACGCGTCCCTACACGCTACTTAATTGGCCCCGACAATGCCCCGCCAGCTTAACACGACATCCTTGCACGCCACCTAATTCGCCCCGACGATGCCTTGCCTGCTGTGGCACTAGCCCCTCCTCCTTAGCATGGCGTCCCTGCACGCCGCCTAATTGACCCCTAAGATGCCTTGACCGTCGTGGCCTAGCCCCGCCCGTTTAGCATGGCGTCTCTGCCTGCCGCCTAATTCACCACCGACCGTAAGAAACATACACTATTCTAGTTGCACAGCTTTGCCTTCGCCTTCATCGCTCCCCACCGAAAAACATGTGCGAGCGCATTGGCGGGCGGGTGGCACATCACGCACTCGCACACTTGTGTAGTAAGCAACGTACGTAGGGGACTTTCATCGACGGTGCCTTGCTCGCCGTGACACTAGCCTCGCTCGCTTAGCACGACTAATTCGCCCCGACAATGCCTTGCCCGCCGTGGCACTAGCCCGGCCCGCTGAGCATGACGTTCCTGCATGCCCCCTAATTTGCCACGACGATGTCATGCCCGCTTAGCACGGCGTCCCTGCTTGCCTCTTAATTCACCCCGACGATGCCTTGCCCGCCGTGGCATTAGCCCCGCTCGCTTAGCACGATGCCCCGGGCCGCCACCTAATTCGCCGCGACGATGCCTTACCCACGTACAACGACGTCCCTGTTCGCCTCCTAATTTGCCCCAATGATGAGGTGCCCGCCATGGCACTAGCCCCGCCCGCTTTGCACGACGTCCCTACAGGCCGCGTAATTCACCCCGATGATGCCCTGCCCGCTTTGCACCGCGTCCCTGCATGTCAGCTAATTCGCCCCGACGATGCCTTGCCCGCTGTGACACTAGCCCCACCCGCTTAGCATGGCGTCCCTACAGGCCGCCTAATTGGCCCCGACGATGCCTTGCCCACCATGGCACTAACCCAACCCGCTTAACACGGTGCCCCTGCCCACCGTCTAATTCGCCACCGACCTTAGGAAACATATATTATTCCAGTTGTGCAGCTTTGTCTTCGTCTTCGCTGCTCCCTACCAAAAAATGCGTGTGTTCGTCGACGGGCCGGCGACGATGCCAACTGGCGCACTCGCGCACTTGTGTAGTAAGTAACGTAGGGGAGTTTCCTCGACGGTGCCTTGCTCGCCGTTGCACTAGCCTCGCTCACTTAACACGACTAATTCACCCCGACGATGCCTTGCCCGCTGTGGCACTAGCCCGACCCGCTAAGCACAACGTCCCTGCACGCTCCCTAATTCGCCACGACGATGTCATGCCTACTTAGCATGACGTCCTTGTCCGCCTCCTAATTCCCCCAGACGATGCCATACCCGCGGTGGTACGAGCCCCACCCGCTTATCACGGCATAATTTACCCCGACGATGCCCTGCCCACTTAACACGGCGTCCCTGCCCACCGCCAAATTCGCCCCGACGACACCTTGCCCACCATGGCACTAGCCCCGCCCGCTTAGTACGGTGTCTTTGCAGGCCGCCTAATTTGCCCTAACAATGCCCTGCACGCCTTACCCGCTGTGGCACTAGCCCTGCCTGCTTAGCACGACACCCCTGGCCGCCGCCTAATTCACCCTAGCGATGCCTTGCCTGCTTAGCACGGCGTCCCTATCCACCGCCTAATTCGCCCCGACGATGCCTTGCCCGCCGTGGCACTAGCCCCGCCCGCTTAGCATGACGTCCCTGCATGCCGCCTAATTTGCCCCGACGATGTCTTGCCCATCGTGACACTAGCCCCGCCCGCTTAGCACGGCGCCCTTGCCCACCACCTAATTCACCCCGACGATGCCCTGCTTGCTTAGCACGGCCTCCCTGTCCGCCGTCTAATTCGCCATGACGATGCCTTGCCCACCGTGGCACTAGCCCCTCCTGCTTAGCACAATGCCCCTGCTGCCGTGCTGCCACCGTCGTGTTGTCGTGTTGCTATGGGCATGTTATCATGCTGCTGTGGGCGTGCTGGCGTGCTGTTGTGGGCGTGCTGGCATGTTGCCGCCATCGTGCTGGCGTACTGTCGTGCTATTGTCGGTGTGCTATCGTGCTGCTGCCGTCGTGCTGGCATGCTGTTGTGGGCGTGCTAGTGTACTGCTGCCATCGTGCTGCTGTGGGCATTCTAGTGTGCTGCTGTGGTCATGGCAGCGTATTGTTGTGGGCGTACTAGCATGCTGTCGTGTTGCTGTGGGCGTGCCAGCTGCTACTACCGTGCTGTTGTGGGTGTGCCAGCGTGCTGTCGTGATGCTGTGGGCATGCCAGCGTGCTACCGTGCTACTGTTGCGCGCCCATCGTGTTTCTGTTACGCGCGGGGAGACTAGCGACGCTGTAGCGCTGCGGCCACATTGCGCCCGCGTACGGGCTGAGGACCATAATATATAACTGCTGAGACACTTTTAGCGCTCCTTACTGCTGATCGGGGTTTTCAGCCCGGACTACCTTAAGGAGAGGATAGCCGCTAGGCCGCAGCCACGCCGCCGCCAGACCGCATAGTGAAGCTTATCTATGAGAAGAAAGAAATGGGAAGCGCAGAAGGATGTTAGGGGCCTTGCACAAAACCTTAGGATCTAGCCCTCCAGAACAAACCAGAATTATGGATAATAAAGCAATGAAAACAATCAATGCATCAATCACGCACCACATAAGAGATTTTTACATGGAAAACCCTCAAAGAGGTAAAAACCACGGGACCTCGTCCAGATCAACAATCCACTATGAAGTAGAACGTTACAAACTTCTTCACTCACACAGGAGTGGATAAATAATGAGAGAAACAAAGAAAACGGAGATATCTCACCGATTACGAGGACATAGAAGCGCCGACATATAGATTGCACAATAGATAACCTCCACGAGCATAACCTCCCTTCTATAAGCTTCCTCTCTCTCTTTTCCTCTCTCTCTCACCTTTGATAGCCCTAAACCCTTTAGCAAATCCCTTGTAAAGCTTTAGAAAACCGTCTTGTCATGCCTAGAAAGCCCTAGGAACTCCTATTTAAAGTTTTAGGAAACTCCTTTCGGCATCCCAGTTGCGAAAGGACTTGTGACACAAGATCCGCGCAAAATCGCGGAACGAATCTGCGTAGCCTTGATTGGTCGAACCGAGTCCACGACCGGTCGAGAGCCACCTTCGACCGGTCGAGCACCTCGGTTGACTGTCGAGCACCCCGGAGAAAAATAGTCCACAGTCGTTGGACTTTGAGTCGTGTCACGGCTCGACTCCTACGACTAGTCGAAACCAGCCTTCAACCGGTCGAGCAGGGCTCACGACCGGTCGACGAGGGGTCAAAAAAACCCATCAAATCTCTCTCTTTTTGACCCGGGAGGGATCCACCTTCTTCAAGCCAGCCAGGTTTCTACAAACCTCAAACTTGCCCTGGAGCAAAGCCTTTGTCATCATGTCTGACACATTATCGTCTATGTGGACCTTCTCAAGCTGTAACACCTTTTGTTCCAAAGTATCCCTGATCTAGTGATACCGAATCTCTATGTGCTTCAACTTGGAATGCTGACTTGGATTCTTGCTCAAGTGTATAGTACTTTGACTATCGCAATAGACCACGTGCTCCTCCTGCTTTAGGCTAAGTTCCTATAGGAACCTCTTCATCCAAAGCATCTCTTTACATGCCTCTGTGACTGTAATATACTTGGCCTCTGTCGTCGACAACGCTACGACCTTATGTAGCTTGCTCTGCCAGGAAACCGCTCCCCCTGCAAATGTGAACATAAACCCCGATGTAGACTTCCTGAAGTCTATGTCACCTGTCATATCAGCATCTATGTTGCCCTCTAACACATGTTTACCGTCACCATAGCATAGGCTCAACCTGGATGAGCCTCTTAGATACTGCAGTATCCATTTCACCGCTACCCAATGTTCTTCGCCAGGATTGGCAAGATATTGGCTGACAACACCAACCACATATGCTATGTCTGAGCGTGTACACACCATAGCATACATCAAACTTCCTACAGCTGATGCGTAGGGTATCTTCTGCATCTCTTCCACCTCTGCCTTCGCCTTGGGACACTGCCTGTCGCTCAATCTGAAGTGACCATCCAGTGGAGTACTGACTAGCTTCGCTACATTCATATTGAACCGCTCTAGAACTTTCTCAATATGTCGCTCTTGTGAAAGCCAGAGCTTCCTGCTGCTTCTGTCACGGGTTATTTCCATTCCTAGGATTTGTTTAGCAGGGCCCAAGTCTTTCATTACAAAAGACTTGCCCAACTCCTATTTCAACCTGTCGATCTTCTTGATGTCTTTTCCCATGATGAGTATGTCGTTAACGTATAAGAGCAGAATTAAGAAATCACCATCCGAGAACTTGTGCGTGAACACACAGTGGTCCGACTCCTTCAGTCATACCCATGCTGTAACATGAACGAATCGAACTTCTTGTACCATTGATGTGGAGATTGTTTCAGCCCATACAAGCTCTTCCTCAGCCTACACACCATATGATCTTTGCCCTTGACTTTGAACCCCTTTGGTTGGTGCATGTAGATCTCTTCTTCCAGGTCACCATGGAGAAAGACAGTTTTAACATCTAACTGTTCTATCTCCAGATCCATGCTAGCCGCCAACCCAAGCAACACCCGTATGGATGTCATCTTCACCACTAGTGAGAATATCTCCTCAAAATCTATGCCTTTCCTCTGACCAAATCCTTTCACCACAAGTCTGGCCTTGAACCTCGTCTGTGAATTCTTCTGCTCAATCTTCTTTCTGAACACCCACTTGTTGCTTAGAGCTTTCTTGCCCTTATGTAGTTTCACCATATCATAAGTGTGGTTCTTATGCAAGGATTTCATCTCCTCTTGCATAGCTTTCAACCACTCCTCCTTATGCTAATTGGCTAAGGCCTCAGAATAATCTTCTGACTCTCCCCCATTAGTCAGCATAATGTACTCATGTGGTGAGTACCTTTTGGAGTCTGTCCCTAGATGCCCTTCTCACCTGTGGCTCAACAGGTGGGTCAAGTGGGGGCTGCTCCCCTGGTCCATCTTCTGAAGGAACTCCCTCGTCCTCTGTACCTTGCTGTACTCTCCCATCATCAGGCACCACGGGAGGAGTAACCGGATCCATGTCCTCTGGCTTACCTGAAGTAGCCTGGTTCTTCTCTAGCTTACCAATGTCTTTTATACACTGATCTTCAAAGAAAACTATATCTCTGCTCCTGACGGTCTTCCTCTCGATCGGATCCCACAATCTGTAACCGAATTTTTCATCACCGTACCCTAAGAACATACACTGCCTGATCTTCATATCGAGCTTGGACCTCTCGTCCTTTGGTACGTGAATGAATGTCCTGCATCCAAACACCCTGAGATGACTGTACGATGGATCATGTCCAGTCCACACCTTCTTAGGCAGTTCTTCATTCAATGAGGCTGATGGAGACCTGTTTATCAAGTACATTGCATGTGCATTGCTTCTCCCTAGAACGTCTTGGGCAACTTCGCATGGGATAACATGCATCTGATTCTCTCAACAATGGTCCGATTCGTTCGTTCAGCTACACCATTATGCTGGGGGGTCTTGGGAACCGTCTGTTCATGCCATATACCCAGGGACTTGCAGTACTAATGAAAGTCGTCAATGTATTCACCACCATTGTCAGTGCAGATGCACTTCAATGGTCTACCTGTCTCTCTCTCGACCATAGCATGAAACAATTTAAACAAAGACCTCGTCCTTAGATTTCAAAGCATAAACCTAAACCCTCTTAGATGCATCATCTATAAAAGTAACAAAATACAATGGCCCACCCAAGGTTTTTGTCCTCATAGGACCACAAACATCAGAATAAACCAAATCTAATGCATGCTCTTTATTAACATGAGAAGCAGATTAAACAAATGAAACTCTATGTTGTTTCCCTGATAAACAATCAAGACAGGTTTTGAGAGGTGTACCTGTCACTTCTGGAAGGAGCCGCTTCCTCGCTAGTAGCTGAAGCCCTTTTTCACTCATGTCGCCTAGACGCCTGTGCCACATGTCAATAGCTGAATCTTCCGCTACGTTCAACCCACCCTTCTACATACTGATAGTTGCCTTGTAAAGGATGCAACACTTCTTTCCTCTGGCCACGATCAATGAACCATTGATGAGCTTCCATCACCCACATGCAAACCAGCTTTCATAGCCAGCATCATCCAACCTTCCCGTCGACATCAAGTTGAGGCGAAGGTCTAGGATATACCTCACATCCCTGAGAACCAATGTGCAGCCCACATTGGTCTTCACACAAAGCAAGAATTTCCCATCTTCACAGTCCCATAGTCACATGACTTGTAGCTTATGAAGGAGTCCCTGCGTGGAGTCGCATGAAAAGAAGCTCCCGAGTCTATCACCCAGTCGTTGTCCTAACTCGTAACCCTAAGACATACATCATGATCTACAGAAAGAATAACTACAACGTCGCCATCTGAAGCGACCGCAGTGGAATCTGATTCATCTTCCTTCCCTTTTCCTTTCTTATCATTTTTCTTACCACGACATTCATGCTTGTAGTGGCCGTTCTTGCCACAATTCCAGCAATCAACATCTTTTCTGTTACTTAACTTACCTCTTGACTTATCTCGGGCCTTCCCGCCCTTCCTGTTCTTTCCTCTCCCCCGTTCCTATGTCACAGGGCCTCTTGCTGAGTAGACCCCTGAGACTTCCTCCTTGTCTCCTCATTGAAGAGATAACTGGTTACCTGTTCCATGGATATCTTTCCGTCTGACATGGAGTTACTTAGAGACACCACCAATGTCTTCCAACTGTCAGGCAATGAACCAAGCAATAGTAAAGCTTGCAATTCATCATCCAGGACCATCTTCATAGAGGTGAGTTGGTTCACTATATTGTTGACCTCATTCATGTACTCGGCCACAGAACCACCATCCTTGAACTTGAGATTCACAAGTCGCCTTATCAGAAAATTTTTATTATCGACTGTCTTCCTCTCATATAGCCCTTGTAATTTCAGCCATAGGCTAGCGACTGAGGTTTCCGTAGACACATGGTGGAACACTGAATCATCTAACCATTGTATAACAAATCCCACTGCCTTTCGGTCCATCTTCTTCCAATCATCATCAGTCATATCCACGGATTTTGTTGATATGCCTAAAATTGGAGAATATAGGTCTTGCAATAAAGCAATTCCTCCATCTTAGCCTTCCATATGGTCCAGTTAGAACCATTGAGGCTGATCATCCTTGATGAGCCACCTTCCATAATTCAAAACTGATCCTACCCGTTCAATGAACTTAGCTCTAATACCACTTTGTTGGGGGCCTTGCACAAAACCTTAGCATCTAGCCCTCCAGAACAAACCAAAATTATGGATAATAAAGCAATGAAAACAATCAATGCATCAATCACACACCACACAAGAGATTTTTACGTGGAAAACCCTCAAAGAGGTAAAAACCACGGGACCTCGTCCAGATCAACAATCCACTATGAAGTAGAACGTTACAAACTTCTTCACTCACACAGGAGTGGATAAACAATGAGAGAAACAAAGAAAACGGAGATATCTCACCGATTACGAGGACATAGAAGCACTGACATATAGATTGCACAATAGATAACCTCCACGAGCATAACCTCCCTTCTATAAGCTTCCTCTCTCTCTCTCTCACCTTTGATAGCCCTAAACCCTTTAGCAAATCCCTTGTAAAGCTTTAGGAAACCCTCTTGTCATGCCTAGAAAGCCCTAAGAACTCCTATTTAAAGTTTTAGGAAACTCCTTTTCGCATCCCAGTTGCGAAAGGACTTGCGACACAAAATCCGCACAAAATCGTGGAACCAATTTGCGTAACCTCAACTGGTCGAACCGAGTCCACGACCGGTCGAGAGCCACCTTCGACCTGTCGAGCACCTCGGTCGACTGGTCGAGCACCCCGGAGAAAAATAGTCCATAGTCGCTGGACTTTGAGTCGTGCCACAGCTCGACTCCTACGACTGGTCGAAACTAGCCTTCGACCGGTCGAGCAGGGCTCACGATCGGTCGACGAGGGTTTAAGAAAACCCATGAAAGGAAATAAAAATAAAAGCGATTAAGAGTAGGAGAGCAGTGAAGCCTATTAACAGCTTCTTTGGCAAAAAATTCCCAAAATCTGACTCTTTGTAGGGATAAATAAGGATGGCAAGGAATGTAATTATAGAGATTATGGAGAGGCACAAGGTGATGAGTGAACAGCCTGTGAAAATATCGAACGCATTCTTCCCTTCAAATGTTGGTGTGCCATCTTCTGTCCTAAATGTTGAGGTTTTTGTCCTGCGGAATCACACAGATCTAGATCTAGGATAACAATTCAATGGCACCAAGCACACACAAGAGAACATACAGATTTAACGTGGAAAACCCTTCCGGGAAAAAACCATGGCACAAAGCGACAGATCTCCACTATGAAACAGAAATTATAAAGAGAGAGGACTTGCCTGATTCGAACAACCTCAAATCTCACCCTTGCTACACCCTTTGATTTTCGTAGAACCCCTTTAGGAAGCCTTAAAATACTTTCCCATACCTTCCCATGCCCTAGAAAAGCCCTAGGAACACCTATTTATAGTTTAGGCAACTTCCCTTCCGCATCCCAGTTGCAAAAGGACACAGATTTCTGCAATCCGCAAAATTGCAGAACGAATCTGCGTAAACTACGACTAGTCGAAGGGGAGCTACGACTAGTCGAACAATCCCTACGACTGGCCAAAGGGCCCAAATATGAAAAAACTAAGCTCGCTTTACTTCAAGTCATGCAAGCCACGACTAGTCGAGCAGCTCATACGACCAGTCGAGCAATCCCACGACTACCCGAGCAGCTCATACGACCAGTCGAGCAATCCCACGACCAGTCGAAGGCGGTGAAGACTTTTCTCACAACAATCTCCACCAAGTCTTCAACCTTCAGCCGTGTAGCTCCTTGACCTCTTCTCTTATTTCTGTATTCCATCATAGCCTCTCTTGCACACTCCGTCTTCCTTTTAAGCCATTGCCAAGCCCAGAGAAGTTACACAGACCTTGAACTTCCCTACAAGGACGATCTAGGTGAGCATGTCTGCAGAATCAAAATCCACAAGCTCAATCACCTTTGCTCTGTCTTCTCAAAAGGAAAGACATAGTCTTCTTACCATCTCACCGCTACCCAATATTACTTGCCGAGGTACTTGCTCACAACACTGATAGCCTGTGAAATAACTGATCTAATCCAGACCATGGCATACACTGCTAACCGCATTCGAATAAGGCTCATGAGATATCCTGCTTTTCCTCATCTGTTTTGGGACATGTCCTGAAGAAAACTTGAGGAGAGATGCGTATGGAACGCTCTCCAGCTTCACCTGGCCCATCACATCATTGATCAATACCTATACATAAGGTATTCCTCCTGTGATTACCACAACCTACTCCTCCTTCAGTCTCAGTGCCAAGAACCATCTTTGCAGCCCCCGATCCTTCATCCATGAAGGAATCAAACCACTGCCTAGGCGACAGGTCAAACCACAACCTCCTGCAAAGTCTTTTCTCAACCTCTTTAACTTCGAACCGCTCTGGTTGCTTCATGTAGATCTACTCTTCACTTTTCCTTGTAGAAGTGCAGACTCCACATCCATCCTTCCAGCTCAAGATCACATTGGCCAACCAGAGCCAATCACGGATCTAATAGACACCTGCTATACCGTCGGATCAAATATCTCTAAGAAGTCGATCCCTTCTCTCTGATCATAACCCTTTGCTACCAACCACGCACTGTATCTATGCTGTATCCTCCTTAAGATCCACCTGCATCCAACCGCTTTCCGGCCCACTAGAAGCTTCACCTGCTCTCATATGTCGGTCTGGTACAATGAATCCATCACATCACCCATAGTCACCTTTCACTTCTTAGCACCAGGCTCACCTAGAGCGATCTGAATAAAGATTGAATCCCTTGCGATATTGGAGTCGTCTATGTACCTCGCCGATATCCTGCGATCATGCCGTGTGATTCTTCTCACAGGTGGCTGCTCCGCCTGCTCTGTATCCCTATCTGCACATCTCAGTCTTCCTGCCCTGTCCGCTCATGTGGTCATGCCTAACATGATACACACGTGCAGAGGTGGAATCCACTACATCTACTGTAGCTTCACCGTTTGAAGTTCTCCCGATCAACCCGTACAAGTTACCGAGTCGTTGTGCTTTCATGATTACCTGTGCCTCCTTAAACACTTTAAGAGCACTATCAATACTTGTGTACTTGCATCCTTTTGCCTCAAGCACACCAAGAGAAATTAGATTATACTTCAAATCAGGAACGTGCCTGACATCAGTCAAGGTATACTCCACCCCATCAAACATCCCGATGCACACCGTACCAACAGCCACAACATTACATGCAATGTCATTACCCATAAATACCTATCCACCATCGCACTCCCTATAGCTGGCGAACCAACTCTGATGAGGAGTCATGTAAAAAAATGCCCCTGTGTCTAGCATCCACTAGTCCTTACAATCATCATATGACCATCTGAGCGAAGACACGGATAAAACATCACTATCACATCTATTTGACATGGCAGCGTTGGCCTCCCTGCATGAAGCCTTAGAATCTTCTCTCTTCAATTTAGGATTCCACAATCCTTCTTCATATGTCCTTCCTTCCCACAATTCCAGCACTTTACCTTTCCTTTGCCCTTGGCCTTTGATTTAGATTTATAACTGAAGAACCCGTACCTTGTTCAAAATTCCTAACCGTTGTAAATAGTGCATCAGAAGATGTCCCCATGTCGCCGTTTAGCTTTCTCATAGCCTTCCCTTGAAGGGTTGAGATAACGGTGTCGACACTCAGGGTTTTATTCATGCTGCACATAGTGTCCTTGAATGACTCATACGACGCTGGAAAGGAATTCAGCAACATACATTACTTCCTCCATATCCAGCAATTTATAAACTAATTTATTAAAGTTGCTGATGTGAGCCTCCAGATCTCCACCCTCTGCCATCTTGAAGTTATACCACTGCCGCTTCAAGTACAGGCGATTTTCAGAGGATTTTTTCACATAGACATCCTCTAACTTCGCCCATAACTTAGCCGCAGTTTTCTCCCTCATGATGCTATAGAGAACGTCATCCATGAAACATAAACGGATCGATGATAAAGCCTTCTTATCAAGAGTATTCCAATCACCATCAGTCATAGTAGACTTTTGATCCTCAAGAGCACCATCTTCGCCTTGCTTGATTAAGGAACTCATCATCTTGATCTTCTATAACTCAAAATTATTTTTCCCTGAGTACTTCTCAATCTCATACCTGGTGCTCGCCATCATTACTAATCCCTCAGATTCAGATCTGTGCCCAACGATAACTTTGATACCACTTGTTGGGGTTTTTGGCCTGCGGAATCACACAGATCTAGATCTAGGATAACAATTCAATGGTACCAAGTACACACAAGAGAACATACAGATTTAATGTGGAAAACCCTTCCGGGAAAAAACCACGGCACAAAGCGATAGATCTCCACTATGAAACAGAAATTACAAAGAGAAAGGACTTACCAGATTCGAACAACCTCGAATCTCACCCTTGCTACACCCTTTGATTTCTGTAGAACCCCTTTAGGAAGCCTTAGAATACTTTTCCATACCTTCCCATACCCTAGAAAAGCCCTAGGAACACCTATTTATAGTTTAGGCAACTTCCCTTCAGCATCGCAGTTGCAAAAGGACACAGATTTCCGCAATCCACAAAATCGCGGAATGAATCTACGTAAACTACGACTAGTTGAAGGGGAGCTACGACTAGTCGAACAATCCCTATGACTGGTCGAAGGGCCCGAACATGAAAAAACTGAGCTCGCTGGACTTCGAGTCGTGCAAGCCACGACCAGTCGAGCAGCTCCTACGACCAGTCTGTAAGTGTTATATTTTATATCCCTGTTTGTTGTCAAATTTGTGGTGCCAAAATCACTATTATATATCTTGTATAAGTGAAGCTCTTTCAAAGATCAACATTCATGAACAAGCTAAGCTCACAACAAGCAAAGCTCACGAGTACAAAGATCAAACTTGAATGCAAGAACTACTCACAAGAAATGACTCAAGCTGCAAGACTTCAAGAAGAGTACAAGGCAGTTCATAAAGAACTCAAGACACTTTCAAGATTGAGCTACATCAAGATTTCAAGATTGAACTACATCAAGACTTCAAGGCTCATACTTCAAGGTCACTAGTTCCTGTAACGCCTTGAAATTCGGGGGTCGAGTATGAACTCAACTCCCGAGTTCCAACGCATCACTTATGCAACATACACAATGATGGTTAAATGTTGTCTAAGTTAGAGCAATAAACATGAATGAGATTATACCAAAACAGTAATTTATACTCCAGTTCAATTGTATAAAGGCAAGCGGAAGACTGAAATTGTATATTTAAAGTATGTAAAGAACAAAATTTCCATGAACACCTGAGTATGAACACTAACTGAGTACCCATATACATGTAATGTTTTTATGTCAAAAAAATCAAAATACAATCTACAAAATAAGTCCTGAAATCTCCGCGATGCAGTCGGCCTAAGCAAAGCCGTCAGAGTACTGCATAAATGAGAACTCATCCTGGTCCTCGTCGAAATCGGGCTCCGGCTCCTGAACCGACGCGCCGTCTATACCTGCGACAGAGTCCGGTTGGTGTTGCAAACACCGTCCCGTAACGTGGGAGTGAGTAGCTAACTTAGTGGAACAATAAAGCATAGGTTAACATGTTATCAATTCAATCAAGCAGTAATGATAAAGAGGTACAAATCAAACAAGTTTAACTACTCTTGTTAAATGCAAGAATGGAATGACATGATGATGTATGCCCTTGCCAAACCACCCTCATGCGACATCATCTTATGTTCGCGAATGCTTAACTCCCTCAGTGCTCCACATCTACTAGGCACATGCGGTGCGATGATGAACATGATTACCGATTTATTATTATTCCATTTCAAACAGCAGTATTGGGAAACTAAGGTACCTCCCTTGTATCATTCCCAAACATGATCCATTCTAGGGTCGTCAATCCTAGTTAATCTCATACGATATTATGGTTTGAGAGGCATAGCGAAGGCATCACAAAGGGCTCGTCACCCGTCAGCGCGGATACAGATCTCACCGTATGCTGCTCAATTGCTGGCCGTCAACTCGAGTACAGGTCTCACCGTACTCGGCTCAATCACTAGCCGTCAGCTCGAGTACAGGTCTCACCGTACTCGGCTCAACTCATACTCTAGTTGCTGTGAAAGACTCGTCAACAATCACAGACCCTTGGAGTATACTCGAAGATACTACAGAGGACTCGTCGCCCGTCAGCACGAGTACAAGTCTCACCGTACTCGGCTCTCGCCGTAAGTATCGATAGCTCGAATACAGTGTCCCATACCACGGTATTCGGCTCACGAGTTTGGGTTGCTCAATGGTCACTATGGGGAGGCACTTGGCCCCAACATAGGCCGACAGCTCGGCCACGGTGTCCCATACCACCATGTCCGGCTCATGGGTCTTAGCGGATCGAGGTACCATAGTTAACGGGATCGCCACTGGTAAGTTTGGTACCCTAGGTTCAAGCAGTAGCGACCAAACATGGTGAACACACATTCAACATATCGGTTTACTTGACGAGTCAGACTAGCTTGAGCGCACAACAAGTTGGGCGATATGAAGCGCAAAAGCACTCCGTGTGGCCAACCACTATCGCCAACCGAAGTACGACTCGAGTTCGTCAGACACATCCCTTGTGGCGACATGAATCTCAGCCACAATCTCAAGTCTGGTATCGAATGTCTGGACTATAGACATAGTCCCAAACTCAATCAATTCTCATCAATAGCATGTGGAGTAAAGCATGATAAACAAAGTAATACAAGCATGTTAACAGGCATGTCATAAGGCATGTTATAAAGCATGAAGTAAAGCATGTTGTAGAGTACTATACAAATAGGGATACAATTACATACACATCACAAGTGAGTGGTTAGAGCAAACCACCACATGGAGGGTATCCTACATGTCTCTAAGGTAGTCGGGAATTCCATATCAGCACCTATCTAAGGCACTAACACTTAAGCATTTACACTCACAAGCATTTACACAAACACTTAGAGGGCACTATTCCAACATACATGACGTATGTTAGCAAAATACGTATTAGGGCTATCCTTTCGCCAAGCGGGTATTTTATCCGTGTATACCATAATCATACAGCAAATAATCATGACAATTTCATTTCCAAAATTTACACATATGCGGTATTTCTAAAATACATAATTTCAACATACGTAGTATTTACAAGCGAACATGTATTACGGCGATTCCTTTCGCCAAACTAGTATTTTATCCATATATTGTATAATCATACATTAAATAAACATGTCAAACATTTTTTCAAAAAAAATACGTATACGGTATTTCTACGTATACCTAGAGTATGTGAAATTCCATATTCTACAACGTTAATCGAAATAGGAAACGGAAAGCACTTTGTACATGTGCAATTGCATGCAGATCATGAATCTATCATTATCTGACATTGAAAGCGTTGAAAACCGTAACCTATACACCTAAAGTCCTCACCTTTCACCTTGGAATCTCAACGAATCAGCAAGGTTGGATGAGCTTCCGTATACGGGAGTTTTCTAGGCTAAAGAGTGAAATCGGTTAGTTGTTTCAGAACCTATAGCCAATACACTTCAAATCAGACCTAGGGTTAGGGTTTCTCACCTTAAAACGGAGTGGATACCGCCGGGAGAGCGCCTGGAAAGAGGCGGTGTAGGCCGTGCAATGATTGAAAGCAGTAGGAGGAAGGTGCTCCCACAAATCCAAAGTCTTCTCTCTCTTTTCTCTCTCTCTCACTAGGGTTTTATCCCAAATTCGTATGGCTATGAGAGGGGATGTTCTAAGGCCCTTTTATAGCCTAAAACCTCACCGAAACAGACTCTTGTTCAAGGGGTACTTCCAATATAAGCATTTCGGCGTTGTTTCTGCTCAAAAGAGGGGTTCTGGTGGCCCTCCTTGAGCCAAACGTCAGACTTAAGCTCACAGCTCGTGGATCTACGTGGGATTACGTTTTCAACTCGATCGGATTCCCGGATCACACATGGCGGACCAGTTTCAGTTCAACGGTCAGTGGGCCACGATTCGAAATTCCAAGTACATGTAAATGTTCCTGAAATTTTTCCTGATCCGAGGGTGTAATTTGGTCTGATTCTGACGGTCTGGTTGCTTAATACTGATGCGCAAGAGAATGGTGTCAGATCACTATTCCAGATATTTATTTTGTAAAGAGAATAGTGTTTTTCACACTCCCTCGCTCCGGATCCAAACGAATGGTCGTGGGACATCGTTTGGACTTGATTTCCGAGATGGTTGCCAAGCCCAGTGAGGCGGTCCTAGTTCCTTAACTTTGTGTTAATCGGACTTCCGATGTGCGGTCTAGACCTAATACGAAGTTTCATTTCATTCCCGAGAGCAGCCGGGTAATGAGTTTGGTTCTAAACTTTAGGGTAACCTTGAGTCACTGATTTTGTAAGTTTTGGGTCTTGCAGATCGTATTTAAAGCGATATCAACGGATTTCACGGCTAATCGAGTTTTGCACTTAGTTAACTAATTTAAATTTCTAAAGGATTTAATCCTAATTGATTTCTGGTCGAGATGGTACTCGAGCCAAAGTACGGAAATTTACGGGTTGTTACAATCTACCCCCCTTAAACAAAAAATTTCGTCCTCGAAATTTATACCTTTTCGTATTCCTCGAGAATCTGAGGGTAGTTCTTCCTGACCTCGGCTTCAGTCTCCCAAGTAGCTTCCTCTTCGGAATGATGTGTCCATAGTACCTTCATAAGTGGGATGACCTTGCTACGCAGTACTTGCTCCTTCCTGTCAAGGATACGCGTCGGGCGCAACTCATACGTAGCATCCTCGCTCAGCTGTACCTGCTCCCATCTGATGATATGCGAAGGATCAGGAACATACTTCTTCAGCATAGATACATGAAATACGTTGTGTACAGACGCAAGTGGTGTGGGCAAAGTGAGACGATACGCCACATCACCCACTCGATCCAGTATCAGAAATGAACCGATAAACCTTGGTGTGAGCTTCCCCTTCTTCTCAAACCGAAGGACTCCCTTCATAGGGGAAACTCGAAGGAACACATGATCCCCGACCTCGAACTCCAGCGGTCGTCACCTCGTATCGGCGTAACTCTTCTGCCTGCTCTGCGCTGTAAGTAATCGACGCCTGATAATGTCGACCTTCTCTGTAGTCGCCTGTACCAACTCCGGGCCAATCAGACTACGCTCGCCAACCTCAGCCCAACAATGCGGTGCTCTACAAGGACGACCATATAGAGCCTCATATGGCGCCATGCCAATAGTCGCCTGGAAGCTATTGTTGTAAGCGAACTCTGCGTACGGAAGACAGCCATCCCAACTATCCTTGAAGTCCAACACACATGCCCGCAACATATCCTCCAGAATCTGATTCACCCGCTCTGTCTGCCCATCAGTCTGAGGATGAAACGCCATACTGAACTTCAACTTCACACCCATCGCCTCCTCGATACGAGTCCAAAAGATAGATGTGAACCGAGTGTCTCTGTCCGACACGATCTCTAAAGGAACTCCATGCAGACGGACGATCTCTCTGATGTACAATCTAGCCAGCTCGTCTGCAGAGTTCGTAACTCTAATAGGGAGGAAATGGGCCGATTTGGTCAACCGGTCCACAATCACCCAAATGGAATCGTGTCCCTTCCTCGTCTTCGGCAGCCCTGATATGAAATCCATGGAGATGAAGTCCCACTTCCACTCTGCTATGGGCATGGGCTGAAGCAGTCCAGGAGGTCGGCGATGCTCTGTCTTGACTTGCTGGCACGTCAAACATTGCGACACATACTCAGCGATGTGGGCCTTCATGTTATCCCACCAATACGTCCGTCTCATATCCTGGTACATCTTCGTGCTACTAGGATACATCGCAAGCTTCGAGTTATGGGCAGACTCGAGAAGCTCGCGTCTCAAGTTAGGCACATCAAGAACGCATAGGCGGCCACGGAATCATAGACCTCCATCAGAACCAACTCTCCACTCGGAATCCTCGGTGTCGCTAACCTGCTCTCGAAGCTCAGACAGCCGTATATCGCCCTCCTGGGCCTCAACAATCCTGTCGTCAATAAGTGGCCGCACCCGAACGTGCGCAACACACTCAAATGGCTCCTCCACAGTGAGTCTCTGCTCGAAGTCCCGTACGAACTCAACCATGTCCCACTCAGCTATCATCAGCGGTGCCGCAAATGCAATCGCCTTCTTGTGGCTTAACGCGTCTGCCACAAGGTTCGCCTTGCCAGGATGATAGGAAACCTCGAACTTGAAGTCCTTCAAGGTCTCCATCCATCGGCGTTGTCTCATATTCAAGTCTCGCTGTGTGAATATGTACTTAAGGCTCTTGTGGTCGCAAAAAAGCTCGAACTCCTCTCCGTAGAGGTAATGTCTCCAGAGCTTCAATGCAAAGATGATAGCTGCCAACTCCAGGTCGTTTGTAGGGTAATTCTCCTCGTGCTTCCTTAATTGTCTCGAGGCATACGAAATCACCCTATCCTTCTGCATCAGAACACAACACAAACCAACGCGAGACGCGTCAGTATATATCGTGAATTTCTCCCCTTGCTCTGGCAATACTAGCACAGGGGCGGACGTCAACTTGTCCTTCAGCTCCTTAAAAGCTGCCTCCGCCTTCTCATTCCAGGCGAACTTCAGGTCCTTCCAAGTCAACTGAGACAATGGCTTGGCAATCTTCGAGAAGGCCCGAATGAAGCGTCTGTAATACCCAGCCAGACCAAGGAAACTCCTCACCTCGGTAACCGATTCAGGCTGCTGCCAATCCTGAACAGCGGCTACCTTAGCAAGGTCGACTGCTATCCCATCCTTGGACACTACATGTCCCAGGAACTTGACTTCCTCCAGCCAGAAGTCGTACTTCTTGTATCGTGCGAACAACTGGTTCTTCTCCAGTGTACCTAGCACCGCTCGCAAGTGCTCCTCGTGCTCCTCCCGACTTGTAGAGTATATCAAAATGTCATCAATAAAGACGATAACGAATCGGTACAGGAAGGGCCGAAATACCCGGTTCATCAGATCCATGAACACGGCTGGTGCGTTCGTAAGGCCGAACGACATCACTAGGAACTCATAGTGCCCAAAGCACGTCCTGAAGTCTGTCTTCTACACGTCCTCCTCTCTCACGCGCAATTGGTGGTACCCCGACTGAAGATCAATCTTCGAGAAATACCTCGCCCCCCTCAACTGATCAAACAGATCATCAATCCTGGGCAAAGGGTACTTGTTCTTCACCGTGACCTGGTTCAACCTACGGTAATCAATACATAACCGTAGCGACCCGTCCTTCTTCTTCACAAATAACACAGGTGCTCCCTAAGGAGACACACTATGTCGTATAAAACCTTTCTCTACAAGGTCGTCAATCTGTTTCCGCAGCTCCTCCATCTCACATAGAGGCATACGATAAGTCGGCAACGAGATGGGCGTCGCACCAGGCGTAAGATCAATTGTAAAATCAATCTCGCGCCGAGGAGGTAAATCATGGATAGTCTTAAACACACCAACAAATTCCCGAACCACCGGCGTACCCTCCAATGTCGGACCATCAATCGGCACAAGTAAAGTAGCATAACAATCAACACGGCAGGGCCAACTGACCTGCACTGGAAACATGAAAGTTGTGCCATCAGGTCCATAGGCAGTCACGATCTGAGTATCGCAATCTATCTCCGCCCTCATCTTAGCGAGCCAATCCATACCAAGGATAACGTCGTAGTGCCATAGTGGAGCAACAATGAGGTCGACGAGCACTGTACTGCTACCCAAAACTATGGAGCAACCCTCACATAACCGTGTGACATCCGAACAGGTCCTAGTAGCCGTAGTGAGTCTCATTCCCTTAGTGGGAATCGTATGCAAAGATAGACGTTTAACCGCCCCACAAGAAATAATAGAAGTAGTGGACCCAGTGTCCACCAATAAGGAAACGGAAGTACCATGAATGTAAGTCGTACCCTCAAAAGCTGTCGGTGCCTAAATCGACGTCTCCGGTGCCTGGCAACAAGCGTATGTACCCGAGCCTGCTGCTGACGGTTCGGCTGAGGAGCCAAGGGTCGCTGTGGCGGCCTGAAGCGCGACACAGGAGGTCGAAAAGAAGGATGTGCAGGAGCAGTCTGTCACGGTGGAGCTGATATGGCCTGTGGATAAGGGCGATCTAATCGCTGCGGTGGTGCAAATCCGCTAGCCCTCATGCGCGAGAAGCAACTCTCAGCAGGATGTCCCAGTTTCCCGCAATACGTGCAGGTCACAAGCGGGCGTCTCACAGGAACAACTGGTGCCGCAGCCCTAGGAGGTGAATCAGCACGAGGCCTCCTGCCTAAGATACGCCTGCTCTGTAAATCCTGCTGTGGCCTCGCAACCATAGCACCACGCGATCTGGCCAATCGGTCCACATCCTGCTCGGCCGTCATAGACATGTGGACCAATGCCGCGTATGTGGGGATACTGAGGCAGCATAGATTCGACCGTGTGTCAGGTCGCAAGCCTCCAGTGAAGCGACGCATCCTCATCTGCTCATTGACGAGGATAGTTGGGACAAAGCGGCCCAACTCAGTGAAGCGGTGCTCATACTCCGTCACAGTCATGCCTCCCTGCCTGAGGCGCAGGAACTCATCCTCCCGCTCGTGCCGATAAGTCTGCGGGTAGTATTTCTCGTGGAACCGGAACTCGAAAGCCTCCCAGGTCCACACGAAATCTACTGCTACCGACTGCAGCACACTGTCCCACCATAAACTGGCCTCCCTCTCAAACATGAAGGAAGCCAACTCGACCTGCCCTGCCTCTGAACAGTGCAGCATCCGTAGCATCTTGGAGATGCGGTCAAGCCAGAACTCCGCCTCCTCGGGTCTGTGAGAACCCATAAATGGGGGAGGCCTCAAGCGCTGAAATTGCTCGAGTAAACCGCGTGTACCTACATCTCCAGTAGGAGGTGCGACGGATGTGGGCAGAGGCACATCCTCAAATCGAGCAGAAGGCTCAGAATGCTCATCAGGATGTGCGGATGTCGTAGGTGGTGTCGCACTACCACCATGGGATAAGGCCTCAGCGATAGTGGCCATAAGCTGCTGGTGCTGCTGCTGCTGTATCTGCTGCTGCTGCATCTGCTGGTGATGCATCATCATCATCAGCTGCTCAATCCTATCAGTCAGCGGAGCAGCCTGAGAGTCATGCTGCGCAGAAGAAGACAGTCGATACTGCTCACGGACCGGGGGCGTGTAAGGTGGCAGTCCACCGGTAGGACCAGTAGGAGGCTGATCAGAACCCAACCCTTGGTCCGTAGGACCGCTGCTATCGGAAGGAGTCTGGTCCATAGAGCTGGTCAGAAAGAAATGTGCCGTGCTCCGCGTGTACTGTCGCGGCATGCCCTATACAACATAGGGTACAACATTTGTGAGATAAAGCATGACACACATCATAAAGCACCTTAAGCATTCCACACATCATCAAAGCAAAAGAGGCTACATGCCTTTCATTTACCCAAAATTGTCATAATACATGGAATATAGAGTTACATGAATCATGACAGAAAATCACATGATAGCCAATACATCCACAACATCAAACACTTAGAACATGCTGCTATCTACTACATCATCTACATGAAATCATAAACCGTCTATCGTGGTAACCAAAACAAACAACAACACACAACAACATGGATGACTAAGCATCCGAATCAGGCGATGGAGGAGGAGCATTCTTGTCCTGCACACAGCACAGAATGCCCTTCAACGTACGGGACACCTTCTTAAAGCTCTTCTTCATGTAGGCTTCAGTCTCTTCAAGGTTGGCTCGGGCCTCACCAAGCTCAGCCCGAACCTGTCCAATCTCTTGCCGCAGGACGGCCTGGTTCTCCTCAATGCGATCCATACGAGCCTCTCTCGCCGCATGAGCAACGTCTGACTTAGGTGCACCAGGAGGAGAGCTCTCCTCAGTATCTTGAGCCTCAGGTTCTTCTTCTTGTATGTCATCACCGCCCTCCTCATCACTTTCCGCCTCAGGGTTAACACTCTCCTCACGGGCACTATCCGACTCATCTCCAGACTCGTCGAGTCGTGCTTGCCGCTGTTGAGGGCCGATCTTCATATTCTTGAGTGTCGCCTCGCTTATGACTCGGACTGGTGCAAGGTCCTCCATGTTCAACCTGTAGCCGACATCACGAGCCATCCTGTAGATCAGACGGCCAAATGGGAGCGAAAGATCGTTCCTGGCAAATCGAACAACCTGAACTATCTGAGAGAGGATGAATGTGGGCAGGCATATGTTGTCCCCGTGTCCCATTTTGTACAAAAAGTCCACTATCAACCGAGTACATTCTGTGCCGTTACCCGACCGTGGGTACACATTGTAGGTGAAAATGTGATGGAGCAAACGGAAGTCCTCGGCCATCTTTGTCACCGCAATACAATTTCCTCGCTTCCAAGCAACTCGGCGACCACAAAGGTATCGCGTGCGGCGATCCCTTTCCCGCGCACTTCTGGAGAAGTCGTCACTAGGATGCACTTGACCAAGTGGGAGTTTCGTGATTTGATCCACCTCATCCACAGTGATTGTGCGCCTTATGCCCCTCACAGAGACAGTGAACTGAGGAGGCTCTAATGAGGAGTCCATGATGTGGGCGTAGAAAGTACGAACCGTGTTCTCACATGCAAGGGACTCACCGTCAAACATAGAGTTCCATCCAATATCCACCAGGTGATCCATCAGTGGGTGTAGCCCGAACATCCTTTCATCCACATGAGCTTCAAACACGACTTTACGGCCCGCAAAGCGCCCATATTCAACGCCTATCGGATAGGCATTTCTGACGGGATGGTTAGGATCCAGGTCTCGCTTCGACCTAAACTCCCGTACGGTGCTAGTGTCGGCCCCATCGTCAGATCTTCTTCGGGAATGGGCTGGCCTACTTGGCCGGCGTCATCAGCCGCGATCTTCCTCTTTCCCATGAGAGATAGGATGGAAGAAATGGAGAAAATAGTCGCCACCACACCAAAGAGGGCCATGGAAAAATGCTAAAATAGGGGAAAAGGTTTGATTGCTTTGATCTTCCACAAGCAACGGTTCCAATAGGTGTAGAAGAGACATTAGGGGTAGGAAATGGAGGAAGAACAAAAAGAAAATGGAATGGGTTAGGAGATTACCCGATTTTGAGCTCCAAATGGGGGATATGAGAGCTCCAACATGAGAAAATAGGAAAAAGAGGAGGCTAGGGCTGTTGTGGACGGTTGGAGTGTGTGGGTTATGGAAGAAAATGGAGGATTGCAAAGTTTAGAGGGATGGGTTGAGAGGAAAAACGGAAATGGAGGGTTTGGGGCTTTTAGAAGGGGTGAAATGAGGGAGAGGGGTGCTCCAGCCCCTAAAATCCCAAACTCCAGCCAATTTCGCACGTGCCAGGGGGTAGGGGAGGTTAGGCCGACCAACCCCAGCCCCGGCCCCACACCAGGTGGGCCACCCGACCGCGGTCCGCCGCGGTCCTCCTTGGCTGGAACCGCACCGCCGCGGTGGGGCCCTGTTTGCCACATGCCCAAGGTGCTAAATGCACCCTGGTTTGATCCTGGGGCTTAGTAGATTTAAGTGGGGTGGCCCCCAACTCATTTTGGCTCCAGAACGGGTGGTTCCGAGTAATTTCTGATCTGGACTGATTTTTCTGATTTTCCTAGCAACTGGATTGGGTGGATAGGGATCTAGACACGTCAATAGACGGTCTAGAAGTGATTTGGGATCCATACGTGCGGTCGGGATCGAGTACGAACTAGATCAAAATGTCCATTTTCACTGAACTTCGCCAAACGGCGAAATCGGGAGACCCTAAGACTGTTTCTATATTCTTGCGCACCCTCCTACGTGAAATGCATCAGTGGACGTCGTGGGAACATAACTCAGGTCCGGTTTTAATCAAAATCATGCTTTGATACCAACTTGTAATGCCCTGAAATTCGGGGGTCGAGTACGAACTCAACTCCCGAGTTCCAACACATCACTTATGCAACATACACAATGATGGTTAAATGTTGTCTGAGTTAGAGCAATAAACATGAATGAGATTATACCAAAACAGTCATTCATACTCCAGTTCAATTGTATAAAGGCAAGCGGAAGACTGAAATTGTATATTTAAAGTATGTAAAGAGCAAAATTTCCATGAACACCTGAGTATGAACACTAACTGAGTACCCATATACATGTAATGTTTTTGAGTCAAAAAAATCAAAATACAATCTACAAAATGAGTCCTGAAATCCCCGCGATGCAGTCGGCCTAAGCAAAGCCGTCAGAGTACTGCATAAATGAGAACTCATCCTGGTCCTCGTCGAAATCGGGCTCCGGCTCCTGAACTGACGCGCCGTCTATACCTGCGACAGAGTCTGGTTGGTGTTGCAAACACCGTCCCGTAACGTGGGAGTGAGTAGCTAACTCAGTGGAACAATAAAGCATAGGTTAACATGTTATCAATTCATTCAAGCAGTAATGATAAAGCGGTACAAATCAAATAAGTTTAACTACTCTTGTTAAATGCAAGAATGGAATGACATGATGATGTATGCCCTTGCCAAACCACCCTCATGCGACATCATCTTACGTTCGCGAATGCTTAACTCCCTCAGTGCTCCACATCTACTAGGCATATGCGGTGCGATGATGAACATGATTACCGAGTTATTATTATTCCATTTCAAACAGCAGTATTGGGAAACTAAGGTACCTCCCTTGTATCATTCCCAAACATGATCCATTCTAGGGTCGTCAATCCTAGTTAATCTCATACGATATTATGGTTTGAGAGGCATAGCGAAGGCATCACAAAGGGTTCGTCACCCGTCAGCGCGGATACAGATCTCACCGTATGCAGCTCAATTGCTGGCCGTCAGCTCGACTACATGTCTCACTATACTCGGCTCAATCACTAGCCGTCAGCTCGAGTACAGGTCTCACCGTACTCGGCTCAACTCATACTCTAGATGCTGTGAAAGACTCGTCGCCAATCACAGATCCTTGGAGTATACTCGAAGATACTACAGAGGACTCGTCGCCCATCAGCACGAGTACAGGTCTCACCGTACTCGGCTCTCGCCGTAAGTAGAAATACGGTGGTATGGGACACTGTATTCGAGCTGTCGATACTTACAGCGAGAGACGAGTACGGTGAGACCTGTGCTCGTGCTGACGGGCGACGAGTCCCTCGTAGTATCTTCGAGTGTACTCCAAGTGTCTGTGATTGGCGACGAGTCTTTCACAGCAACTAGAGTATGAGTTGAGCCGAGTACGGTGAGACCTATACTCGAGCTGACGACTAGTGATTGAGCCGAGTACGGTGAGACCTGTACTTGAGCTGACGGCCAGCAATTGAGCCGCATACGGTGAGATCTGTATCCGCGCTGACGGGTGACGACCCCTTTGCGAAGCCTTCACTATGTTTCTCAAACCATAATATCGTATGAGATTAGCTAGGATTGACGACCCTAGAATGGATCATGTTTGGGAATGATACAAGGGAGGTACCTTAGTTTCCCAATACTGCTGTTTGAAATGGACTCATGAGCATCATCGCACCGCATGTGCTTTGTAGATGTGGCGAACTGAGGGAGTAAGCATTCGAGAACGTAAGATGATGTCGCTTGAGGGTGGTTTGGCAAGGGCATACAGCATCATGTCATTTCATTTTCGCACTTAACAAGAGTAGTTAGAAATGTTTGATTTGTACTGCTTTATCATTACTGCTTGATTGAATTGATAACATGTTAACCTATGCTTTATTGTTCCACTGAGTTAGCTACTCACTCCCACGTTACGGGACGGTGTTTGCAACACCCACCAGACTCTGTCGCAGGTGTAGATGGCGCTCGGTTCAGGAGCCGGAGCCCGACTTCGATGAGGATCAGGAGGAGTTCTCCTTTATGCAGTACTCTGACGGCTTTGCTTAGGCCGGCTACATCGCGGGGTTCTCAGGGCTTCTCTTGGGAGTTGTATTTTGATTTTTGACTTAGAAACCATACATGTATATTGGTACTCAGTTAGTACTCATACTCTGGAGTTCGTAAAATTTTGTTACTTTACATACTTTGAATATAAAATTTCAGTCTTCCGCTTACCTTTATACAATTGAACTGGAGTATGAATTACTGTTTTGGTATAATCTTATTCATGTTTATTGCTCTAACTCAGACAACATTTAACCATCATTGTGTATGTTGCATAAGTGATGCGTTGGAACTCGGGAGTTGAGTTCATACTCGACCCCCGAATTTCAGGGCGTTATAAGTTGGTATCAGAGCATGATTTTGATTAAACCGGACCTGAGTTATGTCCACAATACGTACGCTGACGCATTATACTTAGGAGGGTGCGCAAAATTATAGAAACAGGCTTAGGGTCTCCCGATTTCGCCGTTCGCGAAGTTCATTAAAAACGGACGCGATAATCGAGTTTGTACTCGATCCTGACCGCACACACGGATCCTAAATCACGCCTAGACCGTCTATTGACGTGTCCAGGTCACTATCCACCCAAAACCAATCGTTAAAAATCAGGTAAAATCAGTTTAGTTTAGAAATTCTCGGGACCAACCGTTCTGGCGCTAAACTGAGTCGGGGGCCCCTCCACGTTAAGTCACTAATCCCCCAGATCGAACTAGGGTGCATTTGGCACCCTGGGCACGTGGGAAACAAGGCCCCACTGCGGCGGCGCAGTTCCGGCCAAGTCCGGCCGCGGCGGTGCCGCGGGTCGGGAGGCGGACCGCGGTCCGGTGGACTTTCTGAGGTGGGTCCAAGGCTGAGGTTGGTCAGCCCAACCTCCTCTACCCCATGGCACGTGTGAAAATGCAAAAGGATTGGGATTTAAGGGGCTGGAGCACCCTTCTCCCTCATTTCACCCCCTTTCAAGCTCTCCAAACCCCATTTTCGATTTTTCTCTAAACCCATCCCTCCAAACCTTGCAATCTTCCATTTTCTTCCATAACTCACACACCCCAACCTTCCACAACAGCCCTAGCCTCCTCCTTTCCCCATTTTCTCAAGTTGGAGCTCTCATACCCTTCATTGGAGCTCAAAATTGGGTAATCTCTTAACCCATTCCATTTTCTTCTTGTTTTTCCTTCATTTTCTACCTCTAGTGCCCCTTCCACACCTATTGGATTGTTGCTTGTGGTGGATCAAAGAGATCTGCCCCATTTCCCCCATTTTGGCAATTTTCCATGGCCCTCCTTGGTGTGGTGGCTACTATTTTCTCCTTTTCCTCCATCCTATCTCTCATGGGAAAGAGGAAAACCGCTGCTGATGACGCCGGACTAAGTAGGCCAGCCCATTCCTGAAGAAGATCCGACGTTGGGGCCGGCACTAACGTTCGGGAGTTTAGGTCGAAGCGAGACCTGGATCCTGACCATCCCGTCGGAAATGCTTATCCGATAGGCATTGAATATGGACACTTCGTGGGTCCCAAGGTTGTGTTTGAAGCTCATGTGGATGAAAGGATGTTCGGGCTACACCCACTGATGGATCGCCTGGTGGACATCGGATGGAACTCTATGTTTGACGGCGAGTCCCCTGCATGTGAGAACACGGTTCGCGCTTTCTATGCCCACATCGTGGACTCATCAGTAGAGCCTCTTCAGTTTACTGTTTCTATGAGGGGCATAAGGCGCACAATTACGGTGGATGAGGTGGATCGGATCACGAAGCTACCGCTTGGTCAGGTGCATCCTAGTGACAACTTCTCCAAAAGTGCGCGGGAAAGGGATCGCCGCACGCGATACCTCTGTGGTCGCCGGGTTACTTGGAAGCGAGGAAATTGCATTGCGGCGACAAAGATGGCCAAGGACTTCCATTTACTCCATCACATTTTCACCTACAATGCGTACCCACGGTCGGGTAACCGCACAGAATGTACTCGGTCGATGGTGGACTTTTTGTATAAGATGGGACATGGGGATAACATATGCCTGCCCACATTCATCCTATCCCAGATAATTCAGGTGGTTCGTTCTGCCAGGAACGATCTCCCATTTGGCCGTCTGATCTGCAGGATGGCTCGCGATGTCGGCTACAGGTTGAATATGGAGGACCTTGCACCTGTCCGAGTTATAAGTGAGGCGACACTCAAGAATATGAAGATCGGCCCTCAACAGCGGCAAGCACGACTCGACGAGTCTAGAGATGAGTCGGATAGCGCCGGCGAGGAGAGTGATGACCTCCAGGCTGAGAGTGATGAGGAGCGCGGTGATGACATACAGGAAGAAGAACCTGAGGCTCAGGACACTGAGGAGAGTTCACCTCCTGCGACTCAGGAGCAGGGTGTGGATCGGGATGCTTTGGATTCACGTTTGGCCCGTCTCGAGGAGGGTCAAGCCGCCCTGCAGCAAGAGATTGGTCAAGTTCGAGCCAAGCTTGAGGAGAATGAAGCCTACATGAAGAAGAGTTTTAATAAGATGTCTCATACTTTGAAGGCCATTCTGTGCTGTGCGCAGGATAAGAATGTTCCTCCTCCACCGCCTGCTTCGGATGCTTAGTCATTCATGTTGTTGTGTGTTGTGTTTGCTATGGTTACCGCGATAGGCGGTTTATGTTTTCATGTAGATGATGTAGTAGGTAGTAGCATGTTTTAGGTGTTTGATGTAGTGGATGTATTGGCTATCATGTGATTTCTGTCGTGATTCATGTAACTCTGTATTCCATGTATTATGACAATTTTGGGTAAATGAAAAGCATGTAGCCTCTTTTGTTTTGATGATGTGTGGAATGCTTAAGTGCTTTATGAAGTGTGTTGTGCTTTATCTCACAAATGATCTACCCTATGTTGTATAGGGCATGCCGCGGCAGTACACACGGAGCACGATACATCTTCTGACCGGCTCTGTGGACCAGACTCCTTCTGGTAGTAGTGGTCCTGCGGACCGAGGGTTGGGATCTGATCAGCCTCCTGCTGGTCCTACCGGTGGACAGCCACCTTATACGCCCCCAGTCCGTGAGCAGTATCGACCATCATCTTCTGCGCAGCATAATTCTCAGGCTGCTCCGCCGCTTGATAGGTTTGAGCAGCTGATGATGATGATGCATCAGCAGCAGATGCAGCAGCAGCAGCAGCAGATACAGTAGCAGCAGCACCAGCAGCTTATGACCACTATTGCTGAGGCCTTGTCCCATGGTGGTAGTGCGACTCCACCTACGACATCTGCGCATCCTGATGAGCATTCTGAGCCTCCTGCTCGGTTTGAGGATGTGCCTCTGCCTACACCCGTCGCACCTCCTACTGGAGATGTCGGTACTCGTGGTTTACTTGAGCGACTTCAGCGCTTGAGGCCTCCCTTATTTATGGGTTCTCACAGACCCGAGGAGGCAGAGTTCTGGCTAGACCGCATCTCCAAGATGCTACGGATGCTGCATTGTTCCGAGGCAGAGCAGGTTGAGTTGGCTACCTTCATGTTTGAGAGGGAGGCCAGCTTATGGTGGGACAGTGTGTTGCGCACGGTCGCAGTAGATTTCGTGTGGACCTGGGAGGCTTTCGAGTCTCGGTTCCACGAGAAGTATTACCCGCAGACGTATCGGCACGAGCGGGAGGGCAAGTTTCTGCGCCTCAGGCAGGGAGGCATGTCGGTGACGAAGTATGAGCACCGTTTCACTGAGTTGGGCCGCTTTGTCCCAACCATCCTCGTCAATGAGCAGATGAGGATGCGTCGATTCACTGGGGGCTTGGGACCTGACATACGGTCGAAGCTATGCTGCCTTAGTATTCCTACATACGAGGCGTTGGTCCACATGTCTATGACGGCCGAGCAGGATGTGGACCGTTTGGCCAGATCACGTGGCACTATGGTTGCGAGGCCACGGCAGGACTTACAGAGTAGGCCTATCTTGGGCAAGAGGCCTCGTGCTGATTCGCGCCCTAGGGCCGTAGCGCCAGTTGTTCCTATGAAACGCCCGTTGGTGACCTTCACGTTTTGCGGGAAACCAGGACACCCTGCTGAGAGCTTCTTCTCGCGCATGAGGGCTAGAGGATTTGCGCCACCGCAGAGATTGGATCGCACATATCCACAGGCCATATCAGCTCCACCGCTACAGACTGTTCTTGCACATCCTTCTTTCCGACCTCCTGTGCCGCGCTTCAGGCCGCCACAGCGACCCTTAGCTCCTCAGCCGAACCGCCAGCAGCAGGCTCGCGTGCACACGCTTGTCGCCGAGACACCCGAGACGTCGATTTCGGCACCGACGGCTTTTGAGGGTACGGCTCATATTCATGGTACTCCCGTTTCTTTATTGGTGGACACTGGGTCCACTACTTCTATTATTTCTTGTGGGGCGGTGAAACGTCTATCTTTGCATACTGTTCCCACTATGGGAACGAGACTCACTACGGCCACTGGGACCTTCTCGGATGTCACACGGTTATGCGAGGGTTGCTCGATAGTTTTGGGTAGCAGCACAGAGCTCGTCGACCTTATTGTTGCTCCACTGTGGCACTACGACGTTATACTTGGCATGGATTGGATCGCCAGGATGAGGGTGGAGATAGATTGCGATGCTCGGATCGTGACTGCCTATGGACCTGACGACACAGCTTTCACGTTTCCAGTGCAGGTCAGTTGGCACTGCCGCGTTGATTGTTATGCCGCTTTACTTATGCTGATTGATGGTCCGACATTGGAGGGTACGCCGGTGGTTCGGGAATTTGTTGGTGTCTTTGAGACTATTCCTGGTTTACCTCCTCGACGCGAGATTGATTTTACGATTGATCTTACACCTGGTGCGATGCCCATCTCGTTGCCGACTTATCGTATGCCTCCATGTGAGATGGAGCTACGGAAACAGATTGACGAACTTGTAGAGAAATGTTTTATTCGACCTAGTGTGTCTCCTTGGGGAGCACCTGTGTTGTTCGTGAAGAAGAAGGACGGGTCACTACGGTTGTGTATTGATTACCATAGGTTGAACCAGGTAACGGTGAAGAACAAGTATCCTCTGCCCAGGATAGATGATCTGTTTGATCAGTTGAGGGGGGCGAGGTATTTCTCGAAGATTAACCTTCAGTCAGGGTACCACCAGTTGCGCGTGAGAGAGGAGGACGTACAGAAGACAGCCTTCAGGACGTGCTTTGGGCACTATGAGTTCTTAGTGATGTCGTTCCGTTTGACGAACCCACCAGCCGTGTTCATGGATCTGATGAACCGGGTATTTCGGCCCTTCCTTTACCGATACGTCATCGTCTTTATTGATGACATTTTAATATACTCTACGAGTCAGGAGGAGCACGAGGAGCACTTGCGAGCAGTATTGGGTACGTTGGAGAAGAACCAGTTGTTCGCGCAATACAAGAAGTGCGACTTCTGGCAGGAGGAAGTCAAGTTCCTGGGACATGTAGTGTCCAAGGATGGGATCGTAGTGGACCTTGCTAAGGTAGCCGCGGTTCAGGATTGGTAGCAACCTGAGTCGGTTACTGAGGTGAGGAGTTTCCTTGGTCTGGCTGGGTATTACAGACGCTTCATCCGGGACTTCTCGAAGATTACCAGGCCATTGTCTCAGTTGACTCGGAAAGACCTGAAGTTCGCCTGGAACGAGAAGGCGGAGGTAGCTTTTAAGGAGCTGAAGGACAAGTTGACATCCGCCCCTGTGTTAGTATTGCCAGAGCAAGGGGTGAAATACACGGTATATACTGACGCGTCTCGCGTTGGTTTGGGTTGTGTTCTGATGCAGAAGGATAGGGTGATTTCGTATGCCTCGAGACAATTAAGGAAGCACGAGGAGAATTACCCCACGACGCATGACCTGGAGTTGGCAGCTGTCATCTTTGCATTGAAGCTCTGGAGACATTACCTCTATGGAGAGGAGTTCGAGCTTTTCTGCGACCACAAGAGCCTTAAGTACATATTCACACAGCGAGACTTGAATATGAGACAACGCCGATGGATGGAGACTTTGAAGGACTTTAAGTTCGAGGTTTTCTACCATCCTGGTAAGGCGAACCTTGTGGCAGACGCGTTGAGCCGCAAGAAGGCGATTGCATTTGCTGCACCGCTGATGATAGCCGAGTGGGACATGATGGAGTTTGTGCGGGACTTCGAGTAGAGACTCACTGTAGAGGAGCCTTTTGAGTGTATTGCGCACGTTCGGGTGCGACCACTTATTGACGACAGGATTGTTGAGGCCCAGGAGGGTGATATACGGCTGTCTGAGCTTCGAGAGTAGGCTAGCGACGCCGTGGACTCCGAGTGGAGAGTTGGTTCTGATGGGGGTTTACGATTCCGTGGCCGCCTATGTGTTCCTGATGTGGCTGACTTGAGACGCGAGCTTCTCGAGTCTGCCCATAACTCGAAGCTTGCGATGCATCCTGGTAGCACGAAGATGTACCAGGATATGAGATGGACGTATTGGTGGGATAACATGAAGGCCCAAATTGCTGAGTATGTATCTCGATGTCTGACGTGCCAGCAGGTCAAGGCAGAACATTGCCGACCTCCTGGACTCCTTCAGCCCATGCCCATAGCGGAGTGGAAGTGGGACTTCATCTCCATGGATTTCATATCAGGGCTGCCGAAGATGAGGAAGGGACACGATTCCATTTGGGTGATTGTGGACCGGTTGACCAAATCGACCCATTTCCTCCCTATCAGAGTTACGAACTCTGCAGACGAGCTGGCTAGACTGTACATCAGAGAGATGGTCCGTCTGCACGGGGTTCCTTTAGAGATTGTGTCGGACAGAGACACGCGGTTCACATCTATCTTCTGGACTCGTATCCAGGAGGCGATGGGTGTGAAGTTGAAGTTCAGTACGGCGTTTCATCCTCAGACTGATGGGCAGACAGAGCGGGTGAATCAGATTCTGGAGGATATGTTGCGAGCATGTGTGTTGGACTTCAAGGACAGTTGGGATGACTGTCTTCCGTACGCAGAGTTCGCCTACAACAACAGCTTCCAGGCGACTATTGGCATGGCGCCATATGAGGCTCTATATGGTCGACCTTATAGGGCACCGCACTGTTGGACAGAGGTTGGCGAGCGTAGTCTGGTTGGTCCGGAGTTGGTACAGACGACTACAGAGAAGATAGACATTATCAGGCGTCGATTACTTACAGCGCAGAGTAGGCAGAAGAGTTACGCCGATACGAGGCGGCGACTGCTGGAGTTCGAGGTCGGGGATCATGTGTTCCTTCGAGTTTTCCCTATGAAGGGAGTTCTTCGGTTTGGGAAGAAGGGGAAGCTCACACCGAGGTTTATCGGTCCATTTCAGATACTGGATCGAGTGGGTGATGTGGCGTATCGTCTCGCTTTGCCCACACCACTTGCCTCTGTACACAACGTATTTCATGTATCTATGCTGAAGAAGTACGTTCCTGATCCTTCGCATATCATCAGATGGGAGCAGGCACAGTTGAGCGAGGATGCTACGTATGAGCTGCGCCCGACACGTATCCTTGATAGGAAGGAGCAGGTATTGCGTAGCAAGGTCATCCCACTTGTGAACGTACTTTGGACACATCATTCCGAGGAGGAAGCTACCTGGGAGACCGAGGCCGAGGTCAGGAAGAACTACCCTCAGATTCTCAAGGATTACGAAAAGGTATAAATTTCGAGGATGAAATTTTTTGTTTAAGGGGGGTAGATTGTAACGACCCGTAAATTTCTGTACATTGGCTCGAGTACCACCTCGACCAGAAATCAATTAGGATTAAATCCTTTAGAAATTTAATAAAGTTAAGTAAGTGCTAAACCCGATTAGCCATGAAATCCGTTGGGATCGCTTTAAATACGATCTGCAAGACCCAAAACTTGCACAATCAGTGACTCTAGGTTACCCTAAAGTTTAGAACCAAACTCATTACCCGTCTGCTCTCGGGAATGAAACAAAACTTCGTATTAGGTTTAGATCGCACATCGGGAGTCCGACTAACACGAAGCTAAGGAACTAGGACCGCCTCACTAGGCTTGACAATCATCTCAAAAATCAAATCCAGCCGATGTCCCACGGCCATTCGTTTCGATCCGGAGCGAGGGAGTGTGAAAAACACTATTCCCATTCCAAAATAAATATCTGGAATAGTGATCTGGCACCATTCGCTTGCGCATCAGTATTAAGCAACCTGACCGTCAGAATCAGACTAAATTACACCCTCGGATTAAGAAAAATTTCAGGAACATTTACATGTACTTGGAAATTCGGATCGTGGCCCACTGACCGTTGAACTGAAAGTGGTCCGCCACATGCGATCTGGGAATCCGATCGATTCGAAAACGTAATCCCACGTAGATCCATGTGTGGTGAGCTTAAGTCTGACGTTTGGCTCAAGGAGGGCCACCAGAACCTCTCTTTTGAGCTAGAAAAGTGACGAATATCATATATTAGCAGTAACCCTTGAACCTGAGTCTATTTTGGGGATGTTTTTGGCTATAAAAGGAGCTTAGAACAGCCCCTCTCACAGCCATACGAATTTGGGATAAAACCCTAGAGAGAGAGAGAGAGAAAAGAGAGAGAAGAGCTTGGGATTTGTGGGTGATCTTCCTCCTACTGCTTTCGGTTGTCGCACGGCCTACACCGCTCCTTTCCAGGTGTTTTCCCGGCGGTATCCATTCCATTTGAAGGTAAGAAACCCTAACCCTAGGTCTGATTTGAAGTAGGTAGGCTTTAGGTTGTGGAAAGACTAATCGATTATGCTCTTTAGCCTAGGATTCGCCCGTATACGGAAGCTCTACTACCCTTGCTGATTTGTTGTGATTCCAAGGGCAAAGGTGAGGACTTTAAGTGTATAAGTTACGGTTTTCAACGCTTTCAATGTCAGATAATGATAGATTCATGATCTGCATGTAAATGCACATGTACAAAGTGCTTTCCGTTTCCTGTTTCGATTAACGTTGTAGAATATGGAATTTCACATACTCTAGGTATACGTAGAAATACCGTATACGTATTTTTTTTGGAATAATGTTTGACATGTTTATTTAATGTATGATTATACAATACATGGATAAAATACTAGTTTGGCGAAAGGAATCGCCGTAATATATGTTCGCTTGTAAACACTATGTATGTTGAAATTGTGTAGTTTAGAAATACCGCATATGTGTAAATTTTGGATGTGTAATTGTCATGATTATTTGTAGTATGAATATGGTATACGTGGATAAAATAACCGCTTGGCGAAAGAATAGCCCTAATACGTATTTTGCTAACATACGTCATGTATGTTGGAATAGCGTATTCCAAGTGTTTGTGTAAATGCTTGTGTGTGTAAATGCATGAGTGTTAGTGCCTTAGAGAGGTGCTGATGTGGGATTCCCGACTACCTTAGAGACATGTAGGATCCCCTCCATGTGGTGGTTCGCTATAACCACTCACTTGTGATGTGTATGTAATTGTATCCCTATTTGTATAGTGCTTTACAACATGCTGTACAACTTGCTTTACAACCTGCTTTACAACATGCTTTACTTCATGCTTTATTTCATGCTTTATAATATGCCTGCTAACATGCTTGTATTACTTGTTTATCATGCTTTACTCCACATGCTATTGATGAGAACTGTTCGAGTTTGGGACTATGTTTATAGTCCAAACATTCGGTACCAGACTTGTATTCGTGGCTGTGATTCATTTGCCACGTGGGATGTGTCTGGCGAACCCGAGTCGTACTTCGGTTGGTAATAGTGGTTGGCCACACAGAGTGCTTTTGCGCTCCATATCGCCCAACTTGTGGTGCGCTCGAGCTAGTCAGGCTCGTCAAGTAAACCGAATTGTAAATGTGTGTTCACCTTGTTTGGTCGCTACTGCTTGAACCTAGGGTACCAAACTTACCAGTGGTAATCCTGTTAACCATGGTACCTCGATCCTCTAAGACGCATGAGCCGGGCATGGTGGTATGGGACACCATGGTCGAGCTGTCGGCCTATGCTGGGGCCATGTGCCTCCCCGTAGTGACCATTGCGCAACCAAACTCGTGAGCCGAATACGGTGGTATGGGACACTGTATTCGAGCTGTCGATACTTACGACGAGAGCCGAGTACGGTGAGACCTGTGCTCGTGCTGACGGGCGACGAGTCCTCCGTAGTATCTTCGAGTGTACTCCAATTGTCTGTGATTGGCGACGAGTCTTTCACAGCAACTAGAGTATGAGTTGAGCCGAGTACGGTGAGACCTGTACTCGAGCTGACGACTAGTGATTGAGCCGAGTACGGTGAGACCTGTACTTGAGCTGACGGCCAGCAATTGAGCCGCATACGGTAAGATCTGTATCCGCGCTGACGGGTAACGAGCCATTTGCGATGCCTTCACTATGTTTTTCAAACCATAATATCGTATGAGATTAGCTAGGATTGACGACCCTAGAATGGATCATGTTTGGGAATGATACAAGGGAGGTACCTTAGTTTCCCAATACTGCTGTTTGAAATGGACTCATGAGCATCATCACACCGCATGTGCTTTGTAGATGTGGCGCACTGAGGGAGTAAGCATTCGCGAACGTAAGATGATGTCGCTTGACGGTGGTTTGGCAAGGGCATACAGCATCATGTCATTTTATTTTCGCACTTAACAAGAGTAGTTAGAAATGTTTGATTTATACTGCTTTATCATTACTGCTTGATTGAATTGATAACATGTTAACCTATGCTTTATTGTTCCACTGAGTTAGCTACTCACTCCCATGTTACGGGACGGTGTTTGCAACACCCACCAGACTCTGTCGCAGGTGTAGATGGCGCCTCGGTTCAGGAGCTGGAGCCCGACTTCGATGAGGATCAGGAGGAGTTCTCCTTTATGCAGTACTCTGACGGCTTTGCTTAGGCCGGCTGCATCGCGGGGTTCTCAGGGCTTCTCTTGGGAGTTGTATTTTGATTTTTGACTTAGAAACCATACATGTATATTGGTACTCAGTTAGTACTCATACTCTGAAGTTCATAAAATTTTGTTACTTTACATACTTTGAATATAAAATTTCAGTCTTCCGCTTGCCTTTATACAATTGAACTGGAGTATGAATTACTGTTTTGGTATAATCTTATTCATGTTTATTGCTCTAACTCAGACAACATTTAACCATCATTGTGTATGTTGCATAAGTGATGCGTTGGAACTCGGGAGTTGAGTTCATACTCGACCCCCGAATTTCAGGGCATTACAATATGACAGGTGACAAAGCTTTATTCACGGATCTGAAAGATATGACTGATGGTTCTGTCACATTTGGTGATGGTAGCAACTGCAAGATTATAGGCCAAGGTACGGTTCAACTTTTTAATCTTCCTGTGTTTAAAAATGTCTTATATGTTGAAGGCTTAAAACATAACTTGCTTAGTATATCTCAAATATGTGATAATAACCATAGTGTTCGGTTTTCTAATCAAAGCTGTGAGATACTAAACAATAAGGGTTCTGTAATATTAACTGGACGTAGAACGTCTGAAAATTGTTATATTATTAGTGAATCCAGATCATCTAATCAAACATGTTACATGGTCCATACAGACGAGACTGATTTATGGCACAAACGTCTTGGACATGTACATTATCGAAATTTATATAAATTGAGCAAACGAGAACTTATAAGAGGTTTACCGAAACTTCAAAAATTAGATAAGATATGTGTTGAGTGCCAGATAGGCAAACAAACAAGAAACTCACACAAAAAGGTGAATTCAAATACCACATCAAGACCACTCGAACTCCTTCACATGGATTTGATAGGACCTACCAGAACAGAAAGTCGTGGTGGGAAAAAGTGTATCCTGGTAATAGAGTATGATTTTACCAGATTCACTTGGGTAGTCTTCTTAAGGGATAAATTTGAAACCCTTGAAGAAGTGAGAAAAGTTTTCAAAAGGATTCAAACTGAAAAATCTTCTCAAATCAGTAAAATTCGTAGTGATCATGGATCTAAATTTGAGAATAGCAATTTTGAGAAGTTTTATACTGACTAAGGAATATTACATGAATTCTCTGCTCCCAAAACTCCACAACAAAATGGATTTTCAAAAATAAGTCTGACGAATGTGGAAATATAATTAGAAACAAGGCTAGACTAGTGGTACAAGGTTATACTCAAATTGAAGGGATTGATTTCGATGAAACTTTTGCACCAGTAGCACGTCTTGAATCTATCAGACTATTTATATCCATTGCATGTTTTAGAAAGATAAAGATCTATCAGATGGATGTGAAAAGTGTTTTTCTAAATGGCGATTTACATGAAGAAGTCTATGTTGAACAGCCAATGGGTTTTGAAGATCCCAAAAATACTAATTATGTGTATCGGCTTAAAAAGGCACTTTATGGATTAAAACAAGCACCTAGGGCATGGTATGAAGAACTAACGAAATTTCTTTTAAGTCATAATTTTCAAATGAGATCTGTTGATAAAAATCTATTTGTTAAAAAACATAATGATCATATCTTAATAGTACAGATTTATGTTAATGATATCATCTATGGATCAACTTGTACTAACTTGACTACTGAGTTTGCAGACTTGATGAAATCACAGTTTGAAATGAGCATGGTTGGGGAATTAACTTATTTTCTTGGTTTGCAAGTTAAGCAGCAACCTGAAGGAATATTCATCTCTCAATCTAAGTATGCCTTGAATCTAATCAAGAGATTTGGATTTGAAAATGGCAAGAATTTCGATACTCATATGAGTACTACCCTGAAACTCTCAAAAGACTCTAATGGTAAAAATGTTGACTCAAAACTTTATCGGAGTATGATTGGTAGTTTGTTATATTTAACTGCTAGTAGACCTGATATTTCTTTAAGTGTTGGTATTTGCGCAAGATTTCAATCTGATCCAAAAGAATCTCACTTGATTGCTGTTAAGCGAATTATTAGATATGTTGCAAGTAATATAAATCTCGGTCTCTGGTATTCTTATGAGACTAGTGTCCAATTAGCTGGGTACTCGGATGCTGACTGGGCTGGTAATCTAGATGATAGAAAATCAACCAGTGGTGGTTGTTTTTACATTGGAAATTGTCTAGTTTCCTGGTTTAGTAAGAAACAAAATTCTATATCACTATCAACAGCTAAAGCTGAGTATATCGCAGCTGGTAATGCATGTACGCAGCTAGTTTGGATGCAACGAATGCTAAGTAATTATGGAATTAAACAGGATTCTATAATTTTGCATTATGATAATTCCAGTGCAATAAATATTTCAAAAAATCCTATTCAGCATTCTCATACTAAGCATATTGACATTAGATTTCATTATATTAGGGAATTGGTAGAAGAAAAAGTTATATCTCTGGAATATATTCCTACTGAAAATCAGAGAGCTGACATTTTCACAAAACCTTTTGATAAAATTAGGTTTAACAAGATGAAATTTGATCTTGGCATGTGCATTTTAAAATGATTATTTATGCCTACTTGTATCATAGTGTATATATTTGCTAGATTGAATTCCAATTTTTGTATAAATTGCAAGAAATATGAATTTTTGGACATCCTTCGACCAGTCGTGAGTATACTCGACCAGTCGACCTTCGACCGGTCGTAGATATCCACGACCAGTCGTAGATCTCGGGAATCACTTAAAATTTGGGGATTTTTTGCTTTCTTCCTCATTTCGTTTTTCCTCTCTAAGGAGCCGAGCTTCGACTTGTCGAACCCATCTTTCATGTTCTTCAAGGTTAGTGTTCGAAATCACGTTTTTCTTGCAGATTTGTGTCTAGATTGTTTACTTTTCAAGCTTTAAGCTTTGTATTTTGAATTTCATTGAGATTTGGGGTTTGGATTTTGAAAAATCTGTTTTGAGGAAACCCACTTCTCAATCCTTTGCAACTTCTTATTTCCTTGATATCCTTATTGCAAATGGCTTCTAGAGGTAGAAAAACTACTTCCCGTGGTCCTTCTTCTTCCTCCAGATCGACCATTATCACTAAGCGTCATCTTCTTGTTACCAATGATGATCCATCTTATGTTAGGGACATCAGATTACGTAATGTTATTGTTGAACATCCTGTTGATGTTAATCATATTGCACCTTTTGACATCCTTCCTATGCTTGAAGCTGTAGGTTGGGTTAACTTATTACATTGGGGTGGGCCTGCATACCGGTCCGTTGCCCAATCCATGTTTACATGTATTAGTACTTTTCACAGGATAATTTAACTTTTAAAATATCTACTAGAGAAGGGCCTTTTGACATTGATCGTCATTTGATTTCAGCTCTTATGGACATTCCTGTGAATGATGAGGGTATTCCTATCCATAACTTAACTGATAAACCCTCAATGTCTGAAAAACGCATGCTCACTAGAGACTTGTGCAACATGGATGTTCAATGGACACAAAAAGGGAATGCGCTTCCCGCAAGGTATTTGTTACCCAAGTACAAAATTCTCCACAAAATCTTTGTGTCTAATATGTATCCTCGTTCGGGTAATAAAACTGAATTGACTTCATTTATGGTTCGTGTTATCCATGCTATCTCCAAAGGTACTCAGATTTGTTTACCATCCTTAATCTGTCATTTCATTTTTCAGTTTAGACTCCATCCTGGTCATAGTGACATTCCTTTTGCCTATTTAATGACTGTATTGGCTACACATATGTTAGTCGATATGCCGGTTGATGAGGCACCAATCCATCATCTGATCTTCAACAATTTTAATCTCAATAAGATGAAGCTAGATCTACTTCCTGAACAAGGTGGTGGTGGTGGTGGTGGTCATGAAGAAGCTGGTGATGACATTAATATGGATGACATTTTTGAGGAACTGAATTCTGACTCAACAAATGATCCAGATTTTGAACCATCTGAGGTTGATGCTCGTCTGAGTGCATTAGAGGATAAAGTTGAGAATATAAATGTAAAGATGGAAAACATGTCTGTTGCTCATGATTTACAATTCAAGTACATGCGCAAATATCTTAGGCGATTGAGCAAAGGCATGCACCAACTTGATCCTTCTATTCCTGCTTCGTCATCTGGTTTTAGTTCTGATTAGTTTTTATGAGACTTCTGGTCTGTAATAACTTTTTAACTTAGCACTTAGTTGACTGAGTTTGAGTAGGATATTATCTATGTTTTATGCTGGATATTTATTCTATGTGAAGCTATGTTGAGTATCTCTATCTCTGTTTTGCTATAATCTCATAACTCCTCATGTTTACTCTCATATATCCCTTTATTTAGTTCTCCTTTATTATTTTTCCTTTGTCATATTGTGACAAGAAGGGGGAAAATGGTTTATTCTTAACGATATGATTGTGAGAGGAGTAGCATTGGTTATGTTACTAGGGGGAGTATGTTTGAACTGGTTGAATGTTGAATGTTGAATATTGAATATTGATTTACAGGTAAGTCAGTTGATATGAACTGGTTCATATCTCTTTAACCAATTGTTTTTTTTTATGTTTATCTTGGTTATGTGTTTTGTCACTAATTTGACAAAGGGGGAGATTGTAAGTGTTATATTTTATATCCCTGTTTGTTGTCAAATTTGTGGTGCCAAAATCACTATTATATATCTTGTATAAGTGAAGCTCTTTCAAAGATCAACATTCATTAACAAGCTAAGCTCACAACAAGCAAAGCTCACGAGTACAAAGATCAAACTTAAATGCAAGAACTACTCACAAGAAATGACTCAAGCTGCAAGACTTCAAGAAGAGTACAAGGCAGTTCATAAAGAACTCAAGACACTTTCAAGATTGAGCTACATCAAGATTTCAAGATTGAACTACATCAAGACTTCAAGGCTCATACTTCAAGGTCACTAGTTCCTAATGTTTCAATGTCCTTACTTCATGGTTGAGGTTTGACTGACCTTAGGTTGACCTTAGAACTTTGGATACATAAATCGAATGTTTATTTTACATAAGTTTGGTCTGTTCTTCGACTAGTCCTAGGCCTTCTTCGACTAGTCCTAGAGTTGCTTCGACCAGTCTAAGAAATTCCTCGATCTATCGTAAGTTTGTTACAAAAATCGAATAATTTCTGTTAGGCTTCGACTAGTCCAGAAATCTGTTCGACCAGTCGAAGGAACAGTGTCGACTGCATCTTCGACCAGTCGAAAGTCTTCGACTCAAAGTCCAGCGATGAATTTTAAGTTCTTCGACCAGTCGAAGGTGACCTACGACCAGTCGAAGGAGTCCTTCGACCAGTCGTAAAATGGTCAAAGCTTATCGCGCCTGATTTTTTAAATATCTGTTATTGCTTCGACTAGTCGAAGAGTTCTCTAGACCAGTCGAACACGCGATCTGCTCACCTATAAATAGAGCACGAATCTCAGAAGAAATCATTGAATTAATTAATCCATTCAAGCCAATCTTCGTCGAACTTCTGAGAGATAATTCTGTGCTCCATCTAAGCTAAGTGTGCTTATTTAATATTCTCTTTCCTTAGCTTTATTTAATTGATTTTGTTTCTGCTATTCCAATCTAATTTGATAAGAGGAATTGTTATTCCGTTTCTTTGGAATCAAAATCAATTAAGGCAAGCCCTACTTGATTTAAATTTAAAATCTATTAGAATTAGAACCATTGTAATTGAGTACTAGACAGTGAACTTGGACATTCAATCATCTACTCTGATTTGGTTATACCGGGCTGCTACAACGAAGGAGATAATCAGGTATTTTACATTTAATTGTAAATTCCTTTTTGTTTTGGTTTCTTTCAAGATTTGCTAGAAAAATCTTGTTGTATTGGTTATCTGAGGAGAGCTAGGAAAAGTCAGAAGTGGGGTTTTTTTTTTTAATTGTGTAAGCCCACAGACAAAGACACAATTGTAAAGGTTTTTGGTGAACCTGTGAAAACCTATTTTGTTAGTGAACGCTAATATCCCCTGTGTGAGGATATTAGGAGTGGAGTAGCATTTTGTGTGGCTGTTGTTTAACAGTTGGTGAACACACAGGCGAACCACAATAATCCCATGTGTTGTGGTTGAATGATTTATACTTCTAATCTTTAATTATTCATTTGTGGGATGTATGTATGGTGGTGAATGTTGTAATCATTTAATTCAAGCATTGTGAGAATTTTGTAATAGTTTAGAATTTATTTTCTGCTATTCCTTTATCAGCTTGATATTCAATTTCTTTTAAAAGTTGTTCCAACAAGGTTGCCGTGCCATTTTTATGGTGTATGGCTGTCCCTAGAACAATACATTTGTGATTACAATTTATTTCAATTCAGTTTGTATTTATTTCTTTATTCCTCTTTGGTTTGAGATTTGATACAAAGATCTTTCTAGAAATAAGGTTGTCCTACCATAAACTCTGGTTTTTGGTGTAAGGTTGTCCTTAGAACAACATTTGTATCAACCTCTCAAGATCTAAAATTTGAGGTTGTTTTACTTTCTTGCATTGTGATTTACTTTGGCTATCATATTCTTTTTAATTCTGCTGTTATAAGTTTTATTTGGCATTGTCCTATTCACCCCCCCTCTAGGACATATAGCTAGGCCTTTTCAAGTGGTATCAAAGCCTAATAGCTCGTTCTTATTGCTATTTATTTGGATTTATTTCCTGAGCTAACGATCTAAGCTATTTAAAAAGATGTCAAATTTTAATAGCCTTTCAATCACGAGGCCTCCACCCTTTGATGACTCCAACTATGCCTATTGGAAAGCCAGAATGAGGATCTTCCTCAAATCAATGGATGAAAATGTGTGGCAAGCCACAGTGACTGAATGGAAACCTCCTATCATGGAAGTTACTGGGGTTGATGGTTCAAAATCTATGAAAGTCACACCATATTACCAATGGACCACTCTTTAGAAAAGTGAGAGTAGTGCAAATGCTAAAGCACTAAATGCAATCACTTGCGCACTATCACCGGATGAGTTCAAAAGAATCATTTCCTGTGATACTGCAAAGCAAGCTTGGGATATATTAGAAATGACACACGAGGGTACTACAATTGTCAAAAAATCTAAAGTCCAACTCCTCACAACCAGATTTGAAGAAATTCATATGGAGGAAAATGAAATGTTTATGGACTTTTACACTAGATTGAATGACATTGTAAACTCAATGTGGGGTCTTGGTGATAAAATCCTAGAAAGTAAAGTGTGTGCAAAGATATTACGCTCACTTCCTGAACGGTTCAATTCTAAAGTAACCGCAATCCAGGAACTTCGTGCTACAGATAATATGAGAGTAGAAGAACTAGTTGGTTCTCTACAAACCTACGAGTTAAACTTTAAAGCTCCTAAAGGTAAATCTATCGCACTAAAATCGCCTATATATAATTCAGAAGAAAATTCTGATTCAGAAGATGATATGGCTCTTTTAGCTAAAAAATTTTACAAGATTTTCAAAAGCAAGAAAAGGGTTGATTTTCAAAAATCAAATGATAAAAAGAAGTTTAGACCTAAATTTTAAAAATCTTTGAAAAATAGTCAATGTTACAACTGTCAAGAATATGGGCACTTAGCAAATAGATATCCTAAAAAGGACAAACCCAAGAAGAAGGGTATGTTGGCTACATGGGATGAATCATCTGATTCTGAAGCTTCTTCTGAATCAGAAGATTCTAAAACTGAGTTGGGCAATGAGGTTAAAGCTCTTATGACTCTAGCCAAATTCACATTTTCAGATAATGACTTAACAAGTGAAGAAAATCTGAGTAGTGAATGTGAAAATGAAGATGATCTCCAAGACGCTTATAATGCCCTATATAAGGAAAGTTGTAAAATTGCTGTCAAACTTAAACTTCAAAAAGAAAAGTTTTCTAAACTCAAAGAATGTTTTGAATCACTTGTCTTAGAAAAATCACAAATTTCAGATTGTTTTGAAAAATCAAAATGCGATTTGGAATTCAAGAACTCCCTAATTATTGATTTGAAATCTGAAATTGAGAAACTCAAAACTGAAGTATCTTCTCTTCTGAGTCTAAAGGACACATGGAAATATGCCCAAGGAGATCCAAAGTTAGAAAAACTTTTATCCGGATCAAGAAAATGTGGTGATCTATCCGGGTTGGGCTACGATAAAAATCTACCTCCTAAACAAAAGTATACTCCTCCTATGTTTGTTAAAGGAGAGTCCTCAAACTCAAAAGGGAAAAGTACTTATCAAGATTTTTCTAGAAATTCAAAAACTTTTCAAAAACCTAAAAGCAGCCATGTCAACTTTAATCAGAAACGAAATCCACTAGCTAAAAAGATAGTTGATTTACTCAAGGAGCTCTTAAAATCTAACTCTATAGGTCATTCTTACAACTATAAACAAAAGAAGACCAACTATGTTCTTAAACCCAAAACTGTTTTGAAATGGGTTCTTAAAGTTGCCTGCTTGGTTGCTCACACTACTTTCAAAGCAACAAGTCATTCAAAGTGGTACCTAGACAGTGGATGCTCCAGGCATATGACAGGTGACAAAGCGTTATTCACGGATCTGAAAGATATGACTGATGGTTCAGTCACATTTGGTGATGGTAGCAACTACAAGATTATAGGCCAAGGTACGATTCAACTTTTTAATCTTCCTGTGTTTAAAAATGTCTTATATGTTGAAGGCTTAAAACATAACTTGCTTAGTATATCTCAAATATGTGATAATAACCATAGTGTTCGGTTTTCTAATCAAAGCTGTGAGATACTAAACAATAAGGGTTCTGTAATATTAACTGGATGTAGAACGTCTGAAAATTGCTATATTATTAGTGAATCCAGCTCATCTAATCAAACATGTTACATGGTCCATACAGACGAGACTGATTTATGGCACAAACGTCTTGGACATGTACATTATTGAAATTTATATAGATTGAGCAAACGAGAACTTATAAGAGGTTTACCCAAACTTCAGAAATTAGATAAGATATGTGGTGAGAGCCAGATAGGCATACAAACAAGAAACTCACACAAAAAGGTGAATTCAAATACCACAGAATGGAAAACAGAAGTGATTTTTTACCACAAAATGCATCGATAATCCTGATTTTACAACAAAGCGCATGGTCCGATGTAGTGTCCCAAAGCACTTTTTTGAGAGGGTGAAATGGTCGTATTTTGCTAGTCTAGTCTTTTACCTAAAAGGCCGTAAAGTCAAACATTTTGAGCCCTACATGGTGTGTATACATCCTTTCTGTCCAATAGGTGAAGCCCATCATGATGATCATATGAACAGGCAGATCCAATTATCAGGTGAGGCAAATGAATTTTGATGTTTTTGGGTGTTATCCATTGTCTTTTTGGTGTGGCATAATGATTGGATTGGCCCTTTTCTTGTTGTTGATAATCACTTGAAACACATATTGGACAGGTTGGGTAACATATACTATGTGAGATCTACGGTGTTCAAGTTTACCACGTTTTGGGGGGGGGGGGGGGGGGCGAATTAATAACCCGGGTATGATTTGTCTGGATGCTTCGAAATTAATCGAGGCATCTTTTGGTAAAAACAAAATCCTCAATGAATTTTGTGGCAAACATGCTAAGAAGGAAAGCCTATGTTGTGAGGGTATAGGAAAGTATTAATGATGCTTAGAGGGGGAAAATAAAAATTTAAAAAAAAAATACAAAAAGGGTGACATTAATGATCATTTTATAAGACAAATTAGCTTCATAAACTTTGGCAATTTTATTCTTTATTTCTTTCTTTTTCTTTTCTTCCTGACAGCTTTTGGTCTCCTGGACAATTCGCGAGCATTGACAACTAACTTATGATTTTAAAGCTTCTACTTGTAGTAAAATATTTTAAAAAACTCATGAATTAGGCTCTTTTATGTTGTATTTCAAAGAAAGAGGTTTTTTGAATGGTGCTCCTGTTTTTTAAAATTGTACTAAAGGCACCTTTGGATGCATGAACCCAAAGAAAAAGGAAGGACAAAATAATTGTTATGCAATGATGATTTTAATGAAAATTATTGAAACATGGATTCCAATTTTGAGTTTTTGTTTGGATAGCAAGAAGAAATCTCATTCTCCTTTCAAAATGCTAAGTTTCCTGTGCCCATAATCTAAATTATAGAGAAGTATAATGGTTGCTTGGTGGACTCTACCATTTTCTTCACTATCCAAACAATATAATTCATCACATCGAAGGAAACCTTTCCATTTCTATTGTTCTGCATCGAATCAATGGTTCCAAAAATGGCATACCATGGCCTACTTGAATACAAGTCAACAAACAATGGTGTCTTGCATTCACAGCTCAATTAATTTTGTTTTGCTTCATGACAAACTCCACTGCAAAGTGGTTAATCCAGACTGTCTAGTAACAAGTGGCTCTACCATAAACGACCCAAAGTAGAAAAACCAAACCACTTAGGAAATACTAGTTCTGTAATATGCAGTCTCCTTCTCATCTTAATGATTAAAAAAAATGTATAACGGTCTTCATTCAAAAGACAAGATAGTCCATTCATTAAGACGATCAAATGAGGCATGGGTCATCTTATGTAAGGCATTCAAAATGGACAGTCCAGATATACCAACTGTATAATCACTTGCGCCAAGGCAAGTGGTTATGCAATCTAAACTAATTCATTGAGACAGATGATAACTAAAGCACCAACAAATTATTGGGAAAAAAAACTCAAATTCACGTAATTTTAGCAGATGTTTTCATATTTGTTCACTGTGAAGTAGATCAAGGGGTGCGGTCTAGTGGTCCCATTGCCTTGGTAACCTTACTACTGGTCGAAAGTGGAGTGATGTTTTCCCAGAATCTAACCTGTCCATCAGATGTGTCACATCAAACATCCCCAACCTCCAAAAATCAGCCCAATCCAAAACTCAGGTGGGCATAACATATGGAACCTGTCGAAAGAGACTGCCCACCATTGATTAGAGTGAGTGGACTACTAAGTTGTATATATAAAATTGAAGTCATTCAAACCCTCCATCCAAGCCAAATGAAAAGTCTGGCCTAATTTCAGGTTGTTTTACTATTCAGTGTTGGGATTTTGGCCTACAGAATCACACAGATCTAGATCTAGGATAGCAATTCAATAGCACCAAGCACATACGAGAGAACACACAGTTTTAACGTGGAAAACCCTTGCAGGAAAAAACCACGGCACAAAGTGACAGAGATCCACTATGAAATAGAAATTATAAGAGAGAGGACTTACCTGATTTGAACAACCTCAAATCTCACCCTTGCTACACCCTTTGATTTCCCTAGAACCCCTTTAGAAAGTGTTAAAATTATTTCCCATACCTTAGAAGAATCCTAGGGACCCCTATTTATAGTTTAAGAAACTTCCCTTTAGCATCCCAGTTGCAAAGGACTCAGATTTCCGCAATCCACAAAATTGCAGAACGAATCTGCGTAACTACGACTGGTCGAGCCGAGGCTACAACTGGTCGTGGGATCCCCTCGACCGGTCGAGCCATCCCTTCAACCGGTCAAGCATCCCAGACACCAAAAAACTAGGCTCGCTGGACTTTGAGTCGTGAGGGCCACGACTAGTAGTACAACTCCCATGAAACGTCGAGACAGTCCCTCGACCGATCGTGCACGGTAATAACCAAATTTAAGACATCTGGCAACAATCTCCAACATGTCTTCAATCTTCAACCGTGTAGCTCCTTGATCTCTTTTCTTATCTCTTCATCGCATCATAGCTTTAATCAACGCTTCTCGTGCACACTCTGTCCTTCTTTTTCATCATCGCCAAGCCCTAGAGAAGTTGTATAGAACTTGAACTTCTCTGTAGGAACATTCTTGTTAATCATGTCTGCTGGATCTAAATCCACCTGCCCAACCACCTTTGCTCCTATCTTCTCGAAAGAAAAGACGGTCTTCTTACCATCTCACCGCTACCCAATATTGCTTGTCGGCGTACTTGCTCACAACACTGATAGCCTGTGAAATAACCAGTCTAATCCAGACCATGACATCACTGTCAACCGTATTTGAATAAGGCTCATGAGATATCCTGCTTTTCATCATCTGTTTTGGGATATGTCCTGAGGAAAACTTGAGGAGAGACGCGTAGGGAACGCTCTATGACTTTACCTGGTCCATCACCTCCTTGATCAATACCTACCCAAGGTATTTTGCCTGTGATTACCAAAGCCTACTCCTCTTTCAGTCTCAACGCTGAGAACCATCTTTACAGCCCCAAGATCCTTCATCCTGAATGTCTCACTTAACTGAGTTTGCAGTACACTGATTTCAGACACGTCATAATTGGCGATCTATATGTCATTAATTCTTGACTCACCATGAAGGAATCAAACCACTGCCTAGTCCTGCAAAGTCTTTTCTCAGCCCCTTTAACTTCGAACCGATCTGGTTGCTTCATGTCGATCTGCTCTTCACTTTCCCTTACAGAAGTGCAGACTCCACATCCATCCTTCCAACTTAAGATTACATTAGCCAACCAGCGCCAATCACGGATCTAATAGACACCTACTATACCGTCGGCACGAATATCTCTGAGAAGCTGATCCATTCTCTCTGAGCATAACCCTTCGCTACCAACCTCGTCCTGTATCTATGATGTATCCTCCTGAGGAACCACCTACATCCAACCGCTCTTTGGCCCAATGGAAGCTCCACCCGCTCCCATATGTCGGTCTGGTACAATGAATCCATCATATCGCTCATAATCACCTTCCAATTCTCAGCATCAGGCTCACCTAGAGCCATCTAAATAGAAGATGAATCCCCTGCGATATTAGAGTCGTTCGTGTACCTCGCCGATATCCTGCGATCATGTCGTGTGATTCATCTCACAGGTGGCTGCTCCACCTGCTTTGTATCCCTGTCTGTGCGACTCAGACTTCCTGCCTTGCTCGCTCATGTGGCCATGCCTAACATGCCACACATGTGCAGAGGTGGAATCCGCTACATCCACTGCAGCTCCACCTTTTGAAGTGCTCTTGTTCAACTTATACAAGTTACCGAGTCGTTGCGCTTTCATAATTACCCGTGCCCCCTTAGATACCTTAAGAGCACTATCAATACCTGTGTACTTGCATCCTTTTCCTCTAGAACACTAAGAGAAATCAGATTCTGCTTCAAATCAAGAACGTGCCTGACATCAGTCAGGGTGCGCTCCACCCCATCAAATACCCTGATGCGCACCGTACCAACAGCTACAATATTATAGGCAAAACCATTGCCCATAAACACCTGTCCACCATCGCACTCCCAGTAGCTGGCGAACCAACTCCGATGAGGAGTCATGTGAAAAGATGCCCCTGTATCTAGCATCCACTCGTCCTTACAATCATCGTATGGCCGCTTGATCGTAGACACAGACAGAACATCATCATCACATCCACTCAATTCATCTGACGTGGCAACATTGGCCTCCCTGTACGAAGCCTCAAAATCTTCTCTCTTCGATTTAGGATTTTCACAATCCTACTTCACATATCCTTCCTTCCCACAATTCCAGTATTTACATTTCCTTTGCCCTTGCCCTTGGATTTGGATCTGTAACCTGAAGAACCCGTACCTTGTTTAGAATTCCTACCCATTGTAAACAGTGCATCAAAAGATGTCCCCATGTCGCCGTTTAGCTTTCTTATAGCCTTCCCTTGAAGGGTTGAGATAACGGTGTCGACACTCAGGGTTTTATTCATACTGCACATAGTGTTCTTGAATGACTCATACGACACCGGAAGAGAATTCAGCAACATACATGCTTGTTCTTCATCTTTCATCACTTCCTCCATATCCAGCAATTTGCAAAGTAATTTATTAAAATTGCTGATGTGAGCCTCCAGATCTCCACCCTCTGCCATCTTGAAGTTATATCACTGCCGATTCAAGTGTAAGCGGTTTTCAGAGGATTTTTTTGATAAACATTCTCTAACTTTGCCCATACGTAGCCGCAGTTTTCTCCCTCATGACGTTGTAGAGAACCTCATCCGTGAGACATAAACGGATCGATGATAAAGCCTTCTTATTAAGAGTATTCCATTCATCATCAATCATAGTAGAAATTCGCTCCTCAAGAGCACCATCTTCGCCTTGCTTAATTAAGGAACTCATCATCTTGATCTTCTATAACTCAAAATTATTTTTCCCTGAGTACTTCTCAATATCATACCTAGTGCTTGCCATTATTACTAATCCCTCAGATTCAGATCTGTGCCCCGACGATTGCTCTGATACCACTTGTTGGGATTTTGGCCTGCGGAATCACATAGATCTAGATCTAGGATAACAATTCAATGACACCAAGCACATACGAGAGAACACACAGTGTTAACGTGGAAAACCCTTGTGGGAAAAAATCACGGCACAAAGTGACAGAGATCCACTATGAAATAGAAATTACAAGAGAGAGGACTTACCCGATTCGAACAACCTCGAATCTCACCCTTGCTACACCCATTGATTTCCCATTGAACTCCTTGAGAATGCTTTAGAATTATTTCCCATACCTTAGAAAAATCCTAGGGACCCTATTTATAGTTTAGGAAACTTCCCTTTTGCATCCCAGTTGCGAAAGGACTCAGATTTCCGCAATCCACAAAATCGCGGAACGAATCTGCATAACTACGACTGGTCGAGCCGAGGCTACGACTGGTCTTGGGACCCCCTCAACCGGTCGAGCATCTCGGACACTTAAAAACTAGGTTCACTGGACTTTGAGTCGTGAGGGCCACGACTGGTCGTACAACTCCCACGACCAGTCGAGATAGTCCCTCGACCGGTCGTGCACGGTAATAACCAGATTTAAGACATCTGGCAACATTCAGGTGTGCCCGTGTAATTAAAGGGTGGCCATTCCATCCCAGAGTTTTCCATTTGATGTGACCCACTTCAGTTACTGATCAGGCTGACTATTTGGCTTTTTAGAGGTAGTCTAAGGTGATGAATCTGATGGATGGGCTAGATGGTGTGAATACATCACATGGGCAACACATGTGACCGGTACCACTGTGAAGTTACAGTGGCACCGATGCCACTGCCCTATAGATCAAATAATAAGCATAATCCACTATAGTTATCAATCTCTCTATTTTATTTTTTTTTAAGGAATTTTTACTATAAAATTCTTCAGAAATTATCATTTTACCAAATTATGCCTGAACAAATCAAATTCAATAAGATCCTTTTTGAAGGATGAAATTTCCTGAATGCCTTATTTTATCTTTTCTTTAAAAAGTATCGAGAATTGTGGGGCCCAAATGGGATGTATATGACATCCAACTCATGTAACATATCACCCTAAACATGGTGATCACATGGATTTAAAATAAAATAATAAAATTTTAAAAAAAGAGTAGCCAATGGAATCATATCAAATAGGCTATACATGAATTTGGATGTTTTTAAGTGTTGTATATTGTTTTTTATGATTTGGCCCACCTTATGATTGGATCCACCAAGGTTTTTGTTAGTCTGTTAATCATGGTGGAGTAACTGGAGTTCGTCTGTTGAACGGGTTAGAAGTTAGACACATGACACGTGGTCCCACAATTCTCAATTCGTCGCTCTCTAAATAATAAAAATAAAGGAGGGCATTTATGTAATTCCTCCCTCAAAAACCACTGCTTGAGAATTTCAGTTCCTTGATGCACTTTTTGGTAGGATTACTGAGGAATTATGCAGTAAAAATTCCTACTATGTAATAGTCTTTGTTATGGACAGATGTCTTAAATCTGTCTGATGGTTTGTCGATGATATCGACAGGGTTTCCGATGACATCGACAGATGTCTTAAATTTGTCTGTTGGTTTGTCGATGATATCGACAGGGTTTTGATGCCATCGATGGCAGTAGTCAATGACATTGAAGGTTGCTCGATGCCATCGATAATTCACAGAATTTTTCACCCCTGGTCTCTGGACAGTTTTGGTCCTGTTTCGATATCATCGAAGGACCCTCGATGATATCAAAGCTGTCATCGAGAGACCTTCGATATCGTCGAAGTGTTCCGCAGTTGCGATTGCGGAAACATAGATTTTGCGAATTTTGTTTCCTATTTGGATTCTACCTCTTTCTATTCTTATATAAAGGGGTGTATGCTGGATTGGGGTGTATTCTAGGACGTTCCAAGGGTTCCTAAAAGGATTTTAGGGTTTCTAAAGGGTGTAGCAGGGGTGAGATTCGAGGTTGTTCGAATCGGGTAAGTCCTCGCTCTTTGTAATTTTTAATTTCATAATGGAGATCTGTCGCTTTGTGCCATGGTTTTTTCCCGCAAGGGTTTTCCATGTTAAATCTTTGTGTTCTCTTGTGTGTGCTTGGTGCCATTGGATTGCTGTAATGCCCTGAAATTCGAGGGTCGAGTAGCAACTCAACTCTCAAGTTCCAAAACATCACTTATGCAACGTAGATAATGATGATTAAATGTTGTCTGTGTTAGTGCAATAAACATGAGTGAGATTATACCAAAACAGTGATTCATACTCCAGGTCAATTATATAAAGGCAAGAGGAAGACTGAAACTGTATATAATTGTATGTAAAAGAAACAAAACCATCTCAATCTCCAGAGTATGAACCCAACTGAGTCACCATATACATGTATCTGTTTTACGATCAAAATGTCAAAAGTACAACTAAAGAAGTAAGCCCTGTAAATCCCGTCGATCCAGGCAGTCTAGGCAAAGCCACCAGCATACTGCATATACGAGAATTCGTCCTGGTCCTCGTCGTAGTCCGGCTCAGCCTCCTGAGTCATCACCTCATCTGCACCTGAGACAGAGTCTGGTTGGTATGTACAACACCGTCCCGTAACGTGGGAGTGAGTAGCTAACTCAGTGGAACAATAAAGCATAGGTTAACATGTTATCAATTCAGTTAAGCAGTAATGATAAAGCAGTATAATTGACAATCCTAACTACTCTTATTAATGCAAGTATGAAATGCAATCATGATGCATGCCCTCACCGACATACTTCCTCATGCGACACCATCTTATGTCCACAGCATGCGTTCATTCCTCAGTGCTCCACATCTTCCAAGCACATGCAGTGCAATTATGAGCATGATTACCGAGTTGTTATTAGTCCATTTCAAACAGTAGGATTGGGAAACTAAGGTACCTCCCTTGTATCATTCCCAAACATGATCCATTCTAGGGTCATCAAACCTAGGTAATCTCATACGAAGTGTGGTTCTAGGGCACTGCAAAGGCTGTCAGGGTTGTTACACGCAATCATTACACCACTCCCCCATCACCTTTTTAACGGTTCATCACTAAATTGATACAGGCCTAGTTCATACTCTATACACCGCGGCAAAACTCGTCGCCTCACCGCAAATTCAGAGTATGCTCGAGGTCACTACAAAGGGCTCGTCACCAATCAGTGTAGGCCGACAGCTCGAATACAGTGTCCCATACCACCGTATTCGGCTCACGAGTCAGGGTTGCTCACTGGTCACTACGGGGAGGCACGTGGCCCCAGTGTAGGCCGACAACTCGACCATGGTGTCCCATACCACCATGCTCGGCTCATGAGTCTTAGCGGATCGAGGTACCATGGTTAATGGGATTTCACTAGTAAGTTTGGTACCCTAGGTTCAAGCAGTAGCGTCCAAACATGGTAAACATACATTAGACATATCGGGTTACTTAACGAGCCTGACTAGCTCGAGCGCACAATCAACTGAACGACATGAAGTGTATAAACACTTCGCGTGGCCTAACCACTGTCGCCAATGGAAGTACGACTCAGGTTTGTCAAACACATCCTACGTGGCGAAATGAATCTCAACCATGAACTCAAGTCTGGTACCGATTGTCTGTACTATAATCATAGTCCCAATCGCAATCAATCCTTATTCAGAGCATGTGGAGTAAAGCATAATAAACAAAGTAATTCAAGCATGTTAACAAACATGTCATAAAGCATGTTACAAAGCACAATGTAAATAAGAAATACAAAAACCTATATTTCCTAGTAAGCGATTAAATTAAACAACCAATCATAGAGGAAATCATTTACGTTTCTAAGGTAGTTGAGAATCCCATCTCGACACCCACCTAAAGCACCATCATCCAAGCACTTACTCTCATAAGCATTTTCACAAACACTTAGATTACACTATTTCAACATACATAGTGTATATTAGCAAAACATGTATTAGGGCGAGCCCTTTCGCCAAGCAAGTATTTTACACATATATAATATGTTCATACAACAAATAATCATGGAAAACACATTTTCAAAATTTATACGTATACAGTACTTTCTACAAATACTAGGAATACAGTATATTCAACATAGTTATCGTATAACTGAAAAGTGAAACGGACAACACTTTGTACATGTGCAATTACATACAGATCATGAATCTATCATTATCTGACATTGAAAGCGTTGAAAACCATAACCTATACACCTAAAGTCCGCACCTTTTGTCGTAGAATCGTAACGAATCTGATAGGTTTGCTAAGCTTTCGTATTTAGCAGTTTGGTAACCTATAGAATGAAATAGGTTAGCTATTTCATAACCTACAACCATCACAACCCCAAAACAGATTAGGGTTAGGGTTTCTTACCTAGAAACGAAGTCGGAATCGCCGAGAAAGCGATTAGACTTGAGTGGTTAAGCTTGTAGAGCGGCAGGGGAAAGTAGTAGGGAGGTTCTCCCACTTCTCTCACACTTCCTCTCTCTTTTCTCTCTTCTCTCTCCTAGGGTTTTTCTCAAATTCGTATGGCTGAATGAGAGAGGGTTTTAAGGTCCTTATATAGCCTAAAAAGTCACCAAAATGGACTTAAGGTCAAGGTATACTTAGGTTATAACCAAAGTGAGTCAGTTTCAGCTCAACGGAGGACTTCTGGCGGCCTCCCTTGAGCTAAAGGTCGGACTTAAGCTCACCAATACTGGATCTAGGTACCATTAAGTTTTCGGTCCGGTAGGGTTTCCAGATCACAAATGGCAGACCAGTTTCAATTTAACGGTCAGTGAAACTCGATCAGAGATTTCAAGTACATGGACATGTGTATGAAATTTTTCCTGATCCGAGGGTGATTTGGGTCAGATTTTAATGGTCTGGTTACTTACAAATTGTCCTCAAGTAACAAGTCTCAGATTACTATTTGAGATTTTTATTTATAAAGAAAACCAAGTGTTCTCACACTCCTCGCTCCGGACTCAAGCGAACAGACGTGGTACACAATCTGGATTTGATCTCCGAGATGGTTATCAAGCCTAGTGAGCTGGTCCTAAGTTTATAACTTCGTATCATTCGGACTTTCGATGTGCGGTCCAGATCTGATACAGAGTTTCAATGTTCTCCCGAGAGCAGTTAGGTAATGAGTTTGATCCTAGATTTTAGGGTAACCTAGCGTCAATGATTCGACAAGTTTTGGGTCTTGCAGATCGTATTTAAAGCGATTCTAGCGAATTTCAAGGCTAATCTAGTTTAGCGCTTAGTTAACTTTGTCAAATTTTAAAAGGATTTGATCCTAAGCAATTTCTACCTGAGGTGGTACTCGGGCCATTGTACGAGATTTTTCGAGTTGTTACAATTGCTATCCTAGATATAGATCTATGTGATTCCACAGTCCAAAATCCCAACAAGTGGTATCAGAGCAATCGTTGGAGCACAAATCCGAATCTGCAGGATTAGTAATAATGGCGAGCACTAGGTATGAGATTGAGAAGTACTCAGGGAAAAATAATTTTGAGTTATGAAAGATCAAGATGATGAGTTCCTTAATCAAGCAAGGCAAAGATGGTGCTCTTGAGGAGTGAAAGTCTACTATGACTGATGATGATTGGAATACTCTTGATAAGAAGGCTTTATCATCGATCCGTTTATGTCTCACGGATAAGGTTCTCTACAACATCATGAGGGAGAAAACTGCGGCTAAGTTATGGGTAACGTTAGAAGATGTCTATGCGAAAAAATCCTCTAAAAATCGCCTGCAATTGAAGCGGCAGTGGTATAACTTCAAGATGACAGAGGATGGAGATCTGGAGGCTCGCATCAGCAATTTTAATAAATTAGTTAGCAAATTGCTGGATATGGAGGAAGTGATGAAATATGAAGAACAAGCATGTATGTTGTTGAATTCTCTTCCGACGTCGTATGAGTCATTCAAAGACACCATGTGCAGCACGAATAAAACCCTGAGTGTCGACACTGTTATCTCAGCCCTTCAAGGGAAGGGTATGAAAAAGATAAACGACGACATGGGGACATCTTCGATGCACTGTTTACAATGGGTAGGAATTCTGAACAAAGTACGGGTTCTTCAGGTTATAGATCCAAATCAAAGGGCAAGGTGTAAGTGTTATGATTTGATTCCTCTTTGATTGTCAAATTTTGTGTGTCAAAAGTTCTTCGTATGTCGTGTGTTTATATCTTGATAAATTTGTTCGAGACACCACGTCAACACTTGAAGTTTAGCTCAAAGAATTCTTCAAAGCTTCATGATAGTTCAAGCTACAATGTAGAAGATATTAAGAGAGAGCTCAGGGTCAAGACTCAAGTTCAAGTGCAAGTCGAAGTTCAAGATTCAAATCTAAATACTGGACTAAAGTACAACTTAAAGTAACATTGAAGCTTCTGAAGTAGTCAAGCTACATCGAGAAGAAATCAAGTTTCGTAAAGATCAAAGTCTAAGCAAATGAAGTGTTCAATGTCCATACTTCATGTTCCAGGTTTGATAGACCATTAGATTGACCTTAGGGTAGGTCACTTTGGATACATAATTCAAATGAATATTATTACATGATTTTGGTCTACTCTAAGACCAGTCTTAGACCTTGTTCGACCAGTCCTAGCACTGTCTCGACCAGTCTAAGAAGTTTTAAGACCAGTCCTCAAATTGTTGCAATATATCAAATTTTCTGATTCGGCTACGACTAGTCCTGGAGTCTGCTCGACCGGTCGTGAGATGGTCTCGACTTGACATTCGATCAGTCGTAAGGCTTCGACTCAAACTCCAGCAACTAAACCAATTGTTGCACGACCAGTCGTAGAGGGGTCTCGACCAGTCGTGGACTGCCTACGACCGGTCGTACAACGGTCTGATACGATCGCGCTCAAAAATTCAAAAATCAGTTTATTTCATGACCAGTTGTAGTGACCCTAGGACTAGTCGAAGTCGAATTTGTTCTGCTATAAATAGCACACGAATTTTAGAGTTTTTCATTGAAAATTAAGTGAATTCAAGGCTCCACTCTGAAATAAGTTTGTGTTTGTATTTAAGCTATTTTGTGCATAATTTCTTTCTCTTTTTGCTAGCTTATTTAATTTGATTTTGTTTCTGTATTCCAATCTGATTTGAAAAGAGGAATTGACTTATTCCTTCTTCTTGGAATCAAAATCAAATATAGCTACGCCCAACTGGTTTAAATCTAAAATCAATTAGAACTTAGAACCATATTAAAGTGAGTAGTGGACATTAAACTTCTATATTCGAACGTCTACTATAATTGGTTCTTCCAGGCAGCTACAAGAGGAGAAATCTAGGTATTTTAAAATTATGTAAATTCCATTCTATTTCGGTTTTTGTTTGGGATTCACCAGAAAAATCTCAATTTGTGTGGTTATCTGAGGAGAGCCAGAAAACTCAGAAGTGTGGGTTTTTGAATTGTGTAAGCCCAAGTTAAAAAGACACAATTGTAAAGGTTTTGGGTGAACCTGTGAAAACCTATTTGATAATGAACGCTAATATCCCCTGTGTGAGGATATTAGGAGTGGAGTAGCATTCTGTGTGGCTATTGAAAAACAGTTGGTGTACACACAGGCGAACCACTATAACTCTTTGTCTTGTGGATTGAATGCTTACTTAAATTTCATATCATTTATCATTCAATTTTGTGGAATGTACGTGTGGATGTGAATGTTGTAACAATTTACATTTCAAGCAAGTTTGGGGCTTGTTGTAATAAGTTAGATATTTATTTCTGCACTTTATTTCAAATCCTTGTCATTCAGTTATTTCTATTCAGATTAAGTTATTGATTCAAAAGACATTCTAGAAATAAGGTTGTCCTACCATAAGCCCTTGTTTATGGTGTAAGGTTGTGTAACATCCCGGATTTTTGCCAACCTGGGATTAGACGTCCTTAGGCAATGGGTCAATCCTAACACCTTATTAACCTGTCAAAACTCAGTCCCAAAGGCTAAAATCTCTTGTGAACCCATTTCTTTCACAAATCTCATCCTTCACCACCTTGCTCTTCAATCTTTCTAAGTACTTTCATCCTAGACACTAACTTAAACTAGTTAAGTAGTATAACTCGGATCACTTTATATACAAACTACAAAGGCCCAGGTACCACCTCAGACGGAAATCTTACAGGACTAAATCCTTTAGAAATTAAGCGAGATTTAGCTAGTGTTAAACTAGAGTGCCTGTGAAATTAGCACCAATCACTTTAAATACGATCTGCAAGACCCAAAAGTTGTAGAATCATTGACGCTAGGTTACCCTAAAATCTAGGATCAATCTCTTTACTCGGCTGCTCTCGGGAGCATCTCGAAACTCCGTATCGGATCTGGACCGAACGTCGGAAGTCCGATTAACACGAAGTTAAGGAACTAAGACCGCCTTGCTGGGCTTGACAACCATCTTGGAAATCAAATCTAGATAGTGTCCCAGTGCTATTCGCTTGAGCTCGGAGTGAAGTGTGAGAAATGTAAAATTAATCCAAAATAAAATATCTTGAATAGTAATCTGACACCTCTCACTTGCGGATCAGTTTTAAGCAACCAGATCGTCAGAATCAGACCAAATTACACCCTCGGATCAGGAGAAATTTCATACACATTTACATGTACTCGGAATCTCCGATCGAGATCCGCTGACCGTTGAACTGAAACTGGTCCGCCACGCATGATCTAGAAATCCCACTGAAATGAAAACTTAATAGAACATAGATCCGGTGTCTGTGAGCTTAAGTCTGACCTTTGACTTAAGGAGGCCCGCCAGAAGTCCTCCGTTGAGCTGAAACAGATGCCTTTTGGACAAAACCCAAGTATACCTTGTTCCCAAGTCTATTTCGGTGAGTTTTTAGACTATATAAGGACCTTAGAACCCTCTCTGTCACAGCCATACGAATTTGAGATTTGAGAGAGAGAAAAGAGAGAGAAAGTGTGGGAGCAGTGGGAGAACCTCCCTGCCACTCTTCCCTGCCGCTTTACGAGCTACACCGCGCCATTCTAGTCACTTTTCCGGCGATTCCAACTCCATTTCTAGGTAAAAAACCCTTAACCCTAATCTGTTTTGGGGCTTGGGTGGTTGTAGGTTATGAAATAGCTAACCTATTTCGTTTTATAGGTTGTCAAACTGTCGAATACGGAAGCTTAGCAAACCTATCGACTCCGTTACGATTCTATGACAAAAGGTGCGGACTTTAGGTGTATAGGTTATGGTTTTCAATGCTTTCAATGTCAGATAATGATAGATTCATGATCTGCATACAATTGCACATGTACAAAGTGCTGTCTGTTTTCCGTTTCGATTAAAGATGAAAAATATGGAATTCTACATACTCTAGGTATTTGTAGAAAGTACGGTATACGTATAAATTTTGGAAATGTGTTTGACATGATTAATTGTTGTATGAATATATTATATGTGGATAAATTACCTGTTTGGCGAAAGGATTCGCCCTAATACATGTTTTGCATATATACACTATGTATGTTGAAATTGTGTATTCTAGAAAATACCGTATACGTATAAATTTTGGAGATGTATTTATCATGATTATTTGCTATATGAATATATTATACATGGATAAAATACTCGCTTGGCTAAAGGATAACCCTAATACATGTTTTGCTAACATACACCATGTATGTTGTAATAGTGTATTCTAAGTGTTTGTGAAAATGGCTGAATGAGTATGGAATTCTCATTCGTGCTCACCATGACTAATTGTCATGGATATATGATTGTTGCATTGGCGATCCCCCTTTGACGAAAGGATTTGCCCTAAATCACGCCACGACCAATATTCACTACTTATACTAAAATGTGTGGCCCAAGTGTTTGTGGAAATGACTGAATGAATATGGAACTTGGATTCCTGCTTGCCATGACTATCCGTCGTGGGTGTATGCGTGTTATGATTGGGGTAACTCCCTAGTGAAAGGATTTGGCCTTATACTTATGTGATCAACATATGTCATGTATGTTGATGCCTGTATTTTAAAGTGTTTGTTGAAATGCCTGAATGAGTAGTAGTTAGTAAATTGTAAGGTTTAAGGGTGTTGAGATATGATTCTCAACCACTTTTAACTATGTGTATGATTTCCTTGGATAGTTGTGTGATTAGGAATTGAACGTGTACAAACTCATGCTTGTGTTGTGCTTCATAACATGCTCAACTGCTTTTATGATTTTATCTATGTAATGCATATGTTTAAATTCATATTTACGTTGTATGATCCGTCATGGGTGATGGGGGATTGGAGCAACGAATGCGTGCAACAGCCCTGACAGCCCTAAATGGATAATACCAGACTTTGATTGTATAATTTGAATCTTGATCCATTATTGCTTTATCTATTTGAAATTGATTGTGTTTGGGGCTATGATTATAGTCCAGACAATTGGTACCAGAGTTGAATTCGTGGCTGTGATTCATTTACCATGTGAGATGTGTTCGACGAACTCGAGTCGTACTTCGGTTGGCGATAGTGGTTGGCCACACGAAGTGCTCTGCGCTTCATATCGTTCAACTTGATGTGCGCTCGAGCTAGCCGAGCTCATCAAGTAACCCGATCTGTCTTATGTATGTTCACCATGTTTGGACGCCTCTGCTTGAACCTAGGGTACCAAACTTACCAGTGGAATCCCTTTTAACCATGGTACCTTGATCCGCTAAGACTCATGAGCCGGGCATGGTGGTATGGGACACCGTGGTCGAGCTGTCGGCCTACGCTGGGGCCACGTGCCTCCCCGTAGTGACCAGTGAGCAACCAAACTCGTGAGCCGATTATGATGGTATGGAAAACTATATTCGTGCTGTCGGCCTACATTGATAAGGTGATGGGGGAGCGGTGCAACCTTTGTGCGTAACAGCCCTGACAGCCCTTTGTAGCGACCTCGAGCATACTCTGAAATTGCGGTGCGCCTTAGGGTTTGTCGCGGTATATAGAGTATGAACTAGGCCTGTTTTTGCATTGTGATGAGTCGTTTAAGGGGTGATGGGGGAGTGGTGTAACCTTTGTTCGTAACAGCCCTGGCAGCCTTTGCAGTGACCTAGAAAACACACCATCGTCTGATATTAACTAGGACTGACGACCCTAGAATGGATCATGTTTGGGAATGATACAAGGGAGGTACCTTAGTTTCTCAATCCTGCTGTTTGAGATGGACTAATTAAAAACTCGGTAATCATGCTCATCATGCATTACATGTGCCTGGAAGATGTGGAGCACTGAGGGATGAAAGCATGCCGCGAGCGTGAGATGATGTCGCATGAGGGAGTATGTCAGTGAGGGCATCCATCATGACTGCATCCATATTTGCATTAATAAGAGTAGTTAGGAGTGTTTGATTGTACTGCTTTATCATTACTGCTTGACTGAGTCAACAACATGTTAACCTATGCTTTATTGTTCCACTGAGTTAGCTACTCACTCCCACGTTACGGGACGGTGTTGTATACACCAACCAGATTTGTTGAGTTTCAGGTGATGGCGATGCTTGTGAAGCAGAGCCGGACTACTTCTATGATGATAGGAGGAGTTCTCCTATCTGTATCTCTCTGGCAGGTCAATGAAGACTTGATATTGTATTGACGGGGATATGGTACTTGGGATAGGAGACATTACACTTCCTCACATTTGGTATATTTTAGAACTGTACTTGTAATTATTTAACCTGGTAATGTTATCACACTCTGGAGACTCATCATAGTTTATATATTTTATCTATCTATCACAGTCTTCCGCTTGCAAATTTAACTGTCTCTGGAGTATGATATGTTGTTTTGGCTTAATCTCACTCATGTTCAATGCACGAATACAGTCAACATTCAATCATCATTCATTTTGTTGCATAAGTGATGTCCTGGAACTCGAGAGTTAAGTTTATGCTCGACCCCCGATTTTCAGGGCGTTACAGGTTGTCCTTAGAACTGAATTTGTATCAACCTCTCAATACTTATTTGTTGATATTGATTTGATTACAACATTGTGAATTGATCTATAATTGTAAGGCTATCTATTTAATTTTATTCCGCTGATTTTATTTTAATTTGGTATAGTCCTATTCAGCCCCCCCCCCCCCTCCAGGACATATAGTTTGGCCATTTCAAGTTGTATCAAAGCCTAATAGGTCGTTCTTATTGCTTTTTATTTGGATTTATTTCCTGAGCTAACGATCTAAGTTATATAAATAAGATGTCAAATTTTGATAGCTTATCAGTCACTAGGCCTCCACCCTTTGATGGCTCCAACTATGCCTATTGGAAAGCCTGAAAGAGGATTTTCCTCAAATCAATGGATGAGAGTGTGTGGCAAGCCACTATGACTGAATGGAGCCCTCCTACCATTGAAGTAACTGGTATCAATGGATCAAAATCTATGAGAATAATACCGTATACATCTTGGTCCACACTTCAAAAAAGTGAGAGTAGTGCCAATGCAAAAGCACTAAATGCAATCACTTGCGCGCTATCACCGGATGAGTTCAAAAGAAAAATATCCTGTGATACTGCAAAGCAAGCCTGGGATATATTAGCAATGACACACGAGGGTACTTCAATTATCAAAAAATCTAAAGTCCAACTCCTCACAACCGAATTTGAAGAAATTCATATGGAGGAAAATGAAATGTTTATGGACGTTTATACAAGATTAAAAGACATTGTAAACTCTATGTGGGGTCTCGGCGATAAAATTCCAAAAAATAAAGTGTGTGCAAAGATACTACGCTCACTTCCTGAACGGTTCAACTCTAAGGTAACCGCGATCCAAGAACTTCGTGATACGAATAATATGAAGGTAGAAGAACTAGTTGGTTCTTTACAAAACCTATGAGTTAAACTTTAAAGCTCCTAAAGGTAAATCTATAGCTTTGAAATCATCTAAAAATATGTCTGAAGAAAACTCAGATTTAGAAAATTCTGAAGATGATATGGATCTTTTAGCGAAAAAGTTCTATAAGATTTTCAAAAGTAAGAAAAGGGTCGATTTTCAAAAGACAGATGAAAAGAAACAATCAAAACCTAAGTCCAAAACTTGGAAGTCTTTGAAAGACAGTTAGTGTTACAACTGCCAAGAGTATGGGCATTTAGCAAACAAATGTCCTAAAAAGGACAAACCCAAAAGGAAGGGTATGTTGGCTACTTGGGATGAATCGTTGGATTCTGATGCCTCTTCTGAATCAGAAAATTCTGAAACCGAGTTGGGCAATGAAGTTAAGGCCCTCATGACTCTAGCCAAGTTTACTTTTTCAAATCATGATGACTCAACAAGTGAAGAAAATTTGAATAGTGAGCATAAAAATGAAGAAGATCTTCAAGATGCTTATAATGCCTTATATAAGGAAAGTTGTAAAATTGTTGTCAAACTTAAACTTCAAAAAGAAAAGTTTTCTAAACTCAAAGAATGTTTTGAAACTCTTGTTTTAGAAAAATCGCAAATTTTAGATTGTTTTGAAAAATCAAAATGTGATTTGGAATTCAAAACCTCCCTGATTGATGATTTGAAATCTGAAAATGAGAAACTTAAAAATGAAGTATCTTCTCTTATGAGTTTGAAGGATACATGGAGATATGCCCAGGGTGATCCAAAGTTAGAAAAGTTATTATCTGGATTAAGAAAATGTGGCGATCGATCCGGGTTGGACCATGAGAAAAATACATCTCCTAAACAGAAGTATACTTCTCCCAACTTTGTGAAAGGAGAAGCTTCTAACTCAAAAGGAAAGAGTACTTGTCAAATTTTTTCTAAAAATACAAAAACTTTTCAAAAACCCAAAAGCAGCTATTTTAAAATTAGATCAGAAATCCTCTTGCTGAAAAAATAAGGAGCTCTTAAAATCTAACTCAGTAGGTCATTCTTACAACATCAGACAAAAGAAGACCAACTATGTTCCTAAACCCAAAACTGTTATGAAATGGGTTCCTAAAGTTACCTGCTTGGTTGCCCACACTGCTTTTAAAGCAACAAGCCATTCAAAATGGTACCTAGACAGTGGATGTTTTAGGCACATGACAAGTGACAAGGCTTTATTCACCGATCTAAAAGATATGACTGATGGATCAGTCACATTTGGTGATGGTAGCAACTGCAAGATTATTGGCCACGGTATGGTTCAATTTTATAATCTTCCCTTATTTAAGAATGTTTTATATGTTGAGGGACTAAAGCACAACCTGTTAAGCATATCTCAAATATGTGACAACAACCATAGTGTTAAGTTTTATAATCAAGGTTGTGAGATTATAGATAAAAAGGGTTCTGTAATATTAACTGGTCGCAGAACTTCTGAAAACTGTTATATAATAAGCAACGGTAGCTCATCTAATCAATTGTGTTACATGGTCCATACCAATGAGACAGAATTATGGCATAAACGCCTTGGACATGTACACTACCGGAATTTATACAGATTGAGCAAAGGAGAACTTATTAGAGGTCTACCTAAAGTGCAAAAAGCAGACAAAATATGTGGTGAATGCCAGTATGGTAAACAAACTAGGAGCTCTCACAAAAAGGTGAACTCCAATACTACATCTAGACCACTCGAGCTTCTCCACATGGATCTTATAGGACCAACCAGAACAGAAAGTCGAGGTGGCAAAAAATACATCTTGGTCATCGTAGATGATTATACAAGATACACTTGGGTTTCATTTTTGAGAGACAAATCAGAAACTCTTGATGAAGTGAAAAAGATTATCAAATGGAACCAAACTAAAAAAAAATTCTGGTCAGTAAGATCCGAAGTGATCATGGATCCGAGTTTGAAAATAGGGGTTTTGAGAAATTCTGTAGTGATCAGGGAATATCACATGAATTCTCTGCACCCAAAACTCCACAACAAAATGGTATTGTGGAAAGGAAAAATAGAGTGCTTCAAGAAATGAGAAATGTTATGTTGAATAGCATGAAGCTTCCTAAAAATTTATGGGCTGAAGCAGTGAACACCGCCTGCTACACTATTAACTGTGTTTATATTTGCAAATTTAATAATAAAATGGCTTATGAAATGTGGTTTGAGAAAAAGCCTACTGTCAAATACTTTCGAGTTTTTGGTAGCAAATGTTATATTTTACGTGACCGTGAAAATCTAGGAAAGTTCGACACTAAAAGTGATGAAGGGATATTTTTAGGATACTCTTTAAACAGTCGTGCATATTGTGTTCTGAACAACAGGACCGGTGTAATTCAAGAGTCAATAAATGTCATAATTGACGATCACCTGAATACACCTGCCCCTAGTTCAGATAATGATGAAGTTCTTATATTTGAAAAACCAGATACTTCATCAAGTGAAACTAACTCTGAATTAAGGACTGTTAAAGATCATCCAACTGATCAAATTCTTGGAAACCCTCTCACTGGTGTACGCACTCGTAGACGACTAGAAGACATATGTAATTACGTGTGCTTTACTTCTTAAGTTGAACCGGTAAACGTAAAAGAAGCACTTTCTGATGAAAACTGGATATTGGCAATGCAAGAAGAATTTAATCAGTTTATCAGAAACGATGTCTGGTATCTTATTCCTAGACCTAAAGATAAACACATTATTGGAACAAAATGGATTTTTAAAAACAAGTCTAATGAATCAGGAAATATCATTTGAAACTAGGTAAGACTAGTTGTACAAGGGTACACACAAATTGATGGGCCTTTTTCTGTTGATCGACAATTAATTTTAGGCCTTATCGACATACCTGTAAATGATGATAGTGTTCATCCTAGTGTACTTGCTGAGAAAGTGTCAGAATTGGAAAAGCGTATTTATACTAGAACAATGTGCAACATGAATGCACCATGGACTACTAATGAGAATGCCCTCAAAACCAGATACTTGTTACCCAAATACAGAGTATTGCATCGTATCTTCACTTCTAATTTGTATCCTTGCTCTGGTAACAAGACTGAGTTAACTCTGTTTATGGTTCGTATTTTGTACTCGATCATTACTGGTGCTAACGTCTGTTTGCCCTCCTAGATTTGTTCCTCTATCATTCAAATCTGTAGTCATCCTGGTCATGGTGATATTCCATTTGGATATCTGTTGAATGTATTAGCCTCTCACATGTTAGTCACTATTTTTGTCGGTGAGGCTCCTATCCAACACCTCATATTTAACTATACCATCCTGAATAAAATGAAGTTGGGTTTGGCTCATGGTCAAGTTGATGTTGATGTGGGTGAAGCTGCTGCTGAAGCTGAGATGGGTGTCGAAGGTGATGAGTTGTCAGCTGATGATATTGACATGGATGATATTTTTAATGAAATTAATTCTGATACTGGAAATGATGCAGACTTTGAACCATCTGATTTCAATGCACGTCTTAGTGCATTAGAGGAAAAGGTAGAACAGATGAATGTTGGCCACAATCAACAATTTAAAAATATGCGCAGATATTTTAGGCGCTTACAGAAGAGCCTTCATCAAAGTGATTTTAACATTCCTGCTCCATCTTCTGGTTCAGATTGAGAATGTTTAATCTTTGGTCTGTAATAAGTTTACTAAGTTACTTTCTTTGGTTGTGTGGATAATTGTCTTAAAACTTCACTTGTTAACTCTTTTAATATGTACTCTGACTCACCTTGATTACTTCTTTTATATTGTTCTTAACTCTGCACTTTTTATCATTCTATGTTTCTGAGTTACTATCTCTATTTCTATCTTTGTTTCTTCCTTTGTCATATTTTGACAAAAAGGGGGAGAATGTGTGCATTCTATTTATGGAGTATGATTGATATGATGTATACTGATATGATGTATACCTACTCAGAGGGAGTTGAGGTGTACTAACTCAGGGGGAGTTGAGTTGTCTCAAGGGATGTTGCTTATTTTATGACAACTGGTGCATGATTCGTTATGTGATGCTTATCTTATTGAAGTATGAGAAGCGTTTTGTCACAAATTTGACAAAGGGGGAGATTGTAAGTGCTATGATTTGATTCCTCTTTGATTGTCAAATTTCGTGTGTCAAAACTTCTTCGTATGTCGTGTGTTTATATCTTGATAAATTTGTTCGAGACACCACGTCAACACTTGAAGTCTAGCTCAAAGAATTCTTCAAAGCTTCATGATAGTTCAAGCTACAATGTAAAAGATATTAAGAGAGAGCTCAGGGTCAAGACTCAAGTTCAAGTGCAAGTCAAAGTTCAAGATTCAAATCTAAATACGGACTCAAGTACAACTTAAAGTAACATTGAAGCTTCTGAAGTAGTCAAGCTACATCGAGAAGAAATCAAGCTTCGTAAAGATCAAAGTCTAAGCAAATGAAGTGTTCAATGTCCATACTTCATGTTCCAGGTTTGATAGACCATTAGATTGACCTTAAGGTAGGTCACTTTGGATATATAATTCAAATGAATATTATTACATGATTTTAGTCTACTCTAAGACCAGTCCTAGACCTTGTTCGACCAGTCCTAGCACTGTCTCGACCAGTCTAAGAAGTTCCAAGACCAGTCCTCAAATTGTTACAATTTATCAAATTTTCTGGTTCGGCTACGACCAGTCATGGAGTCTGCTCAACCGGTCGTGAGATGGTCTCGACTCGACCTTCGATCAGTCGTAAGGCTTCCACTCAAACTCCAGCGACTAAATCAATTGTTGCACGACCAGTCGTACAGGGGTCTCGACCAGTCGTGGACTGCCTTCGACCAGTCGTGAACTGCCTACGACCGGTCGTACAACGGTCTGATGCGATCGCGCTCAAAAATTCAAAAATCAGTTTATTTCAAGACCAGTCGTGTGACCCTAGGACCAGTCGAAGATGAATTTGTTGTGCTATAAATAGCACACGAATTTTAGAGTTTTTCATTGAAAATTAAGTGAATTCAAGGCTCCACTCTGAAATAAGTTTGTGTTTGTATTTAAGCTATTTTGTGCATAATTTCTTTCTCTTTTTGCTAGCTTATTTAATTTGATTTTGTTTTTGTATTCCAGTCTGATTTGAAAAGAGGAATTGACTTATTCCTTCTTATTGGAATCAAAATAAAATATAGCTACGCCCAACTGGTTTAAATCTAAAATCAATTAGAACTTAGAACCATATTAAAGTGAGTAGTGGACATTGAACTTCTATATTCGAACATCTACTCCAATTGATTCTTCCGGGCAGCTATAAGAGGAGAAATCCAGGTATTTTACAATTCTGTAAATTCCATTCTATTTTAGTTTTTGTTTGGGATTCGCCAAAAAAATCTCAATTTGTGTGGTTATCTGAGGAGAGCCAGAAAACTCAGAAGTGTGGGTTTTTGAATTGTGTAAGCCCAAGTTAAAAAGACACAATTGTAAAGGTTTTGTGTGAACCTGTGAAAACTTATTTGATAGTGAACGCTAATATCCCCTGTGTGAGGATATTAGGAGTGGAGTAGCATTCTGTGTGGCTGTTGAAAAACAGTTGGTGTACACACAGGCGAACCACTATAACTCTTTGTCTTGTGGATTGAATGCTTACGTAAATTTCATATCATTTATCATTCAATTTTGTGGAATATATGTGTGGATGTGAATGTTGTAACAATTTACATTTCAAGCAAGTTTGGGGGGTGTTGTAATAAGTTAGATCTTTATTTTTGCACTTTATTTCAAATCCTTGTCATTCAGTTATTTCTATTCAGATTGAGTTATTGATTCAAAAGGCGTTCTAGAAATAAGGTAGTCCTACCATAAGCCCTTGTTTATTATGGTGTAAGGTTGTCCTTAGAACTGAATTTTGTATCAACCTCTCAATACTTATTTGTTGATATTGATTTGATTACAGCATTGTGAATTGATCTATAATTGTAAGGCTATCTATTTAATTTTATTCCGCTGATTTTATTTTAGTTTGGCATAGTCCTATTCACCCCCCTTTAGGACATATAGCTTGGCCATTTCACAAGGGCAAAGGAAAGGTAAAGTGCTGAAATTGTGGGAAGGAAGGGCATGTGAAGAAGGATTGTGAAAATCCTAAATCTAAGAGAGAAAATTTTGAGGCTTCGTACAGAGAAGCCAATGTTGCCACGTCAGATGGATCGAGTGGATGCGATGATGATGTTTTGTCTGTGTCTATGATCAAGCGGTCATATGATGATCGTAAGGACGAGTGGATGCCACAGGGGCATCTTTTCACATGACTCCTTATCGAAGTTGGTTCGCCAGCTACAAGAGTGTGATGGTGGACAGGTGTTTATGGGCAATGACTTTGCCTGTAATGTTATGGTTGTTGGTACGGTGCGCATCAGGATGTTTGATGGGGTGGAACGCACCGTGACTAATGTCAGGCACGTTCTTGATTTGAAGGAGAATCTGATTTCTCTTGGTGTACTTGAGGCTAAAGGATGCAAGTACACAGGTATTGATAGTGCTCTTAAGGTATCTAAGGGGACACGGGTAATCATGAAAGCGCAACGACTTGGTAACTTGTACAGGTTGATCGGGAGCACTTCAAAAGGTGGAGCTACAGTGGATGTAGCGGATTCCACCTCTATACGTGTGGGGCATGTTGGGCATGACCACATGTGCGAGCAGGGCAGAAAGGCTGAGCCGTGCGAATAGGGATACAAAGCAGGTGGAGCAACCACCTGTGAGAAGAATCACACGACATGATCACAGGATATCGGTGAGGTACATGGATGACTCCAATATCACAGGGGATTCATCTTCTATTCAGATGACTATAGGTGAGCCCAATGCTGAGAAGTGAAAGGTGACTATGGGCGATGTGATAGATTCGTTGTACCAAACTGACATATTGGAGCGGGTGGAGCTTCCAGTGGGCTAGAGGGATGTTAGATGTAGGTGGATCTTCAGGAGGATACAACATAAATACAGGGCAAGGTTGGTAACGAAGGGTTATGCTCAGAGAGAAGGGATCGGCTTCTCAATGATATTCGCGCCGACGGTATAGTAGGTGTCTATTAGATCCATGATTAGCATTGGTTGGCCAATGTGATCTTGAGCTGGAAGGATGGATGTGGAGTCTGCACTTCTGCAAGGAAAAGTGAAGAGCAGATCTACATGAAGCAACCAGATTGGTTTGAAGCTAAAGGGGCTGAGAAAAAAAAATTGTAGGAGATCGTGCTACGACCTATCGCCTAGGCAGTGGTTTGATTCCTTCATGGTGAGTCAGGAATTGATGACATGTAGATCGCTAATTATGACATGTCTGAAATCAATGTACTGAAGACTCGGTTAAGCGGGACATTCAGGATGAGGGATCGGGGGGCTGCAAAGATAGTTCTCAGCGTTGAGACTAAAAGAGGAGTAGACTTTGGTAATCACAGGAGGAATACCTTGTGTATAGGTATTGATCAAGGATGTGATGGGCCAGGCAAAGTCAAAGAGCGTTCCCTACACGTCTCTCCTCAAGTTTTCCTCAGGACGTGTCCCAAAACAGATGAGGAAAAGCAGGATATCTCATGAGCCTTATTCGAATGCGGTTGGCAGTGTATGCCATGGTCTAGATTAGACCGGTTATTTCATAGGCTATCAATGTTGTGAGCAAGTATTCCGGCAAGCAATATAGGGTAGTGGTGAAATGGTAAGAAGACTATGTCTTTTCTTTTGGGAAGACAGGAGTAAAGGTGTTGGGCATGTGGATTTAAATCTGGCAGACATGATCAACAAGAATGTTCCTACAGAGAAGTTCAAGTTCTGTGCAACTTCTCTGGGCTTGGCGATGACGTAAAAGGAAGACGGAGTGTGCAAAAGAAGCTATGATATAATGTAGAGATAAAAGAAGAGGACAAAAAGCTACACGGATGAAGATTGAAGACATGGTGGAGATTGTTATGGACAGATGTCTTAAATCTGTATGATAGTCTGTTGATGATATCGACAGGGTTTCCAATGACATCGACAGATGTCTTAAATCTGTCTATTGGTCTATCGATGATATCGACAGGGTTTCGATGCCATCGATGACAGTAGTCGATGACATCAAAGGTTGCTCGATGCCATCGATAATTCACAGAATTTTTCACCCTTAGTCGTTGGATAGTTTTGGTCCTGTTTCGATATCATCGAAGGACCGTCGATGATATCAAAGCTGTCATCGAGAGACCTTCGATATCATCAAAGTGTTCCGTAGATGCGATTGCAGAAACACAGATTTTGCGGATTTTGTTTCTTATTTGGATTCTACCTCTTTCTATTCTTATATAAAGGGGTGTATGCGGGATTGGGGTGTATTTTAAGATGTTCCAAGGGTTCCTAAAAGGATTTTAGGGTTTCTAAAGGGTGTAGCAAGGGTGAGATTCGAGGTTGTTCGAATTGGGTAAGTCCTCTCACTTTGTAATTTCTATTTTCATAGTGGAGCTTTGTCGCTTTGTGCCGTGGTTTTTTCCCGCAAGGGTTTTCCACGTTAAATCTTTGTGTTCTTTTGTGTGTGCTTGGTGCCATTGGATTGCTATCCTAGATCTAGATCTGCGTGATTCCACAGGCCAAAATCCCAACAGTCCTAAACTGCATTCTTCCATTGCCTAAAATAGAAAATGTATGAGAGAGAGAGAGAGTTCTCACACCTTGTACCCTTAAGTAGATGGCCAAGACCAGAACAAAGCACCAGCCCACTTTCTACTAAAGATTGGTGACTTGGATCTTCCAACTCAGGAGATTCTTTGGGCATGGTCAAACCAGAATGGAGTGGAACTCATCAGACTACTGATCTAGAAAATTAAACCATCATCCCCACTTGGTACAAATTCAAAAGCCAAGTATAATTCTCATATAACCATACGAGGATTGCTTAATTCTTATTATTTATAATTTCCATTGCAAGTTTCACAACCCTAACAAAAACACAATGGACCCATGGGATGAACCATTTGCAAACATTGTGTGGGGCTTACCATTTGTGTTGATGACATCTGACCAGTCAATTAATTAGATGTGTCCTGGCTTGTTTGGACAGGGGCCCAAACATCAATCAGATCCAAATTGAGGTGGTTTGCACAGTAGGAAATAGTTCAAGGGGGGGACTTCCATCAGTAGTCTCCAATGAGCTGGGCCACAACAAGTCACTGAGGGAAAATTTTGGGAGGGAACACCCACCATTAATTTCACCAAGGCCTACCTAAATTCCAAAATGACCTGATATTTTTGGGCTCTAGAGGTAAGGTGGGTGACACATTTGATGGTTGGGGTGGATGTTAAATACATAGCACACTGGGCCCTATACAAATTAAGGGTGTGCATCCCCCTACAACCTTTTCCCCTTAATATAGTCAACTTGATTACAGATCGCACCTGATTTTTGGCCCCTAGGCATAACACTGGGTGACACACTTGATGGTCGGAGTGGATTTTACATACACATCACAGTGGAGCATGATGGCAGGCCATACAACTTTGCCTACATGGACGGTCACCTGCGGCATTGTTCACAAGAGACTACCCTACACCATAAGGGCCACACCACTTTGCTCACATGAATGATCTCCTGTGGCATTACTGGCATGAGACTATCCCTTTGTGTATGCATGTATTGCTTGCAAAAAATAGCCCTTTATGTATATATGTACATACTTGTGTATGTGTGTACCCATACACTGGATTGGGTTCGGTTAATTCAACCCACAGTGACGTGGGTTAGGTTGGGTTAACTCGAAGACTCCAACAAGTCTTTACCTGACAAGTCTTTGTGGCACCCACCCAAATGATTGCACAGTCTTAATTTGCCAAATTATCAAAGTTATGGGTGGTGTGCTCCCACCTTTCCAAAAAACAAACTAAAAAATTATTTATAAATAAAAGTAATAATATATAATATGGTAAAATTAGTATAAAATATTTAAAATAGATAATTTAATTAACTATCTAGCTTGTCACACGGGTTGTACTTGTAGGTTCAAAACCTGATTATGCTTTTTATTGAAAATAACACTTTTAGGTGACTAACTTGACGAGTCGAAGACAAGTAACATACATGATCAAGCTTCCAAGTGACTCGGCTCAGAATGTCATCACTTGACTCAATCGAGTTTTGAGTGTAGTCAATGACATTAGGAACAATGCATGAATTGGACCATCTATTAGGTTCAATCCAATATTCTTCCACTAGTGTGCAAAAATCATAGCAAGCTGATGGCTCTTCATGAATGAACCTACATTCTACAAATGATCTTGTAGATCCATCTCTGTATGCTACTGAGTTTCCAGTTTGGAACATCCAAATAGTAATTTTTTCAGGGTGGCCTATGAATGACAGATTCAACCTAATGGATGGTCTGGATAGGTGATGTGAATGCCGACAATCCAAATGCAACTAGGATTTCAAAACATGCCCCACCAGACCATTTCCTTGTATTCTTGTAACAATTCTCTCTTATTTATATATGCTAGTAATGAAAATTTTATTATCTCCTTCTTCCTTTTTTAACTCATTGGGACACTTAAGGAAAGGTAGATCCAATTCCACTATGGATAGATAAAATTATTCATTAAAAGGAAAAAATAAATAAATAAATCTTGACTAAGGAAAAACATTGTAAATTTGTAACTATCATTGAATATTTCTTTTCTTCTTGCTTTATTTTTTAATAATGTATCGCTTGTTATTTTTTCTTGTTAAACTATAGGAGACTACATTTTGGAAGTTATACCTTGTTTATTTCATTGAAAATAACAATAATATATAAAAGAGATAAGAGATTTGTGAAGAGATCTAATAGACATATACCTTAACAAATAAGGAAATATCCTAATTTAAAATACTATCATAATCTATTGTAATAACGTCCCTAAACTTAAGTTGCACTAAAAGGAAAAAAAAAAAGGTGGGAGTACACCACCTGTAACTTTATTAAATCTGAAGAAAGTTTTACAATGATTCGGGTAGATGGCAAAAAGATTTAATAATAATAATAATAATAATAATAATTTTTTTTTAAAAAAAAAAGATAAGGAAAGAAAGATAAGGGCCTCATCTATCATGTAACTATGGCTAATCTTTCGTCTACCACCAAGCGGGAGGGACAGAAAAAGGAGCTAAGCCCCACCTACCTAAAACCAAGCCAAAACAAAAATTACAAATATAGCTAGTTAATCTCTCTGAAAGGAATAATTCGAGTTAAGGTACTATGAAAATGAATCCAAAACAAAAGGAAAAAAAAAAAAACAACGGTGACGTGGCAACAAAATAAAGACTATCATGTGATGAGCAAGCAGTTTTGATAACTTATGGGATGTGAACCATTTACACATCCAACAAATGTCTAATGACCTAGTGACACTTTGATGTCTGAGATTTCAACAATTGTTCTTGGATGAATACACACTTCCAGTGATTTAGAGTTCAAACATTGGTGGCTCTAGATGTTTCGACAACAAAGAAACAATAGGTCAGGACATAAGGCTAACATGATCACAACATCTGGTCGATATGCCCAACATAATAAAAGGTTTGGTTGATATGCCTGGCAAATAACAAGTCTGGTTTACACACCCAACACAATACCAAGTTTGGTCCAAAACCCCAGCATAAACAAAAAATGCATTTTATCAAAAGGCCCAATATATAAAAGATATATCGTCAAACATGTATGGAGGAGATGATGACAGTTCAATAAATTGAAAAAAAAAAAGGGCAAACCCATAAGGTAGAAAGTGTTAAAAATTCAGTGATAAATCATAGAAGACCCAAGAAAGTTGATAAATTAACGATAAAAGAGAAATCCAAAAGAAAAATATGGAAAACCCATAAAAGAGAAGAAAATACTAAAAATCTGATGGGAAAACAAATTAAGAAAAGGGAAATTGCCCGTACTCGCCTCGAAGTTTGGGTCAATTACCTCGATCGCCACAACACTCCATATATATTCTCTAAAGGGCCTTCTGACAGCTTTTGGAGATTGTTTCAGATGAAAATGCCCTTGATCTTTGTTCAGTAGTTGCACAGTTTTCTAGGGACTAAGAAGCTACGTAGTATTTAATGCTAGTCAAAGTGATGTGTACGGAACCCTTTTTGCACGTGGGAAAGGACTAAACTCATGGGGCCCATATTGATGTATGTGTATAATCCATGCAGTCCATCCTTTTTACCGTGTCATTTTAGGGTTAGGGCCCAAATATCAGCCTGATTCAGAGCTCGCGTGGGTCACATAATAGAAAATAATGGTGACAATAGAACCCATTGTTAAAACTTTCCAGGCACACTGTGATGTTTGTTAGAATTGGATATTGCCTAAGTCCAGACTTTTTGGGCCCACGCCTAGCTGGTCGAACGGGTGGATGGAACAGATCTCCCCATTGTTGGCCTCAGGCTATTGTACCAATGGCTATCCTTTCATTTGGCAGTAAAGGAAGTGAACATGTAACAACCGCGACCCATAGAACATGGGGACCACGACCCATATAATATTATAACTATGACCTATGACAACCACGACCCATATAACATGAGAATTACGACCCTTACTACGTTACAATCACGACCGTTGCCACATTACAACTACGACCCATCTTATATGGGTCTTGGTTAGCAAGTTATATGAGTCTTAGTCAACATGTTATATGGGTCTTAGTTAACATGTTATATGGGTCTTGGTTAGCAAGTTTTATGGGTCTCAGTTGTATGGGTCTTGGTTAACATGTTAAATGGGTCTTGTTTAGCATGCTTTATGGATGGGTCTTGGCTAGCATGTTGTATGGCTCGTGGTTGTCATGTTGTATGGGTCATGGTTAGCATGTTATATGGATCTTGGTTAACATGTTGAATGGGTCTTGGGTAGCATGTTATATGGGTCTTGGTTGTCATGTTGTATGGGTCTTGGTTGTAATGTTGTATGGGCCTTGGCTAGCATGTTGTATGGGTCATGGTTGTCAGGTTAAATGGATCTTGGTTAGCATATTACATGGGTCTTGGTTAGCATGTTATATGGGTCTTGGTTGTCATGTTGTATCGGACTTGGTAAGCATGTTGTATGGGTCATGGTTGTCATGTTGTATGGGTCTTGGTTGTCATTTTATATGGGTCTTGGTTAGCATATTGTATGCTTCGTGATTGTCATGATGTATGGGTCTTGGTTATCATGTTATATGGGTCTTGGTTAGCATGTTATATGGGTTTTGGTTGTCATGTTGTATGGGTCTTAGTTAGCATGTTGTATGGGTCGTGGTTATCATGTTGTATGGGTCGTGGTTAACATATTATATGGGTCTTGGTTAGCATGTTGTATGGATCTTGGTTGTCATGTTGTATGGGTCTTGGTTAGCATGTTATATGGGTCGTGGTTGTCATGTTGTATGGGTCATGGTTAGCATGTTCTATGAGTCATGGTTGTCATGTTGTATGGGTCTTGGTTGTCATGTTGTAAGGGTATTGGTTAACATGTTATATGAGTCGTGGTTGTTATGTTGTATAGGTCTTGGTTAGATGTTATATGGGTCTTGGTTAGCATGTTGTATGGGTCGTGGTTGTCATGTTGTATGGGTATTGGTTAGCATGTTGTATGGGTCATGTTTGTCAAGTTATATGGGTCATGGTTAGCATGTTATATGGGTCTTGGTTAGCATGCTGTATGGGTCTAGCTTGTCATGTTGTATGGGTCTTGGTTAGTGTGTTGTATGGGTCTAGGTTGTCATATTGTATGGGTCTTAGTTAGCATGTTGTATGGGTCTTGGTTAGCATGATATATGAATCGTGGTTGTTATGTTATATGGGTCTTGTTTAGTATGTTATATGGGCCAAGGTTAGCATGTTCTATGGGTCTTGGTTATCATGTTGTATGGGTCTTGGTTAGCAAGTTATATGGGTTGTGGTTGTCATGTTATATGGTCATGGTTAACATGTTGTATGGGTCTTGGTTGTCATGTCGTATGGGTCTTGGTTAGCATATTATATGGGCCGTGGTTGTCATATTGTGTGGGTCTTATTAGCATATTATATGGGTCAGGGTTAGCATGTTATATGGGTCGTGGTTGTCACGTTGTATGGGTCTTGGTTAGCATGTAGTATGGGTCTTGGTTAGCATGTTATATAGGTGTTCGTTGTCATGTTGTAAGAGTCTTGGTTGTCATGTTGTATGGGTCTTTGTTTACATGTTGTATGGGTCATGGTTAGCATGTTCAATGGGTCTTGGTTAGCATATTATATGGGACTTGGTTGTCATGTTGCATGGGTCTTGTTTAGGATGTTGTATGGTTCGTGGTAGTCATGTTGTATGGGTCTTAGTTAGCATGTTATAAGGGTATTGGTTAGCATGTTGTATGGGTCGTGGTTGTCATGTTGTATGGGTCTTGATTAGCATGTTGTATAGGCTGTGGTTTTCATGTTGTGTGGGTCTTGGTTGTCATGTTGTATGGGTTTTGGATAGCATGTTGTATGGTTCGCTACTATCATGTTGTATGGGTCTTAGTTAGGATGTTGTATGGGTCGTGGTTGTCATGTTGTCTGGGTCTTAGTTAGCATGTTATATGGGTCTTGGTTGTCATGTTGTATGGGTCTTGGTTAGCATGTTGTATGGGTCTTGATTAGCATGATATATAGGTCGTGGTTGTTCTGTTGTACGGGCCTTGGTTGTCATGTTGTATGTGTCTTAGTTAGTACATTATATGGGTCGTGGTTGTCATGTTGCATAGGTCTTGGTTAGCATGTTGTATGGGTCTTGGTTGTCATGTTGTATGGGTCTTGGTTGTAATGTTGTATGGACCTTGGCTAGCGTGTTGTATGGGTCGTGGTTGTCATGTTAAATGGGTCTTGGTTAGCATGTTATATGGGTCTTGATTAGCATGTTATATGGGTCTTGGTTGTCATGTTGTATCGGACTTGGTTAGCATGTTATATGGGTCATGGTTGTCATGTTGTATGGGTCTTGGTTGTCATTTTGTATGAGTTTTGGTTAGCATATTGTATGGTTCGTGATTGTCATGATGTATGGGTCTTGGTTATCATGTTATATGGGTCTTGGTTAGCATGTTATATGGGTCTTAGTTGTCATGTTGTTTGGGTCTTAGTTAACATGTTGTATGGGTCGTGGTTATCATGTTGTATGGGTCGTAGGTAGCATATTATATGGGTCTTGGTTAGCATGTTGTATGGATCTTGGTTGTCATGTTGTATGGGTCTTGGTTAGCATGTTATATGGGTCGTGGTTGTCATATTGTATGGGTCATGGTTAGCATGTTCTATGGGTCATGGTTGTCATGTTGTATGGGTCTTGGTTGTCATGTTGTAAGGGTATTGGTTAACATGTTATATGAGTCGTAGTTGTCATGTTGTATGGGTCTTGGTTAGATGTTATATGGGTCTTGGTTAGCATGTTGTATGGGTCCTGGTTGTCATGTTATATGGGTCTTGGTTAGCATGTTCTATGGGTCGTGGTTGTCAAGTTATATGGGTCATGGTTTGCATGTTATATGGGTCTTGATTAGCATGCTGTATGGGTCTTGCTTGTCATGTTGTATGGGTCTTGGTTAGCGTGTTGTATGGTCTAGGTTGTCATATTATATGAGTCTTGGTTAGCATGTTGTTTGGGTCTTAGTTAGCATGATATATGGATCGTGGTTGTTATGTTATATGGGTCTTGTTTAGTATGTTATATGGGCCAAGGTTAGCATGTTCTTTGGGTCTTGGTTATCATGTTGTATGGGTCTTGTTTAGCAAGTTATATGGGTTGTGGTTGTCATGTTATATGCTTCTTGGTTAGCATGTTGTATGGGTCTTGGTTGTCATGTTGTATGGGTCTTGGTTAGCATATTGTATGGGTCGTGGTTGTCATGTTGTGTGGGGCTTGGTTAGCATGTTATATGGGTCATGGTTAGCATGTTATATGGGTCGTGGTTGTCACGTTGTATGGGTCTTGGTTAGCATGTACTATGGGTCTTGGTTAGCATATTATATAGGTGTTCGATGTCATGTTGTAAGAGTCTTGGTTGTCTTGTTGTATGGGTCTTTGTTAGCATGTTGTATGAGTCATGGTTAGCATGTTCCATGGGTCTTAGTTAGCATATTAAATGGGACTTGGTTGTCACGTTGCATGGGTCTTGTTTAGGATGTCGTATGGTTCGTGGTACTCATGTTGTATGGGTCTTGGTTAGCATGTTATAAGGGTATTGGTTAGAATGTTGAATGAGTCGTGATTGTCATGTTGTATGGGTCTTGATTAGCATGTTATATAGGTTGTGTTTGTCATGTTGTGTGGGTCTTGGTTGTCATGTTGTATGGGTTTTGGTTAGCATGTTGTATGGTTCGTTGCTATCATGTTGTATGGGTCTTAGTTAGGATGTTGTAAGGGTCGTGGTTGTCATGTTCTCTGAGTCTTGGTTAGCATGTTGTATGGGTCTTGGTTGTCATGTTGTATGGGTCTTGGTTAGCATGATATATAGGTCGTGGTTGTTCTGTTGTACGGGTCTTGGTTGTCATGTTGTATGTGTCTTAGTTAGTACGCTATATGGGTCGTGGTTGTCATGTTGCATGGGTCTTGGTTAGCATGTTGTATGGGTCTTGGTTGTCATGTTGAATGGGTCTTGGTTAGCATGTTATATGGGTCATGGTTAACGTGTTATATGGGTCGTGGTTGTCATGTTGTATGTGTCTTGATTTGCATGTACAATGGGTCTTGGTTAGCATGTTATATAGGTCTTGGTTGTCATGTTGTAAGAGTCTTGGTTGTCATGTTGTATGGGTCTTGGTTAACATGTTATATGGGTCTTGGTTGTCATGTTGCATGGGTTTTAGTTATCATGTTGCATGGGTTTTGGTTAGGATGTTGTATGGTTCGTGGTTGTCATGTTGTATGGGTCTTGGTTGTCTTGTTATATGGGTATTGGTTAGCATGTTATATGGGTCGTGGTTGTCAAGTTGTATGGGTCTTGGTCAGCATGTTGTATGGGTCTTGGTTGTCATGTTGTATGGGTTTTGGTTAGTATTTTATATGGCTGTCATGTTGTATGGGTCATGGTTAGGATGTTGTATGGGTCGTGGTTGTCCGGTTGTATAGGTCTTGGTTGGCATGTTATATGCATCTTGGTTAGCATGTTGTATGGGTCTTGGTGGTCATGTTCTATGGATCTTGGTTAGCATGATATATAGGTCGTGGTTGTTCTGTTGTATGGGTCATGGTTGTCATGTTGTATGGGTCTTGGTTAGTATGTTATATGGGTCGTGGTTGTCATGTTGTGTGGGTCATGATTGTCTTGTTGTATGGGTCTTGGTTAGCGTGTTGTATGGGTCGTGGTTGTCATGTTGTATGGGTCTTGGTTAGCATTTTATATGGGTCTTGGTTAGCATGTTGTATGGGTCTTGGTTGTCATGTTGTATGGGTCTTGGTTAGCATGTTGTATAGGTTGTGATTGTCATGTTATATGGGTCTTGGTTAGCATGTTATATGGGTCTTGGTTAGCATGTTGTATGGGTCTTGCTTGTCATGTTGTATGGGTCTTGGTTAGCATGTTGTATGGGTCTAGGTGGTCATGTTGTATGGGTCTTGGTTAGCATGATGTATGAGTCTTGGTTAGCGTGATATATGGATCGTGGTTGTTATGTTATATGGGTCTTGCTTAGTATGTTATATGGGCCATGGTTAGCATGTTGTATGGGTCTTGGTTATCATGTTGTATGGGTCTTGGTTAGCAACTTATATGGGTCTTGGTTAGCATGTTGCATGGGTCTTGGTTATCATGTTATATGGGTCTTGGTTAGGCTATTGTATTGGTCGTGGTTGTCATGTTGTATGGGTCTGGGTTAGTATGTTATATGTGTCATGGTTAGCATGTTATATGGGTCGTGGTTGTCACATTGTGTGGGTCTTAGTTAGCTTGTACTATGGGTCTTGGTTAGTATGTTATATAGGATTTGGTCGTCATGTTGTAAGAGTCTTGGTTGTCATGTTGTATGGGTTTTTGTTAGCAGGTTGTATGAGTCATGGTTAGCATGTCCTATGGGACTTGGTTGTCATGTTGCATCGGTCTTGGTTAGGATGTTGTATGGTTCGTGGTTGTCATGTTATATGGGTCTTGGTTAGCATGTTATATGGGTATTGGTTAGCATATTGTATGGGTCGTGGTTGTCATGTTGTATGGGTCTTGATTAACATGTTGTATAGGCTGTGGTTGTCATGTTGTGTGGGTCTTAGTTGTCATGTTGTATGGGTTTTGGTTAGCATGTAGTATGGATCGTGGCTGTCTTGTTGTATGGGTCTTAGTTAGGATGTTGTATGGGTCGTGGTTGTCACGTTGTCTGGGTCTTGGTTAGCATGTAGTATGGGTCTTGGTTGTCATGTTGTATGGGTCTTGGTTAGCATGCTGTATGGATCTTGGTTAGCATGATATATAGGTCATGGTTGTTCTGTTGGATGGGTCTTGGTTGTCATGTTGTATGGGTCTTAGTTAGTACGTTATATGGGTCGTGGTTGTCATGTCATATGGGTCTAGGTTAGCATGTTGTATGGATCTTTGTTGTCATGTTGTATGAGTCTTGGTTAACATATTGTAAGGGTCATGGTTGTCATGTTGTATGGGTCTTAGCATGTTATATGGGTCATGGTTAGCATGTTAAATGGGTCGTGGTTGTCATGTTGTATGGGTCTTGGTTAGCATGTACTATGGGTCTTGGTTAGCATGTCATATAGGTCTTGGTTGTCATGTTGTAAGTGTCTTGGTTGTCATGTTGTATGGGTCTTTTTTAGCATGTTGTATGGGTCTTGGTTAGCATGTTGTATGGGTCTTGGTTGTCATGTTGCATGGGTTTTGGTTAAGATGTTGTATGGTTCGTGGTTGTCATATTGTGTGGGTCTTGGTTAGCATGTTATATGGGTATTGGTTAGCATGTTGTATGAGTCGTGGTTGTCAAGTTGTATGGGTCTTGGTTAGCATGTTGTATGGGTCTTGGTTGTCATGTTGTATGTGTTTTGGTTAACTTGTTGTATGAGTCTTGGTTAGCATGTTATATGGGTCTTGGTTAGCATGGCGTATGAGTCTTGGTTAGCACGTTGTATGGGTCTTGGTTAGCATGTTATATAGGATTTGGTTGTCATGTTGTAAGAGTCTTGGTTGTCATGTTGTATGGGTTTTTGTTAACAGGTTGTATGAGTCATGGTTAACATGTCCTATGGGTCTTGGTTGTCATGTTGCATCGGTCTTGGTTAGGATGTTGTATGGTTCGTGGTTGTCATGTTATATGGGTCTTGGTTAGTATGTTATATGGATCTTGGTTAGCATGATATATAGGTCATGGTTGTTCTGTTGGATGGGTCTTGGTTGTCATGTTGTATGGGTCTTAGTTAGTACGTTATATGGGTCGTGGTTGTCATGTCGTATGGGTCTAGGTTAGCATGTTGTATGGATCTTTGTTGTCATGTTGTATGGGTCTTGGTTAACATATTGTATGGGTCATGGTTGTCATGTTGTATGGGTCTTAGTTAGCATGTTATATGGTCATGGTTAGCATGTTAAATGGGTCGTGGTTGTCATGTTGTATGGGTCTTGGTTAGCATGTACTATGGGTCTTGGTTAGCATGTCATATAGGTCTTGGTTGTCATGTTGTAAGAGTCTTGGTTGTCATGTTGTATGGGTCTTTTTTAGCATGTTGTATGGGTCTTGGTTAGCATGTTGTATGAGTCTTGGTTGTCATGTTGCATGGGTTTTGGTTAGGATGTTGTATGGTTCGTGGTTGTCATATTGTATGGGTCTTGGTTAACATGTTATATGGGTATTGGTTAGCATGTTGTATGAGTCGTGGTTGTCAAGTTGTATGGATCTTGGTTAGCATGTTGTATGGGTCTTGGTTGTCATGTTGTATGGGTTTTGGTTAACATGTTGTATGGTTCGTGGCTGTCATGTTGTATGGGTCTTGGTTAGGATGTTGTATGGGTCTTGGTTAGCATGTTATATGCGTCTTGGTTAACATTTTGTATAGGTCTTGGTGGTCATGTTGTATGGGTCTTAGTTAGCATGTTGTATGGGTCTTGGTTAGTATGATATATAGGTCGTGGTTGTTCTGTTGTATGGGTCTTGGTTGTCATGTTGTAAGGGTCTTGGGTAGTATGTTATATGGGTCGTGGTTGTCATGTTGCATGGGTCTTGGTTGTCTTGTTGTATGGGTCTTGGTTAGCATGTTGTATGGGTCGTGGTTGTCATGTTGTATGGGTCTTGGTTAGCATGTTATATGGGTCTTGGTTAACATGGCGTATGAGTCTTGGTTAACATGTTGTATGGTTCGTGGTTGTCATGTTGTATGGGTCTTGGTTAGCATGTTAGATGGGTCTTGGTTGTCATGTTGTATGGGTCGTGGTTAGTATGTTGCATGGTTCGTGGTTGTCATGTTGTTTGGGTCTTCGTTAACATGTTGTGTAGATCTTGGTTAATATCTTTTATTGGTCTTGGTTGTCATGTTGTATGGGTCTTGGTTAGCATGTTGTATGGATCTTAGATGTCATGTTGTATGGGTCTTGGTTAGCATGTTGTATGGGTCTTGGTTAGCATGATATATGGGTCGTGGTTGTCATGTTATATGGGTCATGGTTTGCAACGTGTTCACTTCCTCTTCTTCTAAACCATTGGTACCATTGCTTATGACCCACAATGGGGTGATCTGATCCATCCACCTTGTCGGCCAGCTTGTCGTGGGAGCAAAATGTCCTGACTTAGGTAATGTCCACTTCTAACAAACATCACAGTGAGCGTGGAAAGTTTCAACAGTTATCAATATTTTCTATTTTGTGGCCCACACGAGCGCTGGCTCAGATTGATATTTATACCCTGTCCATAAAATGACACGGCAAAAAGGATGGGTGGCATAGATTATATAGATACATTAGTGTGAGCCCATTTGAGTCGTGGTTTGCATGGGTCGTAGTTGTCATGTGCATGTATCGTGGTTGTCATGTTGGATGAATCGTGGTTTGCTTTATGTTCACTTCCTCTTCTACCAAACCACTGGTACCATAGCTTATGGCCCACAATGGGGTGATCTGATCCATCCACCTTGTCGGCCAGCTTGTCGTGGGACTAAAAAGTTCTTACTTGGGAAATGTCCACTTCTAACAAACATCACAGTGAGCACAGAAAGTTTCAACAGTCACCAATATTTTCTATTTTGTGGCCCACACGAGCGCTAGATCAGGCTGATATTTGTATCCTGCCCATAAAATGACACAGCAAATAGGGTGGGTGGTATAGATTATACACATACATCAGTGTGAGCCCATTTGGGTCGTGATTTACATGGGTCGTATTTGTCATGTGCATGGATCGTGGTTGTCATGTTGGATGGATTGTTGTTTGCAACGTGTTCACTTCCTCCTTTATTAAACCTTTGGTATTATGGCTTATGGCCCACAATGGGGTGATCTGATTCATCCACCTTGTTGGCCAACTTATTGTGGGCCCAAAAAGTCTTGTCTTGGGCAATGCCCACTTCTAACAAACAACACAGTGAGAGTGGAAAGTTTCAATAATCACAAATATTTTCTATTTTATGGCCCACACGAGCGTTCGATTAGGCTGATATTTGTGCCCTGCTTATAAAATGACACGGTAAAAAGGATGGGTGGCATAGATTATACACATACATCAATGTGGGCCCATTTGGGTAGTGGTTTGCATGGGTCGTAGTTGTCAAGTGCATGGATCGTGGTTGTCATGTTGCATGGGTCGGTGGTTTGCAACGTGTTCACTTCCTCTTCTACTAAACCTTTGGTACCATGGCTTATGGCTTATAATGGGGTGGTCTGATCCATCGACCTTGTCGGCCAACTTGCCTTGGGCCCAAAAAGTCCTGACTTGGGCAGTGTCCACTTCTAACGAACATCACAGTGAGCCTGAAAAGTTTAAACAATCACAAATATTTTCTATTTTGTGACCCACACGAGCGCTGGATCAGGCTAATATTTGTGTCCTATCCCTAAAATGACACTATAAAATGGATGGGCAGCATGGAATATTCTCATACAACCACGACCCATATAATATGACAACCTGGACCCCTGCTACATGACAATCACGATCCATAAAAAGGGTCGTGGTTTTCACCACAAAGAGTCGTGGATGACAATTTGATCCTACTCCTAAAATGACACAACAAAAAGGATGGGTGGTATGGATTATTCACATACATCAATATGCACCCATTTGGGTCGTGGTTTGCATGGGTCGTAGTTGCCATGTTATATGGGTTGTGTTTTTCAAACGTGTTCACTTCCTTTTCTACCAAACCATTGGTACCACAATGAGGTGATCCGATCCAACCAACTTGTTGGCCAACTCGCCGTGGGCCTAAAAAATCCTGACAACCACGACCCATATAACATGACAACCACGACCCATATAACTTGGCATCTACGACCCATGACAACCACGACCCATATAACATGACAACCACAACCCATATAACTTCACAACCACGACCCTTCGTGGATGAAAACCACTATCCATTGTGCATGTGAACCACGACCCTTTATATGGATCGTGGTTGTCATGTAGCAGGGGTCGAGGTTGTCATATTATATGGGTCGTGGTTGTATGAGAATAATCCATGCCGCCCATCCATTTTATAGTGTCATTTTAAGGGTAGGACACAAATATCAGCCTGATCCAGCGCTCGTGTGAGCCACAAAATAGAAAATATTTGTGATTGTTTAAACTTTCCAGGCTCACTGTGATGTTCATTAGAAGTGGACACTGCCCAAGTCGGGACTTTTTGGGCCCAAGGGAAGTTGGCCGACAAGGTGGATGGATCAGATCACCCCATTGAAGGCCATAAGCCATGGTACCAGAGATTTAGTAAAAGAGGAAGTGAACACGTTGCAAACCACCGACCCATGCAACATGACAACCACGATCCATGCACTTAACAACTACAACCCATGCAAACCACTACCCAAATGGGCCCACATTGATTTATGTGTATAATTTATGCCACCCATCCTTTTTGCCGTGTCATTTTATGAGCAGGGCACAAATATCAGCCTAATCCAGCGCTCGTGTGGGCCACAAAATAGAAAATATTTGTGACTATTGAAACTTTCCACTCTCACTGTGTTGTTTGTTAGAAGTGGGCGTTGGCCAAGACAGGACTTTTTGGGCCCACAGTAAGATGGCTGATCAGGGTCAAATATTACATATCAGACCCCAGTAATTGCCTAAATTTACATACCTGATAAGGCTTAATGGAATATTTTAATCGTATTTTCATTGCAGGATGTAATAATGAGCGTTGGACTGAAAAGAGGATTAAAAGCATGGATTTGATGATCCAAAGCTGAGCGCGGGATGGACCCCAGAGAACTAATAATAAAGATTTTTCACGCCTGGGATCTGAGGAAAGCAAGTCAAAGGAGCCCGAAAAGGGTCCAGAATGCAAGATCACATGATTCCCGCCATCCGATCAGTTCAAAACTCCATACATGGGATGAGGGCCATAAATTAACCGTACATTTCAAATTTCAGCCCTCGATCACTATGGAAGTGCCCCAACGGACAAATCAGTCTACAAACCATCAATTCTGGGCCCACCTGATATCTGGAATTGGCTCAATTTTGGATTCAACGCCTAGAATAATATGAGAAAAGAGATGGACCTAGAGGATGTCTCACATGCATCACGGTGGGACCCACATGTACATGTGGGAGTACACAGACTGTGTACTCCCGCGCCGCACCGAACCGCTGCCTCGGTCAAACGACCGCTGACCCGCGCCTTCCGCAAAAGCGGAAACAGCGCTGACGCTGTCCGATCGTCGGATCGAGTTGTGGACCCCACTCCTTGTCCAAACGTCTAATCCAGACCGTCCATTGTCTCTCTGGTATCGATATCATCAACGTGTAGGTGGCCGAATCTCAAATGAGAGCGATTATGGAAATCTAACCGTTCAAAAGCATCTTGGACGGCGGAGAAGAAATCAGGTGGGCCGCATCAATAGGTATTTAGAACTGATCCTTTCCGAACGGTTTTTCGAGAGGGATCCAATGGACAGAATGGATTTCCCAAGTAAACATCACAGTGGGCCCCACCATCTTCGCAGCGGAAGCTAACCGCGTCCGCGTTTGCGTCAGCGTAACCGGCCGCTGGCCGTTTTTATGAACGGCTGTGGGCCCCACACGTCACCTTTCCAGACGATCCAAGCCGTTCATCTTGAAGAGGGCCGCGAGCACTACAAACCCATGCTGATATTCCACTCCCATGCGTACACATGTGCATGATACAGAGGCCACAAAAGGGCTGCCCTGCAACGTTCAAAACTGATCTCTTCGTGTTTTCTTCTCTGGGCAGCGTTAATGGACGTTCAAAACCACCCATTCTTGACTGAAATTTTGTCCCGAATCCAATGGACGGGGTGGATTTTTCAGAAAATACTTCGGTGGGGCCCACCGATCATGGTTGCGAAAATTTCCATTCCATGTCCTGTTACAACTCTGCCACTGATCCAGCTTTCCAGCAACTATAAAAAAGGAGTCTTGGACATGGGAAAAACATTCAGAACCAGGGAGGAGCTCCAGATCTACAGCAAGGGAGAGAAGAAAGAGAAGAGAGAGAAGAAAGAAGAGAGAGAGAAATTGGTTTGATTTTCCTTTTATGATTTTTTTTATCTTTATTTTTCCATTTGTTTAATGGATTTTATGGGTAACTAATCTCTCAGCTAGGGCTGAGATGAAACCCCTAATTTGAACACCCTTTGTTCTATGTTGATTTTACTTTAATTAGATTGGTTTGTTTCTTCCCCTAGTGTGCTTGATTGCTTTAAATTCTATACTTCTCCATTTATGAACCTTGATCAGAGTCTATGGATGGATGTGGTCTGGATGCTTATTCTAGGTGCTTGTATCTGATCATGAACAGGTTCCTGTAGAGGAAGAAACAGGGTGCTTTACTGAACCGCATATTCCATATGCCCGATTTGGACATGGGATATGTTATTCATAGCATTGCTTGAAGGAATTAGACAATCTGTATGCCCGATTAAGGACACAGATTGTGCTTTCTCTAGATAAGTTGGATCAATCTAATTTAAGGTGAATTAACAGACAAAACAAAGGTTAGGATAATTAGGGGTGGATTCGAAAGTCCTAATGCTCTCTCTGATTGAATTTTCTTCCTTATTCTCAATAGTTATTTTCCATAGAATTGTGTTAGTAAATTGCTCCATTATTTGTTGAATTAGTTAAGGAGAATTGTGAATTTGAATTGTGACGACCAGTCCCTGTGGATTCGACCTCGGTCTTACCGAGTTTATTACTACATCACAACCCTATACTTGGGGAGTGAACAAGTTTTTGGCGCCGTTGCCGGGGACTGTTTCGGTCCAAATTAAATTTAGGATTCTCTCTTATCATAATTCATAGCTTAGGATTTTACTAACTTAGAGTTCTTTTTCTTTATTTTAGAAATTAACCTATTCCTATTTTGTAGGGCCCTGAGATAAACTTCTAATTTGGTAATCCCTTTCTAAATTCTTTACTTTTTCTAATTTTTTTTAGAATTAGGTTTTTACTTTTTTTTAGAAATTTTCTAATTCTAGAATTTCTTTTGAATTTTTTTTTAGATTGTTCTCTTAAGTAACTTTCTAATTTTAGAAATTTCTTTTTCCTTTTAGAAACTTACTTAGTTTTTTTTATTTTATTTTTAGAAACTTTTTTTTTTTTTTAGAAATTAACCGTTGCTTAGGATTTTTCTATCATTATTTTAGGAAACTTGATTTGTTTTTTCTATTTTCAGGAATTGAGGAAGAAAGCTACTAAGTGGAGGAGGAGCTTCTTAACATCGATCATCTCCTTTTCCGGGTTCTTTCTTCCCATTCTCACTTACATAGTTTTAACTTGTTTTTGAATAGCATAATTTCTAGTTCTAGTTTTCTTTCTCTTAGGTTGTTACTTAGTTTATGCTAGGACGTAGATCTCTAGATAAAGAACTAGCACCTTTTGATCCTGAAATAGAAAGAACATTCCATAGAAGATTGAAAGACATCCCAGTTGAAATGGCAGAAGAGAATGGAACTAAAACTCTTAGAGATTATTCAGCTCCTGTCCAATTCAATGCGCCTTCATGCATAGTGTTGCCTACCACCACGGCAGCACACTTTGAACTCAAGACTAGGGTCATACAGTTGTTGCCTTCCTTTTATGGGTTAGACAAGGAGGACCCATATCATCATGTGAAAGAATTCCTAGACATTTGCTCCACCTTTAAATACCAAAACTTCTCAGACGATTCGATCCGCCTACGCCTGTTTCCTTTTTCTTTGAAGGATAAGGCGAAAGCATGGTTGAATTCTCTAGAAGTTGGGTCTATCACTACTGGGACCAATTGTCTAGGAAGTTCTTAAACAAGTTCTTCCCTGTTCACAAAACTAATGCTCTCCGTAGAGAAATCACTAATTTCACACAAAAAGAGGGAGAGCACTTTCATGAATGTTGGGAAAGATGGAAGGACTTTGTAACGCCCTGAAATTCGGGGGTCGAGTATGAACTCAACTCCCGAGTTCCAACGCATCACTTATGCAACATACACAATGCCGGTTAAATGTTGTCTAAGTTAGCGCAATAAACATGAATGAGATTAAACCAAAACAGTAATTCATACTCCAGTTCAATTACATTTAAAAACAGCGGAAGACTGAAATTTTTTTCATTCAAGTATGTAAAGTAACAAAATTTTCTGAACTCCAGAGTATGAGTACTGGCTGAGCACCAATATACATGTAAAGTTTGTAAATCAAAAACCCAAAATGCATCCTCAAAAGAGGCCCCGTGAGTCCCGCGATGCAGCCGGCCTAGGCGTAGCCGTCAGAATACTGCATGAAAGAGAACTCCTCCTGGTCCTCCTCAACGTCGGGCTCTGGCTCCTGAACCAAGGCACCCTCTAACCCTGCAACAGAGTCTGGTTGGTGTGTACAACACCGTCCCGCAACGTGGGAGTGAGTAGCTAACTCAGTGGAACAATAATGCATAAGTTAACATGTTATCAAATCAGTCAAACAGTAATGATAAAGCAATACAAATCAAGCATTTCTAACTACTCTTATTAAATGCATAAATGATATGTCATGATGCTGTATGCCCTTGCCAAACCACCCTCAAGCGACATCATCTTACGTTCGCGAATGCTTAACTCCCTCAGTGCGCCACATCTACAAAGCACATGCGATGCGATGATGCTCGTGATTGCCAAGTTATTATTAGTCCATTTCAATCAGCAGTATTGGGAAACTAAGGTACCTCCCTTGTATCATTCCCAACATGATCCATTCTAGGGTCGTCAATCCTAGATATTCTCATACGATGTTATGGTTTGAGAAGCTTAGTGATGGCATCGCAAAAAGTTCGTCACCCGTCAGCGCGGATACAGATCTCACCGTATGCGGCTCAATTGCTGGCCGTCAGCTCGAGTACAGGTCTCACCGTACTCGGCTCAATCACTAGCCGTCAGCTCAAGTACAGGTCTCACCATACTCGGCTCAACTCACACTCTAGTTACTGTGAAAGGCTCGTGGCCAATCACAGATACTTGGAGTGTACTCGATGATACCACGGAGGACTCGTCGCCCGTCAGCACGAGCACAGATCTCACCGTACTCGGCTCTCGCCGAAGTATCGACAGCTAGAATACAGTGTCCCATACCACCGTATTCGGCTCACGAGATAGTTGCGCAATGGTCACTACGGGGAGGCACATGGCCCCAGCATAGGCCGACAGCTCGACCACGGTGTCCCATACCACCATGCCCGGCTCATGCGTCTTAGCGGATCTAGGTACCATGGTTAACCGGGAATCACCGCTGGTAAGTTTGGTACCCTAGGTTCAAGCAGTAGCGACCAAACAAGGTGAACACACAACTACACTTCGGTTAAATTGGCGAGTCTGACTAGCTCGAGCGCACCACAAGTTGAGCGATATGGAGCGCAAAAGCACTCCGCGTGGCCAACCACTATCGCCAACCGAAGTACGACTCGGTTTCGCCGGACCCGTCCTTTGTGGCGACATGAATTTCAGCCACAATCTCAAGTCTGGTACCGAGTGTTTGGACTATAAACATAGTCCCAAACTCAAACAGTTTTCATCGCTAGCATGTGAAGTAAAGCATGGTAAACAAGCAATACAAGCATGTTAGTCGGCATGTTATAAGGCATGAGGTAAGACATGAAGTAAAGCATGTTACAAAGCATGTTGAGAAGCATGTTATAAAGCATATTGTAATGCATGTAATAAAGCACTATCCCCATAGGGATAGAATTGTGTGTGCAATACAATTAGGTGGTTGCGGTGAACCACCGCATGGAGGGGATCCTACATGTCTCTAAGGGAGTTGGAGAATCCATATCAGCGCCTATCTAAGGCACTAGTACATACACAAGTACACATACATGCACTTATACAAACACTTAGAATACACTTTTCCAACATACACGACGTATGTTCGGTAAATTCGTGATTGGGCTATCCCTAAGCCTCGAGGGTATTTTTCTCGTGTATATCATAGTCATACGGCAAATAACCATCACAATTATATTTCCAAAATCCGCACGCATGCGGAATTTCCGGAATACACAATTTCAACATACATGACATTTACACATGAACATGTATATACGCGATCTCTTTCGCCAAACTAGTATTTTATCCACACATGATATAATCAAACATTAAATAAACATGTCAAACATTTTCTCAACAAAAATACGTATACAGTATTTCTACGTATATCAAGAGTATGTAAAATTCCATATTCTTTATCGCTAATCGAAACAGGAAACGGAAAGCACTTTGTACATGTGCATTTGCATGCAGATCATGAATCTATCATTATCTGACATTGAAAGCGTTGAAAACCGTAACTTATACGCTTAAAGTCCTCACCTCAGCCCTTGGAATTCCAACGAATCAGCAAGAAGGTTGGTGCTTCCGTATACGGGAGTTTCTTAGCCTAAAGATCGCATTCGATTAGTCTTTCCTTAACCTATCACTAATCAGGCTCAAATCAGACCTAGGGTTAGGGTTTCTTACCTTCAAATGGGGTGGAAACCGCCGGGAAATCTCTTGGAATAGAGCGGTGTAGGCCGTGGGAGAAGTGGAAGCAGCAGGAGGAAGATCGGCTTCGATCTCCACAAGTTTCTCTCTCTTTTCTCTCTTTCTCTCTTAGGGTTTGAACCCAAATTCGTATGGCTGTGAGAGGGGCCGTTCTAAGCCCCTTTTATAGCCAAAAACCTTCCCAAAACAGACTCAGGTTCAAGGGTGACTGCTTACATAGGCATTTCGCCACTTTCCAAGCTCAAAAGGGGTGTTCTGGTGGCCCTCTTTGAGCCAAACGTCAGACTTAAGCTCACCCACTGCGGATCTACGTGGGATTACGTTTTCGTCTCGATCGGATTCCCAGATCGCACGTGGCGGACCACTTTCAGTTCAACGGTCCGTGGGCCACGATCGGAATTTCTGAGTACATGTAAATGTTCCTGAAATTTTTCTTAATCCGAGGGTGTAATTTGGTCTGATTCCGACGGTCAGGTTGCTTAATACTGACGCGCAACCGAAAGGTGCCAGATCACTATTCCAGATATTTTCTCATGGTTGGAAATAGTGTTTTTCACACTCCCTCGCTCCGGAGTGAAAATAATGGCCGTGGGACATCGGAATCATCTGATTTTTGAGATGATTGTCAAGCCCAGTGGGGCGGTCCCTGTTCCTTAGCTTCGTGTTAATCGGACTCCCGATGTGCGATCTAGACCTCATACGAAGTTTCGTTTCAGTCCCGAGAGCAGACGGGTAATGAGTTTGGCTCTAGACTTTAGGGTAACCTAGAGTCACCAATTCTGCAAGTTTTGGGTCTTGCAGATCGTATTTAAAGTGATCCCAACGGATTTCATGATTTACCGAGTTTAGTACTTAGTTAACTTTGTTAAATTTCTAAAGGATTTAATCCTATGTGATTTCTGGTCGAGGTGGTACTCGGCCCAATGTACGGAAATTTTCAAGTCGTTACAGACTTGCTTCTTAAATGTCCACACCACGGTTTTGAGAAGTGGCAACAAGTGCAATACTTTTATGACGGTCTGACACCTCAGAACCGTCGCATGGTTGATGCCACCAGTGGAGGGTCCTTCATGACCAAAAGCGATACCGAAGCGTGGAAATTCTTTGAAACCTTGTGTGAAAACTCCCAGCAATGGGACTATTCAGATAGAGGTGAAAGAAATTCCCAACCACAAAAGAGAGGTGGCATATATGAGATAGGATTCACATCAGATCTCCATGCCAAGATTGATGGCCTGACAAAGAAGGTTGATGCTCTAATAGTGCATAATGGACCTCCACAAACAACTCAAGCCGAGGCTTGTGCCATATGTTCTAGTCCTACCCATCCTATGCAATCTTGCCCATCTGGTACAGCATTTCCAGAATTCCTCTCTGAACAAGTTCATGCTTTGAACACCTTTCAGAAACCTGGGAATGATCCTTACTCGAACACGTACAACCCAGGATGGGCTAGGCATCCAAATTTTTCTTGGGCAAGGGGACCACAACAAGGAGGACCATCTGGAAATCCTCCTATGCAACCTCAGCAGTTTCCACAATATCAACAACTGCCTGCACAATCAAGGAAACCATCTCTTGAGGATACACTCCATCTTTTTATGCAAAGTTCTCTCCAATTCCAAAAAGACACCCAACAAACCTTACTAGCCAACCAGCAAAGCTTACACGCAAATGCACAATCCATTGCCAAGCTGGAAGTACAAATGGGTCAACTAGCTGCCACATTGAGTGAGAGAGAGAAGGGTAAGTTCCCTGGCCAACCTGTGGCTAATCCAAAGGGACAATATGAGATTAGCTCTAATTCCAACCAAGGGCAATATCATGAGCAAGCAAAATCGATTATTACCCTTAGGTCAGGCAAACAGATTGACAACAAAATAGAGATACCTAGGGATGAATGAAATCAAGGTGAAGCAGAGAGACACACCAATGCATCCAAAGTCCAAAAACTCTCTGACTCTCCAAGAGCCGCTGACGTGTCACCTGACGTGCCCAAAGCACCCTTTCCTCAACGTCTGGCACTAATGAAGAAAAGAAACAACTTTGATGAAATCCTGGACGTGTTTCAAAAAGTGCAAGTCAACATCCCGTTGCTTGACGCTATCAAGCAAGTCCCTGCTTATGTTAAGTTTCTTAAAGATTTATGCACTCAAAAGCGTAAGCAGAACGTTCATAAGAAAGTCTTCCTTGCAGAGCAGCTCAGCTCCATGATTCAACATAACACCCCTCCTAAATTTAGGGATCCAGGAGCTCCCACCATTTCTTGCGGCATAGGAGATCATAAAATCGGGAAGGCATTACTTGATTTAGGGGCGAGCGTCAATTTGTTACCATATTCGGTTTATGAGCAGCTAGGACTTGGTGAGTTGAAACCGACTAAGATAACATTACAACTAGCTGATAGATCTATCAAGGTGCCCCGGGGTGTTATTGAAGATGTACTAATCCAGGTTGATAAATTTTATTTTCCAGTGGATTTCATAGTTATAGATACTCAGCCTGTCCAGAATCCTCATAGTCAGATCCCAGTCATTTTGGGTCGTCCATTTTTGGCCACATCTAATGCTATTATAAATTGCAGGAATGGAGTTATGAAGTTGTCATTTGGTAACATGAATATTAAACTCAATGTTTTTAATGCAGGACAACAACCCGCAGATTTGGACGACATATTTGAAGTGGACATGATCGAGAGTCTAGTGCAGGACTCCTTCCGTAAATCTTTTGAAGATCCACTTGAGACCTGCTTAGTACAACATGGCACGGATTTTGACATTGATAGTCTCATCCACGAAGTCAATGCACTGCTCGACTCTACTCCGATATTGGAGACTGAAAAATGGAGAGCGAAAGTGGAACCTCTTCATCCCTCTGAGACTCTTCCTGACAGCACAGTTTCTAACTCTGAGAAGGCAAAAGAGAACAGGTTGCTTAATGTTCTTCGAACATATAAGGCAGCAATTGAACGGAAGATAGCAGAAATACAAGGAGTGTGCCCCACTGTATGTAAGGATCATGCTGTGGAAATGTCACGTAAAATAGAAAGGAAGCATGATCCTAACATGGAAGAAGTCGTTCGAGCAGAAGTCCTTAAATTATTTGACGACAGTGTCAGTTACCTCATTGCAGATAGCACAACTCATGGGAACTCACATCACTTGTCTGGGATTGGTTAACCACGTGTTGAGGTAAGTTCTTTGGCGGACCCTGGTCTTAAAGATTAATGAATTCATGGTCCATTCTTGTCTGGCTGAAGACGTTAAACTTAGCGCTCCTGGGAGGCAACCCAGCATTTCATTTGATTTCTTTTTCCTTGTTAGTTAGTTCAATGTTTGTGGGTAACATTACTGCAAACCCTCACGAGACTACAACTCGTCCACTAGGGGTAACCTAGGGGTTTAAAGGCTTGTTGCATATGCTAAATGCAATCAAGAGCACCTGCGAAAGTGGTATAGGTAGGATCTTTTATTTTACTGATTTCTCTCTTGTGCTGACTCACTTTTACGCTGATATTTTTGAGAGCTTCTTGATTCTCCATCCAGATACCATCGTTCCCTACTCCTCTTTTCTTTTTGTTGTCTCATTTACATTGAGGACAATGTAGATTTTAGGTTGGGGGTGGGAGATTAGGTTACCTAATCAGTATTTTCTTGGTCTTGAGCAAAAATTGTGAAAATTTTTTAAAATTTTTTTGGAATTTCTATTGAATTCAAAGTGATTTTGAAGGATAGTTGTGATTTTGAAATTACAAAGATTCAGAATGTGAGAAATTTATGACTCTTGGATTCGGTTGTCTGGTAGATTTCACACTTAAGTTTGAATTGCTAATCCACGATTAGAAGTTGTAAACATTGATTGAGCCATGATTTCACATATCAGATCTCGTTTACACATTAAGTTTTCAGTTCGATATTAATTGGTAACATGGTAATCACTAGGCATGAAGGGAACCAGCCTGAAAAACAAAATTTTTAGCATCAGTCTATAAAGAAGAATTGAAAGAATAAGTCGCATAATCGTCATCATAGGTTTGCTTCCTATAGATGACGATTCGATTCCTCATAATTGACATAAGAAAAGATTTAGGCGACAAATTTTCACCATAGGTTTGCTCCCTATAGGTGCAGATTTGATTCTCCTCCTTGGCGTACTATTCATAAAGAAAATTAAAAAAAATGGTAGAATGAAAGGTTAATCTGTAAGGCAAGTGTTGGTTCCAGTGTTGGGTGACATGAGCTCCGTCGTTAATTACCAATGATATCATGAAATTGACAATTGAATCTCTTAATGATTGAAAGCTGAGATGACACTATACACTCATGAAACTCAATGTTTTAGAATTATTCTAATTCATGGTTTAATAGTTTGAACTTGTTTCTGAAATTTACAGTGAACTTGATTCCAGGAGAAAATTCCACTCACCATGCATGAATCGTAGAATGATCACATCTCGACTATCTGTTCTCAAGTCACTTGAATTTATAGGAATTATCTTTTATTTCCGAAATTATTTTTCACATGTTTTGCTCGTGACTAGCAAAATGCTGGTTGGGGGTTGTGATCAGGGTCAAATATTACATATCAGACCCCAGTAATTGCCTAAATTTACATACCTGATAAGGCTTAATGAAATATTTTAATCGTATTTTCATTGCAGGATGTAATAATGAGCGTTGGACTGAAAAGAGGATTAAAAGCATGGATTTGATGATCCAAAGCCACCTGAGCGCGGGATGGACCCCAGAGAACTAATAATAAAGATTTTTCACGCCTGGGATCTGAGGAAAGCAAGTCAAAGGAGCCCGAAAAGGGTCCAGAATGCAAGATCACATGATTCCCGCCATCCGATCAGTTCAAAACTCCATACATGGGATGAGGGCCATAAATTAACCGTACATTTCAAATTTCAGCCCTCGGATCACTATGGAAGTGCCCCAACGGACAAATCAGTCCACAAACCATCGATTCTGGGCCCACCTGATATCTGGAATTGGCTCAATTTTGGATTCAACGCCTAGAATAATATGAGAAAAGAGATGGACCGAGAGGATGTCTCACATGCATCACGGTGGGACCCACATGTACATGTGGGAGTACACAGACTGTGTACTCCCGCATCGCACCGAACCGCTGCCTCGGTCAAATGACCGCTGACCCGCGCCTTCCGCAAAAGCGGAAACAGCGCTGACGCTGTCCGATCGTCGGATCGAGTGGTGGACCCCACTCCTTGTCCAAACGTCCAATCCAGACCGTCCATTGTCTCTCTGGTATCGATATCATCAACGTGTAGGTGGCCGAATCTCAAATGAGAGCGATTATGGAAATCTAACCGTTCAAAAGCATCTTGGACGGCGGAGAAGAAATCAGGTGGGCCGCATCAATAGGTATTTAGAACTGATCCTTTCCGAACGGTTTTTCGAGAGGGATCCAATGGACGGAGTGGATTTCCCAAGTAAACATCACAGTGGGCCCCACCATCTTCGCAGCGGAAGCCAACCGCGTCCGCGTTTGCGTCAGCGTAACCGGCTGTCGGCCCCACACGTTACCTTTCCGGACGATCCAAGCCGTTCATCTTGAAGAGGGCCGCGAGCACTACAAACCCATGCTGATATTCCACTCCCATGCGTACACATGTGCATGATACAGAGGCCACAAAAGGGCTGCCCTGCAACGTTCAAAACTGATCTCTTCGTGTTTTCTTCTCTGGGCCGCGTTAATGGACGTTCAAAACCACCCATTCTTAACTGAAATTTCGTCCTGAATCCAATGGACGGGGTGGATTTTCTAGAAAATACTTCGGTGGGGCCCACCGATCATGGTTGCGAAAATTTCCATTCCATGTCCTGTTACAACTCTGCCACTGATCCAGCTTTCCAGCAACTATAAAAAAGGAGTCTTGGACATGGGAAAAACATTCAGAACCAGGGAGGAGCTCCAGATCTACAGCAAGGGAGAGAAGAAAGAGAAGAGAGAGAAGAAAGAAGAGAGAGAGAAATTGGTTTGATTTTCCTTTTATGATTTTTTTTTTTTTTTATCTTTATTTTTCCATTTGTTTAATGGATTTTATGGGTAACTAATCTCTCAGCTAGGGCTGAGATGAAACCCCTAATTTGAACACCCTTTGTTCTATGTTGATTTTACTTTAATTAGATTGGTTTGTTTCTTCCCCTAGTGTGCTTGATTGCTTTAAATTCTATACTTCTCCATCTATGAACCTTGATCAGAGTCTATGGATGGATGTGGTCTGGATGCTTATTCTAGGTGCTTGTATCTGATCATGAACAGGTTCCTGTAGAGGAAGAAACAGGGTGCTTTACTGAACCGCATATTCCATATGCCCGATTTGGACATGGGATATGTTATTCATAGCATTGCTTGAAGGAATTAGACAATCTGTATGCCCGATTAAGGACACAGATTGTGCTTTCTCTAGATAAGTTGGATCAATCTAATTTAAGGTGAATTAACAGACAAAACAAAGGTTAGGATAATTAGGGGTGGATTCGAAAGTCTTAGGGCTCTCTCTGATTGAATTTTCTTCCTTATTCTCAATAGTTATTTTCCATAGAATTGTGTTAGTAAATTGCTCCATTATTTGTTGAATTAGTTAAGGAGAATTGTGAATTTGAATTGTGACGACCAGTCCCTGTGGATTCGACCTCGGTCTTACCGAGTTTATTACTACATCACAACCCTATACTTGGGGAGTGAACAATGGCTAACAAGGTGGATGGATCAGATCACCTCATTGTGGGTCATAAGCTATGGTACCAAAGGTTTAGTAGAAGAGGAAGTGAACACTTTGCAAACAACGATCCATCCAACATGACAACCACGATCCATGTACATGACAAATACGACCCATGTAAACCACGACCCAAATGGGCTCACACTGATGTATGTGTATAATCTATGCCACCCATCCTTTTTGTCGTGTCATTTTATGGGTAGAGTACAAATATCAGCCTGATCCAGCGCTCGTGTGGGCCACAAAATAGAAAATATTGGTGACTGTTGAAACTTTTCACGCTCACTGTGATGTTTGTTAGAAGTGGACATTGCCCAAGTCAGAACTTTTTGGACCCACGACAAGCTGGCCGACAAGGTGGATGGATCAGATCACCCCATTGTCAACCATAAGCTATGGTACCAATGGTTTGGTAGAAGAGGAAGTGAACACGTTGCAAACCACGATCCAACCAACATGACAACCATGATACATGCACATGACAACTACGACCCATGCAAACCATGACTCAAATGGGCTCACACTAATGTATCTATATAATCTATGCCATCCATCCTTTTTGCCGTGTCATTTTATGGGCAGGGTACATATATCGGCCTGATCCAGCGCTCGTGTGGGCCATAAAATAGAAAATATTGGTGATTGTTGAAACTTTCCACGCTCGCTGTGATGTTTTTTAGAAGTGGACATTACCCAAGTCAGGACTTTTTGGGCCCACGACAAGCTGGCCGACAAGGTGGATGGATCAGCTCACCCCATTGTGGGCCATAAGCTATGGTACCAATGGTTTGGTAGAAGAGGTAGTGAACACGTTGCAATCCATGACCCATATAACATGACAACCACGACCCATATATCATGCTAACCAAGACCCATACAATATGCTAACCAAGACCCATACAACCTGACAACCAAGACCCATATAACATGTTATCCAAGACCCATAAAACATGCTAACCAAGACCCATACAATATGACAACCACGACCCATACTACAAGCTAACCAAGATCCATATAACATGCTAACCAAGACCCATACAACATGACAACCACGACCTATATAACATGCTAACCAAGACCCATACAACATGACAACCAAGACCCATACAACATGACAACCAAGACCCATATAACATGACAACCACGACCCATAAATCATGCTAACCAAGACCCATATAACATGACAACCAAGACCCATACAGCATGTTAACCAAGACCCATACAGCATGCTAACCAAGACCCATACAACACCACAACCAAGACCCATACAACATGCTAACCAAGACCTATACAACAGGCTAACCAAGACCCATACAACATGACAACCAAGACCCATATAACATGCTAATCAAGACCCATATAACTTGCTAACCAAGACCCATACAACATAACAACCACGACCCATTTAATATGTTAACCAAGACCCATACAACATGACAACCAAAACCCATATAACATGCTAACCAAGACCCATACAACATGACAACTACAACTGTCACGTCCCAAACTCAGAAATCGTGCTCACAAAATTCCTAATCGTCGAATCCGGCGCTGACAGCCTCCGTAGTACCCCATTCTCGGCTTCCAGCGCCCATATGCTAGATTTCCGATCCTGGGATCGTACAAGGAGGATTTTCAGTATGAATTTTTTTTTTTTTTTTGTAATGGAGCATAACCAAGTCACAAAACAACATCACCACATATCCACTATATCAAAAACTTTTAAGTACAATGCAGAAAGGGAAATACAGGGTGATCAAAAAGCTCAAAAAAGAGATCTGATACGCGCTCCTACCTCAGCGCTGCTGTTGTCCAACGCTACCTGCACGCACTGGTCGTGCATAAGCTTACAAAAGCTTAGAGGGTGGTGTAAGTATGTGTACAAGGCAAACGCCAAGTGTACAATATCAGAGTAATGCAGAAATATGCGGTAAATCCATGAATGCTATCAGCTGTACCAGAGCTATGTAATGTAAGGCATGAATGATATCAGCCATACCAAGGCCATGCGATGCTAAACATGAATGCTATCAGCCATATCGACGCAATGCAAGGCCTACGTAGCTGAATGCCATATGCGAGATGCAATACAAGCATGTCAGTCCTCATCATGTACACATATCAGTACAGTTCCTCTCTGGATATCACCAGGGTCTAATACACCTCACACTGACTGCTTCCTCCCTAGCTGCACAGTCAAGCAAGTGGAAGAGACCACACTATCCGCCTGATCAGTAGTCTGCCAATACCTACCCGGCTCGTCGATAGCGGACACATTTGCGAGCTGGTCAAACTCAGCTTAGCTTATAGCCCCCTCACTCAGGCGGATAAGGCCACACCCCTTTCCAACCGACTACGACACAGTGGGAGACGCGGCCTACTGGTATTCGGCACTCGGGCGCTCGTGTATCCACTTGGTCTAGATGTTGGAGCATCTCCTGGTACCAAAAAGGTTCTGGGACTTTCACCCAAGGACATCCTAAGTGCCCACAGTGCTAGAATAAAGTATTTCCGGTATCCGATACGGTCATCCACGATGTGCCTGTGGAGCCACGGCCCTGATGTCGCTAAGGCGTGCAGTGATCAAGTCACACATATGCGAGATGCATGATTCACACCGTACAATCATGCAGCAATCTCACGCGTACCACGCGATCATGTGGGGCACTCCGTCTCATAAGGAGTCCCGTAAATGTCTCAGTCCAACGGCTTATGCTATGATCAAACATTCCTCATATCAAGCATACAAATGATGCGTATGGGTATGAATAATGGAGCTATACTAAGCATGTTATAAAGTGGTGAACTATCAACAAATGTGGGCCTACCAATGGGCCCTAGGGAGAGTTATAATGCGGACATTTAACCAACATTATTCTTACAACGTGGACGTCAAACCAACATTTCTCCCAAGGCATAACCTGTCATCAAACATTATTACACACACAATGGAGGAATCCCTCATTGCAATGGACCCTAAGGACGTCTTATTGGGCCTCGACCCATGGGCCTTATATTCATCAAATGGGCCGCATCATATGGGCCTTTTATAAATCAAGTGGGCCACATCAAAGGGGCCTTATGTACATTGCAATGGCCATATCCCATGGGCCTTTGAATACATCACAATGGGCCTTGTAACATGGGCCTCAAATACATTGAATGGGCCCCATCACATGGGCCTTATAAATATCAAGGTGGGCCTCAACAACAGGCCACAAATACATTAAATGTGGGCCTCAACAAACGGGCCACAAATACATCCAGATGGGCCTAATCACATGGGCCTTACATGTATACCAAGGTGGGCTACACCAAAATACAAGTGGTGATGATGATTTCCACCATTAAAAGCCCTAAGGCCCATCAACAGATATATATTATATAATATAATATATAATACATACAATATAATATAATATATATAATATATATATAGGTATATATATATATAGGTATATATATACACACACCACACACACGCACGCACACAGCACACACTCACACACACATGCACACACACGTGCACACTCACACACGCATGCACACACACGTGCACACATACACACGCACACACACGCATGCACACTGCACGCACACACCCGTGCACACACCTCATGCACTCACACACGCACGCACCCAGCACAGAGGGCCCCACCGTCCGCTGGACGGTGGGAGGTAAAACACGTGCATCACTGTGGGCTCCATGTGGGGCCCACCATAATGTTTACCTTCCATCCAACCCGTTCATAAGGTCGGGGAGGTCTGGAAGAAGGGGAGAAACAAATTTCAGTTTGGTCTGAAACTTCTGTGGACCCAAACAGAGTTTCAATGGTAAACGTTCATTTACACTGTTTCCTGTGATGTGGGCCACCTAAGCTTTAGATCGGCCTCATCTTTGGAGGGAGCCCACTTCAGGGTGTGGCCCACCAAATGGACAGTGTGGATATAATAAATACATCATGGTGGGGCCCACGGCTGAGGGCCGTGGAGCCCTGGCGTCCGCCCGCCCGCCTCTGACACAGCAGCAGTAGCTGCTGCTGTGTTGTTTTTTTTTTTTTTTTTGAAACCTTGTTTTCTCAAGGATTTTTGTGCGTGGGGCCCGCTGCGGAAACATCCGACCCGCCCAATAGATTCTACAGTCCGTGACCAATCCATCAAGTCCAATATTGGGCGTCTTTCGGCGTGTAGAAAAATCTAAAGTGAATTTAAACGGTGAAATTCACTATTTTCAAAGGTATGGCCCACCAGAACCTTGGATTGGTTCCGTTGTTCAGTTCAACGCCTAAAATGGGATCAGAGAGACGATGGACGGCTCAGATTAAAATTATACATCAAGGTAGGGCCTGAATTAGTGATCCATCCAAAGTATAAAAAGAAAACAAAATGAAATCTTGCCTATCAGTACACGACACTGTCAGTTCACCTTCACTTGCAAACGTCCAACGTCCTGGACGCTGGACGGTTTGCACACATTTAAGGTGGGTCCCACAGGGGCATGGCCCACTTTAGTAAATTTGATATTTGTGTTTCCTATCTCCCTATGGTAGGGCCCACATGGTTTGGACGGTGTAGATCCTGCACGACCACCAAGTGGGTCCCACAAAGGTGGATGACTTGGTAAAATGCATACATCAAGGGGCCAACAACAAGGAAGAGAGAGAGAGAGAGAGAGAGAGAGAGAGAGTAGTGGGACACACGTGTGATGGAGGGACCCCGACACTATGGGCCCTCCCTTGCATTCCATCATACACCAAAAGATAATCATAGTGGGCCATTGGCCATATCTTAGAGTCCCAAGTGAGATCCATACCATTGATCGGTCGGCCTCACTTGGCCCATCGAAGAAAGCATGAAAACTACCCTATCAAAGCACCCACCAGTTGATCTCTTCGGTCCGTTGGAACGCCACCCTCCTTGTGCTTCACTTTGATGGTGGAGATGGAAAGTGGATGGCTAGGATGATGGGTTTGGAATGGGAAAGGTGGGCCTCACACATGCATTTTTTTCTCTCATGGAAGGCTTGTACGTGGGTGCTCTTGGTTGCTTAGGATTGTGGTGAGAAATGAAAAAGAGAGAGAGGGTTGTAAGGAGATGTGAGAGATGGGTGAAAGGGTGAGTGATGTGTGATGTGTACTTGACATGTATGGTGGTGTAAGAGAGAGGGTAAGAAAGAGTTGACTTTGGAGAGAGAAAGCATGGGTTGCTTGTACTTGACATTGAAGTGATTGATTGATTGACGTGATTGATTAATTGATGGGATTGATTTGACATTGTGTAGAGATTCTCTTGGGATCGAGAAAGCGCGGCGTTTCTTTGAAATAAACGCCGACTCACATCTTCTAGTCAGGGTATCGGATCGGTGCGTGAGTCGCGGCGTTAGAACCGCGGCGACGATGCGGTTGCAATGATACAGGTCTCGGATTAAACCAACTCGAATCTAAAAGATACGACTTACGGTCGTGCGCAACGTCAATTATCGGTCGCGGACTGCCGGACTTCAACGGAAAGGATTACGGGATTCACGGAACAGTACGAACTAGGATACGGGTCTTACAACAACCCATATAACATGCTAACCAAGACCCATATAACATGATAACCAAGACCCATATGACATGCTAACCAAGACCCATAGAACATGCTAACCACGACCCATATAACATGCTAACCAAGACCCATATAACATGACAACCACGACCCATATATCATGTTAGCCAAGATCCATACAACATGCTAACCAAGACCCATACAACATGACAACCTAGACCCATACAACATGCTAACCAAGACCCATACAACATGACAACCAAGACCTATACAACATCCTAACCAAGACCCATATAACTTGCTAACCAAGACCCATACAACCTGACAACCATGACCCATACAACATGCTAGCCAAGACCTTCCTTTACTGCTAAATGAAAGGATAGTCATTGGTACAATAGCCTGACGCCAACAATGGGGTGATCCGTTCTGTCCACCCTGTCGCCCAGCTCGGCATGGTCCAAAAAAGTCCTGACTTGGGTAATGTCCAATTCTAACAAACATCATGGTGAGCCCGAAAAGTTTCAACAGTGGGTTCCGTTGTCACCATTATTTTCTATTATGTTGCCAACATGAGCTCGGGATAAGGCCGATATTTGGGCCCTAGCCCTAAAATGACACGACAAAAAGGATGGGCGGCATGGATTATATTACACGACAAAAAGGATGGGCAGAATGGATTATACACATACGTCAATGTGGGCCCCATGAGCTTGGTCCTTGCCTGCAAGCTAAAAACGGTTCCGTACACATTACTTTCTTGGCATTAAATACGACGTAACTTCTTCTTCCCTGGAAAACCGTACAACTACTGAAACAAAGATAAGGGCATTTTGGTCCAAGTAATTTTCAAAAGCATGTGAGAAAGCCCTTTAGGGAAAATGTGGAGTATCATAGTGATCGAGGTAATTTGCCCAAACTTCGAGGCGAGTACGATCAATTTCCCTTAAGAAAACCCATCAAATAGAAATTCAGAAGAACAAAGTGCGGTGTTGCAACACATTGTAGTTGTCATGGAACAAGATCATTGTAATTGAAGAAGATCGACATAGTCGTGTATGCAAACAAATACAGTAGAGATGGTGGTGAATAAATAGGTCTGCAATTGCAAAACACGGGTAACAATGACGAGTTTCCAAGTAGACGACAATGAAGTGATCAATAGCAGGGGTAGGATAACATGTTAAACCATATCAATCGATTTGAGATCTCCACTAGATGTGATTGATGGTGACATTGGTGGATGGTGGAGGTGGTTCAATCAATGTTGGAAGTTGTAGATCCATAAATGTAGCCAGATGAGTGCATAGAGGTTCAGAAACAATGGAAATTGGGCATAAAAAATGGATGGAAATAATAGAGATGGGCTTCCAGCGACATATGCTCTGTTCAACCATGAACTTAAGGCTAGATTCTAGCAATAGGAGATGATGATGGCAACGACGATTCCAAGGTTTACAAAGGGGTTTTCGGCAGCTGTGAGACAAAGACCGAAGATAATGTAACAAATAGGAGCAAGATGCCTACTGAACTCAATGATAGGTGTCGGGTACTGATCAGATGCTCGGGGCTCAATTCTTATGAACAGGACCAAGATTTGGATCAAAGATGATGGACATGTGCAAGACGTGCCGATTACAGAGATGATGGTAATCGGATAGCCATTGATGGGGTTTGATATGGGCCACAACTAGCGTCATAGAAGGGTTGGAGGTGACATCAAGGTTAAACGATGACAGTTGTCTAGTGACGGCGATGTTGTCACTGTTGTGTGGTGGTGGCATTGCCACTGTTGTTTAGCATTAGTGACGGTACGACTGCCGACAACAAGAAGGAAGTGAGAGAGAGAGAGAGAGAGAGAGAGATTGGGGCTAGGGTTTGATGTTGAGATTCAACAACGACGGCTATTTGGTGATAGGGGCGGTGCTGTTGCCACTGTTTGGCGTCGGTGTGGTTCGACTGCTAGCAGTAAGGAGTGAGAGAGAGAGAGAGAGAGAGAGAGAGAGAGAGAGAGAGAGAGAGAGAGAGAGAGAGAGAGAGAGAGAGAGAGAGAGAGAGAGAGAGAGAGAGAGAGAGAGAGAGAGAGAGAGAGAGATTGGAGCTAGGGTTTCACCGTAGCTTTGATACCATGTTAAACCATGTTATGGGTAAAACTGGACTAACTAGGAACAACCTGTATAAGAGAGAACCTAAAGCATTTCAAGGGAAGTAGCTCGGCTCCGACAATCGAGCACGATCTCCACAACAAACCCGAGAACTGACCATAAGGTGTGAACTTAACTCCGGTCAAAACCCCACCATTGCAACAAACGAACGGCTTCAGAGTACCAACCTGACCACGAACATGGATCTTGACCATAGTCAATGATTCTACTCAGTCCGCAGGACCTTGACCCCCTCGCCTATGAGGTCCGACTTGATCCTGGGAAGCCAACCATAGACCTCGACCGCCTCACCCATGAGATCGAACTCGTCCCGGGAAATCAACCACAGGATCTCGACCACATCGCCTACGAGATCGGACTCGGTCATCGACCCCTAGCTCCTTCAACGTCGACCACTTGGAGATGATAAGATAAGATCTCCCAGAGATCCTTGCCCAGAATCTCGGGAAGATAAGGACAACATAACCGGAAGGAGATCTCATCCATAAATGCACCTACCAAGTAGGGAAGACACCGTCTACATAACTAGCACCATACTACTATAAATAAGGACCTCACCCATGGTGGAAAGTATGCACAAACACCCTTTCTCAACTAGACCTAGATCCCTTGTTCTAACTTAGACATCGGAGGGTCCCCAGCAATAGCCAGGGTCCCCATTGCAGGTATTAGAGGGTCTAAGAGGCGCAACTAGAAAAGAGCATCTATGAACCACAACATACTACTACATTATAGACTTGTAACTTGTTTATTTCATTGACAACATAAATATATATAGAAGAGGTGAGAGATTTGTGGATCAATGAGCAATTGCTTTGGACCTAGCCCCCTTGCATGAATTTTGTGGTTAGCTTGCTATGGAGCTGTTTTCAGAGGAGCTGGAAGGGTTTAGTTCTTACTATGGTTAAGGCATTTGTGGAGCCCTGTGGGAACAATGATTTGTGCAGTTGATACTAGATTCAGGTGAATATAGGGGCAGATTTGTTGGATGGCCTAGGTGTTAATCATTAGGAGATTGTAAATAGTGTCATTGTTCCTCCAGATGCTGCCCTGGCTGCACTGATTTTGGTCCCAGGAATGGCAGGGCTTGTGGCGCTGCCTATCTGCCAGGTGTCGCTCAGTTGTGGCCCAAAAGGCGGCTGAACTATAACAGAATTTTGTGGGCTCTAAAGGTTACTACTGTGTTTCTGCTATGGCTTTGTCTATTGTTTGTATTTATTATGGCCTCCTCTTGGATTCTCTTGTAATTCTTTTCTTTGTACTGTTTTGAGCAATTATACGATAGGTGTGACGCGTTCCGTTTGTGGTGCCCACCCGAATTCTGTATAACAACCTTTTTGCTATGTTAACAAAGTTTCAAGTGGTGTTCTCCTACCTTTATAGGGGAAAAAAAAAACACACAAAGCTTGACAAATAAGAAAATATCCTAATCTTAAATATTACTCTTATCTACTTTGTTATTCTCACTAATCATTTAATTGAGTGGAGAATGCACCAATTCTCTCATAACACTATAAGTTCTAGTTTTCCTACTTGCACTAAGACACTTGGACAGTCTTAAATCCAGTGATCTAGACTGTTCATTAGGCCCAACACACATTTCAAGGACTATTGTTCAAACATCAAACCAATCTAATAAATATTTGCCATTTGATCAACAACCGTTACATGGGTGGTTGATATTTAACAAAAATATGTCCAATCAACAATTTGACCCATCTATTTGTTATGGCCAATCACGGATTTCTTATGACTCTAAGGAATCACTTTTGTTAGGCAATTGCGATCATCCCATCTAGGGCTTGGAGAAAGGACGGCTATAGAAGATAGGCCAAAGGAAGGATGAATTGGATCATCTGGATCATGAGATTTTTGCATGGTTATATTGAGTTACACATAAGCCAACCTTGTTTACAATTTTTTACTGCATGCATATCATGCACAACATTCTTGTGGAGAATAGAGCATTTCCATAGAATGTTAACAGCAAGTGATGTTACGGGAGTATATTTTGACTTTTTTTTTTATATTATTATTAGACATTCTTACCTCTCTTAGTACATACAAAGCTTTGTATTGGATCCAGCCCCTTGTTATGTTGTCGATGTATCTATAGTTGCAAGATGATTGTGTGCATTGTGCATGCAGTGATCATCGAACCCCAATAGGCATATCCTAAGCCTTTTGATGATGCTTACCAATGCTCAACTATCCTCAAGGAAAAAAAAACCCAGGTCATGCCTCAGGATTGTATGCCCTTTAACCAATTTCTATTGTAGCTTTCTTGCTTTGAACTGTATAGTGGAGCTCTATGATAGGTGAAGCCTGTTTATTGGTGGTGCCCACCCGAAAATTTGTACAACCATTTTGACATATCGAAAAAGTTGCATGTGGTGGACTCTCACCTTTCTGGAAAAAAATAAATACCGGAGGTCTTTTGTGCTATTGTAATTTCATAGAATAAATGACCAAGAAACTGTAAAATAAAATTTGGACAAAACACCTTGTTTCAAATCCATTCCTTAAAATGTTGGGAGATCCTCTCTTGGTAATCTATGGACTTGGAAAGGAGTTTAAACCCCCTTTAATTTAATGGCTATAGAGGTTGAGTTTCTTTACATAGGATTAAATGCGGTTCTCATTCCCAAATCCATAGGGAGAAAAATTATGGGGCACACAAATTAGGAAATTTTGGTGTAATTTGTTATGTTTTTGTGACTTGGCTCATATGCCAAATTTGTAGTCAAAAGAAAAGAAAAGCATTGCTATTTTATAGCATGCATCTAATGATCAAGTACACATAACTAAATGCATTTGCCAACCTACATATAATTCAATTTATCTTACCTCCATCATCTTTATTCTCCTTCATCATTTCCATTATAAGCTTGTACATGTGTGGTTGTGTATTCTCCATTTTCATGAGCACCGTATTCTTGCCATAACGTCTTTACTCATCATCCACTGTTGGGAAGATGTTCAGAATTTTCTGTAAAATTTTTGCCATCTTTTCTGCAAAGAGTTGAAGGAAAGAGAAATAGATAATAAAGACCATGAGAATTATGCTATAAATACCACAAAATCTCTCTTTTATTTCTTATGGTCTGAAAAGTTTACCGCATCGTCTCTCTTAAAATGGCATACATCAAATAATATAAATTATGAGCGAGTAATCCCTTTGCATTCCATTACATAAAAATGAGCTTGCAAAGCCCAAAGCGTGTGGAAGGTGGCTCATGTACATTCCATACGTGCCCTTATGCCACAAGGTGAGAGATCCAATCCACCTATCAGAGGGTAACACTGCGTAGATGCCTTAGTTCCAATATCAGGTCGGTTTATTGGTTAGGTGGGCCACAACTAATAAAACAAATGCACGGCTATGAAAAGCTTGCCCAAAGGTTTCCAACAAGTCCACATGTTTCTAAATCATGGTTCATCTGCTGAGTGGATCACCCCTTTTTTTATTTTGGACAAGAATGTGTATACGGTGAGTAGAGTTGTACATGAGCAGAGTTAGCTCGGTAACTCGCTTGACTTGACTCGACTCGGCTCAAAATGAGTTCGAGCCAAGCACGAGCTAATTTTTGGTGTTCGAATTGAGTTCAAGCCGAGCACGAGCTGATTTTTGGTGTTCGAATTGAGTTCGAGCCAAGCATGAGCTTGACCCTACTCGACTTGGCTCGACTCGAATAATACTCAAAATTAACTCGACTCGGTTCAACTCAGACTCGACTCGTTACTCCACCAGGGGTATATATACCCCAAAACAAAAAACCCTAAGGTACCCTCTCTCAGCGCCTATTCAAAAAAACCTATGCCCTTCCTTCCCAGCACCTGTCTTAGGGCAGCGACAGACCCCGGCAACAAAACCACCTGAATCTCTCTCTAAAAAAGCCATCTTCTCTCTCATTTACCGAACGCCTGAATCTCTCTCTCTCTCAAAGCCTTCTCTCATTTGCTGAACTCTTAAGAAGCTCTCTTCCTCTCTCGCATCAATTTCATCAAAATGTAGTTGCTTGGAAGAATGCTAGGAGATTTGGGGAGGAATCTCAAGGTTTAGAAGCTCCGCTGGTTCTTGAAGCTTCGGTGTCAGTTAGATGGAGCTGCGATTTTAGCTTTAATGGAGAAGACAGAGCGGCTTTGAGCATACAATTCTGTGAGAAATGCTCCAGATTTTTAAGAGGTTTAGAAATTTGCATGTTTTCTTTGGGAGCTCTGATTTCTTCACAGCGAGCTTCATGGCGGTTTTAGAGATTCAAGCAGCGGTTTGATGAGAAATCTCCAGTCGTCACTCATCCCTGCCCTACACGGTGCCGGTCGTCCCTGCCTTGCATGGTGCCGCTCGTTCCTACCGACTCGAAAACTCTGCTCGAACTCGGATGAGCCGAGCACAAGTTGGGCATCCGAGCTCGAAGGCCAAGCCGAGTACGAGCTGGGACTTGGGCAGTGCGAGCTGAGCACGAGTTAGGCAATACTCGGCTCGGCTCGACTCATGTACAACTCTAATGGTGAGATTACTTAATGGATGGCTTGGATATAGTACTGCTCTGCCAGTCTACCACATGGGGTGGGGAGTACAAGAACTGCATTGTAGACACGTGTAGCCTTAGAAAAGCTCTATAACAACTATAATGATTTATAAAATGTACATCATTATTTAGAAATATGAAATAACATCCAACACACTGATATAAAAAATGGGGAAGGATGTGTTGGGGGCCTTGCACAAAACTTTAGGATCTAGCCCTCCAGAACAAACCAGAATTATGGATAATAAAGCAATGAAAACAATCAATGCGTCAATAACACACCACACGAGAATTTTACGTGGAAAACCCTCAAAGAGGTAAAAACCACGGGACCTCATCTAGATCAACAATCCACTATGAAGTAGAACGTTACAACCTTCTTCACTCACGCAGGAGTGGATAAACAATAAGAGAAATAGAGAAAATGGAGAGATCTAACCAATTACGAGGACATAGTAGTGCTGAGATATAGATTGCACAATAGATAACCTCCACAAGCAGAACCTCCCTTCTATAAGCTTCCTCTCTCTCTTTCTCTTTCTCTCTCACCTTTGATTGTCCTAAACCTTTTAGCAAATCTCTTGTAAAGCTTTAGGAAACCCTCTTGTTCTATCCTAGAAAGCCCTAGGAACTCATATTTATAGTTTTTGGAAACTCTCTTCCGCATCCCATTTGCGAAAGGACTTGCCACATGAAATCCGTGCAAAATCGCGGAACGAATCTGCGTAACCTCGACTGGTCGAACCGAGTCCATGACCAGTCGAGAGCCACCTTCGACCGGTCGAGCACCTCCTTCGACTGGTCGAGCACCCTAGAGAAAAATAGTCCACAGTCGCTGGACTTTGAGTAGTGCCACGACTCGTCTTCCACGACTGCTCGACCACAGCCTTCGACTGGCCGAGCGAGGCTCACGACCGGTCGACGATGAGTCAAAAAAAAACCCATCAAATCTCCCCTTTTTGACCTAAGAGGGATCCACCTTCTTCAAGCCAGCTAGGTTTTTACAAACTTCAAACTTGCCCTTGAGCAAAGCCTTGGTCATCATGTCTGACCCATTATCGTCCGTGTGGACCTTCTCAAGCTGTAACACCTTCTATTCCAAAGTATCCCTGATCTAGTGATACCGAATCTCTATGTGCTTTGACTTGGAATGCTGACTTGGATTCTTGCTCAAGTGTATCGCACTTTGACTATCGTAATAGACCACGTGCTCCTCCTGCTTCAGGCTAAGTTCCTGTAGGAACCTCTTCATCCAAAACATCTCTTTACATGCCTCTGTGACTGCAATGTATTCGACCTCTATCATCGACAATGCTACGACCTTCTGTAGCTTGCTCTGCCAGGAAACCGTTCCCCCTGCAAACGTGAACATGAACCCCGATGTAGACTTCTTGGAGTCTATGTCACCTGCCATATCTGTATCTGTGTAGCCCTCTAACATAGGTTTACTGTCACCATAGCATAGGCTCAACCTGGATGAGCCTCTTAGATACCGCAGTATCCACTTCACCGCTGCCCAATACTCTTTACCTGGATTTGCAAGATACCGGCTGACAACACCAACTGCATATGTTATGTCTGGGCGTGTACACACCATAGCATACATCAAACTTCCTACCACTGACGCGTAAGGTATCTTCTGCATCTCTTCCACCTCTGCCTTCATCTTGGGACACTGCTTGTCGCTCAATCTGAAGTGACCATCTAGTGGAGTACTGACCGGCTTTGCTGCAATCATATTGAACCGCTCTAGGACTTTCTCAATATACCGCTCTTGTGACAACCAGAGCTTCCTGCTGCTTCTGTCATGGGTTATCTCCATTCTTAGGATCTGTTTGGCTAGGCCCAAGTCTTTCATCGTAAAAGACTTGCCCAACTCCTATTTCAGCCTGTCGATCTTCTTGATGTCTTTTCCCATGATGAGCATGTCATCAACGTATAAGAGCAGAACTAGGAAATCACCATCTGAGAACTTATGCGTGAACACACAGTGGTCTGAATCCGTTCTGTCATACCCATGTTTCAACATAAATGAGTCGAACTTCTTGTACCATTGCTGTGGAGCTTGTTTCAGCCCATACAAGCTCTTCCTCAGCCTCACACCATATGCTCCTTACCCTTGACTTCGAACCCCTCTGGTTGGTGCATGTAGATCTCTTCTTCCAGGTCACCATGGAGGAAGGCAGTTTTAACATCTAACTGCTCTATCTCCATATCCATGCTAGCCGCCAACCCAAGCAATACCCGTATGCCTTTTTTCTTACCAAACCCTTTCACCACAAGTTTGGCCTTGAACCTCGTCTATGAATTATTATGCTCAATCTTCTTTCTGAACACCCACTTGTTGCTCAAAGCTTTCTTGCCCTTAGACAATTTCACCATATCATAGGTGTGGTTCTTATGTAAGGATTCCATCTCCTCTTTCATAACTTTCAACCACTCCCCCTTATGCTCGTCGGCTAGGGCCTCAGAATAATCTTCTGGCTCTCCCCCATTAGTCAGCATAATGTACTCATGTGGCGAGTACATCTTGGATGACTGTTTGTCTCTAGATGACCTCCTCACCTGTGGCTCAACACGTGGATCAAGTGGGGGCTGCTCCCCTGATCCATCTTCTGAAGGAACTCCCTCGTCCTCTGCACCTTGCTGTACTCCCCCGTCATTAGGCACCATGGGAGGAGTAACCGGATCCATGTCCTCTAGCTCACCTGAACTAGGCTGGTTCTTCTCTAGTACCAATGTCTTCTATACACTGATCTTCAAAAAAAACCACATCTCTGCTCCTGACGAGCTTCCTCTCGGTCGGATCCCATAATTTGTAACCGAACTTTTCATCACCGTACCCTAAGAACACACACTGTCTGATCTTCATATCAAGCTTGGACCTCTCGTCCTTTGGTACGTGAAGGATGTCCTGCATCCAAACACCCTGAGATAACTGTACGATGGATCATGTCCAGTCCACACCTTCTCAGGTACTTCTCCATTCAATGGGGCTGATGGAGACCTGTTTATCAAATACACCGCCGTGTGCATTGCTTCTCCTCAGAACGTCTTGAGCAATTTTGCATGGAATAACATGCATCTGATTCTCTCTACAATGGTGCGATTCATTCGCTCAGCTACACCATTATGCTGGGGGGTCTTGGGAACCATCTGTTCATGCCGTATACCCTGGGACTTGCAGTACTCATGAAAGTCACCAATATATTCACCACCATTGTCAGTGCGGATGCACTTCAATGATCTACCTGTTTCTCTCTCGACCATAGCATGAAACAATTTAAACACACCAAACACCTCGTCCTTGGATTTCAAAGCATAAACCTAAACCCTCCTAGATGCATCATCTATAAAAGTAACAAAATACAATGCCCCACCTAAGGTTTTTGTCCTCATAAGACCACAGACATCAGAATAAACCAAATCTAATGCATGCACTTTATTAACATGAGAAGTAGTTTTAATAAATGAAACTCTATGTTGTTTCTCTGATAAACAATCAAGATAAGTTTTGAGAGGTGTACCTGTCACGTCTGGAAGGAGCCGCTTCCTTGCTAGTAGCTGAAGCCCTTTTTCACTCATGTGGCCTAGACGCCTATGCCACATGTCAATAGCTGAATCTTCCGCTGCGTTCAACCCACCCTTGCACATACTGACACTTTCCTTGTAAAGGGTGCAACACTTCTTTCCTCTGGCCACGATCAACAAACCCTTGATGAGCTTCCAGCGCCCACCAGCAAACCGGCTTTCATAGCCATCATCATCCAACCTTCCCATCTGTCACGCCCCAAACTCAGAAACCGGGCTCACAAAATTCCCGATCGCCGAATCCGGCGCCGACAGCCTCCGTAGTACCCCATTCTCAGCTCCCAGCGCCCATACAACAGATTCCGATCCTGGGATCCTACAAGGAGGATTTTCAGTATGAATATAATTTTTTTTGCAATGGAGCATAACCACAAGCATAACCAAGTCACAAAACAACATCACCACATATCCACTATATCAAAAACTTTTAAGTACAATGCGGAAAGGGAAATACAATATAATGAGAGTAACAGAAACTCTAAAAGCTTGGCTGCACGCTCCAAGCTCAATGCTGTTGTAACCTAATGCCACCTACACGCATCTATCGTGCATAAGCTTATAGAAAGCTTAGAGGGTGGTGAAAGTGTGTGTAAGGCGAGTGCCAAGTATATAATGTCAGAGTACTGCGAAAATATGCGGTAAGTCCATGAATGTTATCAGCTATACCAAAGATATGTGATGCAAGACATGAATGCTATCGGCCATACCAAGGTCATGCGATGCGAGGCCTATGTAGCCAAATATCATATACAAAATGCAAAGCAAGCATGCCAGTACTCATCAGGTACACATATCAGTACAGTTCCTCTCTGGATATCACCAGGGTCTAATACACCTCACACTGACTGCCTCCTCCCTAGCTGCACAGTCAAGCAAGTGGAAGAGACCACACTATCCACCTGACCAGTAGTCTGCCAATACCTACCCAGCTCGTCGATAGCGGACACATTTGCAAGCTAGTCAAATTCAACCTAGCTTATAGCCCTCTCACTCAGGCGGATAAGGCCACACCCCCTTCCAACCGACCACGACACAGTGGGAGACGCGGCCTACTGGTATTCGGCACTCGGGCGCTCATGTATTCACTCGGTCTAGACGTTAGAGCAACTCCTAATACCAAAAAGGTTATGAGATTTTCACCCAAGGACATCCTAAGTGCCCACAATGCTAGAACCATTATTTTGGGTATCCGATACGACCATCCACAATGTGCCTGTGGAGACTACGGCCCTGATGTCACTACGGCATACAGTGATCAAGTCACACATATGCGAGATGCATGAGTCACACCGTACAAACATGCAGCAATCTCGCGCGTACCACGCGCTCATGTCGGGCACCCCGTCTCATATGGAGTCCCGTAAATGTCTCAACCCAACGGCTTATGTTATGATCAAACTTCCTCATATCAAGCATACATATGATGCGTATGGGCATGAATCATGGAGTTATACTAAGCATTTTATAAAGTAATGAACTATCCTTATAATGCAAATGGGCCTAGATGACATACACACAACAAGTATGGGCCTATCAATGGGCCCTAAGGAGAGTCATAATGCGGACATTTAACCAACATTATTCTTACAATGTGGACGTCAAACCAACATTGCTTCCAAGGCATGGCCCACCATAAAACATCATGGCACAAACCATGGAGGAATCACACATTGCAATGGACCCTAAGGACATCCCATTGGGCCTTAAATACATCAAATGGGCCATATCACATGGGCCTTATATTCATCAAGTGGGCTACATCAATGGGCCGCACCAATGGGCCTTATGTACGTTGCAATGGGCCATAACCCATGGGCCTCCAATACATTAAGACAACCAATCATATGGGCCTCATATATATACCAAGTGGGCCTCAACAAACGGGCCACAAATACATCCAGATGGGCCTAATCACATGGGCCTTATATGTATACCAAGGTGGGCCACACCAAAACACAAGTGGTGATGATGATTTCCACCATTAAAATCCCTAAGGCCCACCATGAAATTTGTTTCCCCATCTAACCCCCTCTCATAATTTACATAGTGATAGTGGAAGTGGGAACAAATATTGACTTGATGGGAAACTGCTATGGCCCTTGGAAATTTTTGCACGGTGGGCATTATTGACCACTACATGAATGGTGGGGTCCACTTGAACTTTGGATCTGATTTATTGTTTAGCTCATGCCAAAAAAATGAGCTTTAGAAATGGGTGGACGGTTTGGATGCAACACATGCATCATGGTGGGGGGTCCACGAAGGCCTACCATCAGGTATATATATATATATATATATATATATATATGATACAATATATAATATATATATACAATATTATATATAATATAGTATTATACACACACACACACACACACACACACACACACACACACACACACACACACACACACACACACACACACCCACATACACTCACACACCCGCATGCACCCACCCACACACCCACCGTCCAAGGGACGGTGGGAATAAAACAATTACATCACTGTGGGCTCCACCGTCCAGGCAGATAGTGGAATTAAACACAAACAACATTGTGGGTCCCACGTGGGGCCCACTATAATGTTTATACGCCATCCAATCTGTCCATAAGGTCAGATAGACCTAGATGAAGGGTAAAAACAAATTTCAACTTGATTCGAAACTTCTGTGGACCCAAATGGGTTTCAATGGTATATGCTCAATCCCACTGTTTCCTCTGACGTGGGCCACCTGAGCATTGGATGAGGCTGATTTTCGGAGCGGGCCCACTGTTGGAAGTAGTCCACCATATGAGCGGGTTGGATGACAAATATACATCATGGTGGGGCCCATGGTTGGGGCTGTGGGTCCCTGCCCGTTTTAACACTGATGCTAGCAACGTCCTGCTGCACAGTAGCAGCAAGCGTTGCACCTTATTTTTTCTTTATATTTTTTGTATTTTTTTGAAAATCTCATTTTTTCGAGGTTTTTCGCATGTGGGGTCCGCATCAAATGAATCCGACCCACCCAATGGAATCCATAGCCCATAATCCATCCATCAAGCCCAATATTGGGCATCTTTTGGCTTGTAGAAAATTTCGGGTGACTTTAAACGGTGAGAATCCGTGTTTGCTAAGGTATGGCCCACTAGAAAGTTGGATCAGATTCGTTTTTCAGCTCAATGCCTAAAATGAGCTGGTAAACAGGATGGACGGCGTGGATTGAATCCATTCATCAAGGTGAGGGCTATGAAAGTGGGCCACCCCGTAAGCTCGGAAAGAGCTAATATTTATGTTTTCCAAATTCACGTCCAGCGTCCAGGGACGCTGGACGATTGGACATAGCACATACATTTGAGGTGGGCCACCACATGGAGGGAGGTTTGGGTACAATACATATAGAGTGGGCCCCACATATAGATGGCTTGGATACGATACATCCCTCATGGTGGGGTCCATCCAAGTGGGCCACACAATCACACCAACATCACATGAGAAGAAGAATAAAAGGAAAGAGAGGGAGAGAGAGAGAGAGAGAGAGAGAGAGAGAGAGAGAGAGAGAGAGAGAGAGATACACGTGTGATGGAGGGACCCCGACACTATGGGCCCTCCGTTGCAATCAATCATACATCAAGTGGGTCCCAATACATGTGGGCCCATTAAATTAAAATCCAACTGTGGAGATCCCTTCTCCACTAAAATAGACGGTCTAGATGACCCTATGCATGCAAGGAAAAAATGAATATCATGATGGGGTCCATGGAGAATGGCCCCATCATGGAATGATTATGAGCATCAAGGTGGGCCATCAGCCACATCTAGGGTCCTAAGTGAGATCTGTACCATCAATCGGTAAGTCTCACTTGGCCCTTCATCATAAAAATGAAATCTAGGCCTATGGACAACACCCACCTTTCGATCTAATTGGTCCGTTGGAACACCTATCTTCTTATGCTTCTCCTTGATGGTGGAAGATGAGAAGTGGATGGCTAGGATGGAAGATCTTGGGATGGAAAAGTAGGCCACACAAACTCTTTTCTCTCTCACATGAAATGCTTGGATGGGTGAAAGGGTGAGTGATGGGTGAGGTGATAGATTGGTTGACTTTTGGGTTTGGTTGACTTGTGGAGAAAGAAAGTATGAGTTGCTTTATACTTGACATGAGGTGTGATTGATGGGATTGATTTGACATGTTGTAGAGATTCTCTTGGAATTACAAATGCGCAGCATTTCTTTGAAATAAACGCCGGCCCACATCTTCCGGCTTGGGTATCGGATCGATGCGCGAGTCGCGACATTGGAACCGCGACAACAGTGTGGTCGTAATGGTACAAGTCTCGGCTTAAGCCGACTCAATTCTACAGGATATGACTTAGGGTCGATCGTAAACGTTGATTATACGTCCCAGATTGTCAGACTTTGACGGGAAGGATCGTAGAAGTAGACGGAACAGTACGGACTAGGATATGAGTCTTAAAGCTCTCCCCACCTAATAAAAATTTTGTCCTCAAAATTTACACTACCATCGCAGCTAACCGTAACTCATAAGGAAAAAGGAAACATCAAGTTGAGGCAAAGGTCTGGGATATGTCTCACATCCCTGAGAACCAATGTGCAGCCCACATCGGTCTTCACACATATATCACCGACTCCTACGATTTTTGATACGCCAGAATTTCCCATCTTCACAGACCCATAGTCACCTGACTTGTAGCTTGTGAAGAAGTCCCTATGTGGAGTCGCATGAAAAGAAGCTCCTGAGTCTATCACTCAGTCGGTGTCCTGACTCGTAGCCGTGAGACATATATCATGATCTGTAGAAAGAATAACTATAACGTCACCATCTGAAGCCACCGCAGTGGAATCTGATACATCTTCCTTCCCTTTTCCTTTCTTGTCGTTCTTCTTACCACGACATTCATGCTTATAGTGGCCCTTCTTGCCACAATTCCAGCAATCAACATCTTTCCTATTACTCGACTTACCTCTTGATTTATCTCGGGCCTTCTCGCCCTTCCTATTCTTTCCTCTCCCTCGTTCTTATGTTACATGGGCCGCTTGCTGAGTAGACCCCTGAGACTTCCTCCTTGTCTCTTCATTGAAGAGACAATTAGTTACCTATTCCATGGATATCTTTTCGTCTGGCGCGGAGTTACTTAGAGACACCACCAATGTCTCCCAACTGTTAGGCAGTGAACTAAGCAATAGTAAAGCCTGCAATTCCTCATCCACGACCATCTTCATAGAGGAGAGTTGGTTCACTATATTGCTGACCTCATTCATGTGCACGGCCACATAACCACCATCCTTGAACTTGAGATTCACAAGTCGCCTTATCAGAAAATTTTTATTACCTGCTGTCTTCCTCTCATACAGCCCTTCTAATTTCAGTCATAGGCTAGTGGCTGAGGTTTTCGTAGACACATGGTGGAACACTGAATCATCCAACCATTGTCTAACAAACCCCATCGCCTTTCGGTCCATTTTCTTCCAATCATCATCAGTCATATCCTTGAATTTTGCTGATATGCCTAAAATTGGAGAATATAGGTCCTTGCAATAAAGCAAGTCCTCCATCTTAGCTTCCATATGATCCAGTTAGAACCATTGAGGCTGATCATCCTTGATGAGCCACCTTCCATAATTCAAAACCGATCCTACCCGTTCAATGAACTTAGCTCTGATACCACTTTGTTGGGGGCCTTGCACAAAACCTTAGGATCTAGCCCTCCAGAACAAACCAGAATTATGGATAATAAAGCAATGAAAATAATCAATGCATCAATCACACACCACACAAGAGAGTTTTACGTGGAAAACCCTCAAAGAGGTAAAAACCACGGGACCTCGTCCAGATCAACAATCCACTATGAAGTAGAAGGTTACAACCTTATTCACTCACGCAGGAGTGGATAAACAATAAGAGAAATAGAGAAAACAGAGAGATCTAACCAATTATGAGGACATAGAAGCGCTGAGATATAGATTGCACAGTAGATAACCTCCACGAGCATAACCTCCCTTCTATAAGCTTCCTCTCTCTCTTTCTCTTTCTCTCTCACCTTTGATAGCCCTAAACCCTTTAGCAAATCCCTTGTAAAGCTTTAGGAAACCCTCTTGTTCTATCCTAAAAAGCCCTAGGAACTCCTATTTATAGTTTTAGAAAACTCTCTTCCGCATCCCAGTTGCGAAAGGACTTGCGACACGAAATCTGCACAAAATCACGGAACGAATCTGCGTAACTTGACTGATCGAATCAAGTCTATGACCGGTCGAGAGCCACCTTCAACTAGTCGAGCACCTCCTTCAACTGGTCGACCACCCCGAAGAAAAATAGTCCACAGTCGCTGGACTTTGAGTCGTGCCACGACTCGTCTTCCACGACTGGTCGACCACAGCCTTCGACCGGTCGAGCGAGGCTCACGACCGGTCGACGACGGGTAAAAAAAAAAACCCATCAGGATGTTGCTATCATTTGTTGTGTTTCATGGGTGGTTTTAAACAAGTTAAGAGTCACCTCCACAGATTTTGTTCATAATGTACTAACATAGCAGAAGTGCAGAAAAAACTAGTAACATAAGACAATGAAGATTTATGCGATCACTTTTGTTAACATTTTTAGGCTTAGAAGCAAACTTAACCAATGGCATATATAAGAGCATTTTTGTGGAAGTTACACCATGCCTCTTTTATAGGTAAATTCATATAGTTCATATTGACAATAAAATGAACACGGAGACATTAACTTGTTTAGTCCGTAGATTCAAACTCATCATTATGTTACATTCAAAATTTAATATAGACCATCAAATAAACAAAATGCCTTCTGTGTAGAGTTTATGTATAAGAATTATATTAAACATTTATACGATACTAAAGTTCTTTATGGGATTAAATTTTTAATCCCAAGGGAAACTAAGTTGTCATCGTCATCAAAATCATCTTAGCCTTTCTCCCAACCATTTGGTGTTGCCACTATAGTATTACATAGAAAAATACACCGAACATCACCATTCCTCTTTATTTAGGCTCGTCAGCCAATGATCAAAGAGGTTTGCTTTGACAACACTCACATTCCAACATGTCTCACCCAATACTAACCCTGAGGCCAACTGATCCACACACCCTTAATGGCAAGTAAGCAAAGGTTGGTCATGAAAGGGCAATTGTCATACATATTGCTCAGTATATGGCACACAAGCATGGAGTTCCATTGTATCAGGTGGTAAATATGTATAGACAGGCCCCACAAAAATATTAAATCTAACCATAAATATGGTACAGATTATGATTGAAGAAATATAAATCATGACTGATCAGCGCTATGGATATGTAATGTATTATTGATTCATGAAAGGAACAAATAATCATGAGTCAAGAAGAATCTTAAAATTTATACTACCTTTTGAATATTTTCTTTTGTTCTTTCATTATTTTAAAATAATTTATGTTTTCATTTTTTTTTCTTTTCCCATTTTTTTCTTTTCGACTTCACTTATCTCTCATAATTTATTCCAAAATAGACGCAGCTGACTACAACACTAATAGGTTCTAGGCAACCTCACTCAGACACTTGGATAATCTCATTGATTGATTTGGATTGTTCATTACTTCCAACATCCTACATGCAAAAAACACATCAATCAGACCATTTATTTATTTATTCTAACCATATGATCAATAGCAAATAAATTGAATGGTTAAGTGTTGAGGTTTATTATACCTTAAAATATGGCATGATGCATTTTATTATTTCTTAATTAATTCTCATAGAACATGTTTGTGTGAGATTGAGAGGCATCACCTCTAATGCTCTTGGGCACAAGAGATTAGGCAAAATGGCTTGAAAGCCAAGGGAGAGTTATGTTCCATGGATCTCATTGCCCTACCCATGATAATACAAATTCTTGAGCATATCCGTGTTATCAATGGATGGTCATCTCATGTGAGGGGACCGGCTTGGTGTCAGGATGGACAGTCTTTGACCATCAAAGCTGACTTGGTGCCAATTTGCCTCCTTCCCTACCACACATGAGTGTATAAGTGAGCCATGAATTATCCTTAGGATTACGACTTTGGTCACTAGCATTGGTGTGCATTGCTTATAAACATCAATATTGAGAGACCCACCATACCCATACTTGAATAGGCTTGTGCTTGTACTAGCTCCGTCAAAATCCCCATGACTTGAGGATATGTAGATGGAGAGGCCATAATTGATCATGCTTTGGCTCTCCTTATGAGGCCTTTGCATAGCCACTAATAACAGGTGTAGATGGATTTCTTCATTAGGGTCCTTGATGTACGCGTGATCCAACACAAGGTGTTCCTTTACGGTATCGGTGGGTGTAACGGTGCCCACCATTACCAATTCAGATATGCCCCGTATCCGCCGATATGGGGTGTGTAACGGTGCTAAAAAAAAAAATTGGTCAAAAAATATGGAGAAATATCCATTAAATCTAAAATATTCTAAATATTCTAAATATACATTCATTTATAATTTGGAACATGTTTATGGTGGTGTAACGGTCCACTCTTTAGTGGGAATGCTATATCGAGTTGTTTGATGGGTTTTTGAACCTAACAACCTGGAATTAATTGTAAACCTTTTATATTTAGTTTTCTAACTATATAATATCTATATCAATTTACTATAATGAATGTAATACCAAAACATTTTATATTTTCAAGTTTTCCTTTTATTTATAGTGCTAGTGCAATGCATACTTTGTGACTCACATCCATTTCATTTCAATATATAGAGTTTAAGGACTTTTCATATACCTAACAATTTGATATCATTTTTCCCCGTAGATCTTTAAAAAAAATAATAAATTAAATTAGGGTAAATAGTGTTGTCGATTCGGGGCTGATTTGGGGACCATTTGATGCCCCAAACTAGCCTCAAATTAATGCAATCTATTAGTACTTATCCCACTAATGGATTGGTGGACATTTATTGGACAATGAAAAATGAAAAATATCAAATGGTCCTATTTCAAAAAACACGTGTCTGCAAACTAATAGTGAAAATTGTTCAAACAATTTAATTTTGTGATTGTGACTTAGCAATAATGGTCCCAAAATTTAATTAGCTAATTTTAAGTTGTTATGTACCTCATGTATAAATTTTTAGGGCCATGTACTGGGTCCACTAGATTATGTATTATATATCCATGTCATCCATCCATTTTGGCAACTCATTTAATGACATTGGAAAAAAATAAGGTAAATCCAGAACTCAGGCAGCCCACTAGTGGGCCAGACCACCTCGATGTATTTGTATATCCATGCCATCAATCCATTTTGCCAACTCATTTGAAGGCATGGTCCAAAAATTTAGGTAGATCTAAATCTTCAGTGGACCACTAGTGAGCATCACTTTAAAAGTGGGGCCCACCTCAATGCATTTGTTGTATATCCATGTGGTCCATCCTTTTTGCCAACTTATTTTAGGACATGGTCCAAAAAATGAGGCTGATCCACAAAAAAAAGATTTAATTCTCACCATTAAAATTTTCTTAAGACTTTTTTTTTTAAAGATCAAGTTGTTATTTATGTTCTCCCTTCATCAAGGTCAAGGTCTATGTGACCTTATCAACAAGTTCGATGGAAAATAAACATTATAGTGGGCCCTAAGAAGATTTTAATAGTGGGCATTCAATCCCAAATATGTGGTCCAATTGAGATTTGGATCCTTCATTTCAAGGATCATGTCTTAAAAGGAACATGAAAAATTGATGGATGACATGTATATACTACACAAATTAAGGTGGGCCCCACGTAACAAACAGTGCAAGACTACAAGTGCATTGTGCTGCATGCACTGCAGAGCATTAAAAATAAATAAATTTTGAAGTGTGTGGCTATTTCATTCATTTTTTCTAAGAAAGAAAAAAGAGAGGGGAATTGAAAAGAAAAGAGGGAAAGAAGAGACAGGGAACTGAAAAGAGGGAGAGAGGGAGAGGGAGAGAGAGAGAGAGAGAGAGAGAGAGAGAGAGAGGAGGAGAAGAAGAAGAAGAAGAAGAAGAAGAAGAAAGGTATGTTTTTTCTTTTTCCTTTTTTTTTTTCCATTTTTCCCATTTTATTTAGGGTCATGGCCCATAACAGTTGTTCCATTCATTTTTTCCAACAAAGAAGAAAGAGAGGGGAATCGAAAAGAAAAGAGGGAAAGAAGAGAGAGGGAACTGAAAAGAGGGAGAGAGAGAGAGAGAGAGAGAGAGAGAGAGAGAGAAGAAGAAGAAGAAGAAGAAGAAGAAGAAGAAGAAGAAGAAGAAGAAGGGTATTTTTTCTTTTTTCTTTTTTTCATTTTTCCCATTTTATTCAGGGTTATGGCCCGTAACGGCCGTTACGGTACCGTAACAGCCACAAAAAAGAGGGGTGGCCTTTACGACCCCGTAACCCGTAACAGTCACGGCCTTTACCATTACATATCGGCTATTACGACCAATACGTAACCGTTTTTGAACACCCTGATCCAACATGAGATCCACTTAGTCTTCTCGGGGACATGATAACAATTGAATAGGTGGTTGATTTAAGGTTTCGAGGGTCCATCGAGTGATTAAAAGCTTGACCGACACCTTTGAGGTTTTCAATTTGATTAACCGAAGTTTTTCTACTATTAACTTTCATTTTTTACCATTAATTTTCTTTAAATCATACTTAATGGACATCCAACAGTTGAGATCTGACATGATTCATATCCTGGGTGGCATGGGAATTACTTAAAGATGGTGACCATTGATAGTGGAGGGATTTAAATGGTTGGGTGTATGGATTAGGCAGGTTGATAAAGCACCATATGCAGTGCATCTTCCTAGAACCCTAAACCCCTACTATTAGAAATCCTATTCGAAAGAAGGAGATAACTTGGTCGTCCAACCTTTTCTCCCTAGGGGCATCCCATGTTGGAGCTAAAAAGGAGAGAAAAGAGAGAAAGATGGAAAAAGAGGGAGAGTAAGTGGGTAGTGCTCAGTGCTTCCATCATCCACACATCCACACCTTGTATGTGTGGCACATCCACAGATGGCTCAAGGGTTAGATCTAGCCCCTACCAAAATCTTGAATGAATCTCTCAATCTCCTTCATTTGGAGTAGATCTATGAGAAACTTCCAAGTTTGAGAGATCGGTCAGGGCATACGATTGACCGTTCATCCACTACACCAAAATCGTTGATTAGGAACGGGTAAGTCTTTGGTTAAGGAGTGGCCTAAGGCCATTCCTAATGCAAACGGTTTGAAACCGTTCCTAAGTGTACTTAAAACTTTGGGCAAACATTAACCCTCGTCTCTCTTTCTTTCATTTTTCTTCTCATTTCTTCTAAGAAGCAGATATCTTCACGTTTCAAAATCCATAGCTCTTAGAATCGGCAAAGAACAGGATCAATCTCATTCCTTTTTAGGGTTTGGATGGAGTTGATTTCTTTTCTTGCCTTAGTCACCTTACCGATCAGAAAGTCTGATTTTTGTTAATTTCGAAGAATTTATGCTGTCAATCTTCTTCAAGGGTTTACACTCTACGTTTTGAGCTGTGATTTTTCTTATTTGATAGTGATTTCATTATGATCTAAGCTTTGTATGCTGCTACTTTGTTTTGTGTTAGATGTAGTGTTAGATCAGAAGGTTTTTCATGTTTGTTTTTATATTTTGTTGATTTTTTTTGGTATTTGTATTTGATGCTCTAAAAATGCATTTTCGAGCTTCGATTTGAATTGATTTTCGATCTCGTTATTGTAGTACTTCAGCCTATCAAATTTTACAAATTTGTTTTGGTAATTTGTTGAGTTTTGGTTGATTTTTGGATGAAAATTGCATTCGGAGCTCTGGAAATGCGATTTCGAGTTATGATTTTGGGGAGAGTTTAGTTGAGGTTTGGATCCAGTGTTTGAGGATGTAGGATGAAATCAAAAGTGTTTCTTGTTCATTTTTAACTTTGTATCATTATTTGTGTGTGGATTTCAGCTGAAAATTATATTTGAATCTCTGAAAATGCCTATTCAAACTTCCATTCAAAACTTTTTTTTTGTTGCTTGGTGTTTCATTCATGATTGAATATGTGATTGGACAATGAAGCTTTCAGAACTACTTTTTCAGTTCTGATTTTTGCACTTTTATCGTAGTTGTTCTTGACCCCCCCCCCCCCCCCCCCCCCCCCCCCCCCCAATAAAAATTTGCTTTGGTTGAAGTCGTAGCCCTTGATAGAGTAGAATGGCATAATAGGATTTGTGCAGTCAACCCCAATTAATTGGGATAAGGCTTAGACGATGATGATTTTCTTTTTCTTTCTTTCTTTGATTTAGAAGTACCATTTGTAGTTTGGCCTGCATGGACTATATTTCCCCCGAGACAAGTACAGATGGGTTCACCATTGAATGATCTAGGTCATTCATCTGGTGGTCCCGCTTTAACAATAAGTTGTTTATCACCAATCTATTTATTTTTTCAACTTTTAGTGATGTTTAATAGCCACAAGTCTAATGCTGATTTTAATGATAAGCGGACCTAACAACCCTTCAAATGTGTTGCTACTATTTTCTGCTAGTAGTGATGACTCCAACAATTGAAACTTCTCTTCCCTTAGTCATCTTATCGATTAAAAGATTTTGGATTTTAGGGGTTTCCCTCTTCTTTATAAGTATTTGAATTCTGGAAAGATTTGAAGAATCTTCTCTAAAATCGTATTTCTATTCTGTGTTGCCATAGAATTATGTTGTTTCGAGTTCATTTCTGGATCAAGTTGGGATGTTTTTGTAGAAATTCTAGTTTTATGGACTTGAAAAAATCTTCAATTTGGGTTTCTCATTTCAGTTGTTTATTGTGTTCGAGTGTGTCCCCGCATCCCACAGGCTACCCCACTCGAGCCCGGTGTGAAATGCGCATTAATCACCCCTGTGAGGAATCTCGAATACGAGACCTCCCCCATGGGCCCCAAATCACATGGGTCAACCACCCTGAGTGTGACCACGCATCCCATGGGCTACCCCACTCGAGCCTGGTGTGAAAATGCCCCTGCATTAATCACCCCCGGTGAGGAGTTGAACACGAGACCTCCCGCTCTGATACCAATTTGATGCAGGAAAATTAACCACTTGGTCTAAAATCTCAAACTGTTAGAGCATGGCGAATTAATCCTTTTATCTCATAGCCCAGGCCCCACATCGTCTGGGTTAGGACCTCAGCCGAACCCGTACAGCCTCACACGAGCCACCCTGCCTCACACCGGTTGTCCACCCCGAGTGTATCCCCACATCCCATAGGCTACCCCACTTGAGCCAGGTGTGAAATGTGCATTAATCACCCCCAGCAAGGAGTCTCAAACACGAGACCTCCCCTGTGGGCTCCAAATCACATGGATCACCCACCTCGAGTGTGTCCCTGCATCCCACGGGCTTCCCCACTCGAACCCGGTGTGAAAATGCCCCTACATTAGTTTGTATCTTGTGTGAGTACACTGTTTTGGACGATTAGCACAATTTGGCTAGCCCTAGAGGCCAGGCATTAAAAATAAAAAGAATGGAAGAAAGGAGAACCCTATGCAAGATTTGGCTCTAATGCCCACCATTAAAAACTTCTTAGGGGCCACTAAAAATTTTACTCGACATCAAAACTTTTGACAAGGTCACAAAAAGCCGGATAAAGGAGCCACATCTTTTCCTAATATTTGTTATTGCAAATCAATGAGTATGTTATTATCATCTCTTACATCAGGAAATGGAAATGAAGCTATAGGAGAGTAAGCAACAATTAAAATTTGAAGTGGTATGTCCCTTCAATTCTTGTTCAATTTAGATTGTGCACTAATCTCATAATATTATTTTTATATGTGGTATCATTTGTATTGGTGCAGAATGGATGAAATGATGCGTGGACTAAGAGGCTAGAGATAGCTGCATTGGCCAAGCTGGGACTGGACTACATGGAGGAGTTTTTTTTTTTTTGTATTCGAACCATTTTCAACTTATTGTTGTAAATATTATATATTTTTTATTGTAAAGTCGTACAATTTTGTTTAAAATTCATTTTTTAGTTGTATCCAACATTCTTTGGGTTTTAAATATTATTTTTTTAAAAAATACAGGTTCCAATAAAATAATAATAATTTACTAGCTTTTGCCAGTGGTTACACGACTTTTATTGGCGCTTCTCAAACCTTAATCAGCGCTTTCTAAATAAGGAATGGTTCAAAACTGTTCCTAAATAAGGAAAAATATCTTTCCTAAAATATTGTTTCCAAAATTATAAATGGTTTAAAATCGTTCTTAATGGGCGTTTAAAATTTTGAAGCGGTCCCAAAACGGTTTCCAACCGTTCCTTTTTTATTTATTTATTTAAAGCAACTGCAATTCATTAAAAGAAAGAAAACAAACAAGGAAAGGAAAAAACAAGAAAGGAAGCAACCTGCTGAGATGGCAGGAAGCCCCTAAACACCAAGAACGGACAAATCAACCCTCTTTAAACCCTTTACATTAGCAGCCCATTCAATAACTAGCTTTTTAGCCTTAGAACCTATCATCCTTTCCGAGGACATCTGATCATTAAAACACCTGTTATTCCTTTCTTCCCAAACCACCCACCAAATGGCCAGGAGAGCCATACGTCATATGATGGAGTTGATTTTCCATGTTTGAATCCATTCCAATCAGATAATGTATTCGCTACAGACTAAGGCACACACCAACTGACGGAGAACTGCTGGCAAAAGTCTTGAAGGATAGAGGAGATGAACAAACAGTGGACCAGTAAATGGTTGACCGATTCAGCATTACGCATGCAGCAAAGACAGACATTAACTAGTTGCAGGCCTTTCTTGGATAGATTATCAATAGTAAGAATCCTATTACGACTAGCCAGCCACCCAAAACAAATATATTTTGGCGGGATGTTGTACTTCCAGATGAAGGAGGGGAATTCAGATGAGGGCCGCGCGATAGGATATATAGCTATGTATAGAGACTTAACTAAGAATGACGCTGATTTCTCAAGAGGCCAAATGATTCTATCAGGCTGGGAACTGTGTATGTTTACTTGGGAGAGACAATTCAGCAATTTCGTATATTCATCTTCTTCACTGTGATTTCGGTTTCTAGTGCACCTGATATCCCAAATTGGATGGTCTAACGAAGAAGAGCAACAACTATGAATATTTATGTTCCTTTCCGGAGCAACAACCGTTCCTATTTTTTTAACCACCCTATTTAGGAATGGTTGAAAACTGTTCTTGGGTAATTTAATTTAGTTTAGTTGTATTTTTTAGTGATTTTGGTGTAGAAATCGTAAGTATAATTTAATTTAGTTTAGTTGTACTTTTCGGTTTTGTGAGGAACAAAACTAGATCTAAACGAGGATCCTAAGACTATAATTAATTATATTTTAAAAACATTTTATTTCCATTATGTTTCAAAATGTAAAAATAATTATGATCATTTATTTAAAGTAGGTCCTATACTCCTATGAACAATTTGAGCCATTAATTGAAAGGGTTTATCATGGATTACCTATGTTTCTAAAGAATCACATTTATCATAGAATCATAAATTCTAAAGAATCACATGTATGCTATTAAAAACCTCAAGGGTGAAATTCTCTTCAAGGGGAGTAGGTTGTAGTAACCCCACTTTTTATAGTTAATCATATACATCTGTACAGACACGCCACCTTTAAGGGAAAATGACGAATATTTAGGAGCATTGCAAATTAGATTGTCATCGTTCCTATCCACGGTAGAAGTATTGAATTTCGAGGACAAAATTCTCCTTAAGGGGGTAGTTTGTAACACCCCGTACTTTCCAGTACTCGAGTGTTACTGTATAACCAGATTTAGAATAAATGCAAGTCTTGCTTTAGCAAACGTTCACCCTCATTCTAATATAAATCTGATCGTTGGAAACAATCTGTAACACCTCGTACTTTTCAGTACTTGAGTGTTACCATTTAAATCAAATATAGCATGAACGTATGATAAAACTCACGTAACCTATGACTTACACCACACTTGATTACTCACGATCCACCCTTGGATGACCCCTACGTCTCAATGTAGGATTACATCGACACTAACTAGTCGACCCACAATCCAAATCCAGCCGTTGAGGCATTTGATATCACACTCAAACACTTCGAGATCAGCCTATAAACTCAATCGTGTAACAATCTAACCATCTATAATCGTCACCCATAGATTGAACCATCCATCCATTGAATTCCAAGTAGGACCATCACATCATCTGGAAAATTCATTCAGAAGATCTCGATCTCCCCGATAGGTAGAATGAGCCATCCATTGTTAATATCGAACCCTGGATCATATCAAACCTATTGTTCATCAGACCAAAATAATCCACACTCAATAAGCCACTTGATCAACTACGAAATCTAACTCAAATTAAACTAGGAAACTATAAGACCACCCGACCGTTGGAAGAAACTTGAATCACTTATCTTAGCCACTTGAGCATTGGATTTGCCTCATCTTTAGTCTAAGGCTGTAACATCCCGAATTTTTGCCAACCTGGGATTAGATGTCCTTAGGCGATGGGTTGCTCCTAACACCTTATTATTTCGTCAGAACTGAACCCCACAGTCTAAAATCGCTTCTGAACCCATTTCCTTCACAAATCCCACCCTTCTCTACCTTGTGCTTTCAATTTTCAAAGCACTTTCGCCCTAGACACTATCTTAAACTAGCTAAGTAGTAAAACTTGGATCACTTTATCTACAAACTGCAAAGGCCTAAGTACCATCTCAACCAGAAAACAATTAGGATTAAATCCTTTAGAAATTTAACAAAGTTAAATAAGTGCAAAACTCGATTAGCCATGAAATCCGTTGGGATCGCTTTAAATACGATCTACAAGACCCAAAACCTGTAAAATCAGTGACTCTAGGTTTCCCTAAAGTTTAGAACCAAACTCATTTCCCGTCTGCTCTCGGGAATGAAACGAAACTTCGTATTAGGTCTAGACCGCACATCGGGAGTCCGATTAACACGAAGCTAAGGAACTAGGACCGCCTCTCGGGGCTTGACAATCATCTCAAAAATTAGATCCAGCCGATGTCCCACGGCCATTCGTTTCGATCCGGAGCGAGGGAGTGTGAAAAACACTATTCCCATTCCAAAATAAATATCAGGAATAGTGATCTGGCACCATTCGCTTGTGCATCAGTATTAAGTAACCAGACCGTCAGAATCAGACCAAATTACACCCTCGGATCAGGAAAAATTTCAGGAACATTTACATGTACTTGGAATTTCGGATCGTGGCCCACTGACCGTTGAACTGAAAGTGGTCCGCCACGTGCGATCTGGGAATCCGATCGAGTCGAAAACGTAATCCCACATAGATCCATGTGTGGTGAGCTTAAGTCTGACGTTTGACTCAAAGAGGGCCACCAGAACCTCTCTTTTGAGCTGGAAAAGTGACGAAATACCTATATTAGCAGTAACCTTTGAACAGGAGTCTATTTCGGTGAGTTTTGAGGCTATATAAGGACCTTAAACCCTCTCTCATGGCAGCCATACGAATTTGGATTTGAGAGAGGGAAAAGAGAGAGAAAGTGAGGGAGAAGTGGGAGAATCTCCCTGCCGTCGTTCCCTGCCACCACACGGGCTGCACCATCCCTTTCTCATCGCTTTCCCGGCGATTCCAGCCCCGTTTCTAGGTAAGAAACCCTAACCCTAATCTGATTTGGGGCTTGGGTGGTTGTAGGTTATGAGATAGCTAACCTATTTCGTTCTCTAGGTTGCCAAACTCCCGTATACGGAAGCTTAGCGAACCTATCAACTCCGTTACGATTCTACGACAAAAGGTGCGGACTTTAAGTGTATAAGTTACGTTTTTCAACGCTTTCAATGTCAGATAATGATAGATTCATGATCTGCATGTAAATGCACATGTACAAAGTGCTTTCCGTTTCCTGTTTCGATTAGCGATGTAGAATATGGAATTTCACATACTCTAGATATACGTAGAAATACCGTATACATATTTTTCTTGTGAAAATGTTTGACATGATTATTTAATGTTTGATTATATGATATGTGGATAAAATGCTAGTTTGGCGAAAGGAATCGTAAAAATACATGTTCATGTGTAAATGTCATGTATGTTGAAATTGCGTATTCTAGAAATACCGCATACGTGCGGATTTTGGAAATGCAATTGTAATGATTATTTGCTGTATGATTGTGAGATACATGGGTAAAATACTCACGTGGCGAAGGGACAGCCCTAACACGTATTTTGCTAACATACGTCATGTATGTTGTAATAGTGTATTTTAAGTGTTTGTGAAAATGACTGAATAAGTATAGAATTCTCATTCGTGCTTGCCATGATTAGTTGTCATGGATTCATGATTGATGTATTGGCGATACCCCTTTAACGAAAGGATTTGCCCTAAATCACGCCACGGCCAATATACACTATATAGGCTAAAATGTGTGGCCCGAGTGTTTGTGGAAATAGCCGATTGAATATGGAGCTTGGGTTCCTGCTTGCCATGACTATCCGTCGTGGGTGTACGCGTGTTATGATTGGGGCAACTCCCTAGTGAAAGGATTTGGCCCAATGCCTATGTGATCGACATATGTCGTGTATGTTGATGTATGTTTGTTTAAGTGTTTCTTGAAATGTCTGAATGAGTAGTAGTTAGCAAATTGTAAAGTATAAGGGTGTTGAGATATGATTCTCAACCTCTTTTAACTATGTGTATGATCTCCTTTGATAGTTGTGTGATTAGGAATTGAACATGTACAAACTCATGCTTGTGTTGTGATTCATAACATGCTTAACTGCTTTATGATTTTAACTATATAATGCATATGTTTAAATTTATATTTACATTGTATGATCCGTCATGGGTGATGGGGGAGCGGAGCAACGAGTGCGTGCAACAGCCCTGGCAGCCCTAAATGGATAATACCAGACTTTGATTGTATGATTTAAATCCTGATCCATTACTGCTTTATTTATCTGCAATTGATTGTGTTTGGGGCTATGATTATGGCCCAGGCAATCGGTAACGAGATTGAACTCGTGGCTGAGATTCATTTGCCACGTGGGATGTGTTCGACGAACTCGAGTAGGGCGTTGCCTATCGGCAGTGGCTAGGCCACACGAAGTTGTTTATGCACTTCATGTCGTGCGGCTCAACGGGCGATCGTGCTAGTCGAGCTCGTCAAGTAACCCGATCTGCCTTATGCATGTTCACCCTGTTTGGACGCTACTGCTTGAACCTAGGGTACCAAACTTACCAGTGAAACCCCCTTTTAACCATGGTACCTCGATCCGCTAAGACGCATGAGCCGGGCATGGTGGTATGGGACACCGTGGTCGAGCTGTCGGCCTACGCTGGGGCCATGTGCCTCCCCGTAGTGACCATTGCGCAACCAACTCGTGAGCCGAATATGGTGGTATGGGACACTGTATTTGAGCTGTCGATACTTACGGCGAGAGCCTAGTACGGTGAGACCTGTGCTCGTGCTGACGGGCGACGAGTCCTCCGTAGTATCTTCGAGTATACTCCAAGGGTCTGTGATTGGCGACGAGTCTTTCACAGCAACTAGAGTATGAGTGGAGCCGAGTACGGTGAGACCTGTACTCGAGCTGACGGCTAGTGATTGAGCCGAGTACGGTGAGACCTGTACTCGAGCTGACGGCCAGCAATTGAGCCGCATACGGTGAGATCTGTATCCGCGCTGACGGGTGACGAGCCCTTTGCGATGCCTTCACTACGCTTCTCAAACCATAATATCGTATGAGATTAACTAGGATTGACGACCCTAGAATGGATCATGTTTGGGAATGATACAAGGGAGGTACCTTAGTTTCCCAATACTGCTGTTTGAAATGGACTAATAAAAACTTGGTAATCATGAGCATCATCGCACCGCATGTGCTTTGTAGATGTGGCGCACTGAGGGAGTAAGCATTCGCGAACGTAAGATGATGTCGCTTGAGGGTGGTTTGGCAAGGGCATACAGCATCATGTCATTTCATTCTTGCATTTAATAAGAGTAGTTAGAATTGTTTGATTTGTACTGCTTTATCATTACTGCTTGATTGAATTGATAACATGTTAACCTATGCTTTACTGTTCCACTGAGTTGATCACTCACTCCCACGTTACGGGACGGTGTTCCGAACACCCACCAGATTTGTTGAGTTTCAGGTGATGGCGATGCTTATGAAGCAGAGCCGGACTTCTATGATGTGGAGGAGGAGTTCTCCTACATGTAACTTTCTGACAGGCCAATGAAGACCTGGTATTGTATTGACGGGGTTATGGTTCTTGGGATAGAAGGCATGACACTTCCTCACATTTGGTAAATTTTAGAACTGTACTTGTATTTATTTAACCTGGTAATGTTATCACACTCTGGAGACTCATCATAAGTTATATAATTTATCTATCTATCACAGTCTTCCGCTTGCAAACTTAACTGTCTCTGGAGTATGATATGCTGTTTTGGCTTAATCTCACTCATGTTCAATGCACGAATACAGTCAACATTCAATCATCATTCATTTTGTTGCATAAGTGATGTTCTGGAACTCGGGAGTTGAGTTTATGCTCGACCCCCGATTTTCAGGGCGTTACAAAGGCCCTGAGTGGGACATCTAAAGTAAGTGAATTTCATTAAGCATTGACTCAGGACTCTCACGGACTGGGTTGGATCATGTTGGATGAAAAACCGATCACTAAAACAACCAAAAAGATCAACTAGATATATAAATGGATACATGAGGCCCATTGCCCCACTCTTCATCCATTACCCTAAACTCCAACTCACAAACAAGACCAACCACTCCATTTCCTGACTTCATAAAACCCAGTAGTAAGACTCCAACAATAAGAGAACCCTACCACACGTTAACACACCTCATAACTACTAAAATACACATTGAAAATTTAAGGTGATCGTCGAATCAAAATAACCAACACTTACCTCGAATAAATCTCCAAGTGTGGCCCCAAAAGCTATAGAACAGAGTAACCATCAATCCAGAGCATTTAATAGGCCTAACCAGAAGAATGAATGGTGTGGATTTGCGCCGATCATCATGCGGGCCCCATTTTTTATGCACGCGTGTACACAGAACCGTGTATACCCGCCAAACACGAAACCCAGTAGCAGGTCAAACAAAGTCTGACTCGATAAACCTAGGAAAAATTAGGATTTTCCCATTTTTCCAGCTACTCGCAATTTCAAACAGACTCGTCCGTTTGTAGTCATAAAACAGGCCACCATCAGGGACTGTCGAAGTTCATCTCGCCAGATCTGAATCGTCCATCGTGTTCATCAGAGGGCGCGAACCCTATCCACGTCGGAGTTGCACACTGTGATACCAACTCGTGAGCACGACAGTCCACTCCAGTCTGCGCAGTGTCACGGCCTCTCTTCAACTGCGAAAATCCACCTCAGCAGCGCCCGCTGGTAAAATCCGACCATTCGGTTGCGTGTGTCACCGTCCACGCAACACCCGAAGTCTTCATCAGCCCTACGATTTCCAAAAATTCCATCCTACTCGATGAAAGTTGGAAAGAATCTTTCCCTATTAAGGACAGATGGATCCCAGTCGGCCACGAGCATCTGGAAGCTTCTCTCGAGCACCCCGGTATTAACAAATGTATCATCAGCGGCCCATCTGTCACCATGTAATGGACCCCACAAGCCTCATGAGGATAATCTAACCCATTTAAACGACACTGATCCTTAAATTGACCGCTGGTTGCAAAATCACCATGACCAGGGGTCATCTTCTCCAATCTGGCCGATTGACCCACCTCCTATAAGGCTAGACCTTTCAAGCATCCAAACTGTTCATCGTGTGGCCCACCCCATCTAATGTCCATCAGGGATGATTTCAAGGGCCCATGCATACCATTAGATGTGTGGGAGAACCTTGATGATGGGTTTCTCTCAACGTGATTACGTTAATAAGACACTAATCCCTACGATTAGCAGTGGATGTTTTTAGAAGCAGAAAGGATATAAATAGCCGCGTGTTAGTGCGAATCCTAAAGAAGAGATGGAGAGAGTAAGAGAGTGCAGCCGAGCGAGTTGTAGGCCTTTATACCAACTCGACTCAGCCAAAGCGAGTTAGGGGTAGGTCCAACTCATCTCCCTGCTATAGAGAGAGAAAGAGAGAGATAGTAATGCAGGAGCATTTTCACACCGGGCTCGAGTGGGGTCGCTTGTGGGATGTAGGGGCACACTCGGGGTAGGTGCGGCCCATAGAGGAGGTCTCATGTTAGAGACCCCCTCACCGGGGGTGATTAATGTGCATTTCACACCAGGCTCGAGTCGGCTAGCCCGTGGGATGCAGGAACACACTCGGCGTGGGCGACCCATGTAATTTGGGGGCCATGAAGGGGGGTTCAACTGAGGTCCTAACCCATGCGATGTGGGGCCTGGGCTATGAGATAAATGGATTAATTCGTTATACTTTAACAGTTCGAGCTTTTAGAGCAAGTGGTTAATTGTCCTTGTAGACACCCCACTCAGGCTAATATCTTGAGAAAGCTAAGACTATTTGGAAACCATGAGCATATCCTAAACCAAACCCTAATCCGAACCAAACCCTAATCTCGGCTTAAACACAACCCTAACCCAAAGTTCTCAAAAACCTCCAAACCAGAACTTAAAAACTTGATCCAAACCATTCAATCTACACACAACCCCCACTTATACCTTATACTTTGATCAGAACCCCTTACCCAAGTCTAAACCCATCTATCTGAGCGCTTAAATCTTCAAAAAAGGGCCACCGTGCGAACTCACACATCAAGAAAAGCCCGCATGCGTGAGCCCGACCCAAATGAACTCCGGGCGGTAGTCGGAGTACCGCCGGCGGTACTCGGGATGGCGCCACTCGCGGCCCGCGTGTGGACAGTTGTCCCAGCACCCAAAAGTCAACTTTCTCATGAATTTACCCCTCCAAATTTCACCATTTACCGTTTTACCGAATATGCCACGTGGCATCTCTCTCCTCTCAACCAATCACCACCTGTCACATCAGCATTTACCCTCCTCAAACTCAAAAATTACCAAAAGGCCATTAGAGAAGGCTATAAATAGCCCTCTCCTCTTCACATTTCACAAGCCACTTCTCATTTTCCAAGCTGAAGTGAGAAGGAGAGGGAGAGAAAGAAAGTGAGTGAGGAAGAGAGTGAGGGAAAGGGAAGGAGCTCCCAAGCCCCTCAAAGTTCATATTTTTCCAGCCACCCCTAGCCCTCAACTCAATCCTTCTAACCTTTAAGCCCAACCCAAATGGTCCATGGTGTACTCCATGTTCTATGCCATCTCAAAAGCAAGCCAAAAATCTATTTATTTTACATACAGACATTCATCATGACATCTATTCCCTTCTCAACCTACCTGCTTCTCTAAATCTCTAGTGAACGTATGCTCTGTGACTTGTCATACATTGGATCCTGTCACATCAGAAATTCCTAATAATCTAGTCCATTTTTCTTCACCTTTTGACATAAGCATCATCACATCCGCCTTTTAGATACACCATTAGACGTATGCTCTGTGGCTTGCCAAAATTTTGGATCTTGTCGCATAAAAAATCTACGTGTTTACCGAGTCTTATTTCGACCACATCATCCATCCCTTGAAATTGCTTTACCACACAAAGTAGAGACCGTACATTTGTACGGGCAGAGAGGGTGCCTAACCCCTTCCCTCTTTGAAACCGAGGTTCCTTACCCGGAATCCCGGATCACAGACCAGGAGTCAATCTAAGGTGGGAGAGTCTTCGGATTTCTTCAACCTTACATATTTCGCGGGTTCTAGCCGATTGTGGGATTTTGATATTAATTGGCTAGTGGCGACTCCAACATCCATAAATCAGCCTAATTACCCCCATCACTAAAACGCACCATACAATTCAGCGTGGGCTCCGATATTTCAATGTCTACAGTCCTACATCAAATTGGTATCAAAGCGGGAGGTCTCATGTTCGAGACTCCTCACTGGGGGTGATTAATGCAGGAGCATTTTCACACCGGGCTCGAGTGGGGTCGCTTGTGAGATGCAGGGGCACACTCGGGGTGGGTGCGGCCCGTGGAGGAGGTCTCGTGTTCGAGACCCCTCACCGAGGGTGATTAATGCTCATTTCACACCAGGCTTGAGTGGGGTAGCTCGTGGGATGCGGGGACACACTCGGGGTGGGTGGCCCATGTAATTTGGGGCCCACGAAGGGGGGTTCGACCGAGGTCCTAACCCATGCGATGTGGGGCCTGGGCTATGAGATAAATGGATTAATTCGTCATACTTTAACAGTTTGAGTTTCTAGAGCAAGTGGTTAATTGTCCTACATCAGAGAGACAGAGAGAGAAGAGGAAGGAGAGAAAGATAGAAGAAGAGGGGAGAAAGAGAGAGAAACAACTGCTGGAACGAGTTTCCAGCTGCTGTTGCGACTCAACCCTCCCAATGTGGCTATCATCGTCCCAATGGATTCCCAGGGCTGAGTCCGTGATCGAGTCCTTTGACTGGAGCAAGATACAACCCATCTTACCGTCTTCAACAGCTGAAAACGTCCCCTTCCGACTGCTGTTCCAGCAGCGCGGGACCGGGATCGAGTCAATCCCTGATTTTCGACGGACTCGGAGCAGAGCTCACTGCATCCGGACTCTTCCAACAAACAAGAGTGAAGTGTAGGCCCTGATCTGAAAAGATGGCCATGATCGGTCTGTCTCGAGCTAGGATCAGCTTCTCGAATCAATCGCAGATCCCTTCTCGGCACTACGTGCTACTAGACAAAAAGGACTCGACCAAGTCAAGTCACTGCTGAGTCAGTGACTCAGTTTCCTTTTTGACCTAAAAGCCTTGACTCGGTTGGGCATAGGTAGTAGCTCGCCCAGTTAAACTTGAGCCCAGCCAAGGGCGTTCCAGATTTGCCCATTTGGGGGCTGACCCAATCGTTTACCCGACTGAGTCAACTCAATACTCATTGTCGAGCTGACTCGGTCAGTTTTTCGGCTGAGTCAAGCTGACTCCAACCTGAACCTGAGTTGCTTCTCTAGCTCAACTTGCACACAGTGCAAATGATCTAAGTTCCATAGGAGTTGCAGCCACCCAGACAATGCTAAACTTGGTTGGATAAAAATGTGAGATCTGAGCAGTGCATCAGGTGGGCCTTACCATGCCAATGATGTGGGCCAAAACCAGGCTCATCGGCTTATCAGGTGGGGCCATACATGAAAATGGGGACAGTTCAAAAAGATCTGCTGACAATCCACATTTGATGCATGAAGCTGACGTCCCACACATGCCAGCTTGTCGTGTGTCTTCTGATGCATAGCTGCGAGTGTGTTTAGCAATCCTCACTATTAAAATCTTTATAGTAACTGCTTATTACTATAATGTTTCAATAACTAGTTATGCATTGTATTTCCATATTCATAGGAAACAGTAAATAATGACATAAAGAAGACAAAACTCAGGTTGAGGTTGCGGATGGCACAAGCAAAATTAGACACGTTTCAAGTCAAATACAAGGATTCAGTGGATGAGCTCACATTCAGTCACAAGAAATACACTGAAGCGTTAACAGAACTTAAAAAGCAGTTGGTATTGCTGGGGACTAAGATCCTCAACCTCAAAAAGCAGCTAGCAGCAATAGGAACAAATCGGACTGTTGGCTGATCATAGGTATGCATTCTCTGAGGTGATATACGAATAAATCAGTCTGTTGAATACATTCTCTGATGATTCATTCTGTACAAATCGGCCCCATAGTCGGTGAATCCAGACTTTTGATCTGATGAATTTACACTATGGATGGGGTACGCACCAAAAATTTCCCAGTTTGAAAGATCCAAACCATTTGAATGTTTGCCTACAAATAGATGGTTGAGTAAAGTCAAAGATACTGCCATGGTACATAATCAGCAGTGCAAAGACCAAAGTTGGAAGGATTGGCACCTTCCAATCTATGGGAGTTTTGGTGCATACCACATCCAAATTCAGGCCTATAAGATCAACTATCTAGATCACTGAATTATGGTTGGCATACATATTGTATTGGAAGGCTTGTTAAATTGTGCATTTGTCCAGTCCCAGCACCGAATAATTCCTCACGATAGAGATACCACCAGAAGCATTGATATATGAGGTTGTTTCAGTGAATTGTTTGAGCAGTTCTGATTGGTTAATGTAGTTGGGGACCCCACTCAAATCAGAGGCAGATGCATTTGATCATTCTCGTGGACTGTTGTCATTAGCTGAAGATTGTATAGTTGAACAGTTCACACCTGATCATTAAACATGGTAAATACTTGTTAACCATCAACATTAACATGTTGACTTGTTACTCTCCATCATGCCTATGCTATACTACCATTGGATCTTTGACATCAGTATATTATTGCATTACTTGTTTTCGTGAAGTTATAGGTCTTCTTTCCATATGTTGAATTTAATAGCGAAAGGAAGTGAACTAATGTGGGTCTCGGCATTTTAGGTGGCTATGATTGCTAAATCAAAGCCTCCCATCTAAGAGCCTGTCAGAGCAGAGCGAGATATGGGCTTGCCTATTCCTTTGGAAGAACTCATTCATGAAAGTGATGTTACCACTGGTGATAACACTAGCCGTTCATCAGTTAATTATGGCAATAATGATTCATGGGACAACTGTATTCTTCGTGATCCAGATGCATTGTTGCATGTCACTAACAGGCACAAAATTCCTCTCAAGAAAAAAAGCTCGCTTGTTAGAATATTGTATGATCTTGCTATACCATACTTTGTGTGATCTTGTTATATTAGATTGTAAATCTCCAGCTATGTAATGTTCTCTCTAGATATGTAATATCTTATATTTAGCACCTAGGATCTTTCTTATAACTATGCATATTTACTATCAATAAGTTGTAATCATACTATAAAGAGGGTGTTCTTCCTTCAATACTATACACATTGAAATGCAGAATTTCTATGACGATCTCTCTCTTTCTCTTTATTTTTTCATGGTATCAGAGCCATAGTCTTATGGCTTATAAATTTTTTATATAGCGGTTGTTTGGAGTTCTTTTTCGCCATCTTCAATATGTCTCTATCTGCCTCGAGTCTTGATTCAATTGTCCGTCCCATTGATCTTATATTGGATGGATCCAATTATAGTCTGTGGGCTCAGAATATGGAAGTCTTTTTAAAGGGACATCGGCTATGGCGTTATGTGACTGGAGCAGTCCCTCAACCTAGGCCGGGAGACGGTAAGAAAGACGATGCCTTTGCATCTCGTCTGGAAGAGTGGGACAGTATTCACTACAAAATTCTGTCTTGGTTCATCAACACTTCCGTTCCATCCATCAATAGTATTCTTCCACGACTTGGAATGCTAAAGTAGCTTGGGACTTTCTGGCAAAAAGATACAACTGCACCTGTGATGCTTCATTGGAGTTTCAACTGGAAGCTAAACTCTATCAGATGCGTCAAGACCGAGGTCAGTCTATTACTGATTTTTATTCTCAAACTAATCATCTTTGGGAACAATTATCTGCCGTAGACCCTAAGTTAGAATGTTCTAAAGACATTCAAATGTTTGCCACTTGGCTTGATCGACGGAAGTTTATGCACTTTATGATGGCTCTTCAAGATGATTTTGAATCCACTCGAGCTTCTCTTCTTCATTGTCAGCCACTTCCAACATTGGATGCTGCAGTTGCTGAACTCATCTCTGAAGAAACTCAACATTTCACTATGCAGATGAAATCTTCTGACATGGTTATGGCCACCGCTTCTCATGATGCTTCTCAGTCTTCTGCTGGACGTTCTTCCTCTCAATCCACCTCCAAGCCTGATTTTTACAAGTGGTATAAACGAATTGGTCATACCATCGATGAATGCCGCAAGTTCCAGTATTCTAAGCAGAAAAGAGCTTCCCAACAGACAGCTGCGGTTGCTTCATCTGATCCTCCTGTATTTGAGACTCCACCTCAGTCCACTTCTCTTACTGCAGTTGACGTGAAGGACTTAATTCACCAGATTTTGTCCTAATCCTCAACTGCCATGTCCGTCACCCCAGGTAAATCCCAGTGGTTTATAAACTCTGTCTGTTGTAATCACATGACATCTGATTCCACCATCTTCTCCCATAAAACAACTATCTCTCTCAATCCTGTCATATATACTGTCAATGGTTCTCATATGTCTATTAGTCATATAGGGTCTATTTCTACCTCTAATTTATCTGTTGGTGATACTTACCTTGTTCCTAAGTTATCTTTAAACCTTCTTTCCGTTGGACAACTATGTGAGTTAGGTCTTAAACTGAAATTCTCTAACAAAGGTGTTGATGCACAGGATTCACAGACGGGTCAACTACTTGGGACAGGCCGTAAAGTTGGATGTCTTTTCGAGCTCTCATATCTGCAGCTTCCTTCTTCAACAACCACTTCCATGACTGCTGTCACCGTCACTTCCAATTTATGGCATGCCTGATTGGGTCATGCCTCGCTTCCACATGTCCAGTTCTTGGCCTCTCAGGGTCATCTAGGATCAGTTAATTTTCAGTCATTTGATTGTGTTTCATGTCATCTTGGAAAACAGACACATTTGTCCTTTAATAAAAGTGAATCTTTTTCTTCTGCACCTTTTGACTTAGTCCATTCTGATATTTGGGGTCCCGCCCCGATTCTGACTGAGGGGGGATCTCAGTATTTTGTTATCTTTGTATATGATTACAGTCGTTATACTTGGATTTATTTGTTACGCCATCGGTCTGAAATCACAAATGTTTACCATAATTTTCACAAAATGGTACATACTTAATTTTCTTGTACCGTTAAAACTTTTCGTTCAGATAATGCTATGGAATACAAAGATAAATCTTTTCTTACCCTTTTACAACAAAATGGAACAGTCTCTCATCATTCTTGTCCATGCACTTCTCAATAGAATGGTCGAGCAGAACGTAAACATCGTCATATTTTAGATACAGTAAGAGCACTTCTCATCTATGCTTCTCTTCCAGAACGCTTTTGGGGTGAAGATGCTCTCACTGTTGTCTACATTATCAATCGTGTTCCCTCACCTACCATCCACAATAAAACTCCTTTTGAGCTTCTTCATGGTACAGTCCCTAACTATTCATTACTTCGAGTTTTTGGTTGTGTCTGTTTTGTCACTCTTCCTACACATGAACGCACTAAACTAGAACCACGATCCAGACTCTGTTGCCTTCTTGGTTATGGTCTCTCTCAGAAAGGTTATCGTTGCTATGATCCCATAGCCAAACGTCTTTGTATTTCACGTCATGTGGAGTTTTGGGAGCATAAGATGTTTACAAGTCTTTCTCCTTTTCCACAGTCCTCTTCCAGTTATGCTCCTATTTTTACTGATCCATTTATTGCTTTAATACCTCACCCCTCTATAGAGATGCTAAGCTCCTCAGACGTTCATTCTACGGCTGCTCCTAATCCAACTGATACATCTGCTGATCCTCCTGCTACATCAACTACCTCTGAGTCTGTCCAGGTACCTGCACTTCGTCACTCCACTAGAGTAAGAGCCCCTCCTTCTCATCTTCAAGACTATCGTTGTTTTTATGCCCTTGCCACTCTTCACGAACCACATACTTATCATGAGGCTAGTACTGATCCTCTTTGGCAAAAAGCTATGTCTAATGAACTAAATGCTCTTACCAAAACTCATACTTGGGACCGAGTGGATTTGCCTTCTGGAAAGTCTGTAATTGGTTATAAGTGGGTTTACAAAATCAAGACTCGGGCAGATGGATCAGTGGAACGATACAAAGCTCGCCTTGTTGCGAAGGGTTTTTCTCAGGAGTATGGTATTGACTATGAGGAGACTTTTGCTCCTGTTGCTCGACTTACCTCTGTTAGATCTTTGCTTGCAGTAGCTGTTGTGCATCATTGGCAACTTTTTCAGATGGATGTCAAAAATGCCTTCTTGAATGGCGATCTTGTTGAGGAAATCTATATGTGTCCTCCACCTGGCTATGATCATCCTCCTCACAAAGTTTGTCGTCTTCGTCATGCTCTTTATGGTCTCAAACAGGCCCCTCGAGCCTGGTTTGCCAAATTTAGTTTTGTTGTTGCTCAACAGGGCTTTGTCCCTAGTGCATATGACTCTGCACTGTTTTTGTGGACTACTGGTGCTAGTACTATTCTTATCCTTCTTTATGTTGATAACATGATCATTGCAGGGAATGATCTCTCTGGTATTCGAGATCTTCAACACTTTCTAAGTTAGAATTTTGAGATGAAGGACTTGGGGCAGCTTAACTACTTCCTTGGTCTTGAGGTGACTTCCGGTTCAGATGGTTCTTCTGACTTGCTTTCCAAAGCAGGCTTGACTGACAGCAAAACGTACACTTCTCCTCTTGAATATAATGTTAAGCTTCTCGCTACTGACGATGAATCTCTTCCAACTGCTACTCTGTATAGGCAATTGGTCGGTAGTCTCATCTACCTCACAGTTACTCCCCCAGACATTTCCTATATTGTTCACTTGGTTAGCCAGTTTATGAATGCACCACACTCTACTCACTATGCTATCGTTCTTTGTATCTTGCGCTATGTCAAGGGGACCTTGTTTCATGGTCTTCACTTTTCATCGCACTCATCTCTGGAGCTCCGCTCTTATTCTGATGCTGACTGGGTCGGTGATCCTACCGATCGTCGCTCCATTGCGGGTTATTGTTTCTTACTTGGTACTTCTCTCATTTCTTGGCGCAGCAAGAAACAGACTGTTGTTGCCCGATCCAGTACTGAGGTTGAGTACCGTGCACTTGCTAATACTACAACTGAACTTTTGTGGCTACGATGGCTTTTGACAGACATGGGTGTTTCTCAGTCGACTAGTTCCCCTCTTTATTGTGATAATCGGAGCGCCATTCAGATTGGTCACAATGATGTTTTTCATGAGCGGACCAAGCATATCGAGATTGACTGTCACTTCATTCGGCACCACCTCTAGTAGGGTACACTACATCTTTAATCCATCTCCTCTGAGGATTAACTTATTGATATTTTCACGAAGTCTCATCCTCCTGGTCGACTTCGTGATCTTGTTTCCAAACTCAAGTTGACTTCATCATCTCGAGTTTGAGGGGGGATGTTAGAATATTGTGTGATCTTGTTATACCATACTTTGTGTGATCTTGTTATATTAGATTTTAAATCTCCAGCTATGTAATATTCTCTCTAGCTATGTAATATCCTATATTTAACACCTAGGATCTTTCTTATAACTATGCATATTTACTATCAATAGGTTGTAATCATACTATAAAGAGGGTGTTCTTCCTTCAATACAATACACATTGAAATACAAAATTTCTACGACTGAAGAAATAAAGAGAAAGAGAGAGATTGTCGTAGAAATTATGTATTTCAATGTGTATTGTATTGAAGGAAGAACACCCTCTTTATAGTATGATTACAACCTATTGATAGGAAATATGCATAGTTGTAAGAAAGATCCTAGGTGCTAAATATATGATATTACATAGCTAGAGAGAATATTACATAGCTGGAGATTTACAATCTAATATAACAAGATCACACAAAGTATGGTATGACAAGATCACACAATATTCTAACACAGCACATGAAAATCTATTTTTCTTGACAGGAAAGCAACGAGTTAGTAGAATTGCAGGATGCATATGAAGATTTGTTTTTTCAACTTGAAACCCAGGTTTGTGTCCATGTCTCTCACTCCCCTCCCAACCACCCCCCCCCCCCCCCCCCCCCTCTCAAATCTATCTTCTTGTTCATTCTTTTGTAGTACTTTTGTATTCTATCGATTGGTTTCAGATTTACTCTGTAGAGGACAGAGAAGGATATTGAAATCGAATGCCTAACAAAAAGGTTAGCTGAGGCAGAATGCTGTTCATATAGGACAACCAATAGTTCTTCCCTGTGTCAGCTAAGTGAATGTGTGCAACGTGGAGGTAAAAGCTTAAGTTTGAGAGAGTCTGAGGCAATTCTAGCAATCAAACAACTATAGGATCAGGTCATTTACCGTTCACACATGAAACTTTTTCCCTCTCTTGAACTTGCATTATTTGGCTTCATTTGTTTGTTTGACTTCAAGCATATTAAAAACTAGATATGGAAAAGTCTTCCATCCAAGGAAACCTGGATAGCATTGTTGAATTGGCAACTGAACAAAGTACGTCTGCTAGAGAAAAGTGTGAAGAGGTAATCATGATTCGTATTACTTACAGTGTGACTTGGCTCTTGCACTAGGCCAATGATTATGCAATAATTACCCAATGATCATACGATGATTTTGCACATTCAGATGCTATACTTTTCCATTAGCAATTCTCTTGCTCTATATGCTCAAGTTGATCTTACTTTTATGTTTTCCATAATTTTCATACAGCATGGTCCCTAATATTCAATGTTTGTAACTTATATTTCTAGTATTTGATAATTTTGAAACACCAATCTTATATGCTCTATTGCTTTCACTTTTTAGGTATAATAATTGTTAATGAATGACTATTGCAGAACCTCCTTGCCAAAGAACAGGAAGAGAGAAAGAAGACAATATTTACAATTTTGAAATAAGAGAACATTTATAATCTTACACACACACACACACACACACACACACACACACACACACACACGCACACACACACACGCACACACACAAAACAAAAAAAAAAAAAAAAAAAAAAAAAAAAAAAAAAAACAAAATAAAACAAAAAATAAAAATAAAACAAAAAATAAAACAAAAACAAAAACAAAAAAGGAACTCTTGATATTATTCCATTTGTGTATCTAATTTTGGATTTTTTGTTGGCATTTGATCCTTCATTATTCTCATTCTAGCTGTTTAATTAGCTTTTGTTCTTCTATTCTTTACTTCTTCTTTTTTTCTTGTTACCCTAGCTACATGAAAAGCTTCTAGATGCACGTGAGGAGGCTAGAGCTTGTGAACAATTGAGTTCAGTGGCTTCAATTGGCATGCTTGAGGTGTGTATCTTCATGTACTCTCTAACATCTTCCATCTTCTGTCATATTTCCAAGCTGACTCTACATTTATCTATTCATTATTGTCATTTTTAACCAAAAGTTGTTGAAGCTACAAATGGTTTAATTCTGGGAGCAGTGAATGTACTTTCCATCCTTTTTTTTAGTCTTATGGTATGTTTCTTTTTCCTTCAAAAATGAAATTATCTTTTGCCAACATGTGTTAGGAGGTCAAAGTTGACCCCTTGATCGATTTGTCGATGGAAATCAAAGATGCATTGTTGGAAGTTCAACGCTCAAGAAACACTGCGGACAGTATTTGTAATGCCCTGAAAATCGGGGGTCGAACATAAACTCAACTCCCGAGTTCCAAAACATCACTTATGCAACAAAATGAATGATGATTGAATGTTGACTGTATTCGTGCATTGAACATGAGTGAGATTAAGCCAAAACAGCATATCATACTCCAGAGACAGTTAAATTTGCAAGCGGAAGACTGTGATAGATAGATAAAATATATAACTTATGATGAGTCTCCAGAGTGTGATAACATTACCAGGTTAAATAAATACAAATGCAGTTCTAAAATGTACCAAATGTGAGGAAGTGTAATGCCTCCTATCCCATGAACCATAGCCCCGTCAATACAATATCATGTCTTCATTGACCTGCCAGAGAGATACAGATAGGAGAATTCCTCCTATCATCATAGAAGTAGTCCGGCTCTGCTTCACAAGCATCGCCACCACCTGAAACTCAACAAATCTGGTTGGTGTGTACAACACCGTCCCGTAACGTGGGAGTGAGTGATCAACTCAGTGGAACAGTAAAGCATAAGTTAACATGTTATCAATTCAATCAACCAGTAATGATAAAGCAGTACAAATCAAACAATTCTAACTACTCTTATTAAATGCAAGAATAAAATGACATGATGCTGTATGCCCTTGCCAAACCACCCTCAAGCGACATCATCTTACGTCCGCGAATGCTTAACTCCCTCAGTGCGCCACATCTGCAAAGCACATGCGGTGCGATGATGCTCATGATTACCAAGTTATTATTAGTCCATTTCAACCAGCAGTATTGGGAAACTAAGGTACCTCCCTTGTATCATTCCCAAACATGATCCATTCTAGGGTCGTCAATCCTAGTTAATCTCATACGATATTATAGTTTGAGAAGCATAGTGAAGGCATCGCAAAGGGCTCGTCACCCGTCAGCGCGAATACAGATCTCACCGTATGCGGCTCAATTGCTGGCCGTCAGCTCGAGTACAGGTCTCACCCTACTCGGCTCAATCACTAGCCGTCAGCTCGAGTACAGGTCTCACCGTACTCGGCTCAACTCATACTCTAGTTTCTGTGAAAGACTCGTCGTCAATCACAGACCATTGGAGTATACTCGAAGATACTACGGAGGACTCGTCGCCCGTCAGCACGAGCACAGGTCTCACCGTACTCGGCTCTCGCCGTAAGTATCGACAGCTCGAATACAGTGTCCCATACCACCGTATTCGGCTCACGAGTTTGGGTGCGCAATGGTCACTACGGGGAGGCACATGGCCCCAGCGTAGGCCGACAGCTCGACCACGGTGTCCCATACCACCATGCCCGGCTCATGCGTCTTAGCGGATCGAGGTACCATGGTTAAAAGGGGTTTCACTGGTAAGTTTGGTACCCTATGTTCAAGTAGTAGCGTCCAAACAGGGTGAACATGCATAAGGCAGATCGGGTTACTTGACGAGCTCGACTAGCACGATCGCCCGTTGAGCTGCATGACATGAAGTGCATAAACAACTTCGTGTGGCTTAGCCACTGCCGACAGGCAACGCACGACTCGAGTTCGTCGAACACATCCCATGTGGCAAATGAATCTCAGCCACGAATTCAATCCCGTTACCGATTGCCTGGGCCATAATCATAGCCCTAAACACAATCAATTGCAGATAAATAAAGCAGTAATGGATCAAGATTCAACTCATACAATCAAGGTCTGGTATTATCCGTTTAGGGCTGCCAGGGCTGTTGCACGCACTCGTTGCTCCGCTCCCCCATCACCCATGACGGATCATACAACGTAATTATAAATTTAAACATATGCATTACATAGTTAAAATCATAAAGCAGTTGAGCATGTTATGAATCACAACACAAGCATGAGTTTGTACATGTTCAATTCCTATTCACACAACTATCAAAGGAGATCATACACATAGTTAAAAGAGGTTGAGAATCATATCTCAACACCCTTATACATTACAATTTGCTAACTACTACACATTCAGACATTTCAAGAAACACTTAAACAAACATACATCAACATACATGACATATGTCGATTACATAGGCATTAGGCCAAATCCTTTCACCAGGGAGTTGCCCCAATCATATCACACGTACACCCACGACGGATAGTCATGGCAAGCAGGAACCCAAGTTCCATATTCAATCGGCTATTTTCACAAACACTTGGGCCACACATTTTAGCATATATAGTGTATATTGGCCGTGGCGTGACTTAAGGCAAATCCTTTCGTAAAAGGGGCATCGCCAATACATAAATCATGAATCCATGACAATTAGTCCTGGCGAGCACGAATGAGAATTCCATACTCATTCAGTCATTTCACAAACACTTAGAATACACTATTACAACATACATGGTGCATGTTAGCAAAACATGTATTAGGGCTATCCCTTAGCCAAGCGAGTATTTTATCCATATATAACATATTATTACAGCAAATAATCATGATAAATACATCTCCAAAATTTATACGTATACAGTATTTTCTAGAATACGCAATTTCAACATACATAGTGTATATAAGTAAAACATGTATTTAGGCGAATCCTTTCGCCAAATAAGTATTTTATCCATATATCGTATATTCATACAACAAATAAACATGTCAAATACATTTCCAAAAAAAAATACGTATACCGTACTTTCTACAAATACCTAGAGTATGTAGAATTCCATATTTTTCATCTTTAATCGAAACGGAAAACAGACAGCACTTTATACATGTGCAATTGCATGCAGATCATGAATCTATCATTATCTGATATTGAAAGCGTTGAAAACCATAACCTATACACCTAAAGTCCGCACCTTTTGTCGTAGAATCGTAACGGAGTTGATAGGTTTGCTAAGCTTCCGTATTCGGCAGTTTGGCAACCTATAGAATGAACTAGGTTAGCTATTTCACAACCTACAACAGTCTAAACCCCAAAACAGATTAGGGTTAGGGTTTCTTACCTAGAAACGATGCCGGAAACGTAGGGAAACGCGTCAAGAAAGGGATGGTGCAGCCCGTGTGGTGGCAGGGAACGACGGTAGGGAGATTCTCCCACTTCTCCCTCACTTTCTCTCTCTTTTCCCTCTCTCAAATCCAAATTCGTATGGCTGAAATGGGAGAGGGTTTAAGGTCCTTATATAGCCTAAAACTTCACCGAAATAGACTCCAGGTCAAGGTATACTTGGGTTATAGCCAAAGTGGGCTGGTTTCAGCTCAACGGAGGACTTCTGGCAGGCCTCCTTGAGCCAAAGGTCGGACTTAAGCTCACAGACATCGGATCTACGTTCTATTAAGTTTTCATTTCAGTGGGATTTCCAGATCACGCGTGGCGGACCAGTTTCAGTTCAACGGTCAGTGGGCCACGATCCGAAATTCCAAGTACATGTAAATGTTCCTGAAATTTTTCTTAATCCGAGGGTGTAATTTGGTCTGATTCTGACGGTCTGGTTGCTTAATACTGATGCGCAAGCGAATGGTGCCAGATCACTATTCCAGATATTTTAATTTCAAAGGGAATAGTGTTTTTCACACTCCCTCGCTCCGGATCGAAACGAATGGCCGTGGGACATCGGCTGGATCTGATTTTTGAGATGATTGTCAAGCCCAGTGAGGCGGTCCTAGTTCCTTAACTTCGTGTTAATCGGACTTCCGATGTGCGATCTAGACGTAATACGAAGTTTCATTTCATTCCCGAGAGCAGCCGGGAAATGAGTTTGGTTCTAAACTTTAGGGTAACCTAGAGTCACTGATTTTGCAAGTTTTGGGTCTTGCAGATCGTATTTAAAGCGATCCCAACGGATTTCATGGCTAATCGAGTTTTGCACTTAGTTAACTTTGTTAAATTTCTAAAGGATTTAATCCTAATTAATTTCTGGTCGAGGTAGTACTTAGTCCTTTGCAGTAATGTTTAGATTAAGTATTGTTCTTCATTACCTAAACTTTAAGATAGTGTCTAATGTGAAAATACTTAGAAAATTTAGGGAACAAGGTGGTGAAAGGTGAGATTTGTGAAGGAAAATGGTTTAAGACGGGATTTGAGGCTTTGAATTGAGCGTTTGAAAAGTTAATCAGGTGTTAAGATTGACCCAATGCCTAAGGATGTCTAATCCCAGGTTGGCGAAAATCCGAGATGTTACAGTATTTCTTCAGTTGTGGACGATCTATTTCAGAGCTTTTCTCTCATATTAAATGTATTCCTGGTAATGTACACTGTAAATATCTGTCTGGTTATTTTAACATTTGCAACAGTATGCAATTATATTTTTAATATGATTTTAATTTTTGTGGATCCTGCTTTCCATGTGGGTGTTAACTTATATTCTACATCTCTGGTACTCATCATTTATTCTTCTTCTTCTTCTTCTTCTTCTTCTTGTTTTTTTTTTTTTTTTTTTTTTTTTTTTTCATTTCCTTGATCAGCAATAAAGTATGTTACAAAAATACAGAATATGCAAACCGAAAAAGTGGAAAGTTCCTGAAGTCCTGGTACTACCGAATGTGTTTGGCTTTCAGAATTTGGGATTATACATAAACAATATGCATATCAAAAGTTCCTAAACTAGTCTTGAACTTGCTTTATCACTACTACCCATGCAAGGATGGCTGTCAATGGGCTGGGCCCAGACCAAGCAAAATCGGAATTTTGAACAGGGTCTTGCCCGAACAGTTCAAAATCCTGGCTGAAGCTAACCCAAGCCCAGCCTGATGACATCCCTACATGTGAGTGAATCACATGTGTCATGGAGAAGTCCTAGACTATAGGTAAGGGATTTTCCTCTGCCCCATATGTCACTAAAGTACCTTGCCATGTGTGGGCAAGTAATGGGAAACTACAAGCATGGTGGTGCTAACAGTACCTGAGGTAATGTACGAATACTAAGAACTTTCACTGGTCAAATACCTAGTGTACAACTCCATAAGCCGGGATTTGAACTACAACATGATTAAACAGACCTAAAGGCACAGCATACTTGCTCTGTTAGGTGGCTTCAAAGTTCAAAGTCCAAACATCAATGCCACAGAGAAACAAGTGTCACTCAATGAAAAAATAATTATTGAAGAAAACATGCCAAAAAGGTCAACTGAACTTTTGGCAAAAAAAAAAAAAAATTGCTTTTGTATGTCACAGTTGTCAAGAGTAAGTTGAGTAGCATACTAGAAATTAGTGAATTTTCTGATTGGAGACTAATGATTTCTTCACCCAGGAAGTCTGATCCCATAGAATAGGCATGATTACCAGTGCTTTGAATCTCCAAAAAATTAGTTGCAAACCTCTTCAAATTGTTTGATTGAAAGCTTTCGGAAAATATGGAGCACTACACCTCAAACTGTTTATCTAGTACAGGATAAATATGGCGAACTAGTTGTATGCAACCTAGCTGAGTCTGCTAAATCCTTGGAGAAGTTAGTTTGGAGGGTTTTCTTAAGGCCTTGAGAATTTTTTTTCAATGGCTCTGATTTCTGAGAGGGAGAAAGCATGTGGATGGTTGAATGGCTCTAACACGCTCTTCCCTCTAAGCAGAAGTGTGTTGGCTATATACTTTCGCATTGTGCATTTTCTTGTTGTATTTTCATAGGATATCTGGTGACTATGGTTCTATTTCGGTGAAAATCTTAACTTGCGCTGGTTTTGGCACCAAACTGAAATGACTTATGCGGTGTTTGTCAAGATGAATCCAACATGGCTGTCATCATGACTTTATGTAAATCGCTTGTCAGCAGTGTTAGGCCCTTTGATATATGTTTATGGCTAGCACCAAATGACTCTTAGCTTCTACCATCGATGAAATTTTGAATGTTTCTAATTCATTATTTTCACATCTTTCATGAGGCCAATGAGGCTGGTTAATCTTCTTGCTGGAGGAGGGTGAATAGTGAAACACTATTTATTGGGCAATCTCTGCCCTTGTTAGTAGTTTCCCCTCCTCTTAATAATAAGATTGTTCTACATACACATTTACATGGGTGTATGTTTACAATCCATAGCTTAAATTCTTCAGTTTTCCATCGGCACCCTATTTATGTGATTGCCATTCTTTTGTTTGCAGGAGCTGAAGTCATTTTCATGCCAAAATACCTTGCAACTAAAGTCCATCATCAACAACCATGAGAAGATACACAGATGTATGAAAGAGAATGTTGCAGAACTTGAGAGAGATAAGGTGAGTTTAGTGATAAATCTTAACCTAGCTGGGTTTATAATCACTTAATATTTCAGAAACTTCCCCTAACAGTATCTTTAATTATAGTCCAAGTTGTACAATCAGTCTGTTGAGCAACACAAACAGATAGAGGAGCTTAAATTGGATTTACAGAACTTTGAGAAGGTTTTGATGGTATGTTACTTCACAATCAATTATCTTGCATGTCTTTAGAAGTACTTGTCCTATTTTGAGATTTTTTTCCCTGGTAGGAGCTACACCAGCTGCAAGACTTGGAGAAAGATGACCTCCTATCTCAAATTCAAAGTCTACAGAAGGAAATTTTGTGCTTGTCATCTTCTTCATTGGTGAAGGAAAAGGGAACTTTGAGAAAAGATCTTGAGAAAACAAAACTGAAGTTGAAAGACAGAATTCAAGCTCAAGAACGCAATCCAGGACAAAATCAAACTCGAAGTTTTGTGATCTCTTTCTTCATTATCGTTTTTAAAAAAATAAAATTCGCAGTGGCTTCCTTGTTTGGCATTTTATAATTTATTTATGGTCACTTCTGGTACCAATCCTTACCTGTCAAGAGTTAAAAAGCATATGCTGAACGGGAAATAAATCATTTGCATGGTCAAAGGACTCTTCTTGAACGTGATATTTACAAGCGTGATTCACTTGCTGATAAGAGGCGTGAATCAATCGCTGATAGGAGGCGTGAGTCTAAGGATATGAGCAAGGCGAAGGCTCATAATGGTACTGTTGAGCAAACACTACAGTTGAAGGCATTGGAGCTTGAAAGGGCCAACTTTGACTTGGAAATCCTCTCTGTATGTCCACAAGCTACTGTTCTTTCAATCAATATCTTCTATGTTTGCTTTTATTGATCTCAATATATGTGGCATAATTGGCAGTAGAAATCTCTCTTGCAAACAAGAATAAGTCCATCCATCGACTTGATTTATCGTGTTACACATTTTGGAGTTTTGGGGCCTTAGATTTGACTTTCTAGTGTTCACATGCTATTTGATTAAATGATGTTCAATAAAATATTTCTTTACCTGGTTGCATGTTGTGACGTCTGTGTGTCCACTGAGTTGTTACTTGATGGAATTTGCTTATGGCATTCCCCTGATGGAACTTTAGAGACAGATGTCATTTAGATTATCATGGTTTCTTAGCATTTATGGAAGTGAATAACCATTTTTGACATTCATCCTTACTTTTGTTGGCCGAAATATCAATGACATGTGTATTTGTGGAATGTAGCATTGAAGGCAAGCAATTCATAGATGCAGATAAAGAGACCAGTTTGGTTTATCTGTTCATAAATGGGGTCTTTGAATGCAAGGCACAGAAAGTTTTTAGGTAGGCAGATAGTGTTGAGATAGGGGACTGCAATAAATGAAAGAGGAGGATAACCTTGGTGTTTCCACTCTCATGGGGAAGCCTGCTGTGAGCACTTATTCTATTGTGTTGGGTGATGAGTCTGGAAACTATAGACTTAAGTGCTGGTCTTTGTTGCATGGAAGAGAGGAATCTTGCACTTCCATTACCCATTTACCCTGCTTTTGAAAATGTCACTACTTTTCTTCAGGTTGGTAAAACTAGTTTCATGGTTTCTTTTCTACAATTTAAAGTTTATTCCATTGACTTCTGCTCCCTCTTGCTCATTAGACATTTTTCCTCAGTAAAAGTTTTCTTCTCATGCCGCAAAATTTCAAAATTCTGGACATGGAGTAAAACTTTGTTGAGTCAAACTTTGATTCAGTTGTACTTGCTTATGATGCCACAGTTGGAAGCTCAATTTTATGGAGATCATGCTGTCAACTAAAGGTTGTGTTTAATATGTTGTGTGGATCAAGGTATCCCGTAACGATATGGTAACGGCCAACTGTAAAATTGTTACAGGTCGTTACGACTGTTATGGGGGGTGTAACGGCTGTTATAACCACATAACGGTTGAAACATTTTTAAAGGAAAAAATAGAAAAAGGAAAAAATCCCAAATATTGAGAGGATTCCAAATATTCTCTCTTTTTTGGTTTTGAACATGTTTACGATGCTGTAATGGTCCATTCCTGGGTAAGAATGTTGTCTTGACCTGTTTGATGATTTGACTAACTTGATAGGCTTAGATTGACAATGTCAAACTCGAGTACGAATTTCCATCAGTACTAGACCATAGTCATGGCCATCACCATAACCGTTGGTATTGCTTATATTGTTGAGAATAAGAGTGGTATTGCGATGACGAATGACTCGGATCCGGATTTGGATATTTATATCACCCATATCGACCTGCTCCACATGAATTATATCTATAACGACCTACCCAAAGACACAATATTGTCCGCTTTGCCCACAGGGATCACGGCTTTGTTCTCGGGGTTGCCCCCCAAACGCGTTGTTTCCTTAAGGCGAGAATCCTACATATGACCACCACAACTTTGGACGATTCTTTCGATGTGGGACAAGGTTTCGTTCCACTGTGTGCACAGTAGCCTGCAACAACCGGTAGCTCGCCCAGGCCCTTATGCCCCGCCCACATCAGCGTCCGCCAACATATGCCTGCCCACGTGTGAAACAGTGACGGGGCGTCACAATATCCCCCACCGAGGGCAGAGCCGTCCTTGGCTCTGATACCATTTGTAACGACCTACCCAAGGACACAATATTGTCTGCTTTGTCCAAAGGGCTCACGACTTTGTTCTCGGGGTTGCCCCCAAAACGCGTTGTTTCCTTAAGGTGAGAATCCCACAAATAACCACCACAGCTTCGGACAATTCTTCCGATGTGAGACAAGGTTTTGCCCCACTGTGTGCATAGTAGCCTGCCATCACAATAGCCTCCCAACAACTGGTAACTCGCCTAGGCCCTTAGGCTCCGCCGACATCAGCGTCCACCCATATGTGCCCGCCCACGTGTGCAACAGTGACGGGGCGTTACAATATCCATAACTAGTCCGATAAGAATTGCCTCAATAGGCTCATCATACTGCCCATGGTCATATCCATATCTATACCATAAGCCGTCTGATGTCTTGGTGCTCTATCTCCTCAACTGCCATAGGTGTCAATCTCCCCATGATACTCCTCCCCTGGCTGGTTGTGTCGTGACTCTGTACACCTATAAATCCAATTTATGGTTAGTCGATGAACATCGGGCGTCGAACATCGGGCTTGAACTCTGTAGTTGGCCATACCCCTGTGTGCTCAACAACATTAGAAGCCGGACCAACATGTGCATCATCATCATCGTCGGCATTATCTGTGCAGTTTCACTACTGTTAATATTTCCTTAGGTCGAATCTTCTATAACACTTTTGATGTAGGACAATTAACCACTTGCTCTAAAAGCTCAAACTGTTAGAGTATGACAAATTAATCCTTTTATCTCATTGCCCATGCCCCACGTCTCATGGGTTAGGCCCTCGTTCGAACCCCCCTCGTGGGTCCCAAATCACATGGGTACCGCCTCACACGAGCCACCCGAGTCACACAGGTGAGGCCCGCATCTCACGAGCCACCTGCCTCACATATGCCGCCCACCCCGAGTGTGCCCTTGCATCTCACAGCCACCCCACTCGAGCCCGGTGTGAAAATGCCCCCGCATTAATCACCCCCGGTGAGGAGTCTCGAACACGAGACCTCCTGCTCAGATACCAATTTGATGTTGGACAATTAACCACTTGCTCTAAAAGCTAGAACTGTTAGAGCAAGTGGTTAATTGTCCTACATCAAATTGGTATCAGAGCGGGAGGTCTTGTGTTCGAGACTCCTCATCGGGGGTGATTAATGCGGGGGCATTTTCACACCGGGCTCGAGTGGGGTGGCCTGTGAGATGCAGGGGCATACTCGAGGTGGGAGGCCTGTGTGAGGCAGGTGACTCGTAAGATGCGGGCCCCACCCATGTGACTCGGGTGGCTTGTGTGAGGCGGTACCCATGTGATTTGGGGCCCACGACGGAGGTTCGACCGAGGGCCTAACCCATGAGACGTGGGGCCTGGGCAATGAGATAAAGGGATTAATTCACCATACTCTAACAGTTCGAGCTTTTAGAGCAAGTGGTTAATTGTCCTACATCAAATTGGTATCAGAGCGGGAGGTCTCGTGTTCGAGACTCCTCACCCGGGGTGATTAATACGGGGACATTTTCACACCGGACTCGAGTGGGGTGGCTTGTGAGATGCAGGGGCACACTCGGGGTGGGTGGCCTATGTGAGGCAGGTGGCTCGTGAGATGCGGGCCCCACCCGTGTGACTCAGGTGGTTCGTGTGAGGCGGTACTTATGTGATTTGGGGCCTACGAGAGGGGTTCAACCAAGGGCCTAACCCATGAGACGTGGGGCCTGGGCAATGAGATAAAATGATTAATTTGCCATACTCTAAGAGTTCGAGCTTTTAAAGCAAGTGGTTAATTGTCCTACATCAAATTAATTCGGGGGAATTTTTACACCGGGCTCGATTGGGGTGGCCTGTGAGATGCAGGGGCACACTCGGGGTGGACGGCCTGTATGAGACAGGTGGCTCGTGAGATGCGGGCCCCACTCGTGTGACTTGGGTGGCACGTGTGATGCGGTACCCATGTGATTTGGGGCCCATGAGGGGGGTTCGACCGAGGGCCTAACCCATGAGACGTGGGGCCTGGGCAATGAGATAAAAGGATTAATTTGTCATACTCTAATAGTTCGAGCTTTTAGAGCAAGTGGTTAATTGTCCTACATCAAATTGGTATCAAAGCGGGAGGTCTCGTGTTTGAGACTCCTCACCGGGGGTGATTAATGCGGGGGCATTTTGACACCAGGCTCGAGTGGGGTGGCCTGTGAGATGCAGGGGCACACTCGGGGTGGGCGGCCTATGTGAGGCAGGCGGCTCGTGAGATGCGGGCCCCACCTGTGTGACTTGTGTGGCTCGTGTGAGGCGGTACCCATGTGATTTAGGGCCCACGTAGGGGGTTCGACCGAGGGCCTAACCCATGAGACATGGGGCCTGAGCAATGAGATAAAAGGATTAATTTGCCATACTCTAACTGTTGAGCTTTTAAAGCAAGTGATTAATTGTCCTACATCACTTTGTTCGGTGGATTTTATCTGATGCTCTGCTCTGTCTGGTGGTCGTCTTCTTGGGCTTTTAAGCTCAAATGGGTGCATTTTAACTTGAGTGGTGGCTCGTGATGGCTCGGGTTAGGTTTAAAGTTTTTTGGATCAGGGTTTGGTTTGGATTAGGGTTTTGGGATCAGGGTTTGGTTTGGATTAGACCATGATTCTAGCTTTCTAAAGATATCAGCCTAGGTGGGGTGTCTACAACTACTTAAAACGATATAAATTTTTTGGCTTACCTTAAATGATTGGAAATATATGGAGTCTGCTAAGACAACTTCTCTGATGCACTTGCATAAAGGGTAGTCTTTCAGACAACTCCGAATAAGAAACTGATGTTCTAATACTATTACAAAATCGTAGAAATTGTTTTGACGTAGAATAGTTCATAATATAAGGGGGGGTTTTTTTTTTCTATACAACTTATTGGTGGATTCATTTTGGAGAAAGTGCAAAGGCTCTTAAGACAATTTAGGTTAGAGTTTTGAGCCAGACAACTAATTCCTCAAGCTATGAGAGGAACTAGAGATGTTTTGTACTCATCCATTCAAAGAATATGAATAAATTGTAAGCCGGGACATTTGATCGGCTCATTTACATGCACTATAATATGAATCTAAGATAACGAAATGCAAACCATATGGAGAATCTAGTTGAAGATGGTAACTTCTGTCCAATGAACTTTGACAACATTTGTGATGAAGACAACCCACTTCTTTGATTGGAATAAAAGGAGAAACTGGTAAAAGAGAATAATAAAGAAATCGAGGTGCATGACCCAGTGTTACGCACGAGTCAGCAAGACAGTCATGCAATTTTCTTGGACCCTCTCTGGCTCCAAGACAGTTGATGTAGGACAATTAACCACTTGCTCTAAAAGCTCAAATTGTTAGAGTATGAAAAATTAATCCTTTTATCTCATTGCCCAGGCCCCACGTCTCATGGGTTAGGCCCTTGGTCGAACCCCCCTCGTGGGCCCCAAATCACATGGGTACCGCCTCACACGAGCCACCCGAGTCACACGGGTGGGGCCCGCATCTCACGAGCCACTTGCCTCACACAGGCCGCCCACTCCGAGTGTGCCCCTGCATCTCATAGGCCACCCCCACTAGAGCCCGGTGTGAAAATGCCCCCACATTAATCACCCCCGGTGAGGAGTCTCGAACACGAGACCTCCCGCTCTGATACCAATTTGATGTAGGACAATTAACCATTTGCTCTAAAAGCTCGAACTGTTAGAGTATGGCAAATTAATTCTTTTATCTCAATGTCCAAGCCCCATGTCTCATGGGTTAAGCCCTCAGTCGAACCCCCCTCGTGGGCCTCAAATCACATGGGTACCATCTCACACGAGCCACCCAAGTCACACGGGTGGGGCCCGCATCTCATGAGCCACCTGCCTCACACGAGCCGCCCACCCCGAGTGTGCCATTGCATCTCACAGGCCACCCCACTTGAGCCCGGTGTGAAAATGCCCTTGCATTACAAAGCCCGGCCAGAACCAGGCCCGGGCGGTAGTGCGACTACCTCCGGCAGTAATCAGATTACCTCCACGCGCAAGACGTGTGTCCTCCAAGCAACAGTTGTCTCTCGTTCCAAAGTCAACTTTTCTTTGCAATTACCCCCCCCCCCCAGCCTACCCTATTTACCATTTTACCAACCTCAAGAGCCAATGCCATGTGGCATTCCTCTCTCTCAACCAATCCCAAGCTGCCACATCAACTTTTACCCTTCATAAACCCAACAATTACCACAATGCCATCACAAAAGGCTATAAATAGCCCTCTCATCTTCACATTTCACACACAACAATTCCAAGAGAAAACAACAACTTTCACTTTCAAAATCCAAGTGTGAGAAAGAAAGGGAGAGAAGAGAAGAGAGTGAGAGTGAGGGTGAGAAGGAGCTCCAAGCCTCCAAGATCCTATTTTTTCAGCCACTTCTTAGCCTTACCTCAACCATCTCAACCCCTCAGTCTAGCCCGAATTGGTCATGGTGTACTCCATGTTCTAGCCATCTCAAGAGCAAGCTAAAAATCATGTCATTTTACATACAAGTATTCATCATGACATCTATTCCCTTCTCAACTCCCCTGCTCCTCTAGATTTCTAATGAACATATGTTCATTGACTTGCCGTACATCGGATCCTGTCACATCAGAAATTCCTAGCGATCTAATCCACTTTTCTTCATTTTGGCATAAGCATCATCACATCACTCTCCAGACACATTGTTGAACGTATGATTTGTGGCTTGCCGAAATCTTGGATCTTGTCACACCAGAAATCCACATATGGCTAGTCCTATTTCGACCATATCATTCTACCATTGAGATTTCCTTACCACACTAAATAGAGACCGTGCATTTGTAAGAGCAGAGAGGGTGCCTAACACCTTCCCTCTTTGTAACTGAGGCCCCTTACCTGAAATCCTGGATCACAGACCAGGAGTTAATCTAAGGTAGGAGATTCTTCAGATTTCTCCAACCTTACATATTCCGCGGGTTCTAGCCAACTACGGGATTCTGAGATTAATTGGCTAGTGGCGACTCCAACATTCACAAATCAGCCTAATCACCCCCATCACTAGAATACAAAGAGGAACCAAATCTACGTGAGCGTCGATTTCTCAGCGTTCATAGTAGTAAAAGAAGAAATTAAAGACCAATAACTAAAGATATGTACTCACTTTGTTCAACGCCCATATTTGCTAATATGAGTCGAGCTCTAATCTCATTACATGTTTTCCAGCACGACACGAACCTCTTCATCCTCAACAAATGATCTAGCATAACAATATCACAGATTTAAATAGTATCCTATGTTACAATAATGAAAACAAATACTTTAATGATACACCATAAAATTATTTAATAATAACTAATAACAACAAGTGCATAATGAATGTGCGTGGGATTTTACCTGCTACATGAAGATTGTTGTGAAGTTGATTCATCCAACGATTTGTTGATCATCTTCTAGTAATCAACATAATTTTTACAATCATGATGAATAACACGTTTTTCTTTTTCCATGGCATCATAAAGGAAATCCATGGTAGGTATCTTGTTGGATTCTACTGGACGAAGGACTCATTAGTGGTTCCATCACCTTCAAGATATTTATATCCTTTTTCTAATATTTGTTTTTCCTCATAGTCTGTACAACTTCAACTGGTGTCCTCGATGTCTTCTACCCATGTTTTACGCCACTCCAAAGAAGTAAACATGTCCCTCAACTCTCCCCGATGCTCATACAAACTCTCAAACGTAACAAAGTTTGTTGTGAGTCAAGTTGTTGCAGGACTTAGTAGTTTTTTTCCCTTCGTAAACTTCCTCATTGTGAAGACTACTTTGTTATGTGATGAGGACGTCAGTGGTGCGCCCTTTAGAGTGTACTAGAAGAGGAGGCATCGCCGACAGAGTATTAGATCATGCTGAGTTCGATACATAAGTTGATGATTTCTTCCCCTTGAGCTTTCCACTTTCCTATAAGTTTAAGTGATAATTTTTGTTTTAATTTTAGTTGATAATTGATATCTATATTAATTGCACTAGTTTTTAGATTTGACTTCTAACTTATATGCTCAACATTTATCTTGTCTAAACATATGTATGTTGCACTTGTATACCTTCTCATGCTTGTGGATTACTCGTGGGTTGCTTATGGAACTTAATTAGTACATTTATTAGTGGGAAACCTCACTTATTAAAGTACATCCAGACTTGGGATGTAACTTGATTGATTGTGACTATAATGGGCCCCTAACCTAGTACCCATTTAACCTTAAGTTGTTGTGGACTTACCATCTTGCAGATCCTTATGCCCTAAACTGTTGTGGTCCAAAAGGACTTCAATGGTAAGCGTTCATCTCTCCATTGTTTTCTGTGGTGTGGTCCACCTAATAATTCTGCCTCATTTTTAGTCTTAAGCCTAAGATGGGCTTGCCAATTGGATGGACGATTTGGATACAATACATACATCAAGGAGGGTCCCCCACATGTCGCCAAGGTGGGCTCCACATATCCTGCCACAACACAACCCTATGGCTGGTGTGTGGTACACATGCTAATCCAATCCATTACAGGTGGGTCCCACGTGGGGTCCACCATAACGTTTTCCTGTCGTCCAACCTGTTGACAACGTCACACGGACCTGGGTGAAAGGAAAACCAAATTTCATACTGATTCAAAACTTCTGACTCAAAAGGGTTTTAATGGCTGACGTTCAATCACCGTTGTTTCCTATGATGTGGGCCACTTGAGCTGTGTATACAGCTGATTTTTGGGTGGCCCACTGCCCTGAGGGGGCCTACAAAATGGACGGTGTGGATATTCAACACACATCACAGTGGGGCCCACGTATGGGACCCACGTCCCTGGCCGTCCAGCGTCCAGCGCTGCAGCGCCTGCTGCACGCCTCTGGATGTCAGCGGTGTGCTGCTTGTATATATATTCTTTTCGTTTCTTTAAGGAAAATGGTTTTTCAATGGTTTTTCCTATGTGGGGCCCGTATCGGGGAAATGCGACCTGATCGTTGGATTCTGTGGCTCAAGACAGACCAAATGAGCCCAATATTTGAGGTATTTTAGCGTACAGAAATATCAAGTGGATTTTCAACGGTAAAAATCACAGTTTTCTATGCTATGGCCCGCCAGATAATTAGATTGGCTCCATTTTTCGGCTCAACGACTAAAATGAGCTAGGGAAAGGGGTGGACGGCTTGGATTAAAAACATACATCAAGGTGGCACCAATGTGAGAGGCCCACCCAAAACTCCTTTTTGTGTGTGTTGCTGCAGCCGTAAGTACACCCACTGTCAGCTCATACGTCACTTGTGTGGCAACATCCAGCATCCCTGGACGCTGGACAGTTGGGTCACACATATATTTAAGGTGGGCCCCACCCATAGACATGCTATCAGGGTGGGCCACCAAATGGTTGATGGTGTGGATAATACACACATCAAGGTAGGGTCCATCCGAGTGGGCCACACGACCACCTATCACAAATAAAAAAAATGAAAAGAGAGGGAGAGAGAGAGAGAGAGAGAGAGAGAGAGAGAGAGAGAGAGAGATACGAGTGATGGAGGGACCCCGACACTATGGGCCCTCCCTTTCAAGCGTCCAATCATACATCAAGTGGGTTCCAATACATGTGGGTCCACTAAATCAAAAATCAACGGTGGAGATTACTTCTCCACCAAGATGGAAGGTTTATATGACCTCATTTCAAGCTAGAAAGTAAACATCATGATGGGGTCCATGGAGAATGGCCCCATCATGGAATGTTAATGAGAATCAAGGCGAGCCATCGACAACATCAAGGGTCCAAAGTGAGATCCATACCATCAATGGGCAGGCCTCACTTGGCCTATCATAAAAACAAGCAATTTAAGCCTATGAAGCACCGACCGTTAGATCTTCTTGGTCCGATGGAAAGCCGATCTCCTTGTGTCTCACTTTGATGGAGGGTGATGAGGTTTGAATGGCTAGGATGAAGGATTTTGGGAGAGGAAGTAGGCCACACAACTCTCACTTTTCTCTCCTTAGAAATGTTGGACGTCCACACTCTTTTCTCTCTTTAGTGTTGCTTGGAAAGTGTGAAGAGAAAGAGAGAGAGAGAGAGAGAGAGAGAGAGAGAGAGAGAGGGGGTTGTAAGAAGAAAGAGTGATGGGTGATGGATGTGAGGTGAGAGATTTGTTGACTTTTGGGGTAGATTGTTTGACTTGCGGAGAAAGAAAGCATGGGTTGTTTTTGTACTTGACATGAAGTGATTGATTGATGGGACATGTTGTAGAGATTCTCTTGGGATTGTAAACGTGCGGTGTTTCTTCGAAATAAACGTGGGCCCACATCTCCCGGCCAGGGTATCTGATTGGTGCTTAAGGCGCGGCGACGGTGCGGTCGCAATAGTACAAGTCTCTGATTGAGCCGACTCAAATCTACAAAATATGACTTAGGATTGGGAGCAAACGTCGATTACCAGTCGCAGGTTGCCAAAATTCAACGGGAAGGATCGCGGGAGTCGATGGAACAATACGGACTAAGATACGGGTCTTACATAAGTAATAAAACATGCAATGGATACCAAAAACCATGCTAGTTAGGAGTGAGATTAGTACAAGTTGAAGGCTCTAAAACTTAAAAGGGAAGACTCAAAAGGATGTAGATGGATGAAGTAAGAAAAGACTTGATGAACTATGGTCAACTATGGTCTAACTGAGGTATGACCCTTATAGAGTAGAATGGCAGAACATGATTCATATAGCCGATCCTAATTACTTAGGATAAAGCTTAGATGATGATGATGATGATGATGATGATGATGATGATGAGCTATAGGGAGTTACACAATTCCCAACAAGGGGATATGCATAATATAGTTGGGGTTTTCCTCAATTCTTCTTCTTTTTTCTTTCAATGTGAAGAATTTGGTACTTTGGTAGTGTATGACACTTCATCACTTGATATACAAGCACTTGAACATTATACACATTACATATATTCACTCAAATTAAACTGACTAAATTGTGGAACTCACTAAGTGTTCAAAACCAAATTGAACAATCCTACCATCTGATTCATGGGCACATCAATTTTGAAATAGGTAGATTAGGAATTTTTTATTTTAACCGTCCAATATATGTCCACCAATCCTATAGGCAGGGTATTTTTGGTGCATGATGCATCCAAATTGGGACCCACAATTTGAACAGTTTAATTTGAATTACTTATATTCCATGTGTGCAATTTTTAAGGCCTTGTTCTTGTAGACGCCTGAAAATGAGTTGTTCTCATTTCAGTAATTGTGTATTAAAGACCTTGATCTCTAATACATAATTACTTCATGTCAACAGTATTTACATAATAGAGATCAAGATTTCTAATACATAATTAATGTTAACTAAAATGAGATGAACTCATTTTTAAGTGTTTACCAAACAATGGCCTAAGTGTTTCTTATGGCTAGCGCATCGTCCATCATACTTGCCAGAATATCAACATTTCTCCCTCTCCCTCTCTATGTTTAATTAATTTATTTTTTAAAATTTTATTTTATACAAGTGTATCCATCATTTGGTGATCCAAATCATTGTTGTGTTGGGCACTGCAAGGGCCAGTAAGCTTTTGAATGGCTTGATTTTTATTTCCATTTAACAATAAAGCTTGGGTCTGTCCCATTTAGCAATCATGCACCTAATTTCAGGCCTAAACCAAACCATTAAGATCATAAAGCTCAGGCCCGACCTTAATACAAAATTTTGCAAAACCTAAGTCTAGGCCCAATCCATAGACCCACATCAAAAATACAAACCTCACACTTATAACGCCATGACCCAAACATGACAGGACACCATGGATGGTTCATAAATCACAACCCCAAAGATCTCCTTGATGGGACACTCCTATCCTTTCAAGTTGTGGCCTACACAAAAATATTAGGGTTGTTAATGGGCAGGGCCCAGGCCAGGCAAAATCAAAATTTCGAGTAGGCATAGGCCGAGCAGTTCAAATCTGGTTCGAAGCCGACCCTAGGACAGGCTGACAGCCCTAAGAACCATATGGAAAGGGTCCACATTCAACTAAAGAAAGGCCCACTCATTGGTTGGTGTCTAGGATTGTCCCATGAGATATTTTGGAGCATGGTTCATCCAACAAGCGGCTCAATGGATCATTGGCCTAGATCACTCACCAATGGGCCCCACTTATACAAACTGAAAACTTGAGTATAATGTTCATATCTTAGGAAGAGTTAGAATACCAGTTCAAATAATTCATCTATTTACATAAGCTACTATTTTGTGGGTAGAATTTCTCCAAACCACCAGAAAGATCTGAGTCCAACATTCAGGAATCATACAAGTGGTGCATGTTGACAAGATCTGGATTGTTCGTGAATTACCATATCTTAAAAGACCAGTTGATGGGTTATCCAAACCATCTGACTTGTAATCTACAAAATTAATGGTTCACATTCAGTGGGAAAATGTCTCATGTTTGACAGTAAAGATTGTCCAATAAGTGTAATTTTTTGAAGAGCCAATATGATGAACGGCCTGGATCTTGTACAAGCTTTGCCCGGTGTAGAAGTTGACAGATACAAAAGCTCTCTCATGTGTTATGATGGATGAACAAAATACACAATAATATAGGATTTTTCCATATAAACTGTTGTCTTTTATTCCAATTCCAGATAAACATCTCCCTTCTCTTTAATCCCAAATAAGCGCCTTTCTTTTGGCAGCTACCAAAAAACTCCATCTAGGATAGATGGGAGAGAAACCTTCAATTATGAAGGAGCAGTATTGAATTTTCACTCAGTTTTAGTGGTGGCAATCAAGAGAATTTTAGTTGTAGAATTTCCATTTTTTCATTATAGAAACTCAATAATATCTAGACGAATATCTTTCATTCTAAAATCTGACTTAATTTTTTTTTTTTTAGCTGCATTTGAAAATCCTAACATATGCCCAAGTGAAAGGCCCTTGTTTAGGAATTTTAAAATTTATTTATTTATTTTAAAGGAGGGATTTAAATGGGATTGGACCAAAGAATAGGGGTTTATATGGATAAATCCCAATTATATAAAGAAATGAGCAGGAGAAGGCTGCTTACATAACCACATTAACAGTGCTGCCTGCCGTTTATACAGAGATTCAACAACATTGCAGCTTTTCATTATAGATGCACATGACTTTGAAAATTGGCAATGGAAGCACAAAACCTGCCAGACAAAATACAAACGTAGATGAGTGTTATGGAGTTTCACTAGATAAATATCTAATTCGAACATAAACATGTGACCCACCTGATGGGCAGACCAGCCAACTTTTTAGGCTGGAAAACGTTCAGTGCAATTGCACGGCCCCAATTTTGAAAAGTTGTGCCATGCTAGCATGTGTGATTCGACTCACCTTTTTATCTCTCCTTGCATGAATCACCTTTACATTTCTCCCATAGAAGTTCCTTCATTGGTAATGCCCGTTTCATCGGAGCTCCACGTGAAGTTTGCCATCATGAAACTTTGTAAGTGTACTATCAGAAGCTTGAAGGCCACTAACTAGACAAATAGGTTGCATGTCTAATACAGGACTCATTAGATGAATGGCTCAATAATCCTTCCAAGGGTCCATGTGGGCCTCATCATGAATTGACCGAGCAACAGATACTTGACCACTATAGAGTGGAGTTAATCTCTTTAATTAATATGGGCCAGATGTGAATCACAATTCCTTAACAGCATAGAGGCGTTTTTTGATTATCCACTGCAAGAGACTTGAAATTTGCAATCAACTGCACCAGTACAAATCATTTAGACAAAAAAGAACAGGTTTTTTTACAAAAAATGGATTCTCTTCAATTCTCTTAACCATCACTATTGTTAATCTCAAAGACGATATGTCGAGCAAGGGAAGTAGGGTCCACTGTAGATGACACCATTGTCCTAGAATGGTAAACAAAGAGGAAGGATTTTTGCTTTCTGGCAGAAATACTGAGTTTGCTAGCTGCCTGGAGGAATCGTTTCCCGACGTCACTTTTTCTAAGCTTGCTCCTTGGTGTTTCAGTACTCGAGTTGGCAAGCAATGGGAGGGAGAGAGTTATAGGTGGGGTTTTGGCTATGAATTGAGTATCATTAGCCACATTTCTTGAATAACAACCATTGATTCCGGACTTTGAAGAATTATGAACTTGGTGGTTCCCTTTGCTGTCAGAAATGTCATCACCTGCGGCATTTCTCTCATTCTTGTCAGGATCAGCTGGTCTTGTGGCAACCGAAACAAACGTTTCATTTTCACTCAGATTTTTACTGATCATGGAGGAAAAATTACACTTGGAATTCTTTACATCAAAATCTCGATGACCTTGACGAGTCCCACTCATAACATCGCATCCCTCCATATCAAGAACCATTCTCCCCATCGCAAGAGAAGAAGACACTCCTATTTTCCGACACTTTTTACGAATATTGGCTGCAACGTAACACTCAGACTCATCCACATCAGAATCTTGATGGCCTTGGTGGGCACCATTGTCATCAGTAATGTCATTACTTGCATCACTTTTCCCCTTCTTACCAAGGCCCTTTACTCCTATCACAACAGAAGCAGACTTTTTACTTTTGATACACTTTTTACTGATCTTGGATTCAATATTACACTTGAAAACCTCTACATCGAAATCTTGATGACCATGATGGGCCCCGCTGTCATCAGCAATGTCATCACTCGAAGCATGTCTCTTCCCCTTATCAAGACCCCCTGATCTTATCATAGCAAAAGTAGACATTCCAGTTTTGCTATCTTTTTTACTAATCTCAGTTGCAAAATTACAATGGAACTTCTCTACCTCAGAACGTCGATGACGATGATGGGCTCCACTGTGAACAATAATGGCATCGCTTGCAGCATCTCTTCCCTTCCTTTCAAGACCCGTTATACCCATCGTGATAGAAGCAGATACTCTTGTTTTGCTATAGTTTGTACTAATCTCAGTTGCGATGTTACACTCAGATTACTCAAAGGTAGAATCTTGATTATCTTGATGGGCCCCACTATCATCATTAACGTCATAGCTTGCAACACTTCTCTCCTTAACAGATAATTCAATTTTGTTACATTTTTTTACTGATCTTGGATACAATATTACATTTGGACTCCTCTATGTAAGGATCAATCAATGGATGGACCATGTTATTTTCTGACGTGTTCTTGTTATGCTTATTCTTCTACTCCAATTGTACAACCAATATTATTGGTGCATTGAATTTCTACTAATTTTTGCATTTGGGAGTCTATAGATTGCTCGGCCAGTTCGTTAGGGTTTCTTATGCTCTCAGCTTGGTAGTTGAATATGTTCCTATCATCGGATTCGGAAAAGTACCTAGTGAGGATACTAGTCACAGATATTATCCCAGATGAACCGACACTATTATTGCTGCTCATCGATTGAGAAATCCTGTCTTTTCGACCAACCATAGCATTGCTGATATCAGTTGTGGATGCTAATTGACTATGTATATGCTGGACTTGAGTCGCACTCATTCAAAGAAACCAAGACCCTTTCAATCCTTGAAAAGCATTCTTTATCAGAAGTGTGTCTGGAAGGTGGTAAAAACATGACTTCCTCTTCACCTACACAAGTAAATAAAGGACTGTGACCAAGTAGAACTTTTCGAAATTACGATTCAAAAATAAGTGAAATAGTTGCAGGTCATACCATCAATGCATGAACTCTGACCTCTCCAAGATTTGAAAAACAAAGGTAGTGCTCCTGATGTAGGACATGAAACTTAAGTATGAGATGCAAGATTTCAGGCTTCAATCATACCAATTCAAAGACAATCACACAAATTCCACATCCCACATGAAAATCCAAATATTCAATTAAAGGGGAATCTATACGGATCCAGGCCTACACACGTTAGGGCTGGATCAATCAAAATTATGAACCAAACAATACTCAAAGGAAAATAGGAATCAACTGCACATGCATAAGAATTAGTCCCTAATCCAAGGGATTCCCCAATCTCAATTCAAGGAACCCTAGGATAAAAAAAAGGGGACAAAGCAATTAGGATAATGTAATCTAGGGTCAGGATTTATGAAATCATGTATAAAAGAGAGGAAAATAGGAAGAAACTTGAACCTGAGATAGTCCTTGCTTGTGGACAGCGAGCCAGGTGCAGGCGCACATGCGCCTAAGGCTGGCCGCACGTGTGGTGGGGAATGGAATCCAGAAACGGACTCCTAGGCCTTGGTCGGCCAAGCCTGGGCTGCAAAACCCCCAAATCTGACGTCGATCCGGGTTCTGATCTGATCGTGGTGCTCCGTTGAAGTTTCAGCTCGCTTGCGGCCCAAAATATGGAAACCTGTTTTAATGAAGAAATCTGTTACAACAAAAGGGATGAATTCGAATTATAGATGGTGGGGGACGATGAAAAAGAAGATGATGGAGGATGGGGGTAAATCGGGATCGATGTGGTTTCGCACCACGGTAGTTAGCCCTTCGAAAAGGGAGGACTTCACACCCACTTTTCAATTCTTCCACAACTCACGAAGAGAGCAGAAAAATAAAGCAGAATTTTTTTTTTTTAACTTCATTGAAATCAAAGAACTACAAGGGGTGCCTATTTATAGGGAAAATTCTATACCCCAAAACTCGCGCCATGTGCGTAACCTATTACTTGGCGATGAAGTAAACTAAAATAAAAACCAAAGAGAAAAATCTAAAGCGTTCACAATGTTCTAAATAATAACAATAAGCAAAACCTAAAATATGAAATCAATCCGACAAGTGGGCCACGATCATGAGATCCCATGATGGGCTTTTCTTGACTATCGGGCCCACTTTTTGGAACTAAAACTTGTCTTCTAACTAGGAGGCCCTCCTTGAATGTCATCATTGAGCCAGATCGACGGTGGGGCCCTCCTTTTCCTTACGTACGTGCGTAGGGGGGGCGGTGTCTGTGCGCATGTGTGCATGATGTCCCCATCAACTCCCTCCCAAGTTTTCCTATGCCACAGTTCAACACTAGTTACATTTTTCGGAATCTATACAAAAAGGAAATATAGCACTCCAAATCCAAAAAAAAAAAAGAGAGGAAAAAAAAAAAGGCAATATGGCACCATAAATACTGAGGGTGTGTTTGAGTGCCATTGAATTGAATTGTAATTAAGTCTAATAAAATGGAAAGAGATATTTTGTTGTTTCCTTCCTAATAGCTAGTGTTCATAAAAGGTTTGGACTCCAAATGGCAATTAAGCTACTTTTGAGTTAAGAGTTGAGAAAGTGATATCTGAGGGCTACTTCCTTGTATAATACTATGACAAATCATTAATTTGCACCATTTCCTCTTAGTTAAACTGAATGTTTTCTATTTGTTGACGGACCCTGATATCTCACGTGTGGCCATGTGTGGTCTACTTTACATGGGGATTACGGTTTCTAGAGTTGTTTTTCCTTTTTAGTCCTTAAGATGATGTGTTAGAATAGAGTTTAAGTTCATGGGCCTTGTTTTATGTAATAACTCAAGTATGAGAGTATTTTTATACTTTCGCATTTATTTTGAAAATCCTAATAACAAGATAAGGAGAAGCTAGGGGCGACACAACCTATTGAGCCCTTCTCTCTTTCTCTCACTTCTTCGCGTATTCCCTCTATTTCTCCTCAATCTCAATCAAGAATAGTACGAAATTGATTTGTGCATCCAAACACAGCTTGAATATTTAGGTACAATATTAAGTGACTTTCAGTTTAGAAGGAAATAGCAAAAGTATCAAGGTGGAAGGTACACATTCTACTAACTATCGGTTTTAGTGACCAATATAACTTATAAACATTGATGTAGATGACCTAATACAACCTTAAATGAGCATGGTATATAAAAGGGACAGATTTATGCAATGTAAAAAAATATATATATATATCAACCTTATACATCATAAAACAAGAACAAAATAAGGTTAATATAGTATTGATTATGGTCATCCATCACAAACATGAAGTATTGAATCTTAAAATCTGAGTTTAGTTGAATCCGGCGAAAGATAGGACTTTCGTCTTACAATAGGTCCGTCTAACGATCCAAGTAGATTTTCTAATCTAGAAAAATAGAAATTTCCTAGATTGGGAAATCTAGAAAATTCAGAAAAGAATTGGTGGTTCTTCAGATTTAGATTTGGGTGATAGGTTTTATGTGGGGGATGAAAATCTTTTGAGATCTAATGATTTAGATAAAAAGAAATAAGATTTGGCTTCTAGATCTAAAGTTCTAGGAGAAAAGGAAGAGAATGGAGTTAAAGAAAAGAGTACCTTGAGAAAAAAGAGAAGGAGAAAGAAGTAGGGGGTGAGATATCGTTTACCTGGGCCTCACACCCTCTTCCAATCACTGGAAGTCGAAGACGAAATCGTCAGAAGCAAAAAGCTATCTTTTCTTTCTTTCATAACATATCACATAACATGCTATGAGTTTAGGGTAACCCTTATAAATTTGTAATTACATGAAATTACCAAAATAACCTACTAAAAAAAGTTTCAAAATAAAGAAATTCGCACAAAATTGTGCACAAACTATTTCAAAACTTAAATAAGTCAAATGTTCATAAAGTAAATGCAAATTGAAAATGCCCGATGGGCCCCGATGATAGTGTCGTGAAGGTGGTGTAATGAAGGTGGGCCGTGACGATCCAACGGTCCGATCACACCATCTTCAGGATCCAACGGTCCAAGTGTCTCCTATAAGCAACTTACACATGTCACGAACACATGCGTAAGGTCTTCAACCTCTAGAGGCCCGACCCGTATCTGTCATCTAACCATATTGACATGGGTAATGTACGCCTCCTGCGTTGATATACTTTGAATGGCCTAATGTCCGCATCAACTCCCCTCGGCTGAGAAGATCTTGACTTCGGCGAGATAAAACTCTTGTGCTTTTCTAACAAATTTGGATCCAGTCGCTGCAACTCTGCTTCCGTCAACCATGTACAGTTGGATGATGGTTTGTTCTTCCACTTCACTAAGTACCTCTGAAATCCAACGTCCGGAGTGGAAACAATTTGCTCATCCACGATTCCTTCAATTTCTTCTCTTTTCTCAGGTATAGTAGGCATAAGTGGTATAGGTTGGGAAGAAATTTCAGAAATTGGTCAATGGTGATGTAGGACAATTAACCACTTTCTCTAAAAGCTCGAATTGTTAGAGTATGGAAAATTAATCCTTTTATCTCATTGCCCAGGCCTCATGTCTCATGGGTTAGGCCCTCGGTCGAACCCCCCTCGTAGGCCCCAAATCACATGGGTACCGCCTCACACGAGCCACCCGAGTCACATGGGTGGGGCCCACATCTCACGAGCCACCTGCCTCACACAGGCTGCCCACATGAGGGTGCCCCTGCATCTCACAGGCCACCCCACTCGAGCTCGGTGTGAAAATGTCCTTGCATTAATCACCCCCGGGGAGGAGTCTTGAACACGAGACCTCCCGCTTTGATAACAATTTGATGTAGGACAATTAACCACTTGCTCTAAAAGTTTGAGCTTTTAGAGCAAGTGGTTAATTGTCCTACATCAAATTAATGCGGGGGCATTTTCACACCGGGCTCGAGTGGGGTGGCCTGTGAGATGCAAGGGCATACTCGAGGTGGGCGGCCTGTGTGAGGCAGGTGGCTCGTGAGATGCAGGCCCCACCCGTGTGACTCAGGTGGCTCGTGTGAGGCGGTACTCATGTGATTTGGGGCTCACGAGGGAGGTTCAACCGAGGGCCTAACCATGAGACGTGGGGCCTGGGCAATGAGATAAAGAGATTAATTTGCCATACTCTAACAGTTCGAGCTTTTAGAGCAAGTGGTTAATTGTCCTACATCAAATTGGTATCAGAGCGGGAGGTCTTGTGTTCGAGACTCCTCACCGGGGGTGATTAATGCGGGGGCATTTTCACACCAGGCTCGAGTGGGGTTACCTGTGAGATGCAGGGGCACACTCGAGGTGGGCGGCCTGTGTGAGGCAGGTGGCTTGTGAGATGCAGGCCCCACTCGTGTGACTCGGGTGGCTCGTGTGAGGCGGTACCCATGTGATTTGGGCCCACGAGGGAGGTTCGACCGAGGGCCTAACCCATGAGATAAAGGGATTAATTTGTCATACTCTAACCGTTCGAGCTTTTAGAGCAAGTGGTTAATTTTCCTACATCAAATGGTTTGTAATAAAATTAGGGTCTATAGGATGGCTTGAACAAGGCATTAGATCCTCCATATTGAATGTTGAACTAATCCCCATGCGAGGTGGAAGATCTATCACATACGCATTGGACCCAATCTTTTTCAGAATCTTAAATGGTCCAGCACTGCATGCTTGTAACTTCTTAACGGTCCCTTGTGAGAACCGTTCTGGCCTCATCCTAACCATTACATAATCACCCTCATTAAATTCTTGAATTCTACGATGTAAGTCAGCAGAAATTTTATATTGTTCATTACTAGCATTTATATGCCTCCTAATCTTTGCATGCAACTCATGAATGTGATGGGAAAATGCATCGGATGACTCTGAGGTTTTCTGGGTGACTGACATAGGTAACAAATCTATGGGTAGTTTAGGTTTATAACCACTAACAATCTCGAATGGACTCATACCCGTAAACCTATTAACTGAACTATTATATGCAAACTTGACGACTGACAAGACTAAGTCCCAAATTTTAATGTTTTCACCCACCAAACATTGTAGTAGATTTTCGAGACTTCGATTCACAACCTCAGTTTGGCCATCAGTTTGAGGATGGTAGGAAGACAAGAACTGGAGTCTCGTACCCATCATATGCCATAATGTCTTCCAAAAATAATTAGTAAACCTGACATCTCTGTCAGACACTATGGTCTTAGACAAACCATGTAATCGAACTACCCCCTCAAAGAAAATCTTAGCTATGTTGGACACATCTAAGGTTTTAGAACAAGGGAGAAAGTGGACCATTTTTGAGAAACAGTCCACAACCACAAAAATGGAATCGTGCTTTTTAATTGTCTTGGGAAGTCCAAGCATGAAATCCATACTGATGTCTTGCCACAATACGTGTGGCACTGGCAATGGCGTTACAGTCTAGTATTTTGCTTCTTCTGTTTTGCTAGTTGACATGTTCGACATTGCCCTAAAATTTTGGCTACGTCTCGCTTGAGACTTGGCCAATAAAATTGATCCTTCACTAGGGCGATGGTCTTATCTCGACCAAAATGGCCAGCAATACCTCTAGCATGAAGCTCCCAAACAAGGAAATCCCGGAGGAAAGTGCGGGGAATATAAAGTCAGTCTCCTTTGAAAAGTAAACCATCTTTCAGCACAAACTCACCCGAACTATGTTGGGCACCTAAGAGTGACATATATGTTCCCCCAAAATTTGGACACATGGGATACTCGTCTTTTAATTGCTCAAACCTGACAACTTCTACACTCAAGGAGTTGAGCAATGTCACTCTACTACTAAGGGCATCGGCTAGTTTGTTCTCGATCCCGGCTTTATGTTTCAGGACAAACGAATATTCCTGAAGAAACGCTACCCACTTGGCATGCCTTGGATTAAGCTTCTTTTGGGAATTCAAATACCTCAAAGCCTCATGATCAGAAAAGAAGACAAATTCTTACGGTAGAAGATAATGACGCCAATGACGTAGTGATTGCACTACCGCATAAAATTCTTTGTCATAGGTGGAATACTTTTGTTTTGCGTCATTCAGTTTCTCACTGAAATAAGTAACTGGATGACCTTCTTGGCTTAGTACTCCTCCTATACCTACCCCTGAAGCATCACATGCTACTTCAAAGACTTTAGAAAAATCTGGAAGACGCATGACGGGATCCTCTATCATCTTGCCCTTAATATCTTTGAATGTCTTAGCTGCGGCTTTAGACCATATGAACTCTCCCCTTTTAATGCAATTAGTGATGGGAGTCATGATAGTACTAAACCCTTAAATGAACCGACGATAAAATGTGGTTAAGCCATGAAAGCTTCTCGCTTCATGTATGTTGCGCGGTTCAGGCCAGTCAACTATGGCCTTAACTTTTTTTGGATCTGCTCGCATCCCTACAGACGACACTATAAACCTTAAGATGACAACCCTATCAGACAAGAACAAATATTTCTTAAGGTTCGTACATAACCTCTCCGCCCTCAGGACACTACAGACCTGCCTCAAGTGGTCGAGATGCAGCTCTTTAGTGGTACTATATATGAATATGTCATCAAAATAAACCACTAAGAACTTCCCCATAAAGGGTCTCAAAACTTGGGTCATCACACACAAAAGTATTAGGTGCATTAGTCAAGCCAAAGGGCATGATCAACCACTCGTACAACCCATCCTTCGTCTTGAAGGTTGTCTTCCACTCATCTTCAGGGCGTATGCGTATCTGGTGATACCGGATCTTGAGGTCTATCTTGGAAAAAATGGTGGATCGGGCCATCATGTCTAACATATCATCAAGCCTCAGTATTAGAAACTGATACTTGATCGTGATCTTATTAATGGCCCTACTATCCACACACATCGGCCACGTACCATCTTTCTTAGGCATTAATAGCACTAGTACGGCACACGGACTCATGCTCTCACGAATGAAACCTTTTTACATGAGCTTATTTACTTGTCTATGCAATTCTGCATGCTCTGCAAGATTCATCCTGTAATGAGGAAGGTTCGGTAAAGAAGACCCCGGGACAAGGTCAATTGCATGCTGGATGTCCCGCATAGGTGGAAACTCATCCGGTAAATCCTCGAGGAATACATCACTGTACTCCTCAAGAACCAAAGTCACCTCAGGGGGTAACTCTACATGAACCTCGGGTGTAACTTCCCTAGCCATTAGGACGTACGCCGTCGAATCATCCTCTGTCTCTTTCTCAAACTCTTTTGCATTTATGATATGTAGAGACTTTGGAATATATCTCCTCACATCCTTCCTTGACTCACTCGTTTTTACATCCCTAGCCTTGTCTATGTGGCTCTTGGGCAGCAACGGATTAATCTTGATTTTCTTGCCCTCATGCGTGAATATACACACATTCAAATGGCCAAAAATCGTGGCATCTCTATCGTATAACTACGGCCTCCCTAGAATGATGTGACCTACATCCATAGGTAAAACATCACACCACAACATATCTTTATATGAACTGATTTGGATGGAGACTAAACATTGCTGGGACACAGGCATAGAAGACGTGTCAACCCAAGAAACCTTGTAGGGTTGAGGGTGAGGGATGGGCTTCAAACCCAAATGAGTGACTGTGCTAGCTGAGACCACGTTGGTGCAGCTACTACTATCCACGATGACTTTGCAATTTTTGTCACCGCTCTTAATAAACATGTAGAAAATTGTGCTTCTGTGCCAGTCATCACTCTCTTTGGCCTACGCTAAAGCACATCCAACTACAGCTAGTGGTGCAGTCTCTGGTTCTTCTTTTTCATAATCACTAGCACCTATCTCTGGATGATATTCTTCAACTTCATAATCACCCATGTCATCCGCATTTTCATTTGACTCGTCTATGACTAAGGCTTTCCCACGAGTCTTTGTTGTGCACTGGTATGCAAAATGACATGTACCTCCGCACTTATAACATCTCAAGTGACTACCACTGCCAGCATTGGCACCAAGGACACCTTTACCCTTGTCATCCTTAGGCTTAGGCGGTGCACTAGCTTGTGCCCTAGGCTGACTTCCAATGTTAGGTTTGCTTCCCTAAAAACCAGATCTAACAGTAGAGTCTTGGAACTCAAAGCGCCTCGTGACAGGAGACTTTAGGTAAAGCTCTAACTCCTATACAACTTGGTAAGCTTGATCTAAGACACTCACTGCATGGGTCATAAGCTCACGCTGCAGATCCATTCGAAGACCCACCTTGAAACGTGTCAGCGTCACTAAGGGATCCTCCTGAATATCACACCGCATCATATACTCCTCAAATTTTGCAATGTAATCTGCAACCGACATAGATCATTGGCGTAATGCTTGCTATTGATCTAGGAGCTTTTAACGGTAAGAGAGAGGAATATACTTTTCCTTTAATAACTCCATCTCTACCCAATGCGCGACTGGAACATCTCCAGATCTCTCGATCCTACACTCCGTATTTGTCCAAAATAATTTAGCCCCACAAGTTTCATCTTTGCAAACTGCACTTGTCGGTTCTCAGACATCTCATACCATTCGAAATAATGGTCCATGTCTACTAACCAATCAAGGAATGCTTTTGGGTCAAGACGCTCATCAAAACTAGGAGCATCTACTTTAACACTCTTTAAGACCCTCTAATCGACACCATAATAGTCTTGATACTCGACAGCGGGCTGCGGATTTCAAGCCCCTCCACGTCCTACCCCTCGGCCATGTGCTCCCCGACCTCTGCCACGATTTCCTACCCGTTCCTCAACTACTCCCCCTACGTGAGACTGTTCATCCCCTCCAATGTCAGAGATTTCTCTTAGGGACGCTTCTATCTGATCCATACGGGTATTCGTGTTCCTAGATTGCACCTTAATGGCGACCAAACGTTGTTTGATCGTGTTCATCATCTCAGTCAATTGTTCCATATTGAAAATTGGGTGTAGACCAAATCCTCTAACAGTCAGAGTGGGCATACACAATAAGACTCGACTTAGATTTCCTAAAACACGACTCTAAGAGATTGTTTTGACACAAGACTATAGACACATATGATCCTAACCTTTAGAATGATGCAAATGTGGAAAAAATTCAGATCTAGACTTTTTTTAAAAAAAAATTCGAATCTGAAAATTTTAGATCTATACTCTATATACGATGCATAAAACCCTGGGAATAAAATAGAATAAAAATCTAGACTCTTGATAACTCGATCTAAGACAACCCAATGCAAGAAACTTAAGCTTTGATACCAAAAATTGATGTAGGACGACCTAATACAACCTTAAATGAGCATGGTATATGAAAGGGATAGATTTATGCAATGTAAAAAAAAAAAAAAAAAAAAAAAAAACAAATAAAATATCAGCCTTATACATCATAAAATAACAACAAAATAAGGTTAATATAGTATTGATTACGGTCATCCATCACAAACATGAAGTATTAAATCTTAAAATCTAAGTTTAATTGGAACCGGTGAAAGATAGAACGTTCGTCTTGCAATAGGTCCGTCTAACGATCCAAGTGGATTTTCTAATCCAGAAAAATTAGAATTTCCTGGATTGGAAAATCTGGAAAATTCAGAAAAGAATTAGTGGTTCTTCAGATTTAGATTTGGGTGATAGGTTTTATGTGGGGGATGAAAATCTTTTGAGATTTAATGATTTAGATAAAAAGAAATAAAATTTGGCTTCTAGATCTAAAGATTCTAGGAGAAAAGGAAGAGAATGGGGTTAACGAAAAGAATACCTTGAGAAAAGAGAGAAAGAAAAAGAAGTAGGGGGTGAGAAATCGTTTATTTGTGCCTCACGCTCTCTTCCAATCATTGGAAGTCAAAGACGAAATCGCCAGAAGCAAAAAAGCTATCTTTTTTTTCTTTCATAAAACATCATATAACATGCTATGGGTTTAAGGCAACCCTTATAAATTCGTAATTACATGAAATTACCAAAATACCCTTACTAAAAAAGTTTCAAAATAAAGAAATTCGCACAAAATTGTGCACAAACTGTTTCAAAACTTAAATAAATCAAATGTTCATAAACTAAATGCAAATTGAAAATGCCCGATGGGCCCCGATGATAGCGCCGTGAAGGTGGTGTAATGAAGGTGGGTTGTGATGATCCAACGGTCCAAGTGTCTCCTATAAGCAACTTACACATGTCACAAACACATGTGTAAGGCCTTCAACCCTTAGAGACCCGACCCGTATCCGTCATCCAACCACATTGACATGGGTAATGCACGCCTCCTGCGTTGATATACTTTGAATGGTCTAGTATCCGCATCAAACATCCTTTGTTTTTTTCTTAATTAATGAGATACTAAACATTTCTTCTAGTCTCATAAGTCTAATTTTCTCTTAACAAAGTTTTCTTTCTTTCTTTCTTTCTTTTTCTTTTGATAAATGACGAAAAGTGCTGGTGGGGTAAACCCAAAATTGTTGTGCAGTATCTTGGCCTCCTTCTTAGGGCCTACAATTGAACAATTCAAGAAGAAATTGGTGCCATGGAAGCACCCATTCCTCTACTTTGATGAGCATGTTACTCTGATCAAATGCACTCTTGCTAACTCGCCACCAAATTATCGATCACTCATCCAAATTCCTTATTGTGTGTGTGTGTGTGGGGGGGGGGGGGGGGGGGGGGGGGGGGGATCTTGAGAAAATCCAAAGGAACCTCCAAAAGGAACTCATTGTCAAAGGGAAGAAGGAACGGCGCACGTATCATCCAATGAATTTTTATTATTATTATTTTATGATGGATAAGTATCATCATGTAAATTGAGAGGAAGTCCAACGGAGAAAGGAGGAAGCCGGGCTTGGTTTGGGTGGATTAAGGAAAGAAATTGGGCTATTCTGGCAAATGGTGGAGGGTTGGAAGTGAACAAGATGCATTATGGAATAAGGTAGTTCCCTCAAATACGGGAAACTAGGAAGATGATGGGAACATGGCAATGTCTCAAGAAGCAATGGATCGTCTATGTGGAAAATCATCTTGAAATTTTCCTTTCCACTAGAGGTGTGGATGAAATCTTTGAGAAATGATCAGATTCAAAGTGGGCTTGCAGCAATAGAGTTTACTTTTGGGAAGCTTCGTGATTGCAAGACAGCCCTTAGCTATAAGGTCTCCACGACTCTATACTCTAGCTATGCGAAACACGCTCGTGAAAGATTCTTATGAACTAGAGGATGAGAAAATTGTTTGGAATCTGGACTTCATCTATGCGATTTTAAGGTTATTGACCTTTTGGACCTCCCATATTAGGTCGCCCTAATACCCCTTTGAAGAAGATGATGAATGGTGGGCTCCTTACAACAAGGTTGTTTCTCCTTAATGAACTTTGCCTCCTAAGCTCCCCCTTGGGAAAAAAAGTTTGGGGTACCTATGCCCTACATTGTCGAGGCATTATGATTGGACAGTCACAACTAAAACGATCCTTATAATAGAGAACCTTAAGAGAAGAAATTAGTTGCTTGCAAAAATGCATTTCATGTCTCCGGAAGAGGAAACCATGGACCATTTTTTCTTTGATTCTCAGTGACTTCTTCCATTTGGTCTTACTCTTTTAAAATAGAGTGGGCTCTTCCGAACTCAATATTGAATGTTATGGATGGTTCGGGTGGTGTGCCTTTCATGTCAATTGGCAAGAACCTTGGAGGATGCTCCCTCCTGACATTATATGGAACAAAAGAAAACATAGGATTTTTAAATTTAAAGCAATCAAGCTTGTCCCAAGTGATTAAGAAAACTAAGATGTTGTTGATAAATTGGGATTGTGTAGCCCAAGAGTTATAATATAACGACTCTCTCTCTCTCTCTCTCTCTCTCTCTCTCTCTCTCTCTCTCTCTCTCTCTCTCTCTCTCTCTAATGACACAGCCCATGAGACACCCATAAGAAGAGATCCCCCCCCCTCCCCCCCGGATTTGTATGCCAAGAACAAAGGAGGCCATCGATAAATTCAAGCATGACCTACGAAACCCCAGTTAAATCAAGGACTCTCCACCAAACTTCTAGAGTGAGAGAACAATGAAGGAAGAGATGATCCACATTTTCAAGGCACAATAGACACACATTAGGTAGAATCATGCCTCTTTTCCTCAGGTTATCAACCATGAGCACTCTATTTTTACTCACCCATCACATAAAAGCAACAACTTTTGGAGACACTCTGTAAAACCAAATATCTCATGTATGACAACATCTCACTAACGAGGGAGGGAGGCTGAGGGATCCATAGAAAGATTGCACTGAGAAGGAACCCGAATCCCAAATTGCGGCTGGATCAGAAGATTTATCTCCCCAAATCCCAAACTGCAACTTTGATCTCTTCAATCAAAATGCCTTTATTGATTGAGGTCCACAAAAACACATTACTTAAGTCACCCTCCATAATGAATTTTCCAAAAAGTTATTTTGAGAAAATCCTCAACCTTACCAAAAGAGCTTTACCCACCTTTTCTTGAATCTCTTTATCCACCCTGTTTGGCAAACAACAATATAATTGCTTGCTTTTCGTATGTAAACTCTATGCTAACTTGAAAGCCCTCTGTTATAATGAAAGGAGTTGAGGAGATAATGGGTTAGGTCTAGACTTGGGCCAGATCGATCGGAGCACAACCCGATTAGTAATTGAGCCAAAAGATTAGGTCAAGTCCAGACTGGGCTTGTTTGGTAATCAAGCCCCTAATTTCAGGCCCAAGCCAACACATTAACATCCTAAATAGCTATGTCTAGCATGGCCCTTTGTCACCCACGTAAAGGATCGATTATTAAGATCCTGATAGGCTAGCATGACCCTTTGGCACCCATAAAAAGGACCAATTGTTTTTTTTTTTTTTTTTCAAATAATACTGCCAATGTACATTTCCAAATAGCCAAGGTTTTCAAAGGCCACTATGAATTTCATAGGGCTCCAGCTTGTTCTAAACAATTGCTCCAAAAAATTTATTGAATTCTAGAAAATCATTTCCACTTTTTTATGCTTCCACATCTTCACCATTGACCATAGCGATTGATATGGTTAGGCATCATGTGGGTGAGCCACAAAAAAAATCAAGGTGATCGGACTGTGATGGCCATTTATTAGTGACCTACAAAAGAGGAATTACCACAAAGTTGAAAAAATTGGGCAGCGGCCCATATTTAAAGGGTAAAACCTACAATGATCAGATGGCAGGGATAGTCTAACCACCACAATTTTTGTCGTACAGCCCAATTGCTTGGTTATCAGCCAGATCAAAAGCCCCAATTGCTACATATACTTGCCACGTCTGGTGGAGATTCCACTTCATTAAGTTTCCATGATCCAACATCATAATAGCAATTATCTAATCTATATTTAAATGAAAGATAAGATTAATGGGCTACCAAGAATATCATTCAGGGCAGGGCACACCTTATTTTGGCAATTGAGCCAAGACCACTTACACCAAAAAATTCAGCTATCCATCCATTCATTGCACTACTTTCCATCACTCACAGACTGTTGGTTGTACTTCTAACCATCCATTTCTAGACCGAAACTCTGGATGCCCAGGATGGTCGGAGGGAGTCTTTAGCAGAGCATCCGCATCCACATCCACTGTGGGGCCCGCGAGATTGAATTGTTGGGGAACCACGGAAGCAAATGGAGACGAATCAAGAAAGGTACATGCAATCACACAACCAAGTCCAAACAAGAACAATCCAAATTTTACATGGAAAAGCCCTTTTGAGAAAAACCACGGCACAAAGAGATGAGTAATGTACTATGAAAGCAGAAATTATAAATGATGGAGTCTTACCGATTTGAACAAGCCATGAATCTACTTCACAAGCCCTAGCTATGCCCTTGAACCCTTAGGAAGGAATTAAAAAGGCCTAATACACCCGATATATAAACTATCATAACCGGAATCTCGCACTTACGCAACTTTGCATGCGCTTGATGGGACCTTCAATAGCATCGACATCCCATCGAGGATCTAGCGATGTCATCGAATTCCCTTCAATGACATTGAGTAGCAACATTAAAACGTTCTAGCAACCAACATGGAATTTTTCAGATTTTTCCGATGGGATCGAGTATCTGTAGATGTCATCGACATCTGCTCGATGGCATTGGGTGGTCTGTCGATGGCATCAACAGATCCTGTTATTGACAAATTTAAGACATCAACAACAATAATCACAGAAGTGTACTGAGCCCCACTTGTAAGAAAAATGTTGTTAATCTAGCAGCACATCTGGCAACACCCGTTTCTCCACAGAATTGGAACCACCCATTTTCCTCCCACATTCGAAATAAATTACAAAAACAGTATTGTCGATTATTTCCAACCTAATTCAATCATATTTCTAGCACATGGCACCTCAATAAACTCCCAAAAAATAGCCAAATAATGAAAAATAGCAAATACCCATCTCCAACAAGCATCATCAAGAATCCATTTTCACATTAAAAAAAAAAAAGCATCAAATGACAAAATTCTCCATACACACCAATAGGACATCCAACCAAGTAAAAATTGCAAAACCCATCTTGAGAAATACATCAAGAACCGACTTTTTTAATCAAAACAAAGCATCAAATGTTCATTTGAAGTATTCTAATTAAAGAAACAGAGAAAGAAAAAAGACTAGGGAAGGGATTACGAGATAATGGAGATGATGATGATGGTGATGGGATTTTAATCTTACTTTTGAGGTCTCCAGTTGTAATATCTGGAGGAGTAGATATTGCAATGTGGGTACCGAGGATGGTTTTTGTAAATACAGGAAATTCAATGGAAGAAGGCATTTGAAGAATGGAAGAGCTTTTGAGCTTCTTCTTCCTCTTTTTAAATACGACGGAAGCAGCGATGCGATTAGAATCCCCCGCCGGTCCTTGCCTGGGACGTTGTTTTGTTAAGTGACACAGCCACTAGCCAGGTGGTTAGTGGTCGCTGCTCTATGGGTTCCACCATGATGTATATGTTTTATCCACGCCGTCCATCCATTTTTAAGATCATTTTAGAGCTTAATTTAGATAATGAGGCAGATATAAAACTCAGGTGGACCACACCACGGTAAAACAGTAGTGATTAAATATCCACCATTAAAAACATCCTAGGCCTACTGTAATGTTTCCTGTTAATTAGGTCGTTCAAGGAGAAAAAGAAATATCAGCTTTATCCAAAACTTTTATGGCCCGCGACAAGTTTTTAACGGTGGGTGTTCAATCAACATTGTGTGGTCCACTTGATAATTTGATCTCCCTTATTTTTGGGGTCATATCATAAAATAATATGAAAAAATTGAAGGATGGAATGGATGAAACACGTACATCACAATGGGGCCCACAGAGCACCGACCACAAGCCGTTGGCTGATGGCAGGGTCACTAGCGAATGCGGATTTCCTGCGAGAGCCTTTGCAGGAAGTTCCAGTACTATAAACTTTGGTGGGACCCACCGTGATGTTTGTCAGTAATCCACTCCCTTCATCCATTTTGTGAGCTCATTTTAGTATTTGAGACTAAAAGTGAGTAGGATCCAAGATTCAAGTGGGCCATACTAAAGGAAAAAGGTGGTTAGGGAAATTACTACAGTTGAAACCTCCCTAGGTTCGTCAGATGTGTACATGCCATCCATACCATTAATAATGTTATTCCTACTGGGAGAACTGAAAATACAAATATCAGCATGATTCAAAACATATGTGGCCCCACGAATATTTCAACCGTGGAAGTTCAGTCATCACGTTTTCGGCCAACTTGAGCATTGGATACGGTTCATTTTTGGCCTTATATCTTAAAATAAACTCACAAAACGGATGGACGGGAAGGATTTCTCAAAAACATCATAGTGACCCCACCTGGTTCCCAGTTCAGGAACTTCCTGGAAAAGGATTTGTCAGGGAATCCGCGTCCATCAGTAGCCCATCCATTTCCCATTGCTTGTAACCCCCAAGCAAAGTGGGACCCACCATGATAACGTTTTGTTATATGTGATCTGTCCATCGATTTCTTCATCTTACTTTAAGATATATGACATAAAATGATGGAGATCCGAATCATAAGTGAGCCACGTAACAGGAAACAGTTGGGTTGAAAACACCTACCGTTGAAACGGACGCAGATTGCGTCCTACCCTCCGCCCGAATGGTAATTCGTCCGGGTAGGGCTCTGTGGGGCCCACGGTGATGTAATTATTTTACCTACACCGTTAATCATTTTTATATTATCATTTTAAGGTATTATATAAAAAATAAGCAGATAAACAGATCTAGTGGACCACATCAAAGGAAGCTGCAGTGATAATGACACAAACCGTTGAAACATTTCTAAGGGCCGCTGTGATGTTTTTTTACCACCCAACCTATTAATAAGGTCATGCAGACTTGGATGAAGTGAAAACAAAAATTTTATCTTGATCCGACACTTCTCAAACTCCCAAGAAGTTTTTAATGGTGGAAGTTTAATAGCCTTGAACTTGCCTCAATTTTTGGATCATATCTTAAAATAATCATATAAAAACAATTAACGGTGTGGATAAAATACTTACATCACGGTGGGCCCCATAGAGACGCAATCCGTGTCCCGTTGAAACCTTCCTGGGTCGCACCGTGATTTTATCACCATCAAACCTGTTCGGGCATGGATTAGTATTATCCCTGCCTGTTCCGAGCTCGGGAAAGGTTGGGCTCTGAGGGGTTTCCGTGGTGTATGGACTTCGTCCACACTGTCCATCCAATTTTTCATGTCATTTTGGATTATGAGCCTAAAAATAAGGAAAATTCAAGGCTTAAGTGGACCACGCAGTGGAGATTAAGTTCTTCCGTTGAATTTTTTTAGGGGCCACAAAATTTTTGAATCAAGACAATATTTATTTTTCCCCTTCATCCAGTTGTATATGACCGTATCAATAGTGAGCCCAAAAAAGGTTTCTTACGTTAATAATCTAAAACGATATAAAACAAAATGAATGAACCATACATATAAAAGCCATACATAATGGGCCCCTCCAACCCTCAGCCTGTTGTGAGCTCCGAACTGGCGGGGGTAGTACCTACTCCACGCCCAACCTAGGAAAGCAAGCATGGTTCTATCACCGATAGAGCTGGGCATTTCATACCCGAACAGGTGGATCCAGCCCGATCAGACCTGATCCGACCTGATTCGAACAAAACCGATGGTCAAGATCGGTCAGGATCGGGTAGCGTAATCCAGATCTGAATTATTTTCGGGTCAAATTCGGATAGTCCCTGTTCCGAACCGACCCGATCCGATTAGATCGGATTCGGACCGACCCGATCCGGACCGCATATATATATATATATATATATATATATATATATATATATATATATATTCGTTTTTACTTTTACCGCCTAAGCTTTCGGCGCCAAAAAATCCCGCCAAATGTACACTTGAGCCCGTCCTTATCTCTCTATCTCTCTCCATCTTTCTATATCATAGATTCTCTCTCCATATTTGCTTCTCTATTTCGGTTGAAGAAGACGGCGAGAAGGAGGTTTCAGAGGTTGGACTTAGCTGTTGGTGTAACGACTCAAAAAATTTCGTACAAAGGCCCGAGTACCACCTCAGGCAGAAATCACTCAAGACCAAATCCTTTAGGAATTAGACAAAGTTAACTAAGTGCTAATCTAGATTAGCTACGAAATCCGCTTGATCCACTTTAAATACGATCTGTAAGACCTAAAACTTGTAGAATCATTGACGCTAGGTTACCCTAAAATCTAGGATCAATCTCATTACCCGACTGCTCTCGGGAGCATCATGAAACTCTGTATCAGATCTGGACCGCACATCGAAAGTCTGAATAATACGAGGTTATAGAATTAGGACCACCTTGCTGGGCTTGACAACCATCTCAGAAGTCAAAACTAGATAGTGTCCCTGGGCTATTCGCTTGAGCCCGGAGCGAGGAGTGTGAGAAAACCTAGTTTTCTTTAGAAATTAAATCTAATTTAAGTAATCTGAGAGTTGATGTTTGCGGCCCAAATATAAGCAATCAGACCGTCAGAATCTAACCCAAATACACCCTCAGATTAGGGAACATTTCCCATACATGTCCGTGTACTTGTAACCCTGATCGAGTTTCAGCGACCGTTGAACTGAAGCTGGTTCACCACGTGTGATCTGGGAACCTGACTGGAACAAAAACTTAACTCGACCTAGATCCAAGGCAGTGAGCTTAAGTCCGACCTTTAACTCAAGGGGGGCTCCAAAAGTGCTCCGTTGAGACGGAACAACCTCACTTTGGCTATAACCTAGGTATACCACGACCCTCAGTCTAATTTAGTGAGTTTTAAGCCTATATAAGGACCTTAAAACCTCTCTCATTCAGTCCATACGAATTTGAGAGAAACCCTAGGAGTGAGAAGAGAGAAAAGAGAGAGAAAGTGTGAGAGAAGTGGGAACATCTTCCTGATACTCTATCCCACTGCTATACGTGCTTAACCATCACGATTTAATTGTTTTTCAGCCGATTTCGGTTTTGTTCCTAGGTAAGAAAAACCTAACCCTAATCTGTTCTAAGGTTTTCAATGTTGCAAGTAGCGAAATATCTGACTCCACTCGTGATTTAGGTCGTCATATCAACCTCGACGAAGACTTAGCACTTTTGTCAAGTTCGTTACGCTTCTACGGCGTAAGGTGCGGACTTTAGACTATAGGTTAAGGTTTTCAAGGCTTTCAATGTCAGATAATGATAGATTCATGATCTGGGTGTTATTGTACATGCAAAATGCGATGTTCGTTTTGCGATTTAGTTACGTATGCAAATTATGACGTATAGTGTATTCTGTATATTTGTAGAAAATACCGTATACATACAAATTTTGAAAGTGTCTTTGCCATGATAAATTACTATATGTACATGCTATATATAAGTGTAATACTTACTCAGCGAAAGAATTCGCCCTAACACATGTTTGGCGCTAATATACGTTATGTATGTTAATAAGTGTATTCTAAGTATTTGTGAAAATGCTTGTATGAGTAAGTATTTAGATGATTGTGCTCTAGGTAGGTGTTGAGATAGGATTCTCAACTAACTTAGATATGTATATGATTTCCTCCATGTTAGTTGTTTAATTTAATCGCTTACTTATGAAATGTATGTGTCTGTATTTTCTGTTTATGTTGTGCTTTATAACATACTTCTTAACATGTTTGAATTACTTGTTAATTCTTCTTAGACTACATTACATGCTTCTGGATAGGACTTGAATGTGATTGGGGCTATGTGATAGTCCAGGCAATCGGTAACAGGTTTGAAGTCGTGGCTGAGATTCATTCGCCACGTAGGACGTGTTTGACAAACCCGGGTCGTATGTTGGTCGTCGGCAATGGTTAGGCCACACGGAGTGCTTATGCACTTCATGTCGATCGATACAATGTATGCTCGTGTTAGTCGAGCCCGTCAAGTAACCCAATTTTTCTAATGTATGTTCACCATGTTTGGACGCTACTACTTGAACCTATGGTACCAAACTTACCAGTGTAACCCCGTTAACCTTGGTACCTCGATCCACTAAGACTCATGAGCCGGACATGGTGGTATGGGACACCGTGGTCGAGCTGTCAGCCTACGCTGAGGCCACTAGCCTCCCCGTAGTGACCAGTGAGCAACCCAGACTCGTGAGCCGAATATGGTGGTATGGGACACTGTATTCTAGCTGTCGGCCTACACTGATAAGGTGATGGGGGAGTGGTGTAACGATTGTGTGTAACAGCCATGACAGCCCTTTGTAGTGACCTCGAGCATACTCTGAATCTGCGGAGAGGCGACGAGCCTTCTCATAGTAAGCAGATTATAAACTAGGCCTGTATTGATAAGGTGATGGGGGAACGGTGCAACGAGTGCGTGTAACAGCCCTGACAACCCTTTACAGCGACCTAGAACTGCATCGTTGTATGAGATTATCTAGGACTGACGACCCTAGAATGGATCATTGTTTGGGAATGAAATAAGGGAGGTACCTTAGTTTTCCAATACTGCTGTATGAAAAGGACTAATAACAACTCGGTAATCATGCTCATAACATAGCACTGCATGTGCCTGACGTTGTGGAGCATTGAGGGATGAACGCATGCCGCGAACGTAAGATGGTGTCGTATGAGGGAGGTTTGGCAAGTGCATGCATCATGACTGCATTCCATACTTGCATTAATAAGAGTATTTAGGAGTGTTTGATTATACTGCTTTATCATTACTGCTTGACTGAATTGATAACATGTTAACCTGTGCTTTATTGTTCCACTGAATTAGCTACTCACTCCCACGTTACGGGACGGTGTTCTGGACACCCACCAGATTCTGTCTTAGATGCAGGTATCGACGAGACGCAGGAGGCTGAGCCTGATTACTATGATGATCAGGATGAGTTCTCCTACATACAGTTCTCTGGAGGCTTCGCTTAGGCCATTCAGATGACGGGGCTACAGGGTTTACCATTATAGTTGTACCATTTTTTTGGTATTTTGATTTTGAAAATAATACAAGTATATGGTGACTTAGTAAGGTGTTCATACTCTGGAGACTGATTGTGACGTTTTTGGCTTTATATACATCTTTCAGTCTTCCGCTTGTGTTTTATAACTTGATCTGGAGTATGAATTATTGTTTTGGGATAATCTCACTCATGATTATTGCACTAACACAGACAACATTCAATCATAAGCATTTATGTTACATAAGTGATGTTTTGGAACTCGGGTGTTGAGTTGCTACTCGACCCCCGATTTTCAGGGCATTACAACTTGGTATCAAAGCATGATTTGGATTAAACCGGACCTGCGTTATTGTAACGCCCTGAAAATCGGGGGTCGAACATAAACTCAACTCCCGAGTTCCAGAACATCACTTATGCAACAAAATGAATGATGTTTGAATGTTGACTGAATTCGTGCATTGAACATGAGTGAGATTAAGCCAAAACAGCATATCATACTCCAGAGACAGTTAAATTTACAAGTGGAAGACTGTGATAGATAGATAAAATATATAACTTATGATGAGTCTCCAGAGTGTGATAACATTACCAGGTTAAATAAATACAAGTGCAGTTCTAAAATGTACCAAATGTGAGGAAGTGTAATGCCTCCTATCCCATGTACCATAGCCCCGTCAATACAATATCAGGTCTTCATTGACCTGCCAGAGAGATACAGATAGGAGAACTCCTCCTATCATCATAGAAGTAGTCCGGCTCTGCTTCACAAGCATCGCCATCACCTGAAACTCAACAAATCTGGTTGGTGTGTACAACACCATCCCGTAACGTGGGAGTGAGTGATCAACTCAGTGGAACAGTAAAGCATAGGTTAACATGTTATCAATTCAATCAAGCAGTAATGATAAAGCAGTACAAATCAAACATTTCTAACTACTCTTGTTAAGTGCGAAAATGAAATGACATGATGCTATATGCCCTTGCCAAACCACCCTCAAGCGACATCATCTTACGTTCGCGAATGCTTAACTCCCTCAGTGCGCCACATCTACAAAGCACATGCGGTGCGATGATGCTCATGATTACCAAGTTTTTATTAGTCCATTTCAACCAGCAATATTGGGAAACTAAGGTACCTCCCTTGTATCATTCCCAAACATGATCCATTCTAGGGTCGTCAATCCTAGCTAATCTCATACGATATTATAGTTTGAGAAGCGTAGTGAAGGCATCGCAAAGGGCTCGTCACCCGTCAGCGCGGATACAGATCTCACCGTATGCGGCTCAATTGCTGGCCGTCAGCTCGAGTACAGGTCTCACCATACTCGGCTCAATCACTAGCCGTCAGCTCGAGTACAGGTCTCACCGTACTCGTCTCAACTCACACTCTAGTTGCTGTGAAAGACTCGTCGCCAATCACAGACCCTTGGAGTGTACTCGATGATACTACAGAGGACTCGTCGCCCGTCAGCACGAGTACAGATCTCACCGTACTCGGCTCTCGCCGAAGTATCGACAGCTCGAATACAGTGTCCCATACCACCGTATTCGGCTCACGAATTTGGTTGCGCAATGGTCACTACGGGGAGGCACATGGCCCCAGCGTAGGCCGACAGCTCGACCACGGTGTCCCATACCACCATGCCCGGCTCATGCGTCTTAGCGGATCGAGGTACCATGGTTAAAAGGGGTTTCACTGGTAAGTTTGGTACCCTAGGTTCAAGCAGTAGCGTCCAAACAGGGTGAACATGCATAAGGCAGATCGGGTTACTTGACGAGCTCGACTAGCACGATTGCCCGTTGAGCTGTACGACATGAAGTGCATAAACAACTTCGTGTGGCCTAGCCACTGCCGACAGGCAACGCACGACTCGAGTTCGTCGAACACATCCCACGTGTCAAATGAATCTCAGCCACGAGTTCAATCCCGTTACCGATTGCCTGGGCCATAATCATAGCCCCAAACACAATCAATTGCAGATAGATAAAGCAGTAATGGATCAAAATTCAACTCATACAATCAAGATCTGGTATTATCCATTTAGGGCTGTCAGGGCTGTTGCACGCACTTGTTGCTCCACTCCCCCATCACCCATGACGGATCATACAACGTAAATTACATAGTTAAAATCATAAAGCAGTTGAGCATGTTATGAATCACAACACAAGCATGCGTTTGTACATGTTCAATTCCTAATCACACCACTATCAAAGGAGATCATACACATAGTTAGAAGAGGTTGAGAATCATATCTCAACACCCTTATACATTACAATTTGCTAACTACTACTCATTCAGACATTTCAAGAAACACTTAAACAAACATACATCAACATACATGACATATGTCGATCACATAGGCATTAGGCTAAATCTTTCACTAGGGAGTTGCCCTAATCATAACACGCGTACACCCACGACGGATAGTCATGGCAAGCAGGAATCCAAGTTCCATATTCATTCAGCCATTTCCACAAACACTTAGGCCACACATTTTAGCCTATATAGTGTATATTGGCCGTGGCGTGATTTAGGGCAAATCCTTTCGTCAAAGGGGTATCGCCAATACATCAATCATGAATCCATGACAACTAGTCATGGCAAGCACGAATGAGAATTCTATACTCATTCAGTCATTTTCACAAACACTTAAAATACACTATTACAACATACATGACGTATGTTAGCAAAATACGTGTTAGGGCTAACCTTTTGCCAAGTGAGTATTTTATCCATGTATAGCATAATCATACATCAAATAATCATGACAATTGCATTTCCAAAAATTACACATATACGGTATTTCTAGAATACACAATTTCAACATACGTAACATTTACAAGCGAACATGTATTACGGCGATTCCTTTCGCCAAACTAGTATTTTATCCATATATTATATAATCTACATTAAATAAACATGTCAAACATTTTTCCAAAAAAAATACGTATACGGTATTTCTACGTATACCTAGAGTATGTGAAATTCCATATTCTACAACGTTAATCGAAATAGGAAACGGAAAGCACTTTGTACATGTGCAATTGCATGCAGATCATGAATCTATCATTATCTGACATTGAAAGCGTTGAAAACCATAACCTATACACCTAAAGTCTGCACCTTTTGTCGTAGAATCGTAACGGAGTTGATAGGTTCGCTAAGCTTCCGTATTCGGCAGTTTGGCAACCTAGAGAACGAAATAGGTTAGCTATTTCACAACCTACAACAGTCTAAACCCCAAAACAGATTAGGGTTAGGGTTTCTTACCTAGAAACGACGCCGGAAATGCCGGAAAAGCGTCAAGAAAGGGATGGTGCAGCCCGTGTGGTGGCAGGGAACGACGGCAGGGAGATTCTCCCACTTCTCCCTCACTTTCTCTCTCTTTTCCCTCTCTCAATTCCAAATTCGTATGGCTGCCATGAGAGAGGGTTTAAGGTCCTTATATAGTCTCAAAACTCACCGAAATGGACTCCTGTTCAAAGGTTACTGCTAATATAGGTATTTCGTCACTTTTCCAGCTCAAAAGAGAGGTTCTGGTGGCCCTCCTTGAGCCAAACGTCAGACTTAAGCTCACCACACATGGATCTATGAGGGATTACGTTTTCGACTCGATCGGATTCCCAGATCGCACGTGGCGGACGACTTTCAGTTCAACGGTCAGTGGGCCACGATCCGAAATTCCAAGTACATGTAAATGTTCCTGAAATTTTTCCTAATCCGAGGGTGTAATTTGGTCTGATTCTGACGGTCTGGTTGCTTAATACTGATGCGCAAGCGAATGGTGCCAGATCACTATTCCAGATATTTTAATTTCAAAGGGAATAGTGTTTTTCACACTCCCTCGCTCCGGATCGAAACGAATGGCCGTGGGACATCGGCTGGATCTGATTTTTGAGATGATTGTCAAGCCCAGTGAGGCGGTCCTAGTTCCTTAGCTTCGTGTTAATCGGACTCCCGATGTGCGGTCTAGACCTAATACGAAGTTTCGTTTCATTCCCGAGAGCTGACGGGAAATGAGTTTGGTTCTAAACTTTAGGGAAACCTAGAGTCACTGATTTTGCAAGTTTTGGGTCTTGCAGATCGTATTTAAAGCGATCCCAACGGATTTCATGGCTAATCGAGTTTTGCACTTAGTTAACTTTGTTAAATTTCTAAAGGATTTAATCCTAATTGTTTTCTGGTTGACATGGTACTTAGGCCTTTGCAGTTTGTATATAAAGTGATCCAAGTTTTCCTACTTAGCTAGTTTAAGATAGTGTCTAGGGCGAAAGTGCTTTGAAAAAAATTGAAAGCACAAGGTAGTGAAGGGTGGGATTTGTGAAGAAAATGGTTTAAGACGGGATTTGAGGCTTTGAATTGAGCGTTTGAAAAGTTAATCAGGTGTTAAGATTGACCCAATGCCTAAGGATGTCTAATCCCAGGTTGGCAAAAATCCGGGATGTTACAGTTATGGTCACACAACGTACCCTGTCGCATTTCGACTTAGGTGGGTGCGAGAAAAACGTAGAAATAGTCATTGGTATCCCGATTTCGCCAATTGGCGAAGTTCACTGAAATTGGCCGTTTTATTTGAGGCTGTACTCAGCCGTGATGGCATGAGTTGACCCCAAAACACTTTTAGACCGTCAAACAACGGGTTTAGATCACAACTCACCCCATACCAACCGTTAGAAATCGGTAAATACATATATGTATCAGAAACTTCACGAAACGACTCAAAACGGAGTCGGGGGCCTACCCACACTATTCCAGAGGAACCCAGGGTGAGACCCAGACTTTTTTGGGGCCTAGGGGGCAGGAGGTCCTCGCCTAAATGGCGAGGCCTCGTTGGTTTGTCCAGGGAGTGGCGAGGCCTCACCGATTAACGAGCTCGCCCGGGCGGGCCACTCGGGCCGATCGTCTTTGGGGCCTAGGGTGGCCCACTGGTACATGGGTTTTCAATTAAAACCTTTTCTAAGTCGCCCCTCCTTCACAAAACACACCTCCAAGCTCTCCCTTTCCTTCAAAATTTCTGTTTTATCTCTCAAACCTCCCCTTCAATCACCCAATCCGACAATTTCTGCCACAACCCACTCACCTCTATCGTTTACAACATGACCTACCCTTCTACCCTCTCTGTTTTCTCTCATTTAAGCTCTTACATCCCTCATTTGGGGCTCAAAATCGTGTAAGCTCTCAACCCATTCCATCTCTTCATTTTCTTTCTTCAATCCCAATCTTTTGGGCCTGTACGACCTCTGTTAAGGCTCAAATTCGTGGAGAACCAAAAGCTCCAGCCCCTATTCCCCCTTATCTTCACTTTCTATGGCCTTCTTTAAGTTCATTGCAGCCATTTTCTCGATTTCCACCGTCCTCTCTCTCATGGGAAAGAGGAAGGGGACTGTGGATGAGGTCGGGCCTAGTCGCCCTACGCGTTCAAGGAGGCCAAGAGGCGCCGCCGCTAGCACAAGCGCCGCTCGGGAGTTTCGAACGAAGTAGGATCTTGATCCCCGGGCTCTTGCTGGAAGGGCTCTGATGGCGGAGCTGTCTCATGGAGTTTATGAGGGCCGTAGGGTCCTTTTTGAAGCTCAAGTGGATGGGCGGCTCTTTGGAGAATATCTGTTGTTCGAGTTCCTGGAAGGGCCTCATTGGGGTCCACTATTTAATGGCGGGTCTCGCGCCAATGCGAGCACTGTCCGAGCTTTCTATGCCAACATTCATGAGCCTACGCTTGAACTGTTGCAGTTCCAGATCCCATGTCACGCTCCAAACCCAGAAATCGGATTCGCAGGAATCACGATCGCTGAATTCGGTGCCGACAGCCTCCGTAGTACCCCATTCTCGGCTCCTAGCGCCCATACGCCAGATTCCGATCCTGGAATCCTACAAGGAGGATTTTTTTTTTCCAATGTACATTTAACTCAAAATAGCATAACCACAAGATTACCCAATTCACAAAGGCAACATCATCATCACATATCCACTAATATAATCAGTTGAGTACAATGCTGAAAGGGAAAATACATAATATCAAAAATCAAGCTCCAGAAGGCTGTTGTACGCTCCAAGCTCGACACTGCTGCAACCTAACATTACCTGCACGCATCTATCGTGCATAAGCTTATAGAAAGCTTAGAGGATGGTGTAAGTGTGTGCACAAGGTAAGTGTCAAGTATTCAACACAATGCCATCATCATACAGGACCGAAAATACTAGTAATCCATAAATGGTACAATATCGAAATAAACAGAATCACTAACAGGATCATGAGTTACCAGAGTAAGTAGAAATACTGACAAGAGTAGGAATTATCAGAGTAAACATAAATACTGGCAAGATCATAAATTATACGATAACAGAGTAAGCGGAAATACGGACAAGTCCATGAATAAATCAATATCAGAATACGCAATATAGAATAGCTATGCAGATGATGAGTCATAAAGAGCCAATTATCAAATGCCGAGGGTGTGATGCAGTGTGTAATTCCTGATGAGTCCACGATTAGCGTCAATCGTATCTAGACAATATAAACACAGAAACACAGTAACTCAAAATACCATATGCCTTGGATGTAATGCCATATGCAGTGCGAATGGAATGACCATGCCGGAGTGTGAAGTTGGGATGATAGTACGTAGTATCGCAGGCTATGGGGTTCATCACAAGGGACTTCTATCCAAACCAGTCTCATACCTAAATTTGGATAGTCAGACTCAATGTGGTAAACTCCTGATCTCAGGTAAGTCGCGCCCCCAACCGAAATCCTGACTATGCGAAGGTACACGTAACAAATAGTTGCGCACCACCAGCCCGAGTGGATAGTGAATGAATGAATGAATGAGTATGCAAATCCTGCTCAATAAATCCACATATCAGTACGGTTCCTCTCTGGGAAATCACCGGGGTCTATTACACTCCAAACCAGATTGCCGCCCCATCGCACGCAACAAGGTGAGTGGAAGAGACCTTACTATCCGCCTGCCAATATCGGGCCCGGCTCGTCGATAGCGGACCCATTCCTCGAGCTTGTCAGACTCAGCCTAGCATTGCCCCCTCCTCTCGGGCAGGTAAGGCCGTACCCCCTTCCAACCGACCACGACACAGTGGGAGACGCGGCCTAACGGTATATGACCCTCATGCGCTCATGCATCCACTCGGTCTAGACGTTGGAGCAACCTCTGGAACCAAGAGGGTTTAGGGACTTTCACCCAGGGATATCTATAGCACCCCATGTAGAACAGATTTCCGATGTCCCATCTGGCCATCCACGATATGCCTGTGGAGGCTACGGCCCTAATGTCGCTAGGGCACACAATGCAAGATGCATGAGCCATACAATCCAGTCATGCATCAATCATCTGCATACCGTGCGCTCATGTGAGATAACCTCTGCCTATCAGGAAGTCTCATAACAATCTGCCTAATGACATATGCAATGGTCAACCACATCTCATAACAAACATGCAGATGATGCGTATGGGCATGTATCATGATGTTATACAGTCACATACTCATAATCGGTATCAATAACCGGTATCGACAATCAGCCTCGACCATGTGGACATTTAACCAACATTGCCCCCAAAGAATGGCTCACACAAATCCAAACATATAATGGGCCCACGGCCTCACCCAAAGGCCTAATATACAACACAATGGGCCTTACTTAAGGGCCATACATACACAAAGGGTGGGCCCTGCTCATGGGCTTTAAATACGTGACATGCGGACCCTACACATGGGTCTCGAATACATTAAATGGGTCATGCATCATGGGCCTAATACATATCACAATGGGCCTTGCCCATAGGCCACGAATACATCACAGTGGGCCCCAACTATGGGTCGCATATACATCATATAGGTCTCAACAATCGGCCTCGACCTCAACAATCGAATTGACACTCGGAATTGGCCTAGATACGCGGCCTCGACAATCGGAATCAGCCTCGATACTTAGCCTCAACAATCAGAATTGGAATATACAATCGGCCTCGACAAATCGAAATCATCGGAATTGGCCTTGATACTCGAAATCGATCGATAATCAAAATCGGTAAATCGGTCACATCAATCGGAATAAGCAATCAGTCAGACAATCGCACCGATCGACAGTCAGAATCGGCAAATCGGTCATGTCAATCGGAATCGGCAATCGGTCACGTCAATCGGAATCGGCAAGCGGTCAAGATAATCAGAATCAGCAAATCGGTCATGACAATCGCACCGATCGATAGTCAGAATCGGCAAATCGTTCACGTTAATCGAAATAGATGATCGGTCAAGGTAATCAAAATAAGCAAATCGGTCATGACAATCGCACCGATCGATAATCAGAATCAGCAAATCGGTCGCGACAATCGCACCGATCGATAATCAGAATCAGCAAATTGGTCACGACAATCGGAATCGACATATAAACAAAACGGGGTCCATAGACGATTAACGGATCAACTATGACATAAAGATTAGCACTCGGCCGTGGTTATATCAAATCCGATAACACAGAGCCATCTATCTACGGTGAATGGGGCCCACTTATTTGGGTTAACCCATTGAGGGAATGATGAGAATGGGCCTAACAAGGCCTAAGGGGAGGTTACAATGTGGACATCCAACCATCATTGCCCATAATGTGGACATTCAACCAACTTCGCTTCCAAGTAGTGGCCGTCATAAACATCATTGCATACATCATGGTGGAATCTCACATCGCAATGGGCCTCATATACATCACATTCGACCCACATAAAGGCCTCACATACATCTCAATGGGCCTCATACCTTGGCCTCATGCATATCAAAGCCGGTCGCATCCCATGGGTCAGAAATACATAACAATGGGCCACGTCATATGGCCCATGAAAACACAATAGGTGGACCTTGCACATGGGCCTAAAATACATAACATTGGCCTCATCGCACGGGCCTCAAATACAAAACAACGGGCCACACCATATGTAACACGTACATCATGGTAGGCCCCATGATCCGGACAGTCTAGTCGATCCAGATGGCTAGGCGGTTTGGATACAACACGTACCTCAAGGTTGGCCACACTTCCAAAGGACGGATAACAGAGATATACAGTACCTGCATCAATGGTAGGCCCCACATGGCACCGTCTAGCAATGGACGGTGTGAACACAGAATACATATATCAAAGTGGGCCGTATTGCATAAGATGGATGGCGTGGATAACAATTGTATCACGGTGGATCTCAGATTGACGGTACGATGAAACACATATATCATGGTGCAGGTCACACACATCATCCAGATGGATGGTGTGGTGATAAAACATATACATCAAGGTGGGTCCCACTACCCTACACGTGTCACACCTGTGGGGTGGGCTCACCCCTAAACAGATGGACAGCATGAATAATACACATATATTGTGGTGGGGTCCATCAGATGGATGGTCAGGACGATCAGACCCCAGTGTCGACGTAAGTACGGTTGGCCCACCGTCCTCAAATCGGATGGACTGCGTTGGTGAAACACATGAGTCACGGTGGATATCCATCGTCTAATGTCTTGACGGTGTGATTGCAACATATGCATTGAGGTGAGGTTCCACTGTCCTGGCATATGGACGGTATGGATACAACATAGCATCAGGGTGGGGCCGTACCTGGCATGCCAGACCCACATGATGTTTTTATAATATAGAAAATATTATATTATATTATAATATATATCATATATGATGTATACGGGGAATGTCAGCGCCCAGCGTCCAGAGACGCTGGACGGACGACTGATGGTGGCCCCATAGGTATGGACAGTTTGGATGGAAAATATATACATGAAGGTGGGGTCCACGTCCACTGGGTGGACGGTAGGGATATAACATATACCTCATGTAAGTCCCCACACACGTGGCCCACACACGAACAGCGTACCCTACATGGCACCGTCCAGATGGACGGTGCTGATGTAGAATACATGCAATGATGGTGGGTCCCACGTGGGGCTCACCAGATATAATGTAATATATATGGTATTATATAATATATAATATATAATATACTTCATATGGTCTAGCGTCCAGGCCATGGTGTTTCAAATCTGAACAGACGGTGTGGATTATCCACATCCATGACGGTGGCAGCAGTGCACCGTCAACTCACTCCACCACCGTCCAGATGATCTGGACGGTGGATGAAACGCATGCATTAGATGATCCCACCGTCACACGTGGACGGTGCGGACAATACATACAGCGGATGGGTCTCACCGTCCCATGCACTGGATGGTGCTGGACGGTAAGGATAGAACACATACATCAAGCAGGCTCCACGGCTGCTGGGCAGCGTGGATAGAACACAATATGGTGGGTCCGTCGGATGTTGGACAGTTGTCCAGCAGCATCCCACTGACGGACGGCCCTGCTGGCCACGCTCAGGGTGAGCAGACTGATGGATGGCGAGGATATAGGATGCATACATCACGGTAGGGTCCACATGTGGGGTCCACCCAGGTGGCTACAAGGCTGGGATCCAGCTAGTATTTGGATTTTTCCCGCACATCAAGTCCAGTGTGATCACTGGACATCCAGCAACTTGGACAGCAAGGGCATCCTTGCTGTTGGACAGTCCAACCATCACACATATTCATCAAGTGGGCCAGCAAAACATGGAAGAGAGAGAGAGAGAGAGAGAGAGAGAGAGAGAGAGAGAGAGAGAGAGAGAGAGAGAGAGAGAGAGAGAGAGAGAGAGAAGCACCCACCTTCAAAACTACTCCTCCTTCCGCACTAGGGCAATCTACCTCCAAGGAGAAAGAATCAATGGTTGAGATTGGATTTTAATGGTTGGATGATGGGGTATGAAGCTTCATGGTGGGTGAAAAATGGAGGGAAGCTTGGACGTGAGTTGCTCTCATGGAGCTTGGGAGAAATGAGAGAGAAATGAGGAAGAGAGAGAGAGGTGATAGGTGAGAGATGTGAGTGATGGATAGGTGTACTTGATGGGTGGAGAGAGAGTGTGTTGACTTTAGGGGGTTGTTTGGGGATGAGTGTTTGTACTTGACATGATGGGATGGAGTACTTGACACTTGACGCGATTGATGGGACATTCTCTTGGGATTGCAACGCGCGACGTTTCCCTGGAACTGAACGCGGACCCACATCTCCTGCCTCGAGTATCGTCTCGGCACGTAATACATGGCGTCGAAACCGCGGCGACGGCACGGTCGGCAAGGTATAGGTTTCGGGTCGAGTCGACTTTGGCATGCAAGAATCGTCTTAGGATCGTGCGCAACGTTGGCTTTAGGTCGAGGATTGCTGGAATTCGACCGGAAGGATCGCGGAAGCCTTTGGAACAGTACGGACTAGGATATGGGTCTTACATCCCATGTAGAAGGGTTCGGTTGGCCACAATTGATGTTAGATTGATATCTCGACTTCTGAATGTACTCCTTGGCGAGGTGCATGCTAGTGAGTTGAATCTGTGGAGTGCACGTGAAAGGGATAGCCGCACACGTTTCCTTTGTGGTGGCCGATCAGTCCAGTAGCAGCCGAACAAAAGTCTTCTAACGACCGATATGTCTGACGACTTCCATTTACTCCATCACGTCTTCACATTCAATGTCTACCCCAGGTGGAGCAATCGCAGCGAGTGTACGTACCTCATGGTAGATTCCTATATCAAGTGGGGCAGAGAGCGAACCTTTGCATGCCTACGTTCATGTTGCGACAGATAATTAATACTGCACGCTCTGCTAGAAGGATTGATTCTCTCCCCTTCGGCTGACTCATATGCAAGATTGCACGTGAGTTTGGTTACAGTCTTGGGGTAGAGATGCCAGTGCCGGTTCATCACATCGACGAGACTACCCTCAACCAGATGGGAATCAGGCCATGGCAATGCCAACCTCGACTTAAGGAGAGCGATGATGAGACGGAGAGCGAGGAAGAAGATGGAGTTGAGATAGAAGAGGAGGAACAGGAAGAAAAAGAAGAGGAAGAGGAGGCACAAGATACAGAGGAGAGCTCACCGCCTACGGCACCAGAGCAGGACGCTGATCAAGCTACTAGGGATGCTCGTATAGCCCGACTGGAGGAGGATCATGCTGCCCTACGACAGGGTCAGGCTATCCTACGTCAGGACATTATGGATCTACGGGACCTCGTGAAACATCAGTACAAGAAGGTGACTCGCACGTTGAAGTCTATCCTATGCTGCTTGCAGGATAAGGGTGCCCCTCCTTCATCGCCGGACTCGGATGCCTAGTCATCCATACTGTTGTCTTGTAGTTTGCTTTGGTTACCGCCTCTGGATGTTTATGTTTTCATGTTTATGGGTGTAGTAGTTGGTGGAATGTTTTAGATGTTTGAAGCCTTGGTTGTATTAGCTCACATGCATCTTCTGTCATGATTCATGTAACTCTATATTCCATGTATTGTGACAATTTTGGTAAATGAAATGCATGCAGCCTCTTTTGCTACGAAGTGTGTGGAATGCTTAAGTGATTGTGTATTGTGTTGCTATGCTTCATCTCACATGCGTTGCACCCTATGTTGTATAGGGCATGCCACGGAAATATACGCGGAGCACGGCACACCTCGCACTCACTGATACGATGGACCAAGCTCCTTCCCACAGAGATGGTCGTGCGGACCCTAGTTTGGGCTCGGATCATGAGACTATACCTGCATCTCAGCCTTCCACTGGTCCTACAGCTGGACTACCACCATATATGCCACCGGTTCGGGAGCAAAACCGTGCTTCTTCCTCGACGCAGTACGTGCCTCAGCCTGCCCTGCCTACTGATAGGTTTGAGCAGATGATGATGTTGATGCAGCAGCAGCACCAGCAGCTCTTATCCACTATTGCAGGGGCCTTATCTCAGGATGGGAGTGCGACTCCACCTTCACCATCTCTACATCCTGCTGAGACTGCAGAGCCTTCTGCTCAGGCTGAGGATGTGCCTCCGCCTGCACCTGCTGCGTACCCTGCGGGGAATTTGGGTACTAATGGCCTTCTCGAGCGATTCCAGCGCTTGAGGCCTCCTACTTTTACGGATTCTCACAGACCCGATGAGGCTGAATATTGGCTAGACCGTATCTCCAAGACGCTACGGATGCTGCATTGTACCGAGTTAGAGCAGGTTGAGTTGGCCACCTTTATGTTCGAGGAGGCCAGTATGTGGTGGGATAGTGTCCTACGGATGGTCGCAGTTGGCTACGCATGGACTTGGGTAGCCTTCGAGTTTTGTTTCTACGAAAAGTACTACCCTCAGACCTACCGACATGAGAGGGAGAATGAGTTCTTGCGCCTTAGGTAGGGAGGCATGACAGTTACCAAGTACGAGCATCGATTTACTTAGTTGGGCAGATACGTCCCTACGATACTTGCTTACGAGCAGATGCGGATACGACGTTTTTCTGAGGGCTTGTGAACTGACATTCGGTCGAAGATGTGCTGTGTCAGCATACCCTCCTATGTCGAGCTGGTACATATGTCTATGCAGGTAGAGCAGGATGTTGAGCGACTGACATGCTCTCGTGGCCCTATAGTTCCTAGGCCACGACGAGATATCCAGAGCAGGTCATTCCTCGGCAAGAGGCCTCGTATTGACTCTCCTCCTAGGATTGCGGCGCCAGTAGTTCCGATGAGGCGCTCAGGTGTGACCTGTTCTTACTGCGGGAAACAGGGTCACCCTGCAGAGAGTAGCTTTGCACGAATGAGAGACAGCAGGTTTGCACCACCGCAAAGGATTGATCGTTCTCGCCCTCAGGCTTTATCGGCTCCACCACTATGGACTGCACCTGCACATATATCCTTCAGACCACCTGCACCTCGTTTTAGGCCGCCACAGCGACCTATGGTGCCTCAGCCCAACCGACCACAACAGGCACGTGTTCATGCGCTCACAGCAGAAGAGCCAGAGACAACACCTATGGCCTTCGAGATCACTGCGCATGTTCAAGGTACTCCTGTCTTTTTATTGGTGGACACTGGGTCCACTACCTCCATCATTTCAGGTGTGGCAGTTAAGCGTCTAGCTTTACATACTACTCTCATGAAGGGCGTGAAACTCACTACTGCTACTAGGACTTTTTCGGATATCATACGGGTGTGTGAGGGTTGCTCCGTATATTTGGGTAGTAGGATAGTATTCGTTGACCTCATTGTCGCTCCCCTATGGCACTACGACATTATCCTCGGTATGGACTGGGTCATCGAGATGAAGGCAGAGATTGATTGCGATAATCGGGTCGTAACAACCAGCGGACCGGACAGCACGGTCTTTACTTTTTCAGTACAGGTTAGTTGGACATGTCGTGTTGGATGCTACGCCGCTTTACTTGAGCATGTTGATGGGCCGACGTTAGGAGACATGCCAGTAGTTTGGAAATTTGAGGATGTGTTCAGGACGATCCCTTGATTACCTCCTCGGTGCGAGATCGATTTTACTATTGATCTTGTGCCCAGTGCGACCCCCATTTCATTACCTATGTACCGGATGCCTCCATGTGAGATGGAAGAGCTGAGGAAATAGATTGACGGACTGGTAGAGAAGAGCTTCATATGACCCAGTGTGTCTCCTTGGGAAGCACCTGTGTTGTTTGTCAAGAAGAAGGACGGGTCACTACGGTTATGTATTGATTACTGCAGGTTGAACCAGTTGACTGTAAAGAATAAATATCCTTTGCCTAAGATAGGAGACCTGTTTGATCAGTTGAAGGGGGCAAATTATTTTTCGAAGATAGATTTACAGTCAAGGTATCATCAATTGCGCATCAGGGATGAAGACGTGTAGAAAACGGCCTTCAGGACTAGTTTTGGGCATTACGAGTTCCTTGTAATGTCGTTCGGTCTTACGAATGCACCGGCCATGTTCATGGACTTGATGAACCGGGTATTTCGGTCATTTCTATACTGGTTCGTCATCATATTTATAGATGACATCCTGATATACTCCACGAGTAGGGAAGAGCACGAAGAACACTTATAAGCAATCCTAGATACTCTGAGGAAGCACCAGTTGTTCGCGCAGTATAAGAAGTGCAACTTCTGGCAGGAGGAAGTTAAGTTCCTGGGACATGTGGTATCCAAGGAAGGGATAGCGGTGGACCTCGCTAAGGTAGCCACCGTTCAAGATTGGAAGCAGTCTGGCTCGGTTACTGAGGTGAGGAGTTTTCTGTGCCTGGCAGGCTATTACCGACGATTTATTTGAGACTTCTCGAAGATAGCCAGACCATTGTCTCCGTTGACAAGGAAGGATCTGAAGTTCGCCTGGAATGAGAAGGCGGAAGCAGTTTTTCAATAGCTGAAGGACAGACTGATGTCCGCCCCTGTGCTAGTATTGCCAGAGCAAGGGGTTAAGTACACTATCCCCTACCATCTCGCAAATGGATGGAGACCTTGAAGGACTTCAAGTTCGAGGTTTCCTACCATCCTGGCAAGGCCAACCTTGTGGCAGACGCGTTGAGCCGCAAGAAGGTGATCATATTTGCAGCTCCGCTGATGATAGTAGAGTGGGATATGTTGGAGTTCGTGAGAGACTTTGAGCAGAAACTCACAGTGGAGAAACCGTTTGAGTGTGTCGCACACGTTCGGGTGTGGCCACTTATTGATGACCGGATTATCGAGGCCTAGAAGGGTGACGAGCGGTTGTCTGAACTTCGAGAGCAAGCTAGCGATGATGTGGACTCTGAGTGAAGAGTTGGCACAAATGGGGGCCTACGATACTGTGGACGCCTATGCATCCCAGATATTCAGGACTTAAGACAGGAGCTTCTCGAGACTGCCCATATATCGAAGCTTGCGATGCATTCTGGTAGCACGAAGATGTATTAGGATATGAATAAGTCGTATTGGTGGGACAATATGAAGGTTCATATAGCAGAGTATGTTTCCCATTGTCTCACGTGTCAGCAGGTCAAGGCCGAGCATCGCCGACCTCCTGGACTCCTTCAGCCCATGCCCATAGCTGAATGGAAGTAGGACTTCATCTCTATGGACTTCATCTCGGGGCTACCGAAGACGAGAAAGGGTTATGACTCTATTTGGGTGATTGTGGGCCGGTTAACCAGATCGGCTCATTTTCTCCCTATCAGAGTGACGAACTTTGCAGATGACTTGGTTAGGTTATACATTAAAGAAATAGTGTGTCTGCATGGAGTTCCCTTCGAGATTGTGTAGGACCGCAACACACGATTCACGTCTATCTTCTGGACTCGTATCCAGGAAGCGATGGGTGTGAAGTTGAAGTTCAGTACCGCGTTTCACCCTCAGACCGACGGGCAGACAGAACAAGTGAATCAGATTTTAAAAGATACGCTGCGGGCTTGTGTTTTGAATTTCAAGGACAGTTGGGATGATTGCCTCCCGTACGCAGAGTTCACCTACAACAAGAGTTTTCAGGCAAGTATTGGCATGGATCCTTACGAGGCCTTGTATGGGCGCCCTTGTAGAGCACAGCATTGTTGGGCAGAGGTTGGCGAGTGCAGTTTGGTTAGCCCAGAGTTAGTATAAGCGACCTAAAAGAAGATTGACATTATCAGGCGTTGACTTCTTACAGCACAGAGCAAACAAAAGAGTTATGCCGATACGAGGCGGCTACCACTTGAGTTTGAGGTTGGAGATCATGTATTCCTCAGAGTTTCCCTTATGAAGGGAGTCCTTCGGTTTGGGAAGAAGGGGAAGCTTACACCGCGGTTCATTGGCCCATTTCAGATACTTGATCGAGTGGGAGCGGTGGTGTAACATCCTGAATTTTTGCCAACCTGGGATTAGACGTCCTTAGGCAATGGGTCGATCCTAACACCTTATCAACTTGTCAAAACTCAATCCCAAAGGCTAAAATCGCTTGTGAACCCATTTCTATCATAAATCCCATCCTTCACCACCTTGCTCTTCAATCTTTCTAAGTACTTTCATCCTAGACACTAACTTAAACTAGCTAAGTAGTAAACTCGGATCACTTTATATACAAACTACAAAGGCCCAGGTACCACCTCAGACAGAAATCTTACAGGACTAAATCATTTGGAAATTAAGTGAGATTTAGCTAGTGTTAAACTAGAGTGCCTGTGAAAATAGCACCAATCACTTTAAATACGATCTGTAAGACCCAAAAGTTGTAGAATCATTGACGCTAGGTTACCCTAAAATCTAGGATCAATCTCATTACCCGGCTGCTCTCGGGAGCATCTCGAAACTTCGTATCGGATCTGGACCGCACGTCGGAAGTCCGATTAACACGAAGTTAAGGAACTAGGACCGCCTTACTGGGCTTGACAACCATCTCGGAAATCAAATCCAAATAGTGTCCCAGCGCTATTTGCTTGAGCTCGGAGTGAAGAGTGTGAGAAATGTGAAATTAATTAAAATAAAATATCTTGAATAGTAATCTGGCACCACTCGTTTGCGGATCAGTATCCAGACCGTCAGAATCAGACCAAATTACACCCTCGGATCAGGAGAAATTTCATACACATTTACATGTACTCGGAATCTCTAATCGAGATCTGCTGACCGTTGAACTGAAACTGGTCCGCCACGCGTGATCTGGAAATCCCACGGAAACGAAAACTTAATAGAACCTAGATCCATTGTCGGTGAGCTTAAGTCCGACCTTTGGCTCAAGGAGGCCCGCCAGAAGTCCTCCGTTGAGCTGAAACTGACCCGCTTTGGTTATAACCTAAGTATACTTTGACCTGGAGTCTGTTTCGGTGAGTTTTTAGGCTATATAAGGACCTTAAACCCTCTCTCATTGCAGCCATACGAATTTGAGAGAAACTCTAGAGAGAGAAGAGAGAAAAGAGAGAGAAAGTGTGGGAGCAGTGGGAGAATATCCCTGCCACTCTTCCCTGCCGCTATACGAATTCCACCACTTCATTCTTATCGCTTTCCCGGCGATTTCAGTGACGTTTCTAGGTAAGAAACCCTAACCCTAAGCTGATTTGGAGTTTTGATTGTTGTAGGTTATGAAATAGTTAACCTATTCCATTCTATAGGTCGCCAAACTGTCGAATACGAAAGCATAGCAAACCTATTGGATTCGTTACGATTCTACGATAAAAGGTGCGGACTTTAGATGTATAAGTTATGGTTTTAAACGCTTTCAATGTCAGATAATGATAGATTCATGATCTACATGCAATTGCACATGTACAAAGTGCTATCTGTTTTCCATTTCGATTAAAGATGAAAATATGGAATTCTACATACTCTAGGTATTTGTAGAAAGTACCGTATACGTACAAATTTTAGAAATGTGTTTGACATGATTAATTGTTGTATGAATATATTATATGCGGATAAATTACTTGTTTGGCGAAAGGACTCGCCCTAATACATGTTTTGCTTATATACATTATGTATGTTGAAAGTGTGTATTCTAGAATATACCGTATACGTATAAATTTTGGAGATGTATTTGCCATGATTATTTGTTGTATGAATATATTATACATGGATAAAATACTTGCCTGGCGAAAGGATAGCCCTAATACATGTTTTGCTAACATACACCATGTATGTTGTAATAATGTATTCTAAGTATTTGTGAAAATGACTGAATGAGTATAGAATTCTCATTCGTGCTCACCATGACTAATTGTCATGGATATATGATTGTTGTATTGGCGATCCCCCTTTGACGGAAGGACTTGCCCTAAATCATGACACGGCCAAAACACACTATACATGCTAAGATGTGTGGCCCAAGTGTTTGTGGAAATGACTGAATGAATATGGAACTTGGATTCCTGCTTGCCATGACTATCCGTCGTGGGTGTATGCGTGTTATGATTGGGGTAACTCCCTAGTGAAAGGATTTGGCCTTATACCTATGTGATCAACATATGTCATGTATGTTGATGCTGTATTTTAAAGTGTTTGTTGAAATGTCTGAATGAGTAGTAGTTAGTAAATTGTAATGTTTAAGGGTGTTGAGATATGATTCTCAACCTCTTTTAACTATGTGTATGATTTCCTTGGATAGTTGTGTGATTAGGAATTGAACATGTACAAACTCATGCTTGTGTTGTGCTTCATAACATGCTCAACTGCTTTTATGATTTTATCTATGTAATGCATATGTTTAAATTCATATTTACGCTGTATGATCCGTCATGGGTGATGGGGGAGTGGAGCAACGAATGCGTGCAACAGCCCTGGTAGCCCTAAACGGATAATACCAGACCTTGATTGTATGAGTTGAATCTTGATTCATTACTGCTTTATCTATCTGCAATTGATTGTGTTTGAGGCTATGATTATAGTCCAGACAATCGGTACCAGAGTTGAATTCGTGGCTGTGATTCATTTGCCACCTGAGATGTGTTTGACGAACTCGAGTCGTACTTCGGTTGGCGATAGTGGTTGGCCACAAGAAGTGCTCATGTGCTTCATATCGTTCAACTTGATGTGCGCTCGAGCTGGCCGAGCTCGTCAAGTAACCCGATCTGTCTTATGTATGTTCACCATGTTTGGACGCTTCTACTTGAACCTAGGGTACCAAACTTACCAGTGGAATCCATTTTAACCATGGTACCTCGATCCGCTAAGACTCATGAGCCGGGCATGGTGGTATGGGACACCGTGGTCGAGCTGTCAGCCTACGCTGGGGCCACGTGCCTCCCCATAGTGACCAGTGAGCAACCAGACTCGTGAGCCGATTATGGTGGTATGGGACACTATATTCGTGCTGTCGGCCTACATTGATAAGGTGATGGGGGAGCGGTGCAACCTTTCTGCGTAACAGCCCTGACAGCCCTTTGTAGTGACCTCGAGCATACTCTGAAGTCGCAATGAGCCTTAGGGTTTGCCGCGGTATATAGAGTATGAACTAGGCCTGTTTCTGTATTGTGATGAATCGTTTAAGAGGTGATGGGGGAGTAGTGTAACCTTTGTGTGTAACAGCCCTGCCAGCCTTTGCGGTGACCTAGAAAACACACCATCGTCTGATATTAACTAGGACTGACGACCCTAGAATGGATCATGTTTGGGAATGATACAAGGGAGGTACCTTAGTTTCCCAATCCTGCTTTTTGAAATGGACTAATTAAAAACTCGGTAATCATGCTCATCATGCATTGCATGTGCCTGGAAGATGTGGAGCACTGAGGGATGAAAGCATGCCGCGAACGTGAGATGGTGTCGCACGAGGGAGGGTGTGGTGAGGGCTTACATCATGACTGCATCCATACTTGCATTAATAAGAGTAGTTAGGAGTGTTTGATTGTACTTCTTTATCATTACTGCTTGACTGAGTCGACAACATGTTAACCTATGCTTTATTGTTCCACTGAGTTAGCTACTCACTCCCATGTTACGGGACGGTGTTCCGAACACCCACCAGACTTTGTCTGATTGCAGATGGCTACGCTACTCCGGAAGCAGAGCCGGACAACTACTATGATGTCGAGGAGGAGTTCTCCTACATGTAACTCTCTAACGGGTCTCTGAAGACCTGGTACTGTATTGACGGGGCTATGGTACTTGGGATAGAAGACATTACACTTACACATTGGTATATTTTAGAATTGTACTTGTAATTATTTTACCTAGTAATGTTATCACACTCTGGAGACTCACCACAGTTTTTTTTATATAATTTATATATCTATCACAGTCGTCCGCTTGCAATTTAACTGTCTCTGGAGTATGATATTATGTTTTGGCTTAATCTCGCTCATGTTCAATGCACTAATACAGACAACATTCAATCATCATTATCTATGTTGCATAAGTGATGTTCTTGAAACTCGAGAGTTGAGTTATGCTCGACCCTCGATTTTTCGAGATGTTAGAGTTGGTATCAGAGCATGATTTGGATTAAACCGGACCTGGGTTATGGTCACACGACGCACTCTGATGCACTCTGACTTAGGAGAGAGTGACGGAACATAGAAACAATTATAGGTATCCCGATTTCGCCAATTGGAGAAGTTCACTGAAAATGAACTCCGAAATCGAGTCTATATTCAACCATGGTCGCACGGGTCGACCTTAAAATATTCCCAAGCCATCTATAGATGGTTCTAGATTACAATCCACCTCATCCCAACCATTGAAAATCGGTAGAATACGGAATAAGCGTGATGATGATAACTACTCCGAATCCCCGGAGCTTCACTGGACTCCTCACAGAGACTTCTCGAGTCTACGAGAAAGGAAAGAAAAACATATAAATAAATTCTAATAAATTCAAAATTGATTAATGAATGACAAAAGAAAAAAAATGAGTTCACAACCCTTTGAATAGGGATACCAAGTAATGGGAAAGAAATCAGAAACAAACTACAACTAAAACTCCTAGGTTGTGATGTCTACTAGTGTGCAAGGTTCTCAGCCAAAAAAAGTAAGTGTCCTATTTGGCTTCACCAAACCGTCCTCCTAATTATTCCAGGCTCTTTTCACAATGAGCGTAACTCCTAAAGCTCGACAGATGAAGAGTAATAATAATAAAAAAAAACTACTATTTTAGTAAAACGAAATTGAAACAGGGAAATGACCGTCAATCGGAGGGTTTTTTTCGCAATTCCGGGCTACGCAACCCGGCATAGCGGGATTGGTTGGCTTCCGTAGCTCGTTCTACCCCAAATTCATATATTTTACGTCAGATAACTCTTTCCAGATTGCAATATACGTCCGATTTGACCCGAAACGACTCGAAACGGAGTCGGGGGGGCCATACGCGTCAATCCGGGGAGGAACCTAGTGGACCCAGGGTGCATTTGGCACCTTGGGAGGGTGGAGAACACCACCCAACCGCGGCAGCAGCACGACGGGCAAAGCGGACCGCGGTGGAACCGTGGTCACCGCGGTCGACCGCGGTCAGGTTGGCCCACTCGGGTTGGGCCGGTGCTGGTCGTGGTCGGCCTGACCCCTAGGTACGTGTGGTGTGTGCGAAATTGTCGGGAGACCCCTATTTCACGTCTTTTTGCCCCCTCTCTCTCAAACGCCCCTCCAATCTCTCTTTTCCTCCTATTCTTGCTATTTTCTCTTCAAATCGCCACTCCAATCGTCTCATTTCCCATTTTTGGTCATCAGCCACTCTCTTCCATCGTTTACAGTCACACCTACCTTCTACCCTTTCCGTTTCCCTCATTTGGACTCCCACACTCCCCATTTGAAGCTCAAAATCTGGCAAGCCCTCTAACCCATCCAATTCTTCATTTTCCTTTCTTTACTCCTTGTCAGTTGGGCCCCTACAAACCCTGATGAGAACCAAATCCGTGGAGAACCAAAACTCCAGCCCCTTTTCTCCCTTTAGGGTCCGTTCGGCCAAACTGCATTAGGTGAGTAAGGTGGATAGAATTGTATAAGTAATAATAAATGTATGTGTAGGTATGGTCCCTAGATTGGGTGTATCCCATGTTTTCCAATGCCATGTTTGGAATGTACGTAATTAAATGTAAATCCCAGAATTTTCTTTCAAATTACACTTAGAAATTCCCCATCGTGGGATATGGAAATTTCATCTCACACTTTCCAACCCAAGGCTCATTTTCTAAAGCATATAAAATTTATTTTGATCCCACCCACCCTCCTACCAACCATGTCACACCCAATCCCGGGGTAGGATTAGTAATGCGGTCCCATTTAATACAACTTAAGACCACTGGCCAAATAGTGTTGAAGTGATAAAGTCCCTTGATATACATGAACCCACCACCACTCTGATAGCTTAAGCTTTTAGAGTAAATGGTTGTTTGACAAATAGGCCCATAGAGTTTGGACCTAGAGCAGTGCGTTGACAGACCTGACAGTATAGAAAATCCAACCAATTAAGAATGTGAACTCTAGAACCCTTTAGTTGGTTTGAGCATATGTGAAGTGCTCGAGCGTAGCTACATTCATGTTCGAGCAACTCAATTCCAAATAAACAAACAAACAATTTCCTTTATTAAAAATGGTGTAAAATCATCTAGTGTATGAGAATAGACTTTGGATTATACCTAGAGGAAACTTATATATCCCTTGGATTTAATGTTAGGTCGGATCTATACACCCCTTAGAATCGCCTTCTCAAGGACTTAGTACAATCGGGAACACGGAGTAGAGAAACTACATATAAGCGAGGTACTCGCGGTCGGAATCGAATTCTCAATCCTAGTGTTGACCAATGAACTCTATGCTCTGATCAAGCAGAAGGTCGGGATCAACTAGAATTAAGAACTGATACGATACATTTTCTGTCCTCATGAGGCAGAAGATATATGTATCCGGCTCAGACCCACTATACAACTTTCCTTCCGTGTTGGCCGAACCACTTACAACCAAAAGTTTATAACTTTGCCTTTGAAAAGTATTAGGAGTATATAGCCGATAGAGACTTCATCTTTTAGGCCCAAGGAATTACCCAAATGGGCAACAAATAGTTAGGAATTAAGACCCAAGTCGCATGCCATGTCGGCATACATATTGTGGTTATGAACGTAGAAAGATAGCATGTCTATTAAGCTAGACATGATTAAATAGGATAAGTCTGGGCCGCGATAAAATCCCTTGGTAGAATTAGGCATCTTGCCACAAACTCACATCTGCCCTTGGAATCTACCACAACACCCATCCGTGATAGCCCCTTTCTATAATCCTAGGTACCAAGACCGATGTAGTGGGAGACCGCATCTCATTTCATGTCAAGGATAGGTCTTAAATTACACCTTGTTCCGATATATGGAGCAGGACATAAATCTTGAGCGTTGAGGGTGAAAATAAAAATTTTAAGGGGGGTAGAATATTATGAGCCCAAACTAGATAGGTCACCTAATACACCTCTTTAATCTGGGTGGCGCAGCGGAAACGTGGTGGACCCTACCCCACTGGCCCAGGATCGAAACGGTGCTCGTTGAATACGAACATTATAGAAGCCCTAGTAAGTTCTACTATGAGAAACCGTTTTAGGATGATCTAGTAAGATTTGATTCACCATTTCCTTGGACATAGATAATAATAAGGACTCTTTTAGACTAAGACCTAAAGGGCAACCCGAGAAATAGAAACGAACAATTTGAGCCTTTCAATGATGGACATTCCCTACATTTTTAGAGTGATCGGACTACGGAATTACTGAAATATACAATTGCGAAGCATTCGCGGCTTGATCCAATTCTCAATCCTGGACGACTACCAATGGACTCTCAGCTGACGAGCAGACGAACAGGATCCACCAGGATTCGGAAGGGATACGATGAGCTTCCTACACTGGCCCGGTAGATGATCGATGTATCGGGATCAAGTCCACCATAATGTCTCTCCGTGTTGGTCAAACAATGAAAACAGCTATCTTACACTAAATTGTTACGAATTGTCGTCAAGACTCCAAATAGGTACAGAAATAAATGGTAGCAAACCATCAAGGTATGAGAAATGGATAAAGAATTAAGTTTTAAGGGGGGTAGATTAAAATGAACCAACTGGTATATACCCTACCACGCGTAGAAACTTAGAATCAATAAGTCTTAGGCAAATGAAATAATAGAAATCTTCCCTTATTACCCTTAGCTAATTTCGGGGACGAAATTTCGTTTTAAGGGGAGTAGATTGTAACATCCCGGATTTTTGCCAACCTTGGATTAGACGTCCTTAGGCAATGGGTCGATCCTAACACCTTATCAACTTGTCAAAACTCAGTCCCAAAGGCTAAAATCGCTTGTGAACCCATTTCTTTCACAAATCCCATCCTTCACCACCTTGCTTTTCAATCTTTCTAAGTACTTTCATCCTAGACACTAACTTAAACTAGCTAAGTAGTAAACTCGGATCACTTTATATACAAACTACAAAGGCCCAGGTACCACCTCAGACAGAAATCTTACAGGACTAAATCCTTTGGAAATTAAGCGAGATTTAGCTAGTGTTAAACTAGAGTGCCTGTGAAAATAGCACCAATCACTTTAAATACGATCTGCAAGACCCAAAAGTTGTAGAATCATTGACGCTAGGTTACCCTAAAATCTAGGATCAATCTCATTACCCGGCTGCTCTCGGGAGCATCTCGAAAGTTCGTATCGGATCTAGACCGCACGTCGGAAGTCCGATTAACACGAAGATAAAGAACTAGGACCGCCTTGCTGGGCTTGACAACCATCTCGGAAATCAAATCCAAATAGTGTCTCAGCGCTATTTGCTTGAGCTCGGAGTGAAGAGTGTGAGAAATGTGAAATTAATTTAAAATAAAATATCTTGAATAGTAATCTGGCACCACTCGCTTGCGGATCAGTATTAAGCAACCAGACCGTCAGAATCAGACCAAATTACACCCTCGGATCAGGAGAAATTTCATACACATTTACATGTACTCGGAATCTCCGATCGAAATCCGCTGACCGTTGAACTGAAACTGGTCCGCCACGCGTGATCTGGAAATCCCACTGAAACGAAAACTTAATAGAATCTAGATCCATTGTCGGTGAGCTTAAGTCCGATATTTGGCTCAAGGAGGCCCGCCAGAAGTCCTCCGTTGAGCTGAAACTGACCCGCTTTGGTTATAACCTAAGTATACTTTGACCTGGAGTCTGTTTCGGTGAGTTTTTAGGATATATAAGGACCTTAAACCCTCTCTCATTGCAGCCATACGAATTTGAGAGAAACCCTAGAGAGAGAAAAGAAAAAAGAGAGAGAAAGTGTGGGAGCAGTGGGAGAATCTCCCTGCCACTCTTCCCTGCCGCTATACGAGTTCCACCACTTCATTCTTATCGCTTTCCCGTCGATTTCAGCGACGTTTCTAGGCAAGAAACCCTAACCCTAAGCTGATTTGGAGTTTTGATTGTTGTAGGTTATGAAATAGCTAACCTATTCCGTTCTATAGATCGCCAAACTGCCGAATACGAAAGCTTAGCAAACCTATTGGATTCGTTACGATTCTACGATAAAAGGTGCGGACTTTAGATGTATAAGTTATGGTTTTAAACGCTTTCAATGTCAGATAATGATAGATTCATGATCTACATGCAATTGCACATGTACAAAGTGCTATCTGTTTTCCATTTCGATTAAAGATGAAAATATGAAATTCTACATACTCTAGGTATTTGTAGAAAGTACTGTATACGTATAAATTTTAGAAATGTGTTTGACATGATTAATTGTTGTATGAATATATTATATGCGGATAAATTACTTGTTTGGCGAAAGGACTCGCCCTAATACATGTTTTGCTTATATACACTATGTCTGTTGAAAGTGTGTATTCTAGAATGTACCGTATACGTATAAATTTTGGAGATGTATTTGCCTTGATTATTTGTTGTATGAATATATTATACATGGATAAAATACTTGCCTGGCGAAAGGACAGCCCTAATACATGTTTTGCTAACATACACCATGTATGTTGTAATAGTGTATTCTAAGTGTTTGTGAAAATGACTGAATGAGTATAGAATTCTCATTCGTGCTCACCATGACTAATTGTCATGGATATATGATTGTTGTATTGGCGATCCCCCTTTGACGGAAGGACTTGCCCTAAATCATGACACGGCCAAAACACACTATACATGCTAAGATGTGTGGCCCAAGTGTTTGTGGAAATGACTGAATGAATATGGAACTTGGATTCCTGCTTACCAAGACTATCCGTCGTGGGTGTATGCGTGTTATGATTAGGGTAACTCCCTAGTGAAAGGATTTGGCCTTATACCTATGTGATCAACATATGTCATGTATGTTGATGCCTGTATTTTAAAGTGTTTGTTGAAATGTCTGAATGAGTAGTAGTTAGTAAATTGTAATGTTTAAGGGTGTTGAGATATGATTCTCAACCTCTTTTAACTATGTGTATGATTTCCTTGGATAGTTGTGTGATTAGGAATTGAACATGTACAAACTCATGCTTGTGTTGTGCTTCATAACATGCTCAACTGCTTTTATGATTTTATCTATGTAATGCATATGTTTAAATTCATATTTACATTGTATGATCCGTCATGGGTGATGGGGAGGTGGAGCAACGAATGCGTGTAACAGCCCTCACAACCCTAAACAGATAATACCAGACCTTGATTGTATGAGTTGAATCTTGATTCACTACTGCTTTATCTATCTGCAATTGATTGTGTTTGGGGTTATGATTATAGTCCAGACAATCGGTACCAGAGTTGAATTCGTGGCTGTGATTCATTTGCCACCTGAGATGTGTTCGACGAACTCGAGTCGTACTTCGGTTGGCCACACGAAGTGCTCATGCGCTTCATATCGTTCAACTTGATGTGAGCTCGAGCTAGCCGAGCTCGTCAAGTAACCCGATCTGTCTTATGTATGTTCACCATGTTTGGACGCCTCTGCTTGAACTTAGGGTACCAAACTTACCAGTGGAATCCCTTTTAACCATGGTACCTCGATCCGCTAAGACTCATGAGCCGGGCATGGTGGTATGGGACACCGTGGTCGAGCTGTCAGCCTACGCTGGGGCCACGTGCCTCTCCGTAGTGACCAGTGAGCAACCAGACTCGTGAGCCGATTATGGTGGTATGGGACACTATATTCGTGCTGTCGGCCTACATTGATAAGGTGATGGGGGAGCGGTGCAACCTTTGTGCGTAACAGCCCTGACAGCCCTTTGTAGTGACCTCGAGCATACTCTGAAGTCGCAATGAGCCTTAGGGTTTGCCGCGGTATATAGAGTATGAACTAGGCCTGTTTTTGTATTGTGATGAATCGTTTAAGAGGTGATGGGGGAGTAGTGTAACCTTTGTGTGTAACAGCCCTGCCAGCCTTTGCGGTGACCTAGAAAACACACCATCGTCTGATATTAACTAGGACTGACGACCCTAGAATGGATCATGTTTGGGAATGATACAAGGGAGGTACCTTAGTTTCCCAATCCTGCTTTTTGAAATGGACTAATTAAAAACTCAGTAATCATGCTCATCATGCATTGCATGTGCCTGGAAGATGTGGAGCACTGAGGGATGAAAGCATGCCGCGAACGTGAGATGGTGTCGCACGAGGGAGGGTGTGGTGAGGGCTTACATCATGACTGCATCCATACTTGCATTAATAAGAGTAGTTAGGAGTGTTTGATTGTACTTCTTTATCATTACTGCTTGACTGAGTCGACAACATGTTAACCTATGCTTTATTGTTCCACTGAGTTAGCTACTCACTCCCATGTTACGGGACGGTGTTCCGAACACCCACCAGACTTTGTCTGATTGCAGATGGCTACGCTACTCCGGAAGCAGAACCGGACAACTACTATGATGTCGAGGAGGAGTTCTCCTACATGTAACTCTCTGACGGGTCTCTGAAGACCTGATACTATATTGACGGGGCTATGGTACTTGGGATAGAAGACATTACACTTACACATTGGTATATTTTAGAATTGTACTTATAATTATTTAACCTAGTAATGTTATCATACTCTGGAGACTCACCACAGTTTTTTTTTATATAATTTATATATCTATCACAGTCGTCCGCTTGCAATTTAACTGTCTCTGGAGTATGATATTCTGTTTTGGCTTAATCTCGCTCATGTTCAATGCACTAATACAGACAACATTCAATCATCATTATCTATGTTGCATAAGTGATGTTCTGGAAACTCGAGAGTTGAGTTATGCTCGACCCTCGATTTTTCAGGATGTTACAGGTGGCATATCGTCTCGCTTTGCCCACACCACTGGTGGGCATGCACAACGTATTTCATGTATCTATGCTAAAGAAATACATCCTTGATCCTTCACACATCATCCATTGGGAGCATGTGCAGTTGAGCAAGGATGCTACATATGTACCGCGTCCGACGCGTATCTTAGACAGGAAGGAGCAAGTGTTGCGCAGTAAGGTGATTCCACTCGTGAAGGTACTATGGACGCATCATACAGAGGAGGAAGCTACCTGGGAGACAGAAGCCGACGTCAGAAAGAACTACCCTTAACTTCTCGAGGAGTACGAAAAGGTACTAATTTCGAGGATAATTTTTTTTTTAAAGGGGGTAGATTGTAATGACTCGGAAAATCCCGTACAAAGGCCCGAGTACCACCTCAGGCAGAAATCACTCAGGACCAAATCCTTTAGGAATTAGACAAAGTTAACTAAGTGCTAATCTAGATTAGCTATGAAATCTGCTTGATCTACTTTAAATACGATCTTGAAAAGGCCAAGCTATATGTCCTAGAGGGGGGGGGGTGAATAGGACTATGCCAAATTTAAAATAAAATCAGCGGAAATAGAATAAACCAATATCCTTACAATTATGAATCAATTCACAATGCTAAATTTAAATCACCTTGATAAATAAGTATTGAGAGATTGATACAAATTCAGTTCTAAGGACAACCTTACACCATAATAAACAAGGGCTTATGGTAGGACAACCTTATTTCTAGAACATCTTTTGGATCAAGGACTCAATTTTAATAGAAGTAAATAAAATAGCAAGGAATTGAAATTAAATGCAGAAGTATAGATCTAAATTATTACAACAATCCCCACACTTGCTTGAAAAGTAAATAGTTACAACATTCACATCCACTTGTACATTCCACACAATCGAATGATAAAAGATATAAAAATTAAGCAAGCATTCAATCCACAAGACAAAGAGTTATAGTGGTTCGCCTGTGTGTTCACCAACTGTCTTTCAATAACCACACAGAAAGCTACTCCACTCCTAATATCCTCACACAGGGGATATTAGCGTTCACTATCAAATAGGTTTTCACAGGTTCACCAAAAACCTTTACAATTATGTCTTTTTCACTTGGGCTTACACAATTCAAAAACCCCTCTTTTCTGAGTTTTCTGGTTCTCCTCAGATAACCAATACAATGAGATTTTTCTGGTTCAACCTCAAACAAAACCAGTACAATGAGATTTTTATGGCTTAACCTCAAACAAAACCAAAAGTAAATAAATTTTACAGAATTGTAAAATACCTGAATTTCTCCTTTTAGTAGCAGCCCGGTAGAACCAATCGGAGTAGATGATTGAATGTCAAAGTTCAATTTCCAATACTCACATTCATAAGGTTCTAAATTCTAATTGATTTTAGATCTAACTTGTTGGGCGTAGCTATATTTGATTTTGATTCCAAGAAGAAGGAATAAGTTAATTCCTCTTTTCAAATAAGATTGGAATATAGAAACAAAATCAAATTAAATAAGCTAGCAAAAAGGAATATTAAATAAGCACAATGTAGCTTAAAATAAACACAGACTTATCTCAGAGTGATCACTTGAAAATTCTTGAATTGAATCGAGTTGAAGTGTGAAAACTCTGAATTTCGTGTTCAATTTATAGAAGCAGAAATCGTTCCTACGACTGGTCTTAGAAACCTTCGACTGGTCGTAGCTCTAACAGATTTTTGAAATATTGAGCGCGATCTTTAAAAGTCGTTCCACGACTGGTCGTGAGTAGCCTACGACTGGTCGTGGGTCACCTACGACTGGTCGTGGATCACTACGACTGGTTGTAGGACCATAGATTACGTTGCTGGACTTTGAGTCGTAGCTCTACGACTGGTCGTGGACGAGTCGAAGCCACACCTACGACCGGTCGAAGGACCTCCAGGACTGGTCGTGGGCGCACCAAAAATTCTAAAAAATCTTCAACTACTTAGGACTGGTCGGGGAATTTCTTGGACTAGTCGAACCAATGCTAAGACTGGTCGAACAAGAGCTAGGACTCGTCATAGAATAGACCAAACTTATGTAAAATAAACTTTTGATTTATGTATCCAAAGTGACCTACTTAAAGGGTCAACCTAAGGTCATTCAACCTGAACCATGTCGTATGGACATTGAACTTCAACCATTCAACGAATGTAGATTTATTTGAACCATATCAGGCTTGAAATCTTGGACTTGTTGTAGCTTTAAATTTGAAATCTTCAGCAGCATAAAAACTACTTCATGTGTTGCTTATTAGTCTTAAAGTCATTTCTTGAGTTGTTTCTTAAGACTTGATCTTCAACAATGTAGCTTCTTGAGACTTCAACATTGTAACTTCTTGAACTTCAATAATGTAGCTTTCCGAGACTTCAACATTGTAGTGTTTATGCAGTGACACAGATAGATGTTTTGACACATCAAAATTTGACAACCAAAAGAGCATGAGACCATAGCACTTACAATCTCCCCCTTTGTCAAATTTGTGACAAAACACCCAAATAATAATACTTTCAATAAAATAGAGAATCATGCACAGTTATATAGATATGATAAGTTAATAAACTAGCATCATTCTCATTCGTCCCCATAACTACCCTTGAGAAGGTTAACTACCCTTGAGAAGGTTAACTCCCCCTGAGTAATAGGAGCACATCATAAAGATTAAATTCAAATAAAGCAAATAAAGCCAAAGCCTCCAAAACTTCTCCCCCTTTTTGTCACAACATGACAAAGGAAGAAGAGCAACATTAATAAGAGATGAATCAAGAGAGCATAGTGCATAATTCAAAGAGTCAGTAAGCATGTAAAGTTCAGAAAAAAAATTATTACAGGCCCATCAAAAATTCAGTCAGAATCAGAAGAAGGAGCAGGATTAGATGGATCAATTTTGTGTAAACCCTTAGCAATCCGCCTCATATATTTACGTAAATAAGAAAATTGCATGTCTTGGGTAACACGAATTTGAGCCACCTGCTCTTGAAGGGAATTCAATCTCTCATCAAAATCAGAAGGCTGAAAATCAGGATCATCAGCCGAGTCTGACTCAAGTTCTTCAAATAAATCATCCATATTCACGTCTTCAGGAAGATCACCAGCTTGATCTGCATTTCCTGCTTCACCACCATTGCTACCAGCATCCACTTGGCCATCAGCCAATTCTAAATTCATCTTGTTAATTTTGGAATTATTAAAAGGGAGATGATGGATGGGTTTTTCTCTAGTAGGCATTGCCACGAGCATATGATTTGCTAGCATAGTCAATAAATAACCAAAGGGTATATCACTATGTCCAGGATGGTGACAAGACAGAATAATGGAATGACAAATTAAAGAAGGTAGACATATTTTTGCACCAGAGACGACAGAATGCAAAACACGAACCATGAAAGCAGTGAGTTCGGTTTTATTACCAGAACGTGGATAAAGATTTGAGATGAAAACCTATGCAGTACTCTATGTCTGGGTAACAAATACCTTGAGGGAAGTGCATGACCTTTATGAGTCCAGTGAACATCCAAATTACATAAATCTCTAGTAAGCATTTTTCGTTCAGATTCTGAGAGGCTGTCCTGTAAAATATGAATTGGAATGCTCTCATCATTGACAGGTATTTCCATAATGTCAGCAATCAAATGTCGATCCACTAAAAACAATCCTTCTTGAGTATCAACTTTAAAAGTTAAATTCTCAAGAGAAAAATCACAGATACATGCAAACATGGATTGGGCAATGGACTGGTATGCAGCTCCACCCCAATGTAAGATGTTATCCCATCCCACAGATTCTAACAGAGAAGGGATACCAAATGAAGCAATGTGATTAACATTAACAGGACGCTCAATAATAACATTGCGCATACGCAAATCCCGAGCATTAGAAGGATCATTTTCGGGAGAGCGAAGATGACGTTGTGCAATAGAAGCTGATCTAGATGAAGGGGGACCTCGAGTAGTTTTCTTTTTACCTCTAGCATCCATTTTCAAAGGAGGATTTCAAGAAAACAACAAGATTCAAGATAAAAGAAATTAGGTTTTGATAGAACAGATTTTTTAAGATAAAACCCCAAACTTGCAATGAACGACCAAATAGATTATACAAGAATGAGATTTGAAACACCAATAACAAGAATCTACAAGAAAATAACAAAAGAACCACTAACCTTGAAGTACCATGAAGGTGGGTTCGACCGGTCGTAGCTAGAACCGTTGGAGAGTAAAAAGGAAATGAAGAAGAAGAGCGAAATCCCCAAATTAAAGTGAAATCCCGAGTTTCACGACTGGTCATGTAAGTTTTCGACCGGTCGTAGCACGACCGGTCGTGTATACTCACGACTGGTCGAGTATGACACAAAATTTGCAATTTTTAAAATAATTTTCAAATTTAAGCAAATAAATCATCAACCATATGTACATTATGATACACCAAATCATGCAAATTCAATTTAAATTGCACATACCGAGATCAAACTTTAATTTATTAAACCTGCTTTTGTTGAGCAGTTTAGTGAAAATGTCCGCAAGTTGAGTCTCGGTTGGAATGTAATCCAAATATATTAATTTTTCTTCCACTAATTCACGAATGTAATGAAATCTAATGTCAATATGCTTAGTACGTGAATGCTGAACTGGATTTTTAGAGATATTTATTGCACTGGAATTATCACAAAATAAAATCATAGAATCCTGAGTAATTCCATAATCGCTTAACATACGTTTCATCCAAACAAGTTGAGTACATGCATTTCCAGCAGCAATGTATTCAGCCTCAGCTGTTGATAGCGATATAGAACTTTGCTTCTTGCTAAACCAAGAAACAAGACAATTTCCAATGTAGAAACAACCACCACTGGTTGATTTCCTATCATCAATGTTTCCAGCCCAGTCAGCATCTGCGTACCCGACTAATTGAACATTAGTCTCATGTGGATACCAGAGTCCCAGTTTAGTAGAACTTGCGACATATCGCATAATCCGTTTAACAGCAGTTAAGTGAGATTCTTTAGGATTTGATTGGTAACGAGCACAAATACCAACACTCAAAGCGATATCTGGTCTACTAGCAGTCAAATAAAGCAAACTACCAATCAAACTACGATACAATTTAGGATCCACATCATTACCTATAGAGTCTTTTGAGAGTCTCAAAGTTGTACTCATAGGAGTATCAAAATTTTTACCTTTCTCAAATTCAAATTTCTTAATTAAACTCTGAGCATATTTGGTTTGAGAGATAAAAATTCCATCAGGTTGTTGTTTTACTTGCAACCCTAGGAAATAGTTTAATTCTCCAACCATGCTCATTTCGAATTTAGACTTCATCAAATCTGCAAACTCAACAGTCATGTTAGTACAGGTTGATCCATAAATAATATCGTCAACATATATTTGAATCATTAGAATATCATCGTTATGTTTCTTAACAAAGAGCGTCTTGTCAACACATCCCATCTGAAAATTATGACTCAGTAAAAACTTAGTCAGTTTTTCGTACCATGCTCTGGGAGCTTGTTTCAGACCATAGAGAGCCTTCTTAAGACGATACACATGATCAGTAAATTTAGGATCTTCAAACCCTGTAGGTTGTTCAACATATACCTCTTCATGTAAATCACCATTCAGAAAGGCACTCTTTACATCCATTTGGTAAATTTTAATCTTCCTAAAACATGCAATGGAGATAAAAAGTCTGATTGATTCAAGACGAGCTACAGGGGCAAATGTCTCATTATAGTCAATACCTTCAATTTGTGTGTACCCCTGTACAACTAGTCTAGCTTTATTTCGAATAATATTTCCAAGTTCATCAGATTTGTTTTTGAAAATCCATTTTGTTCCAATAATATGTTTATCTTTAGGTCTAGGAACAAGGTGCCAGACATCATTTCTGACAAACTGATTAAGTTCTTCTTGCATCGCAAGAATCCAGTTTTCATCCGAAAGTGCTTCTTTTACGTTAACCGGTTCAATCTGGGATGTAAAGCATACGTAGTTACATATGTCCTCTAATTGTCTACGAGTGCGCACACCAGTGAGAGGGTTTCCAAGTATTTGAGAAGTTGGATGATCTTTAACAATCTTAATTCAGAATTAGTTTCACTTGATGAAGTTTCTTGTTTTTCAAGTATAAGAACTTCATCATTATCTGAACTAGGGACAGGTGTATTCAAAAGATCGTCAATCACAACATTTATTGACTCTTGAATCACACCAGTCCTGTTGTTCAGAACACGATATGCACGACTGTTTAAAGAATATCCTAAAAAGATCCCTTCATCACTTTTAGTGTCAAATTTTCCCAAATTTTCACGGTCACGCAAAATATAGCACTTGCTGCCAAAAACTCGAAAGTATTTGACAGAAGGCTTTTTCTCAAACCACATTTCATAAGCCGTTTTATTATTAGATTTACAAATATAAACACGGTTAATAATGTAGCAGGCTGTATTCACTGCTTCAGCCCAGAGATTCCTAGGGAGCTTCATGCTATTTAACATAACATTTCCCATTTCTTGAAGCACTCTATTCTTCCTCTCGACAATTCCTAGGTGCAGAGAGGTGCAGAGAATTCCTGATATTCCCTGATCGATACAGAATTTCTCAAAACCGCTATTTTCGAATTCGGATCCATGATCACTACGGATCTTGTTGACTTGAAAACATTTTTCAGTTTGAATCCGTTTTATAATCTTTTTCACTTCATCAAGGGTTTCTGATTTGTCTCTGAAGAATGAAACCCAAGTGTATCTTGTATAATCATCTACAATAACTAAGATGTACTTTTTGCCACCTCGACTTTCCGTTCTTGTTGGTCCTATAAGATCCATGTGGAGAAGCTCGAGTGGTCTTGTGGTGGTATTGGAGTTCACCTTTTTGTGAGAGCTCCTAGTTTGTTTACCATACTGGCATTCACCACAAATCTTGTCTACTTTTTGCATCTTAGGTAGACCTCTAATTAGTTCACTTTTGCTCAATCTGTATAAATTTCGGTAGTGTACATGTCCAAGGCGTTTATGCCATAATTCTGTCTCATCGGTATGGACCATGTAGCACGTTTGTTTAGATGAGCTACCATTGCTTACTATATAGCAGTTTTCAGAAGTTCTGCGACCAGTTAATATTACAGAACCCTTTTCGTTTATAATTTCACAACCTTGATTAGAGAATTTAACATTATGGTTGTTATCACATATTTGAGATATGCTCAACAGGTTGTGTTTTAAACCCTCAACATATAAAACATTTTTAAATAAGGGAAGGTTATAGAGTTGGACCGTACCTTTGCCAATTATCTTGTAGTTGCTACCATCACCAAATGTGACTGACCCATCAGTCATATCTTTCAGATCGGTGAATAGTGCTTTGTCGCCTGTCATATGTCTGGAGCATCCACTATCTAGGTACCATTTCGAATGGCTTGTAGCTTTGAAAGCAGTGTGAGCAACCAAACAGACAACCTTAGGAACCCATTTTAGAACTGTTTTGGGTTTAGGAGAATAGTTGGTCTTCTTTTGTTTACAGTTATATGAGTGTCATACAGAGTTAGATTTTAATAGTTCCTTAAGTAAATCAACAATTTTTTCAGCTAGTGGGTTTCGAATCTGATTTTTGAAATTTATATAGCTGCTTTTGGGTTTTTGAAAAGTTTTTGTATTTTTAGAAAAAACTTGACTAGTACCTTTTCCTTTTGAGTTAGAAGTCTCTCCTTTCACAAAATTGGAACGAGTATTCTTCTGTTTAGGAGATGTGTTTTTATCATAGCCCAACCCGGATCGATCGCCACATTTTCTTGATCCGGATAATAATTTTTCTAATTTTGGATCACCTTGGGCATATCTCCATGTGTCCTTCAAACTCAGAAGAGAAGATACCTCATTTTTAAGTTTCTCATTTTCAGATTTCAAATTTTCAATTAGGGAGGTTTTGAATTCTAGATCACACTTTGATTTTTCAAAACAATCTGAAATTTGAGATTTTTCTAAAACAAGGGTTTCAAAACATTCTTTAAGTTTAAAAAACTTTTCTTTTTGAAGTTTAAGTTTAACAACAATTTTACAACTTTCCTTATATAAGGCATTGTAAGCATCTTGAAGATCTTCATCGTTTTCATGATCACTATCCAAATTTTCTTCACTTGTTGAATCATCATGATCGGAAAAAGTAAACTTGGCTAGAGTCATAAGGGCCTTAAGTTCACTACCCGACTTGGTTTTTGAATTTTCTGATCCAGAAGAGGCTTCAGAATCAGACGATTCATCCCAAGTAGCCAACATACCCTTTCTTTTGGATCTGTCCTTTTTAGGACATTTGTTTACTAAATGCCCATATTCTTGACAGTTGTAACATTGACTATCTTTCAATGACTTCCAAGTTTTAGACTTAGGTTTAGAACATTTCTTTTCATTTGCCTTTTGAAAGTCGACTCTTTTCTTACTTTTGAAAATCTTATAAAACTTTTTCGCCAAAAGGGCCATATCATCTTCAGACTTTTCTAAATCTGAATTTTCTTGAGTAATGCTTTTAGATGACTTCAAAGCAATAGATTTACCTTTAGGAGCTTTAAAACTTAATTCATAGGTTTGTAAAGAACCAACTAATTCTTCTACCTTCATATTATCCGTATCACGAAGTTCCTGGATTGCGGTTACCTTAGAATTGAACCGTTCAGGAAGAGAGCGTAGTATTTTTGCACACACTTTACTTTCTGGGATCTTATCGCCAAGACCCCACATTGAGTTTACAATGTCATTCAATCTTGTGTAAAAGTTCATAAACATTTCATTTTCCTCCATATGAATTTCTTCAAATTTAGTTGTGAGGAGTTGGACTTTAGATTTCTTGACAATTGATGTACCTTCGTGTGTCATTTCTAAAATATCCCAGGCTTGCTTTGCAGTATCACAGGATATGATTCTTTTGAACTCATCCGGTGATAGTGCGCAAGTGATTGCATTTAGTGCTTTAGCATTAACACTACTCTCATTTTTCTGAAGTGTGGTCCATTGGAAATACGGTGTAATTTTCATAGATTTTGAACCATCAACACCAGTTACTTCCATGATAGGAGGTTTCCATTCAGTCACTGTGGCTTGCCACACACTTTCATCCATTGATTTGAGGAAGATCCTCATTCTGGCTTTCCAATAGGCATAGTTGGAGCCATCAAAGGGTGGAGGCCTAGTAACTGAAAGGCTATCAAAATTTGACATTTTTATATAGCTTAGATCGTTAGCTCAGGAAATAAATCCAAATAAAAAGCAACAAAAATGAGCTATTAGGCTCTGATACCACTTGAAAAGGCCAAGCTATATGTCCTAGAGGGGGGGTGAATAGGACTATGCCAAATTTAAAATAAAATCAGCGGAAATAGAATAAACCAATATCCTTACAATTATGAATCAATTCACAATGCTAAATTTAAATCACCTTGATAAATAAGTATTGAGAGATTGATACAAATTCAGTTCTAAGGACAACCTTACAGCATAATAAACAAGGGCTTATGGTAGGACAACCTTATTTCTAGAACATCTTTTGGATCAATGACTCAATTTTAATAGAAGTAAATAAAATAGCAAGGAATTGAAATTAAATGCAGAAGTATAGATCTAAATTATTACAACAATCCCCACACTTGCTTGAAAAGTAAATAGTTACAACATTCACATCCACTTGTACATTCCACACAATCGAATGATAAAAGATATGAAAATTAAGCAAGCATTCAATCCACAAGACAAAGAGTTATAGTGGTTCGCCTGTGTGTTCACCAACTGTCTTTCAACAGCCACACAGAAAGCTACTCCACTCCTAATATCCTCACACAGGGGATATTAGCGTTCACTATCAAATAGGTTTTCACAGGTTCACCAAAAACCTTTACAATTGTGTCTTTTTCACTTAGGCTTACACAATTCAAAAAACCCCTCTTTTCTGAGTTTTCTGGTTCTCCTCAGATAACCAATACAATGAGATTTTTCTGGTTCAACCTCAAACAAAACCAGTACAATGAGATTTTTATGGCTTAACCTCAAACAAAACCAAAAGTAAATAAATTTTACAGAATTGTAAAATACCTGAATTTCTCCTTTTAGTAGCAGCCCGGTAGAACCAATCGGAGTAGATGATTGAATGTCAAAGTTCAATTTCCAATACTCACATTCATAAGGTTCTAAATTCTAATTGATTTTAGATCTAACTTGTTGGGCGTAGCTATATTTGATTTTGATTCCAAGAAGAAGGAATAAGTTAATTCCTCTTTTCAAATAAGATTGGAATATAGAAACAAAATCAAATTAAATAAGCTAGCAAAAAGGAATATTAAATAAGCACAATGTAGCTTAAAATAAACACAGACTTATCTCAGAGTGATCACTTGAAAATTCTTGAATTGAATCGAGTTGAAGTGTGAAAACTCTGAATTTCGTGTTCAATTTATAGAAGCAGAAATCGTTCCTACGACTGGTCTTAGAAACCTTCGACTGGTCGTAGCTCTAACAAATTTTTGAAATATTGAGCGCGATCTTTAAAAGCCGTTCCACGACTGGTCGTGAGTAGCCTACGACTGGTCGTGGGTCACCTACGACTGGTCGTGGATCACTACGACTGGTCGTAGGACCATAGATTACGTTGCTGGACTTTGAGTCGTAGCTCTACGACTGGTCGTGGACGAGTCGAAGCCACACCTACGACCGGTCGAAGGACCTCCAGGACTGGTCGTGGGCGCACCAAAAATTCCAAAAAATCTTCAACTACTTAGGACTGGTCGTGGAATTTCTTGGACTAGTCGAACCAACGCTAGGACTGGTCGAACAAGAGCTAGGACTGGTCGTAGAATAGACCAAACTTATGTAAAATAAACTTTTGATTTATGTATCCAAAGTGACCTACTTAAAGGGTCAACCTAAGGTCATTCAAACCCGAACCATGTCGTATGGACATTGACCTTCAACCATTCAACGAATGTAGATTTATTTGAACCATATCAGGCTTGAAATCTTGGACTTGTTGTAGCTTTAAATTTGAAATCTTCAGCAGCATAAAAACTACTTCATGCGTTGCTTATTAGTCTTAAAGTCATTTCTTGAGTTGTTTCTTAAGACTTGATCTTCAACAATGTAGCTTCTTGAGACTTCAACATTGTAACTTCTTGAACTTCAATAATGTAGCTTTCTGAGACTTCAACATTGTAGTGTTTATGCAGTGACACAGATAGATGTTTTGACACATCAGAATTTGACAACCAAAGGAGCATGAGACCATAGCACTTACAGATCTGCAAGACCCAAAACTTGTAAAATCATTGACGCTAGGTTACCCTAAAATCTAAGATCAAACTCATTACCCGGCTGCTCTCGGGAGCATCATGAAACTTCGTATCCGATCTGGACCGCACGTCGAAAGTCCAAATAATACGAGGTTATAGAATTAGGACCACCTTGCTAGGCTTGACAACCATCTCGGAAGTCAAAACCAGATAGTGTCCTTGGGCTATTCGCTTGAGCCCGGAGCGAGGAGTGTGAGAAAACCTGGTTTTCTATAGATAAGCAATCAGAACGTCGGAATCTGACCCAAATACACTTTTGTATCAGGGAACATTTCCCATACATGTCTGTGTACTTGTAACCCTGATCGAGTTTCAGTGACCGTTGAATTGAAACTGGTCCACCACGTGTGATCTGGGAACCCGACTGGAACGAAAACTTAACTCGACCTAGATCCAAGGTCAGTGAGCTTAAGTCCGACCTTTAGCTCAAGGGGGGGTTCCAGAAGTGCTCCGTTGAGACGAAACAACCTCACTTTGGCTATAACTTACGTATACCATGACCCTCGGTCTAATTTAGTGAGTTTTAAGCCTATATAATGACCTTAAAACCTCTCTCATTCAGCCCATACAAATTTGAGGGACACCATAGGAGAGAGAAGAGAGAAAAGAGAGAAAGTGTGAGAGAAGTGGGAGAATCTTCCTGATACTCTATCCCACTGCTATACGTGCTTAACCATCATGATTTAATCGCTTTTCCAACGATTCCGGCTTCGTTCCTAGGTAAGAAAAACCTAACCCTAATCTGTTCTAAGGTTTCCAATGTTGCAAGTAGCGAAATAGCTGACTCCACTCGTGATTTAGGTTGTCATATCAACCTCGACGAAGACTTAGCACTTCTGTCAAGTTCGTTACGCTTCTACGGCATAAGGTCTGACGTATAGGTTAAGGTTTTCAGGGCTTTCAATGTCAGATAATGATAGATTCATGATCTGGGTATTATTGTACATGCAAAATGCGATGTTCATTTTGCGATTTAGTTACGTATGCAAATTATGGCGTATAGTGTATTCTGTATATTTGTAGAAAATACCGTATACGTACAAATTTTGAAAGTGTGTTTGCCATGATAAATTACTGTATGTACATGCTATATATAAGTGTAATACTTACTCAGGGAAAGAATTCGCCCTAACACATGTTTTGTGCTAATATATGTTATGTATGTAAATAAGTGTATTCTAAGTGTTTGTGAAAATGCTTATATGAGTAAGTACTTAGATGATTGTGCTCTAGGTAGGTGTTGAGATAGGATTCTTAACTAACTTAGAGATGTATATGATTTCCTCCATGTTAGTTGTTTAATTTAATCGCTTACTTATGAAATGTATGTGTCTGTATTTCCTGTTTATGTTGTGCTTTATAACATGCTTCTTAACATGTTTGAATTACTTGTTAATTCTTCTTAGACTACAATACATGCTTCTGGATAGGACTTGAATGTGATTGGGGCTATGTGATAGTCCAGGCAATCAGTAACAGGTTTGAAGTCGTGGCTGAGATTCATTCGCCACGTAGGACGTGTTTGACAAACCCGGGTCGTATGTTGGTCGTCGGTAGTGGTTAGGCCACACAGAGTGCTTATGCACTTCATGTCGATCGATACAATGTATGCTCATGTTAGTCGAGCCCGTCAAGTAACCCAATTTTTCTAATGTATGTTCACCATGTTTGGACGCTACTGTTTGAACCTATGATACCAAACTTACTAGTGTAACCCCGTTAACCTTGGTACCTCGATCCGCTAAGACTCATGAGCCGGACATGGTGGTATGGGATACCGTGGTCGAGCAGTCAGCCTACGCTGGGGCCACTAGCCTCCCCGTAGTGACCCATGGGTAACCTAGACTAGTGAGCCGAATATGGTGGTATGGGACACTGTATTCGAGCTATTAGCCTACACTGATAAGGTGATGGGGGAGTGGTGTAATGATTGTGTGTAACAACCCTGACAGCCCTTTGTAGTGACCTCGAGCATACTCTGAATCTGCGGAGAGGGGACGAGTCTTCCCGCAGTAAGCAGAGTATAAACTAGGCTTGTATTGATAAGGTGATGGGGGAGCGGTGCAACGAGTGCGTGTAATAGCCCTGGCAGCCCTTTACACAGACTTAGAACCGCATCATCGTATGAGATTATCTAGGACTGACGACATTGTTTGGGAATGATATAAGGGAGGTACATTAGTTTCCCAATACTGCTGTAAGAAAAGGACTCATAACAACTCGGTAATCACACTCATAACATAGCACTGCATGTGCCTGGCGTTGTGGAGCACTGAGGGATGAACGCATGCCGCGAACGTAAGATGGTGTCCCATGAGGGAGGTTTGGTAAGTGCATGCATCATGACTGCATTCCATACTTGCATTAATAAGAGTATTTAGGAGTGTTTGATTGTACTACTTTATCATTACTGCTTGACTGAATTGATAACATGTTAACCTGTGCTTTATTGTTCCACTGAGTTAGCTACTCACTCCCACATTACGGGACGGTGTTCTGGACACCCATCAGAATCTGTCTTAGAGCAGGTATCGACGAGAGGCAGGAGGTTGAGCCTGATTACTATGATGATCAGGATGAGTTCTCCTACATGCAGTTCTCTAGAGGCTTCGCTTAGGCCATTCAGATGACGGGGTTACAGGGTTTACCATTATAGTTGTACCATTTTTTTGGCATTTTGATTTTGAAACTAATACATGTATATGGTGACTCAGTAAGGTGTTCATACTTTAGAGACCGATTGTAACGTTTTTGGGTTTATACACATTTATATACATCTTTTAGTCTTCCACTTGCGTTTTATAACTTGAGCTGGAGTATGAATTACTGTTTTGGTATAATCTCACTCATGATTATTGCACTAACACAGACAACATTCAATCATAAGCATTTATGTTGCATAAGTGATGTTTGGCAACTCGGGTGTTGAGTTGCTACTCGACCCCCGATTTTCAGGGCGTTACAGCTGGAGAGAGATATACTGAGAAAGTTAGCAAGAAGAAGGTGAGAAGTGGACAGACTGAGGTAACGTTAGCAAGTTTTGTGGATCTGATCACGAGGTTGTGTTATATCCAAACCGTCCATCCAATTGGCGAGCTCATTTTAATGCTTGACACAAAAAAAAAAAGGCAGATCTAACCATCAACTGGACCACACTGCAAAAACTAGAGGGAGATTGAACGTATACCATTGAAACCCTTTTTAGGGTCATAGGAATATGAAATTTGTTTTTCCTCTTCAATCATGTACTTGTTACCTTATGAAATATGTTTATTCAGGTACTTGCGACCTTATGAACAGATTGGATGTAAAATAAACGTTATGGTGAGCCTTACAAATTTTTTAACGGTGAAAATCGTGATCTCCGGTGCTATTTATGGTGTGGTCCAGATGATCTTTGGATATGATTCATTTTTTGGATAATGCTCTAAAATGATCTCTAAAAATAGATGAACGGTGTAGATATAGTAAACACGTCACTGTGGGGCCATGTAACGTGGTTCTCCTTTGAACCGTTCGTACAACTCGGTGCTCGAGGAGCATCAGTTCTCATCTTTGCATGACACGTACCTAGATCAGCTAGGTAGGCTAGCTGGTGCTAGCTACAGAGCAAGTACACCCGCCCATGGCTGATGGTCGGTGCTCTGTGGGCCCCACCATGATGTATGTGTTTCATTCATTCCGTTCATCCATTTTTTCAAATCATTTCAGGGCTTGATAAAACAAGTATAGGGATATAAATCTTACGTGGGCCACACCACAGCAAAACAATAATGAATGGATATTCACCATTAAAATCCTCCGAAGGCCCACTGTACTGTTTATTTGAAATCCAAACGGTTGATTTGGTCATAAAGACCCAGATGAAGGGAAACAATAAATATAAGCTTGATCCAAAACATTTATTGCCCCCAAAAAGTTTTTAATGGTCAAAATTCACTCAACATTTTTTCCTATAATGTGGTCCACTTAAGATTGAGATATAGTTCATTTTTTTCTCATATCGTAAAATGATATATAAAAATAGATGGACGGCATGGATGACACACATACATCATGTTGGGCCCCACAAAACACCGAACACTATACTTGGGAGTTATGAAGCTTCTCCAAGAAGCCTCTGTGGTGTAAAGCTTCCTCAAGAAGCTATCTTTAGTGTAAAGCTTCTTCGAGAAGCTAAGCGTCCATTTTTTCCTACTGAGTTAATTATGTGGGGCCCATCTTGAGCTTTTTTTGGTTTATCCACATCGTCCATCAGTTTTTTATCCGAACGTTACTCAATCTGATCTGACTCGGTTTTCCTGACCGAGTCGGAGTCGGATCGATTCAGGCCAGCAATAGTTAGGATATGTTCGTGTTAAATGACTCGGATCCGGTCTCGAATCTGTTCGGGTTCGGGTCAGGACCTACAAATTTCGAACCTGATCGGGTTGGACCAAATCCGATCCGACTCGGTCCGATGCTCAACTCTAATCACCGATTATACTAGTGCATATACGTGTGCTTGCTATAATTGAAATTGAGGCTTAATTTAAACCAAACACGTAGTATATAATTGAGATATGATGAGATTGACCATCTATTCAGCCACTTAATCAATGCATAAACAACATCAGGGGATATTTAGATGATGGAGTTCGTAACATGATGATGGGTTATACCTTTGACTTTCGTATGAAATGACTTTTCAATACAAATAAAATTAAATGAGAAATGGATTCTTATCGTCGATCGTGGTGAACAACTGTAAAATACCATTCCAAGTGAAGAGTTGAATCTAGTGTATGAGCATAAACTCAAATTATCACTAAAAATATTAGGTACCTAATTAATGCTACTGATTACATTACGGAATGTAAGTAGGAAGCTGAAAGTAAACGACTACACTAAGGAATGTAATTTTCTTGACCGGAAAAGTGAAGGATCGCGCTATGGAATGTAAAATGATTGGTGATTGAAAGGATAATTGAAAGATAATTGTTTGATTTAATTGGGTTGGTATGAGATATAATTTTCTCTTGCATTATTCATATGTTTTAACTATATGCATGGCACTTAAGGATGATGAGGTTACGACATTCAGGACATCTACGAGGATCTACTGTTACAAGGTTATGTCGTTCACTCAAGAATACTGAGGTTGCATATCAGAGAACGATGCATAATATTTTCCAAGACATGATGCATAAACATGATGAACGATATGTCAATGATTTGGTAGTCCGGTCTTGCTATCACGAAGAGCATCGTAAACATCTATCATTGGTCTTTCCTGAGCTCAGGAAAAAATAGTTGAAAATGAACTCGACGATATGCACAATTAGCGTGTCATCGAAAAAAATTCTGAAAGTTTGTTATCAGGCATCAGGGAATCGAATTTGATCCTAAAAAAATCAAAGCTATTCAAGAAATGCTGCCCCCGAAGACATCCGCTGAGAGAAAGCAAGAAACAGTTATTCGGTTTTTGTCTCAATTAAGCAAAAGTGATGGGGAATAAACACATGGAAAGAAAAGCAGTTGTATTTAATAGATTGAACAATGAGCCAAACATCGCTCTCATATTTTAAACCAAAGGCAAAATGACCTGGGGGAGGGTGTAATGCCCCAAATTTTTTCCAACCTGGAGTTAGACGTCCTTAGGCAAGGGGTCGATCCTAACCCCTAATTAACTTCTCAAACCTCAAATCCTTTAGAAATTAGACGAGTTTAACTATGTGCTAAATTAGATTAGCTGTGAAATCTGCTTGAATCACTTTAAATACGATCTGCAAGATCTAAAACTTGTAGAATCATTGACGCTAGGTTACGCTGAAATCTAGGATCAATCTCCTTACCCAGTTGCTCTTGAGAGCACATTGAAACTCCGTATCGGATCTGGACCGCACGTCGAAAGTCTGATTACTACGAAATTATATACTTAAGACCGCCTTGCTAGACTTGACCACCACCTCAGAAATCAAGTCCAGATAGTGTCCCGAAGCCATTCGCTTGAGCCCGGAGCACAAAGTGTGAGAAAACGTGGTTTCCTTTAGAAATTCAATCTAATTTAAGTCATCTGAGACTTGTTGTTTGCAGGCCAAATATAGGGATTCAGACCATCAGAATCTGACGCAAATACACCCTCGGATCAGGGAAAATTTCTTACAAAGGCTAGTGTACTTGTGACCCTGATCGAGTTTCGGTGACCGTTGAACTGAAACTAGTCCGCCACGTGTGATCTGGGAACCCGACTGGAACGAAAACTTAACTCGACCTAGATATAAGGTCAGTAAGCTTAAGTCTGACCTTTGGCTCAAGGGGGGCTCTGGAAATGCTCTGTTGAGTTGAAACAGGCTGGTTTTAGACATAACCTAAGTATACCTTGGCCCTGGGGCCATTTCTATCAGTTTTAGGCCTATATAAGGACCTTAAACTCTCTCTCATTCACTCCATACGAATTTGAGAAAACCCTAGGAGAGAGAAGAGAGTAAAGAGAGAGAAAGTGTGAGAGAAGTGGAGGAGATTCCTTTTGCTCTATTCCTGCCATTCTACGTGCCTGACCGTCACTATCACATCGCTATTCCGGTGATTCTGACTCCGTTCTTAGGTAAGAAAACCAAACCCTAATCTGTTCTAGGGTTTCAATTGTTGCAAGTAGCGAAATAGCTAACTTAACTCGTGATATAGGTTGCAAATCCGTCGTTGACAAAGACTTAACGTTTAAAACAACTCCGTTACGCATTTATTGGCGTAAGGTACGGACTTTAAACATATAGGTTATGATTTTCAAGATTTTTAATATCAGTTAATGATATATTATTGACGTGGATGCTATTACACATGTACAAAGTGTTGTCCATCTTATTTTTCAGATATACGTTAACTATGTTGAATATACTATATTCCTCGTATTTGTAGAAAATACCGTACACATATGAAATACGGATATGTGCTTGCCATGATTAATTGTTGTTTATGTATGCTAGATGCATGTGTATCAACTTCTGGGTGAACGGATTAGCCTAATACCTGTTATACTAACATACGTCGTGTATGTATAAGTTATAGCCTAAGTGTTTGTGAAAATGTCTAAGTGAGTATAAACTATGCATTAGTGTACGCCACGACTAACCATCATGGATATGTGATTAGTGTATAGGCGGCAATCCTTTGACGAAAGGACTTGCCCTAATATGTTTTCTAACTACTACATACCATGTATGATGTAATGTGCAGACTAAGTGTATGTACAAAATGTCTGTATGAGTAAGTGCTTATAAATTCTTCTCTAATTGGGCGTTGAGATAGGATTCTCAACTACCCTAACGATGTGTATGATTTCCTCCATGTACCATATAGTATAGTGTTTGTTTATCTATGTAATGCATATGTGTAAATCCATGTTTAAGTTGTATTCCATAAAATGCAAAAATAAAGCCGTGAAGGGTGATGGGGAAGTGGTCTAGTGATTCCGTGCAGCCCTAGCAGCCTAAAGTGGACATTATCGGACCTTTGATTATATGATTTGAAATCTTGATTCATAACTGTTTTAGCTATCTTCTAGGATAATTTATTGTTATTGAATGTGATTGGGGCTATTTTATAGTCCAGGCAATCGATAACAGATCCTAGATTGGTGGATGATGTTGTTTCGCCACATAGGATGTGTTCGACGAATCTGAGCCGTACTTCGGTTGTCGATAGTGGTTAAGCCACATGGAGTGCTTACGCACTTCATGTCGATCCACTTGATGTTCGCTCGGGCTAGTCGAGATCGTCAAGTAACCCGATTGACCCGATGTATGTTCACAATGTTTGGACACTACTGCTTGAACCTAAGGTACTAAACTCACCAGTGAAAACCCCGTTCAACCATGGTACCTCGATCTGCTAAGACTCATGAGCCGGGCATGGTGGTATGGGACACCATGGTCGTGTTGTCGGCCTACGCTGGGGCGACGACCCTCCCCGTAGTGACCAGTGAGCAACCCAGACTCATGAGCCAAATACAGTGGTATGGAACACTGTATTCGAGTTGTCGGCCTACAATGATTTGGTGACGAGCACTTTGTAGTGACCTCGAGCATACTCTGAGACTACGTTGAGGTGACGAGAGTATAAGCTAGGCCTACCCCATCGCAGCCTGGTTGTGGTCCCCAGTCGGGTCGGTGACGTGCCTTCGAAAATAGACTGCCAGTTGGTAGGGTGCTGGTGGTAGTGACCTAAAACCGTAACATCGTATGAGATTTGTTGGGACTGACGACCTTAAAATGGATCGTTGTTTAGGAAATGACATAAGGGAGGTACCTTAGTTTCCTAACCCAGATATATGAAAAGGACTAATAAGAACTTGGTAATCATATGCATGCACCGCATTACGCGTGCGTTCAGGCGTAACAGGTCAAGCACTGAGGCAGTGTTGTTCATGTGCGAACGTGAGATGAAGTCGCTGAGGGAGCGTAGGCGAGGGCATGCATCATACATTTATACCATTCTTGCATTAACAAGAGTACTTAGGGATGTGTGATTTACTACTTTATCATTACTGCTTGATTGAATTGATAACATGTTAACCTTTGCTTTATTGTTCCACTGAGTTGATCACTCACTCCCACGTTACAGGACGGTGTTGTACACACCAACCAGACTCTGTCTTAGTTGCAAATGATGGCGATGCTTATGAGGCACAGCCAGACTTTTACAACGACGAGGAGGAGCTCTCCTATATGCAACTCTCTGGCAGGTCTATGTAGACCTGGAGTTGCAGTGACGAGGCTACAGGGTTTTGGATAGAGAACATTACACTTTCTCATTTTGTACATTGTGGAACTACACTTGTAATTCTTTAACCTGGTAACATGTTCACACTCTGGAGACTTACACCAGTTTACATTTATTTTATATATTTATCACAGTCTTTCGCTTGCAATTTCACTTGTCTCTAGGTATGATATGTTGTTTTGGTCTAATCCCATTCATGTTTCAATGCACTCATCATAATCATCATTATCTATGTTGCATAAGTGATGCGTTGGAACTTGGGAGCTGAGCTTTGCTCGACCCCCGATTTTAGGGCATTACAAGATGGTATCAGAGCATGATTTGGATTAAACTGGACCTGGGTTATAGTAACGAGACGCACTCTAATGCACTCTGATTTAGGAAGGGGGCGATGGAATCTAGAGACCACATTAGTATCCTAAGTTTCACCGTCGGGCGAGATTAACTACAGTAGTATAGCCTATACGTAGTCGAGACCATGTAAAATGATCTCACATCCCCACTTCTATTCACTCATGCTTCCATTTTCTTCTACATTCTACACTCATCCACCACCGTTACTCAAAAACTACTCATTACAATGCTCCCAATCCCTTGTTTGGAATGTATGCAATTAAAAGTAAACTTCGGGATTTCCTTTCAAATTACACTTGGAAATTCATCATCATGGGATTTGGAAATCCCATATCACAATTTCCAATAGAAGGCTCATTTTCCAAAGCCTATAAAAATTAATTTTAATCCCATCCCACCCTCCTACCAAACATGCCTCTCCCAATCCTGAGGTAGGATTAGCAAGGCAATCCCATTTAATACAGGCCCCTAGAGTTTTGGACCTAAAGTTGGTAGTCTTAGATTTTAAAAATTTTGACAGTATAGGGAATCCAATAAATTAATAACGTGAACTCTAGGACCTCCTTAGCTGGTATGGGCATATGTGAACTGCTCGAGCGCAGTTAAATTCAAGTTCGGGCAACTCAATTCCAATCAAACAATTTTGACCCTAAGTGCAATACAATTTCTTATATTAGAAATGGTATAAAATCATCTAGTGTATAAGCATAAACTTTGGATTACCGCTACTCATAAGTTGAGACTAGGCTACTGGTTATACTCATAAGTTGACTGATTATGCTAAGCTAATTAAAAGATAGACTTAGTTAGTTAGCTTGATTAGGTTGGAGTGAGACCTCATTCCTTTGTTGGATCCCCTCAATACCTATAGGCTTCTTTAATAACTCTTAGGAAGGTTGTTTTGATTAATAACTAGTTACGTTTAGAGAAAACTCGTATATCCCTTGGATTGAACATTAGGTCAAGTCAACACACCCCTTAGAATTGCTTTTCCAAAGACTTCTTACAATCAGGAACACGAAGTAGAGAAACTATATATATATATAAATATATATATATATATATATATATATATATATATATATATATATATATATATATATATATATATATAAGCGAAGTATTCGCGGTTTGAATCGAATTCTCAATCCTGGTAGTTACCAATGAACTCAATGCTCTGATCAAGCAGAAGATCGGGATCAACTAGAATTAAGAACTGATACTAAATGTCCTAGCAAGGCAGAAAGTCCATGTATCCGACTCAGACCCACTACACAACTTTCCTTCCGTGTTGGCCCAACCACTTACAACCACAAGTTTCATACTTCGTCTTTGAGAGGTATTAAGAACATATAGCCAATAGGTATATTTTGCTCGGGCCTAAGAAATTTCTTAAATGGGCAACAGAGATTTAGGGATTAGGTCTTGAATCACGGACCCTTCGGGAATACATATTGTGCATATGGCCTTAGAAAGATAGTCTGCCCGTTACCTATTATGTCTAAATTCCTTGTGCACTAATATTGTATAGATTATCTTATAGTATTCAACTAGACATGATTAAAAAGGTAAGTTGGGACCATGGCAAAGGTCCTTCCTTGGTATAATTAGGCATCTTACCACAAACTCACACCTGTCCCTGAAATCAACCACAATCCCCATCATCTTTAGCTCCTTTCTTTGACCATAGGTACCAATGTCATAGCACACATCACCGATAGAAGGAAGACCTATGTATTGAGAGATCGTTTCCCAATTCCTACCAAGGATAGGTCTAAATTATACCTCGTTCTGACATCCAGAGCGAAACATAGATTCGTGAGCCTTAAGAAAATAAATTTTTAAGGGGGGTAGAAAGGTTATGAATGCGGTTGAGTTAGGTAGGTAGACTCGTCTACCCACTCATAGGCGCAACGGAAGCTTGGTGGGCTGATAGCCCACTGGCCCATGATCGAATGGAATTGATCCAGATTATATGTAAAGATAGGTCCCTAAATAGGATCTGAATCTCCCTTTGAATGTCAATAATGAAGTCAACGAAGGAAATCACTTAGGGCTCAAGTATTAAACCAATTCGTATTAAAGAAAGGGCCTAACAATGAGTACGAGTTTAACTACTACCATGGACATGAATTAAAATGAGGACTCTCCTAGACCAAAACCCAACGAGCAACCTTATGACTAAGAAATTTGAACCTTTTATTGATGGACATTCCCTAAGTTTTTAGAGTGATCAGCCTACGGAGTTACTGAAATATACAACTGCGAAGCATTCGTGGCTTAACCCAATTCTCAATCTTGGGCGACTACCAATGTACTCATTGCTTTGACCGAGCAGAAGACTAGGATCTACCAGGACTAGGAAGGGATACAATGAGCCTTCTACCTTGGTCAGGTAGATGATCGACGTATCAGGATCAAGCCTATTACAATTGTCTCTCCGTGTTGGTCGACTATTGAAAACAAATATCTTACTCTAGATAGATGAGAATCACCGTCAAGACTCCAAATAGATAAAGAAATAACTTGTAGCAAACTGTTAGGGTATAAGCAAGAGATAAAGAAATAAGTTTTTAAGGGGGGTAGACTACAATGAACCAGAATAACATAAACAGGAATAAATTTAGGCATATAAACTTGAAATCAATAAAACTTAGGCAAAAAGAATAATAAAATTTTTACTTACTACCCTTAGGCAATTTCGAGGACAAAATTATTTTTAAGGGGGGTAGATTGTAACACCCCAGATTTTTGCCAACCTGGAGTTAGACGTCCTTAGGCAACGGGTCGATCCTAACCCCTAATTAACTTCTCAAACCTCAAATCCTTTAGAAATTAGACGAGTTTAACTACGTGTTAAATTAGATTAGCTGTGAAATCCGCTTGAATCACTTTAAATGTGATCTGCAAGATCCAAAACTTATAGAATCATTGACGCTAAGTTACCCTGAAATGTAGGATCAATCTCATTACCCAGTTGCTCTCAGGAGCACATTGAAACTCCGTATCGGATCTGGACCATACGTTGAAAGTCCGATTACTACGAAATTATATACTTAAGACCGCCTTGCTGGACTTGACCACCACCTCGGAAATCAAGTCCAGATAGTGTCCCGAAGCCATTCGCTTGAGCCCGGAACGAAGAGTGTGAGAAAACATGGTTTCCTTTAGAAATTCAATCTAATTTAAGTCATCTGAGACTTGTCGTTTGCGGGCCGAATATAGGGATTCAAACCATCAGAATCTGACCCAAATACAACCTCGGATCAGAGGAAATTTCCTACACAGGCCAGTGTACTTATGACCCTGATCGAGTTTCGGTGGCCGTTGAACTGAAACTGGTCCGCCACGTGTGATCTGGGAACCCGACTGGAACGAAACTTAACTCAACCTAGATCCAAGGTCATTAAGCTTAAGTCCGACCTTTGGCTCAAGGGAGGGCTCCAAAAATCCTCCGTTGAGTCGAAACAGGCTGGTTTTGGACATAACTTAAGTATACCTTGGCCCTGGGGCCATTTCCATCAGTTTTAGGCCTATGTAAGGACCTTAAACCCTCTCTCATTCACTCCATACAAATTTGAGAAAACCCTAGGAGAGAGAAGAGAGTAAAGAGAGAGAAAGTGTGAGAGAAGTGGGAGGAGATTCCTGTTGCTCTATGTAACGACTCAAAAATTTCCGTACAATGGCTCGAGTACCACCTCGACCAGAAATTACTTAGGATTAAATCCTTTAGAAATTTGACAAAGTTAACTAAGTGCTAAACTAGAGTAGCCATGAAATCCGTTTGAATCGCTTTAAATACGATCTACAAGACCCAAAACTTGTAGAATCATTGACACTAGGTTACCCTAAAATTTAGGATCAAACTCATTACCCGTCTGCTCTCGGGAGCACATTGAAACTCCGTATCAGGTTTAGACCGCACATCGGGAGTCCGAATAATATGAGGTTAAGGACTTGGGACCGCCTCGCTGGGCTTGACTACCATCTCTAAAATCAAATCCAGCCAGTGTCCCACGGCCGTTCGCTTGAGTCCAGAGCGAGGGAGTGTGAAAACAGTTAGTTTTCTTTCTAAATAAATATCTTGAATAGTGATCTGAGACTTGTTACTTGTGGTCATTTTGTAAGCAACCAGACCGTCAGAATCTGACCCAAATACACCCTCGGATCAGGAAAATTTTCATAAACATATCCATGTACTTGGAATTTCGGATCGGGATCCGCTGATCGTTGAACTGAAACTGGTCCGCCACGTGTGGTCTGGGAATCCGATTGAAACAAAAACTTAACTTTACCTGGATCCAAGGTTAATGAGCTTAAGTCCGACCTTTGGCTCAAGGAGGCCCACCAGAAATCCTCCGTTGAGCTGAAACAAAGTTTCTTTGGTTATAACCTAAGTATACCTTGTCCACAAGTCTACTTTGGAGAGTTTTTAGGCTATATAAGGACCTTAGAACCCTCTCTCTCATAGCCATATGAATTTGAGAGAAACCCTAGAGAGAGAAGTGAGAAAAGAGAGAGAGAGTGAGAGAAGTGGGAGAAACTCCCTGCTACTGTTTTCCTGCCACTACCCAAGCTCCACCACTCCGTTCTTGTCACTTTCCCGGCGATACCGACTTCATTTTGAGGTAAGAAAACCCTAACCCTAACCTGTTTTGGGGTGTGTAGGTTGTAGGTTATGAAATAGCTAACCTATTTCATTCTTTAGGCAACCAAACTGCCGAATACGGAAGCTTGGCAAACCTAGCTAATCCGTTACGATTCTACGATATAAGGTGAGGACTTTAAGTGTATAGGTTACGGTTTTCAACGCTTTCAATGTCAGATGATGATAAATTCATGATCTGCATGCAATTGCACATGTACAAAGTACTTTCTGTTTTCCATTTCGATTAAAGATGTAGAATATGGAATTTTACATATTCTAGGTATTCGTAGAAAATACCGTATACGTATATATTTTGGAAATGTGTTTGACATGATTATTTGTTGTATGAATATATGATATATGGATAAAATACTTATTTGGCGAAAGGATTCACCCTAATACATGTTATGCTAATATACATTATGTATGTAGAAATAGTGTATTGTAGAAAGTACCGTATACGTATATATTTTGGAAGTGTGTTTGGCATGATTATTTGCTGTATGAATATATCATATGTGTGTAAAATACTCGCTTGGTGAAATGACTCGCCCTAATACATGTTTGGCTAACATACACTAAGTATGTTGAAATAGTGTATGCTAAGTGTTTGTGAAAATGCTTGTGTGAGTAAGTGTTTGGATAATGATGCCTTAGGTGGGTGTTGAGGTGGGATTCTCAACTACCTTAGAGACATGTATGATTTCCTCCATGAGGTTGTTTACCTAAACCGCTTACTTGTGCAATATATGTGTTTGTATTCCTATTTATGTAGTGCTTTATAACATGCTTTATAACATGCTTTATGACATACTTGTTAACATGCTTAAATTACTTTGTTTATTATGCTTTACTCCACATGCTATGAATAAGGATTGATTGAGTTTGGGACTATGTTTATAGTCCAGACAATTGGTACCAGACTTGAGACGTGGTTGAGATTCATTTCGCCAAGTAGGATGTGTTTAATGAACCCGAGTCGTACATCAGTTGGCGACAGTGGTTAGGCCACGTGAAGTGCTTATGCACTTCATGTCGTCCAGCTGATTGTGCGCTCGAGCTAGTCAGGCTCGTCAAGTAAACTGATATGTCTAATGTATGTTCACCATGTTTGATCGCTACTGCTTGAACCTAGGGTACCAAACTTACCAGTGAAATCCCGTTAACCATGGTACCTCGATCCGCTAAGACTCATGAGCCGGGCATGGTGGTATGGGACACCGTGGTCGAGCTGTCGGCCTACGCTGGGGCCACGTGTCTCCCCGTATTGACTAGTGAGCAACCAGACTCGTGAGCCGATTATGGTGGTATGGGACACTATATTCGTGTTGTCGGCCTACATTGATAAGGTGATGGGGGAACGGTGTAACCTTTGTGCGTAACAGCCCTGGCAGCCCTTTGTAGTGACCTCGAGCATACTTTGAATTTGCTGTGAGGCGACGAGTTTTGCCGCAATGTATAGAGTATGAACTAGGCATGTATCTATATAGTGATGAACCGTTAAAAAGGTGATGGGGGAGTGGTGTAACCTTTGTGGGTAACAGCCCTGGCAGCCTTTGCAGCGACCTAGAAACACACCATCGTATGAGATTAACTAGGATTGACGACCCTAGAATGGATCATGTTTGGGAATGATACAAGGGAGGTACCTTAGTTTCCCAATACTGCTATTTGAAATGGACTAATAACTACTCGGTAATCATGCTCATCATCGTACTGCATGTGCCTGGTAGATGTAGAGCACTGAGGGATGAACGCATTCGCGAATGTAAGATGGTATCGCATGAGGGTGGTTTGGCAAGGGCATTCATCATGTCATTTCATACTTGCATTTAATAAAAGTAGTTAGGATTGTTTGATTGTACTGTTTTATCATTACTTCTTGACTGAATTGATAACATGTTAACCTATGCTTTATTGTTCCACTGAGTTAGCTACTCACTCCCACGTTATGGGACGGTGTTGTTGTAACATCCCGAAAAATTGGGGGTCGAGCATAACTCAACACCCGAGTTTCCAGAATATCACTTATGCAACATAGATAATGATGATTAAATGTTGTCTGCATTAGTGTATTGAACATGAGTGAGATTAAGCCAAAACAGCATATCATACTCCAGAGACAGTTAAATTGCAAGCGGAAGACTGTGATAGATATATAAAATCTATAAAAACTGTGGTGAGTCTCCAGAGTGTGATAACATTACTAGGTTAATAAAGTTCAAGTACATTTATAAAATATACCAAATGTGTAAGTGTAATGTCTTCTATCCCAAGTACCATAGCCCATCAATACAATAACAGGTCTTTATAAACCTGTCAGAGAGCTACAAGTAGGAGAACTCCTCCTCCACATCATAGTAGTCCAGTTCTGCTTCAAAAGCATCGCTATCACCTGAAACTCAACAAATCTGGTGGGTGTTCGGAACACCGTCCCGTAACATAGGAGTGAGTGATCAACTCAGTGGAACAATAAAGCATAGGTTAACATGTTATCAATTCAGTCAAGCAGTAATGATAAAGCACTAAAATCAAACACTCCTAACTACTCTTATTAATGCAAGTATGAATGCAGTGATGATGTATGCCCTCACCACACCCTCCCTCGTGCGACACCATCTCACGTTTGCGGCATGCTTTCATCCCTCAGTGCTCCACATCTTCCAGGCACATGCAATGCATGATGAGCATGATTATTGAGTTATTATTAGTCCACTTCAAACAGCAGGATTGGGAAACTAAGGTACCTCCCTTGTATCATTCCCAGACATGATCCATTCTAGGGTCGTCAGTCCTAGTTAATCTCAGACGATGGTGTGTTTTCTAGGTCACTGCAAAGGCTGCCAGGGCTGTTATGCACAAAGGTTACACCACTCCCCCATCACCTCTTTAATGATTCATCACTGTATAGAAACAGGCCTAGTTCATACTCTATACACCGTGGTAAAACGCTAAGGCTCACCACAGTTTCAGAGTATGCTCGAGGTCACTACAAAGGGCTGTCAGGGCTGTTGCTCGCATTCGTTGCACCACTCCCCCATCACCTTATCAATGTAGGCCGACAGCACGAATATAGTGTCCCATACCACCATAATCGGCTCACGAGTCTGGTTGCTCACTGGTCACTACGGGGAGGCACGTGGCCCCAGCGTAGGCCGACAACTCGACCACGGTGTCCCGTACCACCATGCCCGACTCATGAGTCTTAGCGGATCGAGGTACCATGGTTAAAAGGGATTTCACTGGTATGTTTGGTACCCTAGGTTCAAGTAATAGCGTCCAAACATGGTGAACATACATAAGACAGATCGAGTTGCTTGACGAGCTCGGCTAGCTCGAGAGCACAACAAGTTGAACGACATGAAGTGCATAAGCACTTCGCGTGGCCAACCACTATCGCCAACCGAAGTACAACCCGAGTTCGTCGAACACATCTCACGTGGCAAATAAATCACAACCACGAATTCAATTCTGGTACCGATTGTCTGGACTATAATCATAGCCCCAAACACAATCAATTGCAGATAGATAAAGTAGTAATGGATTAAGATTCAAATCATACAATTAAAGTCTAGCATTATCCGTTTAGGGCTGTCAGGGCTGTTGCAAGCATTCGTTGCTCCACTCCCCCATCACCCATGACGGATCATACAACGTAACATGAATTTAAACATATGCATCACATAAATAAAACTATAAAAGCAGTTGAGCATGTTATAAAGCACAACACAAGCATGAGTTTGTACATATTCAATTCCTATTCACACAACTATCCAAGGAAAACATACACATAGTTAAAAGAAGTTGAGAATCATATCTCAACACCCTTATACATTACAATTTGCTAACTACTACTCATTCAGACATTTCAACAATACTTCAAAAGACATACATCAACATACATGACATATGTTGATCACATAGGCATTAGGCCAAATCCTTTCACTAGGGAGTTGCCCCAATCATAACACGCGTACACCCACGACAGATAGTCATGGAAAGTAGGAATCCAAGTTCCAAATTCATTCAAACATTTCCACAAACACTTGGGCCACACATTTTAGCATATATAGTGTATATTGGCCGTGGCGTGATTTAGGGCAAATCCTTTCGTTAAAGGGGTATCGCCAATACAACAATCATATATCCATAACAATTAGTCATGGCGAGCACGAATGAGAATTCTGTACTCATTCAGCCATTTTCACAAACACTTAGAATACACTATTACAACATACATGGTGTATGTTAGCAAAACATGTATTAGGGCTATCCTTTCTCCAAGCAAGTATTTTACGCATATATAATATATTTATACAACAAATAATCATGGCAACCACATCTCTAAAATATATATGTATACGGTACTTTCTACAATACAGTATTTCTACATACATAGTGTATATTAGTAAAACATGTATTTGGGCAAATCCTTTCGCCAAATAAGTATTTTATCCATATATCTTATATTGATACAACAAATAATCATGTCAAACACATTTCCAAAATTTATACGTATACGGTATTTTCTACGAATACCTAGAATATGTAAAATTCCATAATCTACATCTTTAATCGAAACAGAAAACAGAAAGCACTTTGTACATGTGCAATTACATGCAGATCATGAATCTATCATTATCTGACATTGAAAGCGTTGAAAACCATAACCTATACACCTAAAGTCCGCACCTTTTGTCGTAGAATCGTAACGGAGTCGATAGAACTGCTAAGCCTTTGTATACGGCAGTTTGGCAACCTATAGAACGAAATAAGTTAGCTATTTCATAACCTACAACTATCAAAACCCCAAATCAGTCTAGGGTTAGGGTTTCTTACCTAGAAACGGAGCTGGAATCGCCAGGAAAGCGATTAGAACGAGGCGGTTAAACACGTATAGCAGCAGGGAAGAGTGGCAGGGAGATTCTCCCACTGCTCCCACACTTTCTCTATCTTTTATCTCTTCTCTCTCTAGAGTTTCTCTCAAATTCGTATGGCTACCATGAGAGAGGGTTTAAGGTCTTTATATAGCCTAAAAACTAACCGAAATAGACTCCAGGTCAAAGTATACTTAGGTTATAACCAAAGCGGGACTTTTCCAGCTCAAAGGAAGACTTCTGGCGGGCCTCCTTGAGCCAAAGGTCGGACTTAAGCTCACCAACACCGGATCTACGTTCTATTAAGTTTTCGTTTCAGTGGGATTTCCATATCACACGTGGCGGACCAGTTTCAGTTCAACGGTCAGCGGATCTCGATCAGAGATTCCGAGTACATGTAAATGTGTACAAAATTTCTCCTGATCTGAGGGTGTAATTTGGTCTGATTCTGACGGTCTGGTTGCTTAAAACTGATCCGCAAGCAACACGTGCCAGATTACTATTCAAGATATTTTATTTTGAATTAATTTCACATTTCTCACACTCTTCACTCCGAGCTCAAGTGAATAGCGCTGGGACACTATCTGGATTTGATTTCTGAGATGGTTGTCAAGCCCAGCAAGGCAGTCCTAATTCCTTAACTTCGTGTTAATCGGACTTCCGACGTGCGGTCCAGATCCGATATGGAGTTTCGAGATGCTCCTGAGAGCAGCCGGGTAATGAGGTTGATCCTAGATTTTAGGGTAACCTAGCGTCAATGATTCTACAAGTTTTGGGTCTTGCAGTTCATATTTAAAGTGATTGGTACTAATTTCACAGGCACTCTAGTTTAACACTAGCTAAATCTCGCCTAATTTCTAAAGGATTTAGTCCTGAGTGATTTCGGTCTGAGGTGGTACTTAGACCTTTGTTGCAATGTTTAGTTTAAGTATTGTTCTTCATCACCTAAACTTTAAGGTAGTGTCTAATGTGAAAGTACTTAGAAGGATTTAAGGAACGAGGTAATGAAAGGTGAGATTTGTGAAGAAAATAATTTGAAAAGGGACTTAAGACCCTTGAGTTGAGTGTTTGTGAAGTTAAACAGGAGTTAGGATTGTCCCATTGCCTAAGGACATCTAATTCCAGGTTGGGAAAAATCCGGGCTGTTATAGTTGTACACACCAACCAGACTCTGTCTCAGGTATAGATGATACGTCGATTCAAGAGGCGGAGCCAGACTACGATGAGGACCAGGATGAGTTCTCATACGTGCAGTACTCTGACGGCTTTGCTTAGGCTGACTGGATCATGGAGATTTCAGAATCTATCTTTTAGTTGTATTTTGACCTTTTGATTTAGAAACAATACATGTATATGGATACTCAGTTAGTGTTCATACTCTGGAGATCATGATGGTTTTGTTTCCTTACATACCTTATATATACAGTTTCAGTCTTCCGCTTGCCTTTATACAATTGATCTGGAGTATGAATTATTGTTTTGGTATAATTTCATTCATGTTTATTGCACTGACACAAACAACATTCAATCTTCATCATCTATGTTGCTTAAGTGATGTTCTGAAACTCGAGAGTTGAGTTGCTACTCGACCCTCGAATTTCAGGGCGTTACACTCTATTCCTGCCATTCTACGTGGTAGACCGTCACTATCACATCACTATTCCGACGATTTTGACTCCGTTCTTAGGTAAGAAAACCTAACCCTAATCTGTTCTAGGGTTTCAATTGTTGCAAGTAGTGAAATAGCTAACTTAACTCGTGATATAGGTTGCAAATCCGCCGTTAACAAAGACTTAACGTCTAAAACAACTCCGTTACGCGTTTATCGGCGTAAGGTGCGGACTTTAAACGTATAGGTTATGGTTTTCAAGGCTTTCAATGTTAGTTAATGATATATTACTGTCGTGGATGCTATTACACATGTACAAAGTGCTGTCCGTTTGATTATTCAGATATACGTTAACTATGTTGAATATATTGTATTCCTCGTATTTGTAGAAAATACCATATACGTATGAAATACGGATATGTGCTTGCCATGATTAATTGTTGTCTATGTACGCTAGATGCATGTGTATCAACTTCTGGGTGAACGGATTAGCCTAATACCTGTTATATTAACATACGTCGTGTATGTACAAGTTGTAGCCTAAGTGTTTGTGAAAATGTCTAAGTGAGTATAAACTATGCATTAGTGTACGCCACGACTAACCATCGTGGATATGTGATTGGTGTATAGGCGGCAATCTTTTGACGAAAGGACTTGCCCTAATACGTATTCTAACTACTACATACCATGTATGATGTAATGTGCAGACTAAGTGTATGTACAAAATGTCTGTATGAGTAAGTGCTTATAAATTTTTCTCTAATTGGCATTGAGATAGGATTCTCAACTACCCTAACAATGTGTATGATTTCCTCCATGTACCGTATATTATAGTGTTTGTTTATCTATATAATGCATATGTGTAAATCCATCTTTAAGTTGTATTCCAAAAAATGCAAAAACAAAGCCGTGAAGGGTGATGGGGGAGTGGTCTAACGATTCCGTGCAGCCCTAGCAGCCTTAAAGTGGACATTATCAGACCTTTGATTATATGATTTGAAATCTTAATTCATAATTGCTTTAACTATCTTCTAGGATAATTTGTTGTAATTGAATGTGATTGGGGCTATTGTATAGTCCAGGCAATCGGTAACAGATCCTAGATTAGTGGATGATGTTGTTTCGCCACACAGGATGTGTTCGATGAATCGAAGCCGTACTTTAGTTGTCGACAGTGGTTAGGCCACACGGAGTGCTTACGCACTTCATGTCGATCCACTTGATGTGCACTCGGGCTAGTCGAGCTCGTCAAGTAACCCGATTGACCCGATGTATGTTCACAATGCTTAGACGCTACTGCTTGAACCTAAGGTACCAAACTCACCAATGAAAATAGACTACCAGTTGGTATGGCATTGGTGGTAGTGACCTGGAACCGTAACATCGTATGAGATTTGCTAGGACTGACGACCCTAGAATGGATCATTGTTTGGAAAATGACATAAGGGAGGTACCTTAGTTTCCTAACCCTGCTGTATGAAAAGGACTAATAAGAACTTGGTAATCATATGCATGCACTGCATTACGTGTTCGTTCAGGCGTAACAGGTCAAACACTGAGGCAGTGTTGTTCATGCCCGAACGTGAGATGAAGTCGCTGAGGGAGCGTAGGCGAGGGCATGCATCATACATTCATACCATTCTTGCTTTAACAAAAGTACTTAGGGATGTGTGATTTACTGTTTTATCATTACTGCTTGATTGAATTGATAACATGCTAACATTTGCTTTATTGTTCCACTGAGTCGATCACTCACTCCCACGTTACGGGACGGTGTTGTTCAAACCAACCAGACTCTGTCTTAGCTGCAAGTGATGGCGATGCTTATGAGGCAGAGCCAAACTTTTACAACGACGAGGAGGAGCTCTCCTATATGCAACTCTCTGACGGGTCTATGTAGACCTGGAGTTGCATTGACGGGGCTATAGGGTTTTGGATAGAGAACATTACACTTTCTCATTTTGTACATTGTGGAACTACACTTGTAATTCTTTAACCTGGTAACATGTTCACACTCTAGAGACTTACACCAGTTTACATATATTTTATATATCTATCAAGTCTTCCGCTTGCAACTTCACTTGTCTCTAGAGTATGATATGTTGTTTTGGTCTAATCTCATTCATGTTTCAATGCACTCATCATAATCATCATTATCTATGTTGTATAAGTGATGCGTTGGAACTCGAGAGCTGAGCTTTGCTCGACTCCCGATTTTCAGGGCGTTACAGAGGGCAATGTAAAGAACCAATTGTAACGGGATACATGTCATTGCAAGAAGATTATATAACATGCACGAGATATAATAGGATACGCGGAGCATATTTTACAGAAGTGACGGCTAGCGTTAATTGGATAATACATGTTATCTACAGAGACATAGTGTAACGAAGCAACAAAAGACACAATGTAGTTGAGAGAAAAGTGGTGCTAGAACCATTACTAGGGCAGGTGTGCAAGAAGAGCCTGGAAGAAAAGTGGTGCTGAAGCAATCACTATAACCGTTAAACATGAGGAACATCCAAATGGTTCCGTTTCTCAAAGAAGGCTATAAATATAAAAAAAGATTTGAACGAAGAAAATGGTCTCACACCAACCAAACCAATCAACACATATCAAAATCTATATTTTCAAGCATAATTTATCCTTTACGTTCCTTAGCGCAATCAAATAGCTTAGTCCTACATTAGGAGTAGCGATAGCTTAGTAGCTGTAATCCTTGGCTATCATCCAAGTCTATACTTATACACTAGACTGACTCTATCTCAATACAAACAGTTCATTTATATGAGAGGTCCTTTGCAGTTACTTATCATTATTAGTTGTGAGTATTTTTGTTCATTATGTTTTTGCATTACAAAAGTCATTTTGTATGGAAGGCAAGGTGCCACCCATTATTGGAGAACGAATCCCACCGTCCAATAATTGCCCGACCGATTTTAAACAACATATTGTGAGTGTCTAAATAGCCAACTGTTAGTGGTCAATCAACAATGTTTCCTATGGTCCACCTAAAAATTGGATTTGCTTGTTTTTTAAAATATGTCATTAAATGATTTGGAAAAGCACATGGGTGGAGTGGATACATAATACATATGTGACGGTAGTCGGTGTAACGCCCTGAAAATCGGGGGTCGAGCATAAACTCAACTCCCGAGTTCCAGAACATCACTTATGCAACAAAATGAATGATGATTGAATGTTGACTGTATTCGTGCATTGAACATGAGTGAGATTAAGCCAAAACAACATATCATACTCCAGAGACAGTTAAATTTGCAAGCGGAAGACTGTGATAGATAGATAAAATATATAAACTATGATGAGTCTCCAGAGTGTGATAACATTACCAGGTTAAATAATTACAAGTACAGTTCTAAAATATACCAAATGTGAGGAAGTGTAATGTCTCCTCTCCCAAGTACCATAGCCCCATCAATACAATATCAGGTCTTCATTGACCTGCCAGAGAGATACAGATAGGAGAACTCCTCCTATCATCATAGAAGTAGTCCGACTCTGCTTCACAAGCATCGTCATCACCTGAAACTCAACAAATCTAGTTGGTGTGTACAACACCGTCCCGTAACGTGGGAGTGAGTGATCAACTCAGTGGAACAATAAAGCATAGGTTAACATGTTATCAATTCAGTCAAGCAGTAATGATAAAGCAGTACAATTAAACAATTCTAACTACTCTTATTTAATGCAAGTATGAAATGACATGATGTATGCCCTTGTCAAACCACCCTCATGCGACATCATCTTACATTCGCGAATGCATCCATCCCTCAATGCTCCACATCTACCAGGCACATGCAGTGCGATGATGAGCATGATTACCGAGTAATTATTAGTTCATTTCAAACAGCAGTATTGGGAAACTAAGGTACCTCTCTTGTATCATTCCCAAACATGATCCATCCTAGGGTCGTCAATCCTAGTTAATCTCATACGGTATTATGGTTTGAGAGGCATCACGAAGGCATCGCAAAGGGTGTTAGTGCTATTATATGATACCTCTTTGATTGTCAAATTTTGTGTGTCAAAACCTTGGTATGTTCTATGTCTTGGTGTGTTCTATGTTTAAGACAACCATGGACTCTTCAAGCGGCTTCAAGATATATTTCGAAGATATAAAGAAGAAGATATAAAGAAGAAGATATAAAGAAGTCACGGCATTCTTTATTCACGCAAAGGTTATTCAAGTTCAAGATACTAGAAGTGTTTGAAGGTGTGAAGCTCAAAAGCAAACTCAAGATAAATGTTGGTGTCAAGTTTTTGGACGACTCGTACTTCAGGCTTTAAGTACTAAAAGATTTATCATTCGTTGAATGAAGTAGAGTTCAATGTCCATACTTCATTATTCAGGTTTGATAGACTATAGTCACTGACCTTAGGGTAGGTCATTTTGGATACATTATCCAAATGTATTTAAACATGTGTTTGATCTGCTCTTAGACTAGTCCCGGTTCTAGTTCGACCAGTCCTAGCACTGGCTCGACCTGTCTAAGAATTTCCTAGGCCAGTCTTGAAATTGTTCAAATTTATCGGATTTTCTGGTTCGCTCACGACCAGTCTCGGAGTCTGCACGACCGGTCGTGGAACGTCCTCGACTCGAACCTCGACCAGTCGTGGAGCCTCGGTTCAAACTCCAGCGACTAAATTCACTGTCGCTCGACCAGTCGAGTAGGGGTCTCGACCGGTCGTGGACGACCTTCGACCAGTCGTGGACTGCCTACGACCAGTCGAACATCGGTTTTCCTGATTCCGCGCAGAAATTCAAAAATCTGTTTCTTCTAAGACCAGTTGTGGGAACTCCTAGACCAGTCGAAGACGAATTTCTGTAGCTATAAATAGCACACGAATTTCAGAGTTTAATCATCGAAAATTCTATCAAAGCAAGGCTCCACTCTGAGATAAGTCGTGTTTAAATTTAAGCTAATTTGCGCTTCATTCTAATTCCTTTTGTTAGCTTTTTATATTTGATTTTATTCTAAATTCCAATCATATTTGAAAAGGGGAAATCGTGTATTCCTTCTTCTTGGAATTAAAATCAAATAGAGCTAGCCCTTTGTGATTTCATTTAAAATCAATTAGGACTTAGAACCTCAATAAATTGAGTATTGGACATTGAACTATCATCTCTACTCTGATCGGTTCTTCCGGGCTACTGCAAAAGGATAAGATCCAGGTATTTTACAATTCTTGTAATTTCTATTTTGGTTTTATATGAGATTTGCCAGAAAAATCTCTATGTGTATGGTTATCTGAGGAGAGCCAGAAAACTCAGATTGTGGGGTTTTTTGAATTGTGTAAGCCCAAGTGATAAAGACACAATTGTGAAGGTTTTTGGTAAACCTGTGAAAACCAGTTTTATTAGAGAACGCTAATATCCCCTGTGTGAGGATATTAGGAGTGGAGTAGCATTCTGTGTGGCTGTTTGAGAACAGTTGGTGAACACACAGGCGAACCACTATAACTTCTTGTCTTGTGGATTGAATGGATATTTAAATTCCTTATCTTTTATCATTCAGTTCTATTTTCCTTGTGGATGTGAATGTTGTAACAGTTTGAAATTACAAGCAAGTGTGGGAATGTTGTAATAATTTAGTGATTTATTTCTACAATTTATTTCCAGCAATTCTCTCTATTGATTTAAGCTTTAAATTCCAAAATTGTTCCAGCAAGGTTGCCCTGCCATTTTTATGGTGTATGGCTGTCCCTAGAACAAGACATTTGTAAATTCAATTTATTCAGTGCAGTTTGTATTTATTTCTTTATTCCTCTTTGATTTGAGAATTTGATACAAAGACATTTCTAGACATAAGGTTGTCCTACCATAAACATTGGGTTTTTGGTGAAAGGTTGTCCTTAGAACAACGTTTGTATCAACCTCTCAATTTCAATTGTTTGAGGTTGCATTTCATTTCTGCATTGCAATTTATTTAATTAGTTCATTGGCTATCATATTTTGTTTAATTCCGCTATTATAAGTTTTTATTTGGCGTTGTCCTATTCACCCCCCCTCTAGGACATATAGCTTGGCCATTTCAAAGGGCTCGTCACCTGTCAGCACAGATACAGATCTCACCGTATGCGGTTCAATTGCTGACCGTCAGCTCGAGTACAGGTCTCACCGTACTCGGCTCAATCGCTGGCCGTCAGCTCGAATACAGGTCTCACCGTACTCGGCTCAACTCATACTCTAGTTGCTGTGAAGGGCTCGTCGCCAATCACAGACCTTGGAGTATACTCGAAGACACTACAGAGGACTCATCGCCCGTCAGCACGAGTACAGGTCTCACCGTACTCGGCTCTCGCCGTAAGTATCGACAGCTCGAATAAAGTGTCCCATACCACCGTATTCGGCTCACGAGTTTGAGTTGCTCAATGGTCACTACGGAGAGGCACGTGGCCCCAGCATAGGCCGACAGCTCGACCACGGTGTCCCATACTACCATGCCCGGCTCATGAGTCTTAGCGGATCGAGGTACCATGGTTAAAAGGGATTTCACTGGTAAGTTTGGTACCCTAGGTTCAAGCAGTAGCGTCCAAACATGGTGAACATACATAAGACAAATCGGGTTACTTGACGAGCTCGGCTAGCTCGAGCGCACAACAAGTTGAACGACATGAGTGCATAAGCACTTTGCGTGGCCAACCACTATCGTCAACCAAAGTACGACTCAGGTTCGTCGAACACATCTCACGTGGCAAATGAATCACAGCCACGAATGCAATTCTGGTACCGATTGTCTAGACTATAATCATAGCCCCAAACACAATCAAGTGCAGATAGATAAAGCAGTAGTGGATCAAGATTCAACTCAAACAATCAAGGTCTGGTATTATCCGTTTAGGGCTGTCAGGGCTGTTGCACGCACTCGTTGCTCCACTCCCCCATCACCCATGACAGATCATACAACGTAAATATAAATATAAACATATGCATTACATAGTTAAAATCATAAAGCAGTTGAGCATGTTATGAATCGTACATGTTCAATTCCTAATCACACAACTATCCAAGGAGATCATACACATAGTTAAAAGAGGTTGAGAATCATATCTCAACACCCTTATACATTACAATTTGCTAACTACTACTCATTCAGACATTTCAAGAAACACTTAAACAAACATAAACATACATCAACATACATGACATATGTCAATCACATAGGCATTAGGCCAAATCCTTTCACTAGGGAGTTGCCCCAATCATAACACGCGTACACCCATGACGGATAGTCATGGCAAGCAGGAATCCAAGTTCCATATTCATTCAGCCATTTCCACAAACACTTGGGCCACACATTTTAGCATATATAGTGTATATTGGCCGTGGTGTGATTTAGGGCAAATCCTTTCATCAAAGGGGTATCGCCAATACAACAATCATATATCCATGATAAGTAGTCATGGCGAGCATGAATGAGGATTCTATACTCATTCAGTCATTTTCACAAACACTTAAAATACACTATTACAACATACATGGTGTATGTTAGCAAAACATTATTAGGGCTATCCTTTAGCCAAGCGAGTATTTCATCCATGTATAATATATTACTACAGCAAATAATCATGATAAATACATCTCCAAAATTTATACGTATACAGTATTTTCTAAAATATGCAATTTCAACATACATAGTGTATATAAGTAAAACATGTATTTAGGCGAATCCTTTTGCCAAATAAGTATTTTATCCATATATCGTATATCCATATAACAAATAAACATGTCAAACACATTTCCAAAAAATATACGTATACCGTACTTTCTACAAATACCTAGAGTATGTAGAATTCCATATTTTTCATCTTTATTCGAAACGGAAAACAGACAGCACTTTGTACATGTGCAATTGCATACCGATCATGAATCTATCATTATCTGACATTGAAAGCATTGAAAACCATAACCTATACACCTAAAGTCCGCACCTTTTGTCGTAGAATCGTAATGAAGTCGATAGGTTTGCTAAGCTTCCGTATTCGGCAGTTTGGCAACCTATACAACGAAATAGGTTAGCTATTTCACAACCTACAACAGTCTAAACCCCAAAACAGATTAGGGTTAGGGTTTCTTACCTAGAAATGATGCCGGAAACGTCGCAAAAGCGATGAGAATCAGGCGGTGGAGCCCGAATAGTGGCAGGGAAGAGTGGCAGGGAGAATCTCCCACAGCTCCCACACTTTCTCTCTCTTTTCTCTCTTCTCAATATAGGTTTTCTCTCAAATTCGTATGGCTGCAATGAGAGAGGGTTTAAGGACCTTATATAGCCTAAAAACTCACCGAAATAGACTCCTAGTCAAAGTATACTTAGGTTATAACCAAAGCGGGACAGTTTTAGCTCAACGGAGGACTTCTGGCGGGCCTCCTTGAGCCAAAGGTCGTACTTAAGCTCACTAACACTGGATTTACGTTCTATTAAGTTTTCGTTTCAGTGGAATTTTCAGATCACGCGTGGCGGACCAGTTTCAGTTCAACAGTCAACGGATCTCGATCGGAGATTCCGAGTACATGTAAATGTGTACGAAATTTCTCCTGATCTGAGGGTGTAATTTGGTCTGATTCTGACGGTTTGGTTGCTTAAAACTGATCCGCAAGCAACACGTGCTAGATTACTATTAAAGATATTTTATTTTGAATTAATTTCATATTTCTCACACTCTTCACTCCGAGCTCAAGCGAATAGCGCCGGGACACTATCTGGATTTGATTTTCGAGATGGCTGTCAAGCCCAGCGAGGCGGTCCTAGTTCCTTAACTTCGTGTTAATCGGACTTCCGACATATGGTCCAGATCCGATACGGAGTTTCGAGATGCTCTCGAGAGCAGCCGGGTAATGAGATTGATCCTAGATTTTAGGGTAACCTAGCGTCAATAATTCTACAAGTTTTGGGTCTTGCAGATCGTATTTAAAGTGATTGGTACTAATTTCACAGGCACTCTAGTTTAACACTAGCTAAATCTCGCCAAATTTCTAAAGGATTTAGTCCTGTAAGATTTCTGTCTGAGGTAGTACTTAGTCCTTTGTAGTTTGTATATAAAGTGATCCAAGTTATACTACTTAGCTAGTTTAAGATAGTGTCTATGGTGAAAGTACTTAGAAAATTTAAGGAACAAGGTGGTGAAGGGTGGGATTTGTGAAGGAAATGAGTTAAGGAGCGATTTTAGACTGTGGGATTCAGTTCTGACAAGTTAATAAGGTGTTAGGAGCAACCCATTGCCTAAGGACGTCTAATTCCAGGTTGGGAAAAATCCGGGATGTTACATAAGGGCTGCACGGAGGTGGTTTGTGAAAGCCTTTCTCAGGAAGTTACCATGCTAGGATGCTAGGCGGGGCTCGCCACGATGCTTGTGAGAAATCAACCTTGTCCATTCATTTTTTGAAATCATTCTAGGAAATGAGACAAAAAATGAGGTGTATCCAAAACTCAAGTAGGCCATGTAAGAGGAAAAATCGAGGAAAGAGTTTCCTACCATTGAAATCTTCTTGAGCTCCACCTTGATGTTTATATGCAATCCAACCCATTTATAAGATACTTCTCATTGGAATGAAGTGAAATTATGCAAAACTTAACTTGATAATAAACTTTTATGGCCACATGAATGTTTCAACGGTGGTAACTAAATCCACACTTGGTGGACTTAAGTTTTGGATATGTCTCATTTCTTATCTCATGTCTTAAAATAAACTCAAAAAATAGATGGATAATGTGAATTTCTCACAAACATCAGGGTGCACCTCACCTGGCATCCAAGCACAAAAACTTCTTGTTAAAACCCTGCCCAAACTTGGGTCTAGGCCGCACCGTCTTGGGTGAGGCGAGTTTTTGAAAGCCTTTAGTAGGAAGTTCCTGCCTTAGATGCTAAGCAGAGCCCACCATAATGTTTGGTGTCCATCCACTTTGTCAGATCATTACATGAGATATACCGAAAATCAGGTGAATCCAGAACTCTAGGCTGCTCTAAGAAAGAGTTTTCTACCATTCGAAACCTTCATGAACTCCACCTTGGGGTGTACATCGAGTTGAGCTTCTCAGCTCGGCCACTAGCTGACCTCAACTCGAACTTGGCTCGGCTCAGTCCTCAAGCCTGACTGGCCAGCTCGGCTCGGTTCGGTTAGCAGCTCGAGCTAGTTCAAGCCAAATTCGAGCCAAGTTCGCCATTGTAACATTTTCATAAACACCTGGACTGCACCTTCAAAATCTCACCGTATTTGAGACAACAACAATGGTTTTACAAGTATTTTATCAAACACCTTCTAAGCAACAAAAAAATCATAAAAAAAGGGTGTTGGTTTCATATACATACCTTCCTTGCCACCAGCCACACTTCTTTGAGTCATTTCATCAAACACTTGGTGAGCAACATCAATATCAAAGTAACCGAGTCACCGAACTGGTTCGATACGAGTTCAATTTGAGCTGGGTTTGAGCCAAGTCGAGTTGAGCCGAGGCATGAACTCTGCTCGAACTCATTTTCGAGCTCAAAAAATCAGCTCGACTCGGCTCAAACTTAGCTTCGAACCGAGTCAAATTGAGCTTTTTCGAGTTGAGTCGAGTGAGCTAACCGAGCTAGCTCGGTTCGTGTACACCTTTACCTCCACCTTATGTTTATATGCCATCTAAACCATTTATAAGTACATTTCCACTTAAACTATGATACTAAACTCATATGAATGCTTAAATAGGGTTGGTGAATCTCCACTCTCGTTTAGCCCACTTAGTTTTGGATCTACCTGAGACTTTAGTTTCATGTCTTGGAATGATTTTGAAAATTAGATGAACTGATGGATATTTCATAAATATCCTGGTGGGCCCTACATAGCATCCAACTGAGGAACTTGCCAACTTCCTGCAAAAGGCTTCTGATGAAGCCTGTGACCAATCTTACTTAATCCGCAGTCTTACCGTACACCAGTGTGTTTACATCACCAAGTTATGTGGGCCCAATCATGTTTTATTATATCTTCACAGTTCATCCATTATTCAGACCTTTTTAATGGAACGTGGTAAACTACCAGTCAGATTTAAATCTTAGGTGGACCACACTACATAAAGTATAGTTGATTGAACGCTTATCATTGAAAGCTCACGGCAGCCACAAAAGTTTTAAATCTAGTTCATATTTGTGTTTTCAGTTATCAGGAGCCCCAAAAGTTTTAAATCAAGTTCATATTTGTGTTTTCATTCATCCGGGTGGGTGGCCTTTTAAACATGTTGGATGACAAATAAACGGACACAGATTGCATCCTACCCAGCCCATCTCTGCCCACAAACAGTCACTTTTGTAGGAAAAAATTAACACTGTATACACCTCATTTTTATGCCTTCTTTTTTTCAACGGCCGAAAACTTATGTTAGTAAAGTAGATTTTTCAGTTACAAAAGAGGGTTTTGGACAAAAATATTCATGATTTTAAATAAAAGCAGCTGAAAAAGTAGGGGTATTTTCATTTTTATTGGGTTGTCCATACAAGTAAAAGTCTAGATTGATATAGTAGGTTTTGTTCGGGAAAAAAAGGGAGGTGGATGGAAGGTCGCGTCTATAGTAAGAAATTACCCCTTCGCCTACATTGATGTGGAAGCGGATTGGCTACTTGCCCAGTGCTCTGTGGCCCCACCATAATGTATGTGTTTCGTCTATTCCGTTCATCCATTTTTACATATCATTTTAGGGTTTGATCCAAAAAATGAGAGGGATATAAATCTCAGGTGGACCAAACCATATGAAAACAATAGTTATTGGATATCCACCATTAAAATCCTCCCAAGGCCCACTGTACTATTTATTTGACATCCAATCTCTTGATTAGGTCATACAGACCAGATGAAGGGAAAAAAACAAAGATCAGCTTCATCCAAAACTTTTATGGCCTCAAAAAGTTTTAAATGGTCGACATTCATTCAACATTATTTCTGGTAACGTGGTCCACTTGAGATTGGGATATACCTCATTTTTGATCTCATAACATAAAATGATCAAGAGAAATAGATAGACAGCATGGATGAAACACATACATCCTGGTGGGGCCTACAGAGAACCAATTACCAGCCATTGGCAGGTGACAATAGAGCTGGGCATCGGACCGAGTCAGTTTTCTGGAGGAACTATTCAGCTTACTTTTTGGTTGCGAGTTCCTTTATACATTTTTTTTTGGTAGCATCTTTTTAAGTTTAGAGTCATGAATTCATTATTAGAATATGGGATATCTGTTTCAGTTTTCTAAAATTCTGATGAAAAGTTTCTATATGTTGATTAATTTGGAATTGGTTAGTAGACCATTAAAAATTTATGGAATGTGAGATCATTCACAATACCATGAGATAAAAGTACAAGAATAAATAGACAAGCAAATTTTCTTATGCAAATACAACTAAACATAGATATGCAAATACTTGTTGTGAAGTAACTATCCAAGTTACCATCTTATAAGTTGTAACGACTTGAAAATTTCCGTACATTGGGCCGAGTACCACCTCGACCAGAAATCACATAGGATTAAATCCTTTAGAAATTTAACAAAGTTAACTAAGTACTAAACTCGGTAAATCATGAAATCCGTTGGGATCGCTTTAAATACGATCTGCAAGACCCAAAACTTGCAGAATTGGTGACTCTAGGTTATCCTAAAGTCTAGAGCGAAACTCATTACCCGTCTGCTCTCGGGACTGAAACGAAACTTCGTATGAGGTCTAGATCGCACATCGGGAGTCCGATTAACACGAAGCTAAGGAACCAGGACCGCCCCACTGGGCTTGACAATCATCTCAAAAATCAGATGATTCCGATGTCCCACGGCCATTATTTTCACTCCGGAGCGAGGGAGTGTGAAAAACACTATTTCCATCCAAGAGAAAATATCTGGAATAGTGATCTGGCACCTTTCGGTTGCGCGTCAGTATTAAGCAACCTGACCGTCGGAATCAGACCAAATTACACCCTCGGATTAAGAAAAATTTCAGGAACATTTACATGTACTCAGAAATTCCGATCGTGGCCCACGGACCGTTGAACTGAAAGTGGTCCGCCACGTGCGATCTGGGAATCCGATCGAGCCGAAAACGTAATCCCACGTAGATCCGCAGTGGGTGAGCTTAAGTCTGACGTTTGGCTCAAAGAGGGCCACCAGAACACCCCTTTTGAGCTTGGAAAGTGGCGAAATGCCTATGTAAGCAGTCACCCTTGAACCTGAGTCTGTTTTGGGGAGGTTTTTGGCTATAAAAGGGGCTTAGAACAGCCCCTCTCACAGCCATACGAATTTGGGTTCAAACCCTAAGAGAGAAAGAGAGAAAAGAGAGAGAAACTTGGGGAGATCGACGCCGATCTTCCTCCTGCTGCTTCCACTTCTCCCACGGCCTACACCGCTCTATTCCAAGAGATTTCCCGGCGGTTTCCACCCCATTTGAAGGTAAGAAACCCTAACCCTAGGTCTGATTTGAGCCTGATTAGTGATAGGTTAAGGAAAGACTAATCGAATGCGATCTTTAGGCTAAGAAACTCCCGTATACGGAAGCACCAACCTTCTTGCTGATTCGTTGGAATTCCAAGGGCTGAGGTGAGGACTTTAAGCGTATAAGTTACGGTTTTCAACGCTTTCAATGTCAGATAATGATAGATTCATGATCTGCATGCAAATGCACATGTACAAAGTGCTTTCCGTTTCCTGTTTCGATTAGCGATAAAGAATATGGAATTTTACATACTCTTGATATACGTAGAAATACCGTATACGTATTTTTGTTGAGAAAATGTTTGACATGTTTATTTAATGTTTGATTATATCATGTGTGGATAAAATACTAGTTTGGCGAAAGAGATCGCGAAAATACATGTTCATGTGTAAATGTCGTGTATGTTGAAATTGCGTATTCTAGAAATCCCGCATACGTGCGGATTTTGGATATGTAATTGTAATGATTATTTGTTGTATGAATACGATATACACGGGAAAAATACTCCCGGGGCTTAGGGACAGTCCAATCACGGACTTGCCTAACATACGTCATGTATGTTGGAAACGTGTATTCTAAGTGTTTGTATAAGTGCATGTATGTGTACATGTGTATGTACTAGTGCCTTAGATAGGCGCTGATATGGGTTCTCCAACTCCCTTAGAGACATGTAGGACCCCCTCCATGCGGTGGTTCACCGCAACCACTTAATTGTATTGCACACACAATTCTATCCCTATGGGGATAGTGCTTTATTACATGCATTACAATATGCTTTATAACAGGCTTCTCAACATGCTTTGTAACATGCTTTACTTCATGTCTTACTTTATGCTTTATAACATGCCGACTAACATGCTTGTATTGCTTGTTTACCATGCTTTACTTCACATGCTAGCGATGAAAAACTGTTTGAGTTTGGGGCTATGTTTATAGTCCAAACACTCGGTACCAGACTTGTGATTGTGGCTGAGATTCATGTCGCCACAAGGGACGGGTCCGGCGAACCCGAGTCGTACTTCGGTTGGCGATAGTGGTTGGCCACGCGGAGTGCTTTTGCGCTCCATATCGCTCAACTTGTGGTGCGCTCGAGCTAGTCAGGCTCGCCAATTTAACCGAAGTGTAGTCGTGTGTTCACCTTGTTTGGTCGCTACTGCTTGAACCTAGGGTACCAAACTTACCAGTGGTGATTCCCGTTTAACCATGGTACCTAGATCCGCTAAGACGCATGAGCCGGGCATGGTGGTATGGGACACCGTGGTCGAGCTGTCGGCCTATGCTGGGGCCATGTGCCTCCCCGTAGTGACCATTGCGCAACTATCTCGTGAGCCGAATACGGTGGTATGGGACACTGTATTCGAGCTGTCGATACTTCGGCGAGAGCCGAGTACGGTGAGATCTGTGCTCGTGCTGACTGGCGACGAGTCCTCCGTGGTATCATCGAGTACACTCCAAGTATCTGTGATTGGCCACGAGCCTTTCACAGTAACTAGAGTGTGAGTTGAGCCGAGTATGGTGAGACCTGTACTTGAGCTGACGGCTAGTGATTGAGCCGAGTATGGTGAGACCTGTACTCGAGCTGACGGCCAGCAATTGAGCCGCATACGGTGAGATCTGTATCCGTGCTGACGGGTGACGAACCTTTTGCGATGCCATCACTAAGCTTCTCAAACCATAACATCGTATGAAAATATCTAGGATTGACGACCCTAGAATGGATCATGTTGGGAATGATACAAGGGAGGTACCTTAGTTTCCCAATACTGCTGATTGAAATGGACTAATAATAACTTGGCAATCACGAGCATCATCGCATCGCATGTGCTTTGTAGATGTGGCGCACTGAGGGAGTTAAGCATTCGCGAACGTAAGATGATGTCGCTTGAGGGTGGTTTGGCAAGGGCATACCGCATCATGTCATGTCATTTTGCATTTAACAAGAGTAGTTAGAAATGCTTGATTTGTACTGCTTTATCATTACTGTTTGACTGATTTGATAACATGTTAACTTATGCATTATTGTTCCACTGAGTTAGCTACTCACTCCCACGTTGCGGGACGGTGTTGTACACACCAACCAGACTCTGTTGCAGGGTTAGAGGGCGCCTTGGTTCAGGAGCCAGAGCCCGACGTTGATGAGGACCAGGAGGAGTTCTCTTTCATGCAGTATTCTGACGGCTACGCCTAGGCCGGCTGCATCGCGGGACTCTCGGGGCCTCTTTTGAGGATGTATTTTGGGTTTTTGATTTACAAACTTTACATGTATATTGGTGCTCAGTTAGTACTCATACTCTGGAGTTCAGAAAATTTTGTTACTTTACATACTTGAATGAAAAATTTCAGTCTTCCGCTGTTTTTAAATATAATTGAACTGGAGTATGAATTACTGTTTTGGTTTAATCTCATTCATGTTTATTGCGCTAACTCAGACAACATTTAACTGGCATTGTTTATGTTGCATAAGTGATGCGTTGGAACTCGGGTGTTGAGTTTATACTCGACCCCCGAATTTCAGGGCGTTACATAAGTATTCTGACGCATAAATGCATGTGCAAACACAGAACAGGTGAGGAATATCGCCAAGCTTACTTGATTGCTGTAGTCTTGGATTTCAAGGCACTGCTGTAAAAACCATGAACTTCCTCTGGAGCTGAAAAGCTTGCCACGCAAGATTCTAAGGGCACCCTTGGTAGTATGTTTTCATCAGAAGCTCTGCTAGATTTCGGAGGTTCTACTTATCAAGAGAGTGTAAACAGAGAATGACAAAAACACAATGTCTAATCAATGCTTCTATTACTTACACTTCCTTTCCCTCCAAAGCCTTTTTCTAATTTTAACTATTCAAAGGCTTTTAGCTGTTTTAAATTCTCAAATTACAAGATTATCAGAAAAAACAGTCAAGGTAAATTACCAAAGAAAAAGAAAATAAAAAAGAAAAAAAGAAAAGATGAGAAAAGTTGTACAAATGGAGGTGAACATGGATTCTGTGTTAGAACGATGGCACTCCAAAAGGATTAGTTAGGCTTGAACCCAGATACCTGATGAGAGCTTCACATTAACAATTCCTTCATGTTTTTGCTTTTTCAAAGAAAGTGGGAGCAAGCACCACCTGTCATTGTATCTATAAAGCTAAAATAAACACTTAAGCTAGGGAGCACAGGAACCTATAGTAGAACATGCTCTATACAATGTAATGTAAGGACACAACGAAAAAACCAGGGTCTCCAACAAAAGAACAGGGCAAGCATAAGGAAAGTATGAAACCCCCTGCTCTTAGAAATACACTGGCATGGAGCTATGAAGCAAAACTGACAGTAACACACGACAAACACATGACAAAAGCAACAGGTGTCCACATTTGCAATTTCCTACAAACAGGAAAAATTGCAAAATCATGTCATCATAAAAAAGCCACCTAAAGAATCCATTAATAAACCCTCAACTCTATTAGCATGAATGGACGGAACACGCAAAATTCAAATCAGAGTCAGTCAATTGCCATCAGCAACATAGGAAAGAAGATCAAGAGGAGAGATTGATGGTCCTAACAAATGTAAGAAACAATCACATGAATTCAATTAACAGAATTTAGGGAAATCTCAATCAAATGAATAATTAAAAAATAATTTTCAGAAATCCAAACCCTAGTTCTAGAACTAGTAAATCCCCACCATAACCAGTCAAAATACCTTGCAAAGTGCAGAAAATAGATCCAAAACCCTAGGAAAAAAGAGAGTACCTGGCCGAGGAAGAGATGAAGGGCAGGGGCTGCTGGCCTCACTAGATCTGGAGATGATGCAAGTGAGGGAGAAAGAGAGAGAGATAGAGAGAGAGAGAGAGGGAGGGAGAGAGAGAGAGAGAGTGAGAGGGAGAGAAAGGCGCGAGATCTGGAGATGATGCAAGTGAGAGAGATCGGGAGAGGGGAGAGAGAGAGAGAGAGAGAGAGAGAGAGAGAGAGAGATTGGGAGAGGGAGAGAGAGGCGTGGGGTCCGGGAGCTAAATGATTCAAGCTAGGTTTGCATAGAGAGAGAGAGAGAGAGAGAGAGAGAGAGAGAGAGAGAGAGAGATTGGGAGAGGGAGAGAGAGGCGTGGGGTCCGGGAGCTAAATGATTCAAGCTAGGTTTGCATAGAGAGAGAGAGAGAGAGAGAGAGAGAGAGAGAGAGCGTCAGGGGTAGGAAGTAGGAGAGAGTTGCACTGGGGCCGGTAGGGTTTTTTTCATATATATATGGTAAGATATCCGTCGGGTAGGGTATTACATAGCGCCGATAAAAGAGGATCGCAAATGCCAGTTATTCCTCTTTTTGTTGTAGTGACATCTACCCCATCAGTCAATGCACCATTCCATGGTGGGCCTAGGCCTTAAAAATCAAGTCAATCGGTGACTTTTGTGGGCCACGCCACATATAAAAGTTGAGAGAGGTTACTCTCCATTAAAACATTCGTAATCATTTGTTGGGCCCACTGAGGACTGGTTCACAATTCCATCCCATCCATTATGTGTCCCACTTGGATGAGGGGTCAGACCAAGTTTCAGACGCATCCAAATTTCAGGTGGGCCCTACCAAGTGCTTTAATATGTTTTAGGCATGTCTTCACATGATTTTGGATGGTTTGGCCCACCTATATGGCTGATTTTTGGGATATCCCATAATTTAAAGGGGACCCATCAAATGCCAGGTGTTGATGGTCGACACGCATCATGATGGGGCCCACACAGTTCGACCTCATGGGAAGTTCCCATGAGCTCGACTGCATAGAACCTTTTTCTATTATGCCTTCCTAGCACCCGTATTAAGCCATATTTGTCATCCAACCTTTTATAAGATCACAAAGACGTGGATGAAAGCTAAACATAAATATCAGTTTGATCCAAAACTTCTGTTGCCTCAATAACTTTTCAAAAGTAGACATTCAGTTCACACAGTTTCTTGTAGTGTAGTCCAATTGAGTTGGACATGCTTCATTTTTTGGCTCAAGATCTAAAATTTTCTTTTAAAATGGATGGACGGAGTGGATAAAACACATCCGTTGAGAGCAAGGCGAGTATTATAAGTAGGGACAGAGATCCCACTGTACCCAAGTCAGTACTAATCAGCACTCCGTGGATCCCACCGTGATTTATGTATTTTATCCACTTCATCTATCTATTTTATTTTTTTTCCAGTTCTCTCCGGTACATATGCACAAAAAATAAGGCAGATCTAAATTTGAGGTCCACCTCACCACTGAAAATAATTAATGAAGATTGAGTGTTCACCATTAAAATTTTCTTATAGCCTACTGTAATAATCATTTGCCTTCAAACTTGTGAATTAAACCACATAAACCCGGATGAATGGAAAACACAAATATCAACCCGATCCAAAACTTTTGTGGACCCTAAAGGTTTTTTAATGATTAGTGTTATATCACCACTGTCTCACATGGTATGATTTGACTGAGATTTGGATCTCAAAACCAGCTATTAAATTAAACTGAGAGCATGAATGAAGTAGGTATATGGATCCTTTACTTGGTACAAATAGTATGTTATTGTTTACTATAATGTGATTTGACCACATAATCACATACTACATTTAATGCAGCAGTACGATCAGAGTCAGTAATGATGTCCTTATTGGTAGGGTCTAGGGAGCTTTCCCAGCACCACCCACGACGATAATGGAAGTGTCGCTACAAACGCGTGTCCAGCGCTCTCAGAAACAGAGTGAGAGAGCTCCGTCTGGTCCTCAAGCTGAGGATATACAGTCCCCTCAGGCCTTGTGCCTTTCCAACTGGGGGCCATCGCTTCGTGATCCAAGCCGTTGATCTCAATGGTATGTTCCATTAATGAGAGGAAGGGCCTGATTTTATTTCAGGTGGTCTTCATGGTAGGACCCACTATATCTACCGTGCCATTGTCGTACACCATGTTGGGGAAACATTATACGCATGTATCTTATTACTTCCCATACACAATTACTCTTTTTTATCGGGGCATTTTGTTCACACCCCAAGTATAGGGTTGTGATATAGTAATAATCTCAGTAAGACAAAGGTCGAATCCATAGGGATCGAACCTTGTACATAATTTGAAATTGACTTGAACTAGAACTAGGCGAAGATGTAATCTAATTTAGGTAAAAGGAATGGAATAATTGTGAATTATTAGATTAAAATTTGTAAAATTCAAAGGTAGGAAACTAGGGTGCCAAGGATACACTTGTAGAAATTAGGGAAGCCACCTTGCAATGATTCAAGGAAACAACTGAAATAAGAGTCATATCCTATCCAATTGGTAAGAAGAGATTTGTCAGATCTCTCAACTTTTTATAGATCTAATCATCAATAAATAAAAGTGGTGAAAATTTGGAAGTGATCCCGTCACCTAACCATGCCCAGGAGACCATGGCAAATGTCACGCCCCGAAATTCGTACAGAGTGTACACGCTCAGACCCGAGTTTCGGCTCATGACACGTACACAAAGTGTACTAATTTCATTCAATTATACAATTATTCATCTACCTAGTAGCTCTACCATAGATCTACATTCCATTCATACTCAATGACATCTCAAAAAATAAGAAACAATCATTATTCCAATAATCAATCATAAACATAACTAAGAATCTTCCCATTCGGGGTCTTATGAGTGAAATAAGTATGTCCAACAACATAAAAGAATTGATTAACAATTTAAGAAAACCAAATATAATTAAAGTAAAAATATCATGATCAGTCTAAGGCAGCAACTTCTTCTTCTGTCAAGTAGGGTCACGTGTCCCTTAAGTCCTTTCCGGCTCGACCATGTATTCCCGTTCTTGAGCCACCGACTCACCCTCATTCACGCCTGTACGATTTTTCCATCAATAAAAAGGATAAGCTGACCAGGCCTAGTGAGAATTCCCGACATGGTTCTTTACATCAAATTATAATAGAATCTCAATAATCATACACAATATAAATTTTAAAAAATGCAAATGCAATGCATGAATGCATCAAGTGGGAGTCTGTCCACTTGCTTGAGTTAGAAACCCGTCAACCCACATCTGCTCCTTGGTAGGCTTCTACCATCTGGTAGGCATAAGCAAGGCCCGTATCTACTCCTTGAATAGGCTTCCACTAGTATAGTGGGCTTCTGATAACGATTCTACTAGAATATACCATCTACGGAGGTCCCCCAAGAATCCAACACGTATTGTGCATGCAATTGATAGATGCACTAAGTAATCATGAATCATGTATTGCATAGGTTATTTCAATTATCACATTTGAATCAAAATAGTCAAACACATTAATCAAATCATATCATTATTAATACAAAAATCATAGTCCTTTAAATCAACTAAGAGTACATGACAATTAAATCATGACAATTAAATCATGTCAATTAAATCAGGCAATTAAATCATGATAATAATACAACACATCAAACAATCCATCTATTTTAATTTGATGGATGGGAAACACATCAGGATCACTCACTTGTTTAATGTTATTGCATCTAGATCGTATCGGAACTATTTACACTTCAAATTACTTCATCATCGATTCAACTCGCCTCAAACTCTATCAACCAACTCCTTAAACACGTTTAACACCAGCAAGGCTCAACCCACGACTTTAACGGCAGTGTACTGATTCACCCTAGTCTATCTCAGGAAAATTGATGCAACTTAACACAAGTTGTTGCACTATCGCACATAAACACTAATAATGGAAGAAATCCATGTTTAGATTCCAGACACCCTAGATCACAAATCAACTCGGTTGGGTCAACTCAGTGATATACATAATATTTTCGCTTAAATCTTATGATTTTATGCATCCTCTCATTTTAGATGGGGAAGATCTTTTATAGAGCCTTTAAACTCTCGCAAGACTTCTGGATAGACCCAAGCGTAATCTGCGTGTGTTGGTTTGATGTGGTTACAGGTAACAGAAAGAGATCTCCTTCGTTTCAAATGTCTAATTGTGGATTGGGGAAATATAGGATGATAGATGGGGTCTATAAAAGGGTTTGGTAAGGGATCCACACCATTCATCAGTTCTCCAAGTCACGCATGAATACAATCCAAAAAAAAAAAAAAAAAAGAGATAATTTCTAAGCTTTGGATGAGCCATACAATGCTAGTTTGGGCAGGAAATACCTAATGTTAAAACTTCATTCAAGCCTTGATTTGATGATCATGGCTTGGATCTACAAGTAGGCCCCTAATGATTAACGGCTCACACGAGATGGGTCCCCACAACAATCCTGATCAAAGAAGGAAGATAAGTACGTAAAGCTTCCCAATTTTGGCACGTCAGTACTGGACATTGGTATTTTATTTTATAAATTTTCTTTTATTTTGTTAATTTAATGTGGGTGCCACTGAGATGTATACCAGTAATCCCACTTTACCATTCATTTCGTCAGATTACATTGGGACACAAATCCAAGATTGAGAAAGATCTACTGCTTAGGTGTAGGTGGACTGCATAATTTGATGATTTCGAGCGGTCAAGATTCAATTCTTCCAAGTCCGGCCCCAAGTTCTCGTTCCACCAATGAGAAAACACACGTAGAAACTACCTCAGTAGTATTTCTATTTAATTGGACTACAGGGATGATAGAAAACGTCCCATATGGATGGTTAGGATTTGAGGGAGGATTCTCTCCTGGATCATGCATGAGATCCCATATTTGATTGGGAAACAAAGAGGAAAATGGAAACGTGAGTTTACGTTGAATCACATGTTCACACGGATGCAGCTTACTGTCAGTTCTTAAAGGTTCCACTTTGATATACATTTTTCAGAATCACTTTTGTTCATTAGTTTTATCAGGTCATGTTGGCCCATGGGACCAGATATGAAGTAGATCATAGTCTTAACTAGGCCACATACCATATGGCATGGATGATGTTCTAACACATAAAGCGTGTTTTCCATTTTTTTAAAAAACAACCAAAGTCTCTGTACGTAGAGACGTGTCAGAGAATGACTGTCTCACTTCCTTCCTTCAGGTAATTAAACTTTAGTCTTGCATTTCTTTTAGTTGGACCATTTGAATAAAGCAAAATTTTAGCATGATCTGTAATTTTGTGTACTCTATCATCCGACTAAGTTTGAGCCTTGATCTCATGAGGATGTCCAAGATGAATTTTTAATGGCTTACATCTACCCATAATTCAAAATAATACGTTTATCGACATCCTATGTAAAAATTAACCGGTAGTTTTGATGTATACCTTATGGTCTCCCTAATGAATGGTTCATTTAGACATTTGGATGGCCTCGTTGGCAGATCTGTAAGCCGGGTGGCCTTATGTAAGACTCGTACCCTATCTCGTACCGTTCCATAGGCTTCCGCGGTCCTCCCTGTCAAATTCTGATGACCCGCGATCTATTATCGGCAGTTGCCCGCAACCTTGAGTCATGTCCTGTATTCCAGAGTCAGTTTAACCTGAGACTTGTACCCTAGCGACCACACCGTCGCTGCGGTTCTGATGTCGCGTCTCGCGCGCCGAGGCTATACCCAGGCCAAGAGATGTGGGCCCGCGTTCAGTTCAAGGAAACGCCGCGCATTTACAATCCCAAGAGAATCTCTACAACATGTCCCATCAATCAAGTACACATCAATCACTTCATATGTCAAGTACATATCCCATCACTCTCTTATCAAAGCAACCCTAAAAGTCAAGGCAACCCATACCCCTCTTACCCAAATTACCTCAAAAGTCAATAAAGCTCTTACACACCCATCCCTCACACCCATCTCTCTCTCTCTCTCATCTCTCTCTCTCTCATTCTCCCAAGCAACCCATGGGAGTCCATCGTCCAAGCTCCATGAGATAAGCTTGGCATGGCCCACTCCCTACCACCTAATCCCACCCTCTAAAACTAATCTCGACCGTCGGATCTCAACCATTGGATCTCTAGAATGCATTGGTGAAAGAATGAAGAAGAGATCTAACGGTGGGTGCTTCTCTTTCTTTCTCTCTCTCCCTCTCTTTCATTTTTCTTAAGTGATGATGAGTGGCCCACCTATGATATATGTATTATATCCATACCATCCGTTTTGGTAAGTATGGACCCCACCCTAATGAATGGATTAGATCCACACCGTCCATAAGAGGGCCACATGAACGTGAGACCATCTAAATGTAGGTGGCTAGTGAGTCACAAGCACATGGGGCCCATCTTGAGATACGTTTTTCATTCGTCCTGGCCAGACGTCTTATGGCCGTTATATCCTGTAGTAATATATGTATATATTATATATCATATATATATATATATATATATATATATATATATATATATATATATATATATATATATATAATTTAATAATATAATATTATATTATGTGGCTCCCGCGTGGGACCCACTGTCATGTATGCCTCCATCCACACCGTCCACTGTGTGGGACGGTGTGACCCACTGTGATACTTGTCTTGCTGGACAGTGGACACCACCAGGATGTATGGGTCTATGCACCGTCCAGGTAGTGTACGGTGGTAACCACCATGATGTATCTATATCTGGAACTGGGCCGTACGTGTGGTATCCACACCGTCCAGGCCCTGGACAGTGGTGGTGCTGCACCCAGCACGTGGACCCACCTACACGTGTGGATTACATCTACACCGTCCATCTATTTTTTCAGATCATTTTATGGCCAGCAGCTGTGGAGCCACATGCCACGTATATGATATCCGGATCGTCCGTCCTGCCTGCACGTTGGATGGAAACACAAATACCAACTTTATTTAGTAGGTGGCCACACGTGTGGACCCACCATGATCTTGTACGTAAGATGAGCACCGTCCAGAGCATCAAGGGTCTCTGGACGGTGGGCTTTTTCTTTATACATCACGTTATATTATAATATATGATATTATATTATATTAGATGTCATTATATTATGTTATATTATATTATATTATATTATATTATGTAACATATGTTGTGGTGGGCCACTGCTACATGGGACCCACCTTTATCTTGGCATCCACACCGTCCAGAGATCTGGACGGTGGATATGGGCAACATCCTGCCACCGAATCATATATAATATATGATATTTTAATATATATAATATATAATATATATTGATAATATTAAAATGGGTGGGCCACTCCTACGTGGGACCCACCTTTAAACATGGGATCTGCACTGTCCAGATGAATCTGGATGGTGAGTTTGGGCAGTGCTGCCACCTGCACACACATACATAATAAATAATATTATATAATATAATATATTTATATTATTAAGAACGTATTGGTGGGCCACTACGTGGTCCGCACCATGATGTGTATATCTGCACCGTCCATTGTTGGACGGTGCAGCAAGCCTGACGTCCATGTCGTCCATCCATTTTGAGGGAGGAGTCCACCGTGATGTAAGTCATGCACGGTCCCACCATGAAGTATGTGTTGTATTCCTACCGTCCATCGATTGACGACTGACCCCACCATGATGCATGTGATCTATCCCTACCGTCTATCCATTTGGTGAGTCTGTCTCCAGGCTTGAGACTAAAAATCAGACAGATCTAGTTATCAAGTGGACCACGTTGCAGAAACAGTAGAGGTTGAACGTACACCGTTGAAATTCTTTTGAGAGTACAGAAGTTCTGGATCAATATAGTATATATATTTTTTTCATCTGGATTCAGGTATTTGCGACCGTATGAACAGGTTGGATAGAAAATAACGTTATAATGGGCCCTACCTTGAAGATGTGTTGTATCTGCACCTTCCCTGTGAACTGGATGGTGGAAACCCACCTTTGATGTGTTTATGGACCATTCAAGAGGCCCACCTTTGATGTGTTCGTGGCCCATCCGTCAAGCCCACTTTGATGTATTTTGTGGCCCATTCGAGAGGCCCACTTTGATATACTTGTGGCCCACTTGATGTATTTGAGGCCTAGATACGTGGCCCATTTGATGTATATGAGACCCATGTGTAGGGCCTGCATGTTGTGTGTTTGAGGCACATGTGTAGGGCTCACTTGTCATGTATATGAGACCCGTTAATACGATCCACTTGATGTACATTGAGGCCCATGGATCGTAGCCCATTATGATGTATTTGAGGAATGGGTCGGGGTCGATGGTGATGTATACTAAGCCCGTGTATTCGGCCCATTGTGATGTATAATAGACCCTTGTATGAGGTTGTGGGCCAACTACATGTTCGGCCCTATGTGGGCTACTCATTAGGAGCAATGTTAGTTGAATGTCCACGTTAATGGGCAATGATGGTTTAATGTCCACATTGTGACCTTTCCTTAGGCCTTGTTCAGCCAATCGTATAGGTCGATTTTGATTGTCGTGACCGATTGCCGATTCTGATTGACGTAACCGAATTGCTGATTTTGATTATCGATCTGTAGACACCCCACCCAGGCTAATATCTTGATTTTGTTAAGACAATCCGAGAACCATGATCATATCCCTAATCCTAACCGGAGCTATCATGAATTATCATTCAATCCAGACCATGTCCAAAATCGACCTATTTCTCGAATCATTTTCGCGTAACAATCGAGCCGATTTCAAGCCATTTTGGGCTAAATATCCAAAAGGAACTTTGTTAAACTTTAAGGACCCAAAAAAGGACTCACCAGATGAATTTCGAGCAAAACCGTACCGAGGTGATAATCGGATTACCGCCGGCGGTAGTCAAATTACCGCTTCCTCCCAGAAAATGCGCACGGAGCCAGTCACATGAGTTTCGGACTCAACCAGGTCCGGGCGGAAGTCTGACTACCGCCGGCGGTTGTCGGATTACCGCCGGCAGTAATCGGAGTTCCGCCGCGTGCGGTCTGAGCAGGGACAGCTGTCCCAGCGTCCAAAGTCAACTTTCCTATACATTTACCCTCCCCATCCTCACTATTTACCGTTTTACCAGCCCCTTTAGCCAATGGGAGCATGCCATGTGGCATCTCTCTCCTCTCCACCAATCACCACATGCCACATCAGCATTTGCCCTCCCCTTATCCTCTAATTACCAAAAAACCATTGGAAAGGGCTATAAATAGCCCTCTCCCCTTTCATTTTCAACATACATGGATGAGAGTGAGAGAGGGGGAGAGTGAGAGAGAAAGAGTGAGAGAAAGAGAGAGAGAGAGAGAGAGAGAGAGAGAGAGAGAGTGAGTGAGAGAGAAAGGGTGAAGGAAGGGAAGGAGCTCCCAAACCTTCAAGCTCAAACTTTTCCAGCCACCTCTCAAGCCTTCACCTCAACCCCTTCCAACCCATAAGCTTAGCCCAGAATGATCATGGTTCAGTTCATGTCTTAGCCTACTCAAGAATCAAGCCAAAGATCTATCATCCTACGAGCATTCATCATGACATCTACTCCCTTCTCAACCCCCCTGCTTCTCTAGATCTCTAGCGGACGTATGCTCTGTGACTTGCCGTACATCGGACCCTGTCACATCAGAAATTCCTAGTGATGTAGTCCACCTTTTTTATCTCTTCGCATAAGCATCATCACATCTGCCCTCTAGACACATTGTCGGACGTATGCTCTGTAGCCTGCCGAAGTCTCGGATCTTGCTACATCAGAAATCCCGTGTGACTAGTCCCATCATGACCGTAGCATCATCATCATCCCTTGAGATTATTTTACCACACTAAGTCGAGACCGTACACTTGTACGGGCAGAGAGGGTGCCTAACACCTTCCCTCTTTGTAACCGAGGTCCCTTACCCGGAATCCCGGATCGTAGACCAGGAGTCAATCCAAGGTCGGAGAGTCTTCAGATTTCTCCAACCTTACGTATTCCGTGGTTCTAGCCGACCGCGGGATTCTGAGATCATTCGGCTAGTGGCGACTCCAACAATCATAAGTCAACTTAATCACCCCCAGCATCACCACAACACCAATATTTTATAGCAACAACGTGAACAACGTGGACGCCGATTTTTCAGTGTCTACAGAATGGCGACTCCGCTGGGGATGAGTCTAGAACGCCCTAGCTGAGACCCGACTCGACAACGTGTGGTATACTAATCTCAAGGAACATACATCAGCACATTCATACAAAAAAAAAAAAAAAATCCCTTTGGCTTACACTTGCTTAGGCAAAGATTCAAACCATGACCACTCGATCCCGTGCAGCCATGACTTCTCAAGCAACCCATGAAGAAGAGCCGGCACCCCAACCAGCTCCTGAAATATCCGCACCTACACCCGCACCCGCACCCATGCCTACACCCGTACCCTTACCAATAGCTCCGACAGAGTTGCCAGCCAATGTCACCACACAAGAGCTATTACTTCGAACAATGCAAGAGCTACTGCTTCGCCTAGTGCCAGGTGCCACACCGAATACACAAATGACCCAGCCTAGTGTGCAGAACAGCTCACTCCCTCAAACTCCTTTTGCCTTCTCTCTCATCCCTCCAGCAAATCCCGTGCTCTCTCTCCCAGAAGAATCAGCACAAGACCAACAACAGCAAGCAATCGGGAGCAACCCTCCCCCACATATTTACTCAACACATCACAACAATCCGGTCACAGCACATGCAAATCACAGACAAGAACTGGCGGATGCCCATGAAGGGGGCCAGTTTCGAGTCCAGCTCACTCCCCCTAACGGGAGTAACATCCCGGAATTGGCAGATACCCCAGGCGGGAGCCATTTCCGAACATCCCACCCTCCTCCGAAAGGGAGTGGTGTTCAATTCCAACTACCCCCCACCACCGGGAGTCCACCTTCTTTCCATCAAACCCCCATTCTGGATCCATATGAAGAAGAAGCGGCACAGGCCCTACAGCAAGGGGCAAGATACCCGCAGCAAAGTAAGTCAGAGATTGAGGAATTACGAGAGCAGTTACAAATGATGCAAAACCAGCTTCAAAGACAACAAGGAGTGGATCACCCATCCACCAAGTTCAGGGACCTCTGTCCCTTCCCAGACGCCCGGGTACCTCCAAATTTTGAGGTACCGAAGTTCAAAAGGTATGACGGTAGTGGATGCCCCACAGCACATCTAAAAGCCTTTTGTGGGGAGCTCAATGCGATAGTAGGGAATGATGGAACGTTGATAAGACTTTTTCAGAAATCCCTTAAGGGTGACGCTTTGGATTGGTACACCTCATTAGATAGCCACCAGATCAGAACCTAGGAAAAACTTTCCCAAGCATTCATTGACAGGTTCTCATACAACCTGAATATGGCTCCAAGGAGAGCCGACTTGGCTGCCTTGAGGCAAAAAAGCGATGAATCTTTATCAGCATACGTAGGACGATGGCGAGCTATGGCAGCTCGAATGAGAAACCCCATCGATGACGAGGAGCAGATATCCATGATTGTGCATTCAGCACATCCCAGCATTTCAGGATATCTGATCTCATATCCGTACGTAAACTTCTCCCAACTCATCCGAGCCGGAGAACAAGTAGAAGCTGGGATCAGATCTGGAACCATTTCCCCATGGCCACATCAGCCCCTCTCAATCAAAAGAAACAAAGTCGAGGGGAAACCTGTTGGATACGGGAATGGAAGCAGCACTGCTCCCGTGCAGCGTACTTCTGAAGTTAACAACATCATCGCTAACACTCAAGGTAACCGGTATGCTCCACCACCAGAGGCACGGCAGGACAGGCAATATCAGCCACAACAGAATAGGCAGTACCAACCCCAGCAAACCCAGCAAGGATATCAGGCACAGTCATCTCAACAGCAATCACAACAGCCTAGGGGAAATGTGCAAGGACCATACAAGCAAGGAATATTAGGGAGGAAGTTCACTCCATTAGCACAATCATATAGCCAAGTGCTAACAATGCTCATGCAAAAGCAACTGTTAACACCTCTCCAGCCTCGACTTCCACCTAATCCCTTGCCACCTGGTTACAATGAAAATCAGTACTGTGCATATCATCAGGCTCCTGGCCATCTAACGGACCGCTGCTTCGCTTTGAAACATGCGGTCCAAGATTTGATCGAAAGCCAGAAGATTGCAATCACCCCACAGGCCAGCAATACAGTTCAAGCCAACATTCTCCAAAATCCCCTGCCCTCGCATCAGGCAGGACCCAGCACATCCAGCACCTCTACCGTCAATCACATTGAAGGAGGTCAACCCACACATGCTTATCCACATCATTCCATCCAAGCAATCATGCCCGACACAGCCAATCGGACATGGGGATACCAGCAAGCACCATCGCCTGGGCCACAGGTATCCCTTGAAGCAGCACCAGCTACTCAACCTCTCATATTTCTTGAAGCAGCACCAACATTTCAGTCTCTCGTAACTTTGGAAGCAGCACCCAACAGGTCATACCCTCAGAACCTCGCCCTCCAAGGGACACACTCAACTCCATCCTCGGCATATCCAAAAAGGTTGAATTCTGAACCTGTCATTCTCCCGATAGGTCTCCCTGACCTAACTCTGCCAACCTTGCAAGGGGCACCCTCAGTTCAAGCCCCGCAATTTCTGATGCCTCACCAACTGGCACATGCCCAGAGGATCCCTCTCCCACATCAAGGGAAAGAAGAAAAATCCATAGCCACAACTAATTAAAACTTGGTGGCACCTCAAGAGATATCACTGAGCCTACCACAAACTGCTCCAGTAATAACCCCTCAGCCTCAAGAACCATTGGTATACTTGGAAGAAAGATCGGTTCCTTCCTATAACCCGAAGGCAGTCCCATGGCACTACCCAGAATGCGATGAGGTGGGTAACAATGGGAGATACCTCAGGAGAGATAGTCAGAACTCAAAAGAAACTCGGGGACCTTCATCGGGAACCACTAGCAAAACTGACGTTGCTTATGACATAGCAGCCCAACTCAAAACCATTCCCGCACAAATATCCATCTGGGAACTCCTATGCACGTCAAGGTCTCATCGAGAAATCTTTGCAAAGACCTTGAATGATGCCCATATCTCTCCCGATGTACCCCCCGAAATGGTGGCAAGTATGATTGGTCAACTTCTTGCACCACAAGCCATCACCTTCTCTGACGATGAGCTACCACCCGAGGGCCGTGAGCACAGGCGTTCACTAAACATAGTGGCTCACCACAAGAATTTCAAGATCCCACTTGTGCTCATCGATAATGGATCTAGTCTCAACGTTTGCCCTTTAAGGACTGTTGAACGGTTGGGGATAGAACCATCCTCCTTCAGAGCCAATACCATGAGTGTTAGAGCTTTCGATAATTCCCGAAGGCAAGTGGAGGCGGAAATTGACCTAGAATTACAAATTGGACCAGACATGACCCTTGTCACATTTCAGGTCATCGATATCCCTGCCTCATTTAACCTTCTCTTGGGACGGCCATGGCTCCATGCTGTTGGAGCCATCCCATCTACCCTCCACCAAAGGGTTAAATTCCCTTCGGGAAATCGAATCATTTCAATATTGGCTGAGCCAGAAACCATCCTTCCAGTGACGGTCAGTATCCCAGAAACTGACATTCCGGTAATTGACATTCAGCATACAGAAGGCGACATTCCATATCACAGTTTTGAATTCCAAAAAGTAAACGCAATCGCTAACCCTCGCCCTCTAGCTGCTGAATACGTCATTCCCCCCGCTGAGCGATTAGTCTTAAATTACCGTACCAAGTTCCATGAAAAGGGTGTGGTAGTGAAGCCAGCACATGCTAATGTACAGAGACAGGGACTGGGATATCAGCCGACATCGGAAGATCAGGCTGAAAAGCCAAAAAGGGGCCAACTGTTTAAATGCACACCCATCGAGTTTGTCAAAGCTGGGTCAGTTGACGAGAGCAAAATGATATCTCTTGAGGACCAATTTCAAGCACTTAGACTCGCAAAACAGACTAGACAAGAGTCTATTTGGCCACCAATAAGGTGGGATCGGATCCTCAGAACATCAGAGGAACACACAAAGCCCGGGGCAGAACCCCCAGATCCACCGCATGAGACTAGGGGCATGGAAACAAGTCCACCCGCAAGTGACCCAAAACTGGGAAGGTCCTTTGCAGGCAAGGTGGGCCAGAACAGGGAGACGTCCATTCAGGGGAATACAGGGCAGAAGCAGCCCATCCATTGGGTTGACAAAGGTAAGTGGCTTGCTCTGGATTGGACGGATGTCCAAATCCCGTCCCAGGAATCCGAGAAACAAGAGGAATTTCAGCTCCTGGGCACAGAGGTCGAATCAGATTCTGACTCTGAGCCCAGCCCAGCAGACATCATGGTCATCGAGACAGGTGACCCACAGGAACAGACAGGGCAGATCAGCAAGGTCGAAAGGGGAAAAGAGCCAGAATGGTTAGCCATCCCCCAAACAATCGAATCAGCTAGCAAACCACTCGCTAGCACCAGCCTTAAAAAAAAACGCCAATGTAAATAGCAATTGGTATCCCGAACCAGGACAAGACCAATCATGGTTTGCGACACCGTCCTGTTCAGGATATCTTGGCGACACAAAAAAACCAAAAAACCTTTCAAACACAAAAACATCAAAAAATCTTTCAAATACAAAAACATCACATATTCCTCAAAATCACAAAGGCCAATGTTGATACCGCTCTCGAATTCGGGGATTCCCTCGAAAAATTCGAAACAAAGGCCAATGTTGTGGCAGATGACTTCGAAATTGTGAACTTAGGGTCTGTGGAATCCCCCAGGGAAGTGCGTATCGGGAAATCACTTCCCCCAGAATACAAGCAGAAGATGATGGAGTTTCTGAAACCGAGGTTGTCCAACTTTGCCTTCTCTTACGAAGACATGCCAGGGCTCGATGAAGAGTTGGTGGTGCATCATCTACCAACAAAGCCAGAAATGAAGCCAGTCAAGCAAAAGCTGCGAAGGATGAAGCCAGAATGGGCCCTGAAAATCCGTGATGAAGTCATCAAGCAATACAACACGAGATTTCTAGTAGTCTCCAACTACCTGGAATGGCTCGCAAATATCGTACCAGTTCCAAAAAAAGATGGGAAAGTCAGAATGTGCATCGACTTTAGGGACCTCAACAAAGCAAGCCCTAAAGATGACTTCCCGCTACCTCATATCGACACACTGGTGGATAATACTGCTGGACACAAGATCTTCTCCTTCATGGACAGTTTCTCCGGTTACAATCAAATCAAGATGGCCGTCGAAGATCGTGAGAAGACTTCCTTCATCACGCCATGGGGAACTTTTTGCTATCGGGTCATGCCCTTCGGATTGAAAAATGCAGGAGCTACGTATCAGCGAGCCATGACTGCCTTGTTTCATGACATGATAAACAAGGAGATGGAAGTTTATGTAGACGACATGATTGTCAAGGCTCGCACGATCGAAGGACACTTTGAAGATCTCAAAAAGCTCTTTGACAGGCTGGAAAAGTTCAAGCTCCGCCTCAATCCGCAAAAATGTGTCTTCGGTGCAACCGGAGGCAAGCTATTAGGCTTCATTGTCGGCGAAGACGGTATCAGGGTGGATGAGACCAAAACCAAAGCCATCATCGAGATGCCGCCGCCCAAGACTGAGAAAGAAATTCGGGGTTTCCTCGGGCGAATCCAATATATCAGCCGATTCATCGCACAACTCACTCCGGTCTGCGAACCCATATTCAAGCTGTTACGAAAGAACTCTCCAAAAGAATGGAATGATGACTGCCAGGCGGCCTTCGATAAAATCAAAAGATACTTGCTAAATCCTCCAGTGCTCGTGCCGCCTACCCCAGGTAGGCCACTTCTGTTCTATATCTCTGTCGCAGCGGAAGCAATCGGATGCGTCCTCGGCCAACACGATGATACAGGAAGAAAGGAGCAAGCGATCTACTATCTAAGCCGACGGTTTACAAGCTACGAAGCCAAATATTCCAGCTTAGAAAAGACATGCCTCGCCCTAGTTTGGGCAACACAACGGCTAAGGCAGTACATGATCGCTCACCCGATACTTCTGCTCGCTCGCATGGACCCGTTGAAATACTTGTTCGAAAAACTGGCACTGACGGGCAGAAACGCAAAATGGCAGCTACTGCTTTCTGAGTTTGACATCACATATGTCACCCAGAAGGCAATCAAGGGGCAAGCACTGACCGATCATTTAGCAGCACACTCCCTGCCCAACTACCAACCTCTGAAGACCTTCCCCGACGAGGACATCCTCCAGATCGAGGGAGAAGAAGAAAGAAAGGCAGGAGAGTGGACACTCTTCTTCGACGGAGCTGCAAACTCGAAGGGGAGTGGAGTAGGCGCCATACTCTACTCCCCCGAAGACGTCCCAGTTCCTATATCCAGAAGACTAGCATTCCAGTGCACCACGGAGATTCGCAACTCATCATCAATCAGATAAATGGCGATTGGAAGACCAAGGATGAGAAGTTGATTCCTTATCACGTCTATCTGGAGAATTTGATCGAGGAATTTGAGGAGATCACGTTCTCTTACATGCCTCGGGTCAAAAATCAGTTTGCAGACGCTCTAGCTACCCTCGCTTCAATGTTGGAAATCTCAAAAGGAGTAGCTGAATGGGAACTCACTGTCGAACTCCAGGAGGAACCTGCATTCTGCCTACAAATCGAAGAAGCCGAGCCTGCCCCAAATGACCAGCCCTGGTACACAGACATCAAAAAATATCTCGAACATCAGAAGTACCCAGAAGGAGCAGCTCTGACTGATCGACGCACAATACAAAGGTTAGCAGCTCAGTTCGTGATCACTGGGGGTATCCTCTACAAGCGATCCTTCAACCAAGTCCTTCTCCGCTGTGTGGATGAGACAGAGGCAGCCCAGATCATGTCAGAAATCCACAAAGGATTATGCGGCCCGCATATGAATGGACACATGATGACAAAGATGATCCTACGACTCGGCTACTACTGGCTCACAATGGAGACAGATTGCTGCAAGCACGTCAGGAGATGCTTCAAGTGTCAGGAGCACGCAAACCAGATCCATGCGCCTGCTTCCGAACTCTACAACTTGACGGCACCATGGCCCTTCTCTATATGGGGACTCGACATCATAGGTAAGATCAGCCCTAAAGCTTCAAACGGGCATGAATACATTCTGGTGGCTGTAGACTACTTCACTAAATGGATAGAAGCAGCATCCTATACCACTATTGCAGCATCTCATGTGGTCAAATTCATAAAGAACAACATCATCAGCCGATATGGGGTCCCTCACGCCATTATCACTGACAATGGAACTCCGTTCGTCAACAAAAGGATGAACGATTTCCTCGACAAGTTTAAAGTTCAACGCCATCGATCGAGCCCCTACCGCCCTCAGATGAATGTTGGGGTGGAAGCCGCAAACAAGACTATCATCCGCATACTCGAAAAGATGGTGAAGACATATCGTGACTGGTCAGAAATGCTTCCTTATGCACTCTGGGCTTATCGCACGTCTGTACGATCTGCTACAGGCGCAACTCCATATGAGCTCGTTTACGGAATGGAAGCAGTACTACCAGTCGAAATCGAAATCCCCTCACTGCGGATACTGCTGGAAAGTGAAGTCGAGGAAGGCGAGTGGCAACAAGCAAGGTACGATCAACTGCATCTGGCAGATGAAAAGCGCATGCGAACGCTAAGCCACTCCCAATGCTATCAAAGAAGGATCGCTCGAGCTTACAACAAGAGAGTCCGGAAGAGAAGTTTCAAAGTCGGTGACATGGTCATGAAACGTATCCTGCCGCCGCATTTGCCAGATCCCAGAGGAAAATTCAAACCACTGTGGGACGGACCACTGATCATTCGGGAAGTACTCCCAGGAGGTGCTCTTCAGCTCACCAATCTGAAAGGCGAGAATCTTCCCGAGCCCATCAACGCCGACAACGTGAAAATCTATCACGGGTAACCTTACCTAACCTTGTCAATGATTACAATCGAAAGGCTGCATTTCTCACCTCCTTACCAAAAACTGTATATATCCATCAATTACCCTTTCCAGAAACACCCATCATACCCCGAAAAAAAAAAGAGAAAAAAAAAAAAGAAAAAGAAAGAAAACAAAAACAAAAAAAGAAAAAAGAGGAAAAGACAAAAAGAAGACCCACAAAGAAAATAAAAGAACCCATTCCACATCCCTAGTAATCTATCCCCAAATAATTTCAAGCAGCTTACGATTGTGATTAAAGACAAGGACAGGCAGGTAGCCAATCGGCAAGCTATGAAGGAAGTTCCCCCATCACTCCTCGCACTCCGACAAAACCAAAAAAAAAAAGAGAATAAATGCATGCCTAAGCAAAATGGGCGAGTTGAAAACCTGAAAAGGTGGCTCGAGTAAAAACAGCGGGCATGTAGCAGACTTGGTGAAAACCTGAAAGGGCACCAAGGGTAAAAATAGCACAAGCTGCTAAGGGGCAGGCAAGATCAAAAACCCGGGACGTAGTGAAAATCCGAGAGGACACTACGGGCAAAAATGACGGGAAGAGCCAGACGTAGTGAAAACCTGAAAGGGCGCTATGGGTAAAAATGGCAAGAAATAAAAAATAAAATAAAAGTGCGGGAACAGAAGAAGCCGAGGCAGCAAACGTCACGACGAGATACAAAGAAGGATCAGCTTCAGATCAGTACTCTATCAGATGCTGCTCAAATCTAGGGGAAGCAATCCCGAACACCGTCTCAAGGAATCAAGACCCCAAGGAACACAGTCTAGAATACTGTACACAACGTGGGCTGAGCCCAAGATCCTGATCCCTATCATCCAAAGTACAAATCCAAACATGAGCAAACATGGCATAAATAAAACATTTCATTCTTTTAAACCATTTTGCAAAGTACATTGTTTTCCCTTTTATATCTCAGAAACAAAATTCCCTGTGCATACAAAATAAGCAGTCAATCAACAACAGAAATTACAAGTGAGCTCCTACCTCTCATATGCTAACAATCTCTCCCTGAGTCTCTCTATCTCCATGCGCAGGTAGAAGATCTCATCCCTGTCCAGACGATGTGTCGCAAGCATGCTCTCATCATACCGCCGCCCTACGGCTAGTCGGCGGGCCATGTCCTCACACGAATGGCGAAGCACAGCAATCTCACTAATCAGGTGGCCATGTGTGGCTAGCAGAAATGAAGGATCAATGAAGGGTCGCTCCTCAAAGGCCTCAAAAGAATCAATAACACAGGAGGAAGATCTAGCAGTGTCACCTATCATGTCCTGATCAGCGGCCTCATCTGCTAAATGCCAGCCTGGGACCTGACGATACAATGACTGCTCTGCCACCCATCGCTGGTATGGTACCGTCGCCATAGGAGGAGCCCAAGACTCAAGGTCTAGAGCCGTCGCGTCCAAAGAACCCTGCCAAGAAATTCGGACTCGCCTATACAAAGACGTCAAATCAGATGGAAGAGACGAATGCCCAAATCCAGAAAAGGCGAACTCTGGGATATCCTGCCAGAAACCAAACTGGCGAAGGAAGCGTATAGGATGATAGGAGCAGCATCCCCGAAGGCCGAGCAACAATAAAGGAGTGCGAGCCGCACTACAGATCAGGGGCGCTCGACAAAGCCAAGTAGCCTCCCAGCTAATCTCCCACCCTCGAAGCTCAGAAAACATGCGGCGATACAATGACTCCATGGCCTCAGCACCACACGGAAGGTCGTCGAGCAACAAGCGCAGCACGTCATTACGACGGGAATCAGGAAATGCAAGCACAAGAGTCATGTACAAGTGTTCCCATAACCATACCTGGAAGAAGCTTAAATTAAGCTCAAAATTCCAACAAAAAAAATGGGATGCATGAGAAAGTGGCAAAAGAGCAGAAAGTACCTGAAGAAATGAACAACAACCTCTAAGGATGCGAGTATGTCCAAGGGAGCACTCAGTCAATCCCAAGAAAAGCTCGGCCAGCACTACCGAAACAATGCTCCTGCGACAAAGAACGCATCGGAAGACATCCAGCAAAACTACCAGCGATGATCGTCTCCATCCTGAAAAGAGCAGCTCAGCCAAGGTACAAAATATCAGTGCATTCAGACACTGAAGCTGACGATCAGATCCAGGTCTCCCACGGCCAGTAGAGCAGCGGTCATATAAAATCTCCAGAGAAAGCTCACCAACCCCTCCCTCTGCAGTAGGAAGATCAACGGGAAATCCAAACCAGGCAACCAGATCAGAAGGGCGAACCGACTCTGACAAAGGAATGTACGCCTCCTGGGCCAGAAGAAGGCCTGACAGGCGCGCAAACTCCTCCAATGATGGACCCAGCTCCAAATCATTAAAGGAAAACAGGTTCAGGGATGGTACCCAGTCATACAATGCCGCACTCAGCAGTCGCCAGTCTAAGCGAACTCGGTGAAAGTGGAGAACCTCTCGAAAGCCCAAAGAGTCCAACTCGAAGATCTCGGACTCGGTCAAACTGTCAATCCAGATATGTAATCGCTCAGAACAGGTGCCACGTGGCTGCAGTCGACAAGTCCGAACGGGCACGCCCTCAACAATCTGAATCCCTGGATCAGCCGATGAGTCATCAAAAATGGGCATGCCCTCATCCAAGAGATCGATCTTGTGATGGTGGAAGAAACCAGATGCACCCATCGCATCTCGCAGTGTATCCCGAAAAGCCTCAACAGGAGGACCTGAACCCCCGACAACTGCTATATCGGGAGATGTCTGAAATGAAGAAGCCCCAATAGCTGCAACATCTGGAGCACCCCAGTGGCACATAGGAGGTACATCCTGTACGATAACAGGAGCTGACTATCCAACCATCGCCTAGAAATCTGCGCCAAAAATCTGACTCAGGCCGCCTGGCGGAAGTCCACCGTCTACCAGATCCAAACCATCTAAAACATCAAGAGGGAGCCCGTCATCCACCAAAATCTGATCCACACCATCCATGCCATCCATAAACATCCCTCCATCCGTCAAGTCATCCACACCATCCATAGCGATCATCCCGTCCATCAGGCCATCCACACCATCCATAGCGATCATCCCATCCATCAAGCCATCCACACCATCCATAGCGATCATCCCATCCATCAAGCCATCCACACCATCCATAGCCATCCTCCCATCCATCAAAGCATCCACATCATCCATAGACATCCTCCCATCAAGCAAAGCATCCACACCACCCATAGCCATCCCTCCATCAATCAAACTATCCACTCCCATCAGCCCATTAGTAGGAAAAGAATCCAAGCCATAAATGGTGTTCATTCCTTCAAGAGGGCCTATCACTTCTCCATCTACCCCCATCAATCCACCCATAAATCCCTCATCATTTATGGAGCTACCCACCTTTTCACCATCAATAGACCCATCTAACCCATCATCATGATTGGCCATGATGGATCAGAAAAGGAGAAAAGAACAAGTGATGGATGAGGACAAGGAAGAAACGACAAAATGGAGACAAAAAGAATGATCAGAGAACGGACGGACGGGAATACCAGAGGAAGGGACAAAAAGAATGAACAGGGAAGAACGAGGCTCGCTGGAAGAAAAGATGGAAGGAGGCGGCAATCGGATTACCGCTAGCGGCACTCGGAGTACCGTTCTGGAACAGAGGTGTCATCACTGAATCACTGCAGCACCTGACAGAGTGGGCAGAACTGGCAAATGTCAACGGACGGTAGTCCGATTACCGCCGGCGGCAGTCCGATTACCGCCGGCGACAATCCGATTACCTCCTCGGCCCAGTTCCAAATGCAGTCCGGATAAGATCCACTCCAAAGGGTAGGGAACAAGTAACTTGCTTCTATGAGCATAACTGGATAAATGCGACTGTGAGAGCATAAGACAGTGCTAAACAAACTGGAATTTTATATCAAATGAAGAGGATTACACAGTTGATGAACTAATCGTCATCCGGAAAATAGGCATCATTATCTTTGCTATGAAAATGTGGTCCCAAGATCCCTCCTCCAGCAAAACGAGCGCCACTGCCAGGAGCATAACCGGGCTGAAGAATCGGACCCATGCCATACTGCTCAGTCCAAGAGCTGTATTCTCTGTCCGGATCGACAAAGGCGCTGGCCTCGTAGCCCTCCAAAGCAGCGGCCAACTCCCTCTGTGGCACAGATCTCCAGTCAGATGGTCCAGATGGTGGACTAAGCGGGACCAAGGGGCTGCCAGTCAGCTGCCAAAAAAGTCTCTCTCCGAGATACCATTTGGTCACCCGCGGGTCCTCCAGGATGCGGCGTCGTCGAGAGGCCTGGAAAGCCTCCTGTGCACCAGGAGCGAGAGCTGCATTCGACTGAAGATATGGCCGAGTATGAAACTACAAAAAGGGAGAAAGGGTAAAAGATTGTCAGACATGCAGAAAACAAGATATGGGCAATATAGGGCAAGACAAGTCACTCACATCGTCAGGAACGAGGGCATCAACATTCGACCTCCAAGCCAGATCAGAAAACAAACATGTACGGCTGCGGTTATCCTTGTACCACAGCATCATGCGCGGAAATGGAGGCGAATGATTGATCAGGGTGGGCGCCAGGTGAGGAAAGTGGTCAAAAAAGCAAACCTGCGTCACACCAAAATCAGAGAAGACACACCGGACTGTCCTCAAGGAAAATACTACAGAAAGGATCTCGAGAAAGTACCTCAATGATTGGGTAAAAACCAGTCAAGGAGCGGCTGATGCAGCGGCTGGCCTTGTCCAGCCCTTCGTACAAATGCGCCAGGAGGGCTGCATTCCAGTTGTACGGTATGGGAAAAGTGATATCTGCCACGAGCGACAACAGACGGGAACTCACTAATTCGTTCCCATGGCAGAAGATCATCGCTCCCATGGTGTATAAAATCAAGGCCCGCGCTTTTATTACTGCTGCAGCCTCAGTTTCAGGGATGCGTCTGGTAAAGTTCGAAGAAAGCCACAGGAGTCTAAATCGATGTCCTGAAAATTCTGTGGCGTCTGACATCATCCCTAGCAGCTCCATCCAGTCATCCTCAGTAGGTATTGGAAGATCCTCCTCAAAAGGCACAGATCCACCATCATATCTGAGACCCAACTGCATGTATATGTCATATGGGGTGATCCCCCACTCTCCAAAAGGCAGCTGAAATGTGTGTGTCTCGGGGTGCCATCGCTCTGTCAAAGCAGATAGGAGCGACATGTTCGTCTTACTTAGACGAACCCGGAAAAGATGAGCGAAAGGGGTACGCTCCAAAACCTCGAAGAACAAGGGTTGAGGGTCGTAAAACCAGTCAGGCCAATGTTTTCTGACCCCACGCCCTCTAAGGATAGCAGGTGCACCACCTTCCCGAGCTACATCAGAAAGATGCCGACCCTCCCGCGGCACAAAACAAGGGTCAGTCGAACGCTGAGACGGACCAGCATCGTTCCTACCTCGACGAGGCATACTGCACAGGCAAAACCTACAGGTAAGCCCATACTTTAAAAGAGCCATCTCAAAAGCCCACTTTCAAGGACAATCTTAAAAGGGCCAAAAAAAAAAAAGAAGGGAGGGAGGAGCCATTTCAGCAAGTCCATCCATGATCCAATGGTCCAGATCATTCATACATGGTCCAGATCATTCATATATGGTCCAGATCATCCATCCATGGTCCAGATCATCCATACATGGTCCAGATCATTCATACATGGTCCAGATCATCCATCCATGGTCCAGAGCATTCATATATGGTCCAGATCATTCATACATGGTCCAGATCATTCAATCAATGGTCCAGATCATCCATCCATGGTCCAGATCATTCATACATGGTCCAGATCATTCAATCAATGGTCCAGATCATCCAGATCATCCATCCATGGTCCAGATCATTCATACATGGTCCAGATCATCCATCCATGGTCCAGATTATTCATATATGGTCCAGATCATTCATACATGGTCCAGATCATTCAATCAATGGTCCAGATCATCCAGATCATCCATCCATGGTCCAGATCATTCATACATGGTCCAGATCATTCAATCAATGGTCCAGATCATCCAGATCATCCATCCATGGTCCAGATCACCCATCCATGGTCTAGATCATTCATACATGGTCCGGATCATTCAATCAATGGTCCAGATCATCCATACATGGTCCAGATCATTCATACATGGTCCAGATCATTCATACATGACCAAGATCATCCATCCAACGGTCTAGATCATCCATACATGGTCCAGATCATTCATACATGGCCCAGGTCATCCATCCAATGGTCTAGATCATCCACACATGGTCCCAATCGTTCATGGTCCAGATCACTCATCCAATGGTCTAGATCATTCATCCAGACAACCCATCCACCATTCATGCATGATCCAGATCATTCCATCAATGACCCAGATCATCCATCCGTCTATATGTGGTCTAAAGCAACGGTCCAGATCATCCATCATCCATCCGTCCATACATGATCCAAATCCACCATCCAGATCAGTCATCCATCCACCCATCCAACGGTCCAGATCGTCCAAAAAAAAAAAAGATTAGATCAAATAAAAGGTGGGGCCCCCTTTTTTATCACACCCCACTCTAACAAATAAACAAAAAAAAAAAAATAAGGAACAAAAACAAAAAAAATATGTACAGCCAGCAACATGGATACAAAAAAAATAAAATAAAAAATATGTGAAGTAAAATAAATCAAGCCAAATCCTGCAAAATCCAATGGACTAGATTTCATCAAAACTGATCAATGGTTTTGATCAGGGTCCTCCCAAAACACAATAAAAAAAAAAAAAGAAAAAAAAAAAGAAAGAGTGCAAGATCTCCTTAAGGGGATGGCCCGCCAAAAGCCAAAGCGGATCCAACGGCCAAAAAATACCTGAAATCAAAAAAAATATGAGGCAAAGAAAGTTCCAGGGACCACAAATGCGTCCCTAGACGATCGAGCGAACGGGCTAAATGAGGAGGGAGGCTGCATTGGACGGACCAAAACTGGAACGGACCAACGGTCCATCTGACGGACCGGCGGTAGCCGGATTACCGCCGGCGGCAGTCCGACTGCCGCCGCCGACAACCTGACATGGGGCAGTGTGCTGTCCCCCATGCTCACCTCCTGCGACCGGTCTTCCCTTTGGACCGTTGGATAAAGCCCAAAAAAATTTCAAAAACAGACTTCTGTTTCTTTTAAAGGCTTAAACAGGTCTTCAAAAATTCCAAAAATAAACCTATGATTCCCTAAAGCCTCCAAAATGTCCTAGAAAATTCCTAAAATAAACTTCAGTCCCTCTGAATTTCCAAAAAGGGTCTCAAAATTTCTAAAAATAGATTTCAGTCTTTTTAAATTCTTGAAAAGGACCCCAAAGAATTCCGAAAATAAACTTTTGTTCAAAAAAAAAAAAATCCCAAAATTCCAAAAGTTCCAAAAAAAAAAGAAAAAAAGAAAAAAAAAAAAAACAAAACAAAACAAAAATTCCAAAAATCCCAAAAAATCCCAAGAAATCCAAAATTCCAAAAACCCAAAAAAAAATCCAAAAAAAAATCCCGAAAAATCCTAAAAATCCCAAAAAATTCCAAAAAATCCAAAATTCCAAAAATCCCAAAAAATCCAAAAAAAAAAAAATCCCGAAAAATCCTAAAAATTCCAAAAAATCCCAAAAAACCCAAAAATTCCAAAAAGTCCCAAAAAATCCCAAAAAATCCAAAAAATTCCAAAAATCCTAAAATTCCAAGAAATCCAAAAAAAATCCAAAAGTTTCCAAAAGGTTTCCAAAATTTCATAAAACCTTCGACTTTTCCAACAACCCTAAAATCTTCAAAAAATATAAAAAATACCAAATAAACCCCCTGTAAGTATAAAAACATTAGCCCCATTAATTTATTAGTGGAGGCCATCTGACTTTTTACAAAAAAAATTAGCCCCACTAATTTATTAGTGGAGGCCATCTGACTCTCAAATAAAGACCGTTAGCCCCGCCAACTCGTTAGTGGAGGCAACGCAACTGTTTACTTAACTTGCAAAAATAAAAACCGAACGACGACGCCCACCCGCGAGATCGAACGGATATTTTCCAAAAAAAAAAAATAGCTTTAAATAAAACCCTCAAGGAGCCTAGCTCCAAAGAGGATAGTTTTCGAAAACGCACGTGTCACGCAGTACACTGAGGAATCTTCCATATTCTCCAGTTGCGGACAGTGCACATAGTTAAATAAGATTCGATCTCTTCCGGTTTCCCCGAAGGACGATCGAGTCTGTACATGATACATGTACGATTGGCCAGATCTCTATAACTGGGCAGTCGTACAAATGCTAGTAAGATGAGTGGATCTATCTCTGGAAAGAATAATCAAACTCGAAGTGAAGACGATCCATTGTAACCAAAGTGTCAGACTCAGCAGATTGCATGGCAAACAGATTACCTGCACATACCTAGTCCGGAATGCTCGCAAAATTTGATCGAGTCCAAGTCGGCGTAGTGAGTTCCCCGTAAGGCCGCACCAACGCGCAGGGCAGCTAACCACTTTGACGATCAAATGGAACGAACATTCCTAGGGTGATTACATAGCAAAGGAACAACAGACCTAACAGTACGGGAATCCTCGTAAAGCCGCGACAAATGCGCAGAGGCCCTTACTTTTCAGACTTACCCTCCAATGCTGTAAACAATCTGATGTGAAAGGGTTGTGATTGGTGATCCGTAAAGCCGCGACGAATGCGCAGGAGGCAATCACAACGTTTTCCTCAACCCTCGTGGTATGTGCAAGTCATCCTTTTCCAAACAGTCAACTGATAATGATACAATGGTAAACAATAGATTCGAATCGCTACCCTTCATTCTGACTAGAAGGGTGGGGTGTCCACTTGCTTTGACCTTCGGTTGCTCGCAACCTCGGTTAAAGAGGGGCATCTGTAGACACCCCAGCCAGGCTAATATCTTGATTTTGTTAAGACAATCCGAGAACCATGATCATATCCCTAATCCTAACCGGAGCTATCATGAATTATCATTCAATCCAGACCATGTCCAAAATTGACCTATTTCTCGAATCATTTTCGCGTAACAATCGAGCCGATTTCAAGCCATTTTGGGCTAAATATCCAAAAGGAACTTTGTTTCACTTTAAGGACCCAAAAAAGGACTCACCAGATGAATTTCGAGGAAAACCGTACCGAGGTGGTAATCGGATTACCGCCGGCGGTAGTCAAATTACCGCTTCCTCCCAGAAAATGCGCACGGAGCCAGTCACATGAGTTCCGGACTCAACCAGATCCGGGCGGTAGTCTGACTACCGCCGGTGGTTGTCGGATTACCGCCGGCAGTAATCGGAGTTCCGCCGCGTGGGGTCTAAGCAGGGACAGCTGTCCCAGCGTCCAAAGTCAACTTTCCTATACATTTACCCTCCCCATCCTCACTATTTACCGTTTTACCAGCCCCTTTAGCCAATGGGAGCATGCCATGTGGCATCTCTCTCCTTTCCACCAATCACCACATGCCACATCAGCATTTGCCCTCCCCTTATCCTCTAATTACTAAAAAACCATTGGAAAGGGCTATAAATAGCCCTCTCCCCTTTCATTTTCAACATACATGGATGAGAGTAAGAGAGGGGGAGAGTGAGAGAGAAAGAGTGAGAGAAAGAGAGAGAGAGAGAGAGAGAGAGAGAGAGAGTGAGAGAAAGGGTGAAGGAAGGGAAGGAGCTCCCAAACCTTCAAGCTCAAACTTTTCCAGCCACCTCTCAAGCCTTCACCTCAACCCCTTCCAACCCATAAGCTTAGCCCAGAATGATCATGGTTCAGTTCATGTCTTAGCCTACTCAAGAATCAAGCCAAAAATCTATCATCCTACGAGCATTCATCATAACATCTACTCCCTTCTCAACCCCCCTGCTTCTCTAGATCTCTAGCGGACGTATGCTCTGTGACTTGCCGTACATCGGACCCTGTCACATCAGAAATTCTTAGTGATGTAGTCCACCTTTTTTATCTCTTCGCATAAGCATCATCACATCTGCCCTCTAGACACATTGTCGGACGTATGCTCTGTAGCCTGCCGAAGTCTCGGATCTTGCTACATCAGAAATCCCGTGTGACTAGTCCCATCATGACCGTAGCATCATCATCATCCCTTGAGATTATTTTACCACACTAAGTCGAGACTGTACACTTGTACGGGCAGAGAGGGTGCCTAACACCTTCCCTCTTTGTAACCGAGGTCCCTTACCCGGAATCCCGGATCGTAGACCAGGAGTCAATCCAAGGTCGGAGAATCTTCGGATTTCTCCAACCTTACGTATTCCGTGGTTCTAGCCGACCGCGGGATTCTGAGATCATTCGGCTAGTGGCGACTCCAACAATCATAAGTCAACTTAATCACCCCTAGCATCACCACAACACCAATATTTTATAGCAACAACGTGAACAACGTGGACGCCGATTTTTCAGTGTCTACACGATCGATTCCGATTGACGTGACCGATTTGATAATCGATCGATCTCGATTGTCGTGGCTGATTGCCGATTCCGATTAACGTGACCGATTTGCTGATTCTGAGTATCGATCAATTCTAATTGTCGTGACCGATTGTCGTCCCGATTGTCGTGACCGATTTCCTGATTCTTGTTACCTTAACCGATTACCAATTTTGATTAACGTGACCGATTTGCCGATTTCGACTATCGATCGGTACGATTACCGCGGCCAATTTGCTGATTCTGATTACCTTGACCGATTATCGATTTTGATTAACGTGACCGATTTTCTGATTTCGACTATCGATCGGTGCAATTGTCGTCACCGATTTGCTGATTCTGATTACCTTGACCGATTACCGATTTCGATTAATGTGACCGATTTGGCGATTCTGACTATCGATCAGTGCGATTGCCGTGACCGATTTGCTGATTCTGATTACCTTGACAGTTACCGATTTCGATTAACGTGACCGATTTTCCGATTCTGACTATTGATTGGTGCGATTGTCGTGACCGATTTGCTAAATCTGATTACCTTGACCGATTACTGATTTCGATTAACGTGACCGATTTGCCGATTCCGACTATCGATCGGTGCGATTGTCATGACCGATTTGCTAAGTCTGATTACCTTAACCGATTGCCGATTCTGATTGACGTGACCGATTTGCCGATTCCGATTATCGATCGATTTCGAGTATCAAGGCCAATTCCGATGATTTCGATTTGTCGAGGCCAATTGTATATGCCTATTCTGATTGTTGAGGTTAAGTATCAAGGTCGGTTATTGATGTCGATGTCGATTGTCAATTCTGACTCCGATTGTCGAGGCTGATTGAGGCTGATTCCGATTCTGATTATCGAGGCCAATTCTGATTTGTTGAGGCCGATTGTTTAGGCCGATTCTGATTGTCGAAGCCAAGTATCGAGGCTGATTCCAATTGTCGAGGCCGCGTATCGAGGCCGATTCCGAGTGTCAATTCGATTGTTGAGGCCGAGGCCGATTGTCAAGACCTATATGATGTATATGCGACCTGTAGTTGGGGCCCACTGTGATGTATTCGTGGCCCATGGGCAAGGCCCATTGTGATATGTATTAGGCCCATGATGCATGGCCTATTTGATGTATTCGAGACCCATGTGTAAGGTCCACATGTCATGTATTTAAAGCCCATGAGCAGGGCCCACCTGTTGTGTATATATGGCCCTTAAGTAAGGCCCATCGTGTTGTATATTAGGCCTTTATGTGAGGCCGTGGGCCCATTATATGTTTAGCCTTGTGTGAGCCATTCCTTGGGGGCAATGTTGGTTAAATGTCCACATTGTCGAGGCCGATTGTTGATACCGGTTATTGATACCGATTATGAGTATGTGACTGCATAGCATCACGATACATGCCCATACGCATCATCCGCATGTTTGTTATGAGATGTGGTTGGCCATTACATATGTCATTAGGAAGATTGTTATAAGACTTCCTGATAGGCAGAGGTTATCTCACATGAGCGCACGGTATGCGCATGATTGATGCATGACTGGATTATATGGCTCATGCATCTTGCATTGTGTGCCCTAGTGACATCAGGGTCGTAGCCTCCACAGGCATATCATGGATGGCCAGACAGGACACCGGAAATCTGTTCTACATGGGGTGTTATAGATATCCCTAGGTGAAAGTCTCTAAACCCTCTTGGTTCCAGAGGTTATTCCAACGTCTAGACCGAGTGGATGCATGAGTGCATGAGGGCCATATACCGTTAGGCTGCGTCTCCCACTGTGTCGTGGTCGGTTGGAATGGGGTACGGCCTTACCTGCCCGAGAGGAGGGGGTAATGCTAGGCTGAGTCTGACTAGCTCGAGGAATGGGTCTGCTATCGACGAGTCGGGCCCGATATTGGCAGGCAGATAGTGAGGTCTCTTCCACTCACCTTGTTGCGCGCGATAAGGCGGCAATCTGGTTTAGAGTGTAATAGACCCCGGTGACTTCCCAGAGAGGAACCGTACTGATATGTGGACTTATTGAGTAGGAGTGACATACTCATGCATTCATTTCATTCACTATCCACTCGGGCTGGTGGTGCGCAACTAATTATTGTTTACCAACACATGGCCAGGATTTCGGTTGGGCGGGCGACTAACCTGAGATCAGGAGTTTACCACATTGAGTCTGACTATCCAAATTTAGGTATGGGACTGGTTTGGATAAAAGTCCCTTGTGATGGACCCCATAGCCCGCGATATTACATACTATCATCCCGACTTCACTCCAGCATGGTCATTTCATTCGCACCGCATATTATATTGCGTCCGCGGTACTTAGCATTTTGGGTTGCCATGTTTCTGCATTGATATGGCCGTTAGTACTCATGCCTTGCATCGCATAGCCTTTTCGCTTATTCTAATTACTCTGATTACTTTGATATTGCTTACTTGGCACTTACCTTGTGCACAAACTTTCACCACCCACTAAGCTTTCTATAAGCTTATGTACGATAGATGTGTGCAGGTGGCATTAGGTTGCAGTAGCATTAAGCTTGGAGCGTGCATCGGACTTATGGAGTTTTGATTTTTGTCATATGTATTTCCCTTTCAGTACTGTATTTAACAGTTTATATTAGTGGATATATGATGATGATGATGTTGCATCTATGATTTGGGTATTCTTGTGGTTACTCTTATTACGAAATAAATGTACGTTGGAAAATCCTCCTTGTAGGATCCCAGGATCGGAATCTGGCGTTTGTACGCTAGAGGCTGAGAATGGGGTACTACGAAGGCTGTCAACACCGGATTCGGCGATCAGAAATTTTGTGAGCCTGGTTTCTGAGTTTGGAGCGTGACACCTTACTAATGGATATTTTAGATTGATGGCTGTCAAAGTTTAGATGGTTAAATTTTTTTTTAAAAAATGGTGGATGGATGGTGTAGTTTGGTTAGCTGACAGTTTGATGTGTGGTTAGGAGTTTGGGATGGCTAGTGTTGGAAGATTGTCTTTGAGCACATCAATGGGTCCACCTATTGGACAGTCTGGATAATGGGTATTTTAGATCCACCACAAAATATGGTAGTTTAGATTCACCACAAAATCCAGTATTTGGAAAGCAAGGAAGAATTTTAGATAGTATAGGTTTTAAAATAAGTGTGTGTGGCAATGCATCTAAATAGGGATTGTATTTTATTTAAATTTAAATTCCTTTTAGCATTATTTTATTAGTTTTATTTTTATACAAAAGAGGACGTAATTTACTGGAAAAGTCATAGTGTCTAGAGACTTTGAACTCCCAATATATTTTCGAATTTTAGGTCGTTGATAATCGTAGATTGAACCGTTTGATCTCGGAGAAACTTGACATCCTACTTCAGCTTGTCGTGCTCTATCTAATGAGCTCAATATTGACCCATGATATTTAATGACGACAAAAATGCATTTTAACGGATCTCACTTAGCCATGGTTTGTTAACGAAGTGTGTAAGTCCTATGTATAAATTAAACTAATGGATCTGTGAGTTTTAAATATAAAAGTTTACTTTAGTAATTAGGTGAGCCAGTGGATCATACAGGAGAAAGGACATCTTGTGTTTGATGCTTGGTGGGACCCATATTTTGTGTTTCCTGAAGAATCAGGTCTGTCCATTAGTTTCATGGCATCGATTTAGGCCACTCTTCCAAGATTGAAATGGATTCGAGTTCTGGGTGGACCACACCACTAACCGACGTGGTGGCGGTCCTGATCACCTCCACCTCCGATCAGGCTTGCTCTAATCAATCTCGAGCCCTTCTCTAGTTCATCTAAGCGTCGCTTTACATCACTAAAGGTGTGTGAAACCCTCTACTCACTGCTATCCATGGGACCCATGGTTATAATACTCTTCTGAGTCAGGTGCCACTCAGATGAGTCAACTCAAACTAGACAGGACTAGATTAAGTTCCACATGACAGATCACCCTCAAGTTAGGTGAGTCGAGACTTGACTAAGGGCCAATCAATTCGATCACAAGCTTTCCATTTTTCTTCGTTTCACACTCAATTCAATCCATTGGATTCCAGGCTTTCCATATTTCTTCGTTTCACATTCAATTCGAAAGGCCTAGAGTTAGTATTTTCGTGCAAATTCCTTTTTCAAGGTAGAACAGAATGCTGGCCCATAATACACGATTTAGAAAGCCTGAAACTGATCGATCTGTGACCTATTCTGAGGCGGACACGTTAATGTCAGAAATGAAGTCGTATAAGAGACGCACATGAATTTGTCCTGTGAAGGAAGGATTCTAAGTCATCCGGTCATAAACCATCTTATTCAATGTGGAAATCTGTTGATGATGATGGGTGGCCAGTATCATATTTAGATTAGGAGGGAAATTCAGTCCGTCCACTATCAATGGGTCACCACCAATTTTCTAATGGTGGTCGATTTTCTGACAGTATAGATAGAGTCGGTACCAATGTTTGGCGTTTAGACTGGCACGCGGACAGCGTGATGACCCTGCCACCACCGACCTCTGGCAGGACTTTACGAGCCTACCGTGATGTATATGTTTTATCCACTTTGACCATCTATTTTCCTAGCTCATTTTAGAACATGAACTTAAAATTGAAATATACCTAAAGCTCAAATGGACCACACCATGGGAACCAATGATGATAATGATGTCCACCGTTTCTAAGGCTTACAATAATGCTTATTTGTCGTCCAACCTGTTCATAAGGTGACACTGAACTTGATGAAGGGAAAATACGAGGGAGCGGATTAGTTATTACATCTTAGTGGGTGTTACCCTTCCCGTGTGCAGCCCACCTTTATGAATGTATTTCATATCTAAGCTGTCCATTCATTTTTTTCAGCTCATTTTTAAAATTTAAGCAAATGCAAATCTCCGGTGGACCACACCATTGGAAAAAAGTGGTGAATAACTATTAAAATCTTTTTGTAGGCCACAAAAGTTTTGGATCAAGCTAGATTTTGTATTTTCCCTTCATCTTATTAAAGGGTTGGATGGCTAATAAATACTGGGATTTACTTACAATGGGCCTTGGAAATTTTTTAATGGTGAGCATTCAACTATCACTATTTCTTGTTGTGAGGTACCATAGATGAGGGATTTCACACAACCTAACACACTCACGCCGTAGTGGGATTTCACCACCTATGGATACTCAAACCCTTGACCGGGTGTTGAAACTCCCCAAAGTCTACCACCAGAGCAAGAGTAAGGATCCTCATGTGGTTTACTCTCCCTGAGCTTTAGATATGCTCTAATCTTGACATCACAACCCAAAATGAGCTAGCAAAACAGATCTATGACATAGATAAAACATATGGATTCACTACACCAAAATATCAGTTTTGGAATGAAATGGGATTTTGGTTCCAGAACGGCTTAACATTTTAAGCCGTTCCAGATTAGGAACTGTACCGCGAGAAAATAAAATAAATAAATAAAATAATATTCCCAGCCAAGCCAAACTCTTTCTCTCCCGTTTCCTCTCTCTCTCTCTCTCTCCATCACTCTCGATCTCTCTCCTGCTCCCTCACTCCCTCCCTCCCTCTCAATCTCTATCCCTCTCTCTCTCTCGCTCCCTCACGCCTGATTTCCTTCTCTCCCTCACGCCTGGAGGTCGGTTTGAAGGGAGTGAAATAGAGATAGTGATGGCGACGATTACAGAGGGCTGGTGGAGATAACAGCAGTGGGAGGTGGTTTTGTGATGAGAAAGGGGTTAGGGATTTGGGGCTCGGGGCTTGCGACAAGAAAAAGGGTTAGGGATTTGGGGCTTGCGATAAGAAAAGGGGTTAGGGATTTGGGGCTTGTGAGCAGGAGTAGTTTCTCTGGCAGGATTCCGACCAGCATTAATAATCTATTGAATCTAAGGGTGCTGGATTTGAGTGGCCAGAATCTGTCCGGCGAGCCACCAATGGAGCTATCTGGGTTGCCGAATCTGCAGGTTCTCGAGCTAGCTGATAACTCGTTTTCCGGCAATGTCCCAGAAGGTTCAGCAGTTTGTTGAGCTTACAGGTCCTGAATCTGACATCCAATGCCTTCTCCGGCAGCATTCCAATAACATACGGGTTTCTCCAATCTTTGGCGATTCTCTCCCTATCAGGCAACAACATATCAGGCGGGATTCCAGCAGAGCTTGGTAACTGTTCCAATCTTGAAGTATTACAGCTTCACTCAAACCATTTAACTGGTCAGATTCCTACTCCATGAATCACCATTCCAAGTTGCCCTGATTTTTATCTTTTTTTAGAAAATAAAAAAATAAAAAAAATTCTTTTTTAATATTACTTTCATCCATGGTATACAACTATAGATCACTACATGGAGCTTTGTTAAGCCACACACATGGAATAAAACTCATGTACATGCCACTCATGTGCCACCATGGCGCGATAGATCTGAGATCCAAGCCATTCATTGGAATGGTGCTATTATGTTAATGCCCTAACCCAAGAATCTAGTTGACCCACCGGTCAGGTGGGAGACAGTTTGCAAAACAAATGTATAGCTCTGAAAAGCTTGGTTGAAGTTTTCTAACCCATCTTTCAGGGTGACAAATCTGGGTGATTAGCTAATATACTTTAGGTCAGCAGTAGATCCTATTAAATGGCCCACCCAGTTGTTAAATGGGTACCCTCCTGTTTGTCTTAGGAGTTGGTAACTTCACCCACTATTCAAGCCTCTGATGTGTTCTATTTTTGGCAGATATATCAGAGTTGCAGAAGGTGGCATTCATACCAGTTGCAAATGGCACATGTTTGGTTAAGGCGAGTTCCCTTTTTGTACATCTAACAGTCAACCTTTTCCCATTTGCATTCGAACTTCCTACTCGGTATCTCCCATTTGTGAATATTCTCAAGGACAATAGGCTTCAAGATGTGCTTTCTCTCCTATGCAAAGTATCTTCTGTTAAGCATCCAGAGATCATGTCGATATATATCAACGTCTCAATCCTAATGAACTCCATGTTGTGATGGAGATTCTTCACTTCATATGTAATGGGGTTGCCCGTGCAAGGTCAGATGGATCCAATTGGGCAACAGAAGCAATAGTCCCGGATGATGGATGCAGGCTTGTTTTGGCAAGATCATGTGTCTGCATTGATGCTAATGCATACATGCATGTATACATAAATACTTGCATACATACATCTATAATTTTCTAGTTATTTGTGTTCCATCTTTTTTCAAAGCACAAACCGCCAGATTGATTTTCTTTTATCCTTACTGCAAGTATGATGGCCAACAAGCTCAGATTCATAAATTAATGGATGGGTTTGTGCAAGTCTTTTCATGAAATGGCGAAGAAACATCTAGATTTCCAGATTTGGTGAATATAGTTAAGGAATCATGTAAGCCTGCTGCCACGACTTGGCACACTACACCAAAACCTTGGTTCAGGAATGGCTATGTATCTGGTTTAGAAACAGATTAGGACCGTTCGTAATGAAGCCGCTCCTGGGTGATCCTAAAATTATTTACGCACCCTATTCTCTCTTGTTTTTCTACTTATTCACATCGCTCTCCTAGGTGGTCCTAGTGATATCTTGGGGTAAGAACTGTTTGTTCACCAAGAAAATTTTTAATATTTTTAAAGACATCTTGTCCTTGTTTCTTTTTCTTTCTTTTCTTTGGTTCAAAAGCACCGGTTTTGTTGGATCTTTGCCCTTTCTTATGCTATCTTCAGTGAATTCGCTGACATGACTTGGTGCCAATGTTTTCTGAATTTAATACACAGGGATGCTATTGTTACTTGGATTAAGAAGAAAATAGGACCTGGTATTCACAATGTAACCATAGCTGAGGATGCTGAAAAGATATTAACTGCTGAGAGTAAATTGGTCCTGGGATTCCTTGACTCATTGGTGGTACTTTCTTAAACCCTAGATTAGTAAGGCATAATTTCTAGAGGGTTGGACTTACAGAACTATTAAGACTGCATGGATAAGTGATATGATTAATGGCAGATTGACAGTGTTACTCAACGAACTTGTAGAGTTTACTTGATCAAGACTCTGGTCACATTGGCAGTGTTACTCAACGAACTTGTAGAGTTGACTCATTTACTTGATCAAGACCCAAGCTAACATGAAGCTTATGCAGTCTTAAACATTAACATAAGCTCATAAGCCTTATAATTTCTTTTGATGCATGAAAACAGTTAGTGCATTTAAAGCTGATCCATTCCAGTTCCACACATTACTTCTGTCTTAGAACATCCTAAAAGTGAACTTATAATAGTTATCATATTTTCTGATGGTTCTTGCCTCTAGTCAGCTTTACATTTAGCTAACATGGGAACTAAAGACCACAGTCTGGCATTACTAACTTCCATGAACTTGTTTATTGTTGGAATCAGACTAACAAATGGTTATTCTTCTAGTACTTTGTCTTCAAATAATTTTGATATGTGAACTTGATCTATTGCCTTTTCTTTGTTCATATATTGATGCACTGGTTAGGGTGGGCATAGTTAGCAAAATTTACTTATTTTTTGTTGCAATACCTTTCTAAAGCTTTTGGCATTGGAGTTGCATGTTGGTGATGTGGATGCATCCACCCCTATATTTTTGTATTTGTGAACAGAGGATGTACAAAATAGAGATTCTACATATTTACCTTTAATTACATTCACTTGTTTGCTTTTATGTAACATAAATGCATTTCATCAAAATGATTTCCCCTCTCTGATTGATGGCTAAACATGACTGAAATGTTCACTTGTTGTAGATTTGTAAAAAAAATTTAATTAAACGTTCACTTTAGATGATCCTAACCATCCAATTGGGCAAGGTTGTATGTGGACCATTGCTTGCAACTATCCATTTTGACCATATAGCTAGGATCACCATATCTAGGCTTGTTTATAGTCAAATTTTAACCAAATCTCCTTTTGTCCCTTGTTTGTATTGCTTTGGTTTTAGTCCCACACTGGAAATCTACAAAACTTCCAAGCAAGTTATAAGCATTAGTTGGGGTAGAAGGCTTGGACCTTCAAGGGACATGGTGTTTGGGTGTGCGCCACCTCTGTTCTCATATTCAACATGATTGTGCAGAATGGCAGATGCGAGAGCTTGTGGGTGGTTAATATTTCTTTTAGTCTGCATAGTAATTCCAATGAGAGCTAATTCATTCAATGTGGATATTACATACATTGAAAACCCCCTTGCGAAAGGGGCAGGTATGGATTTTCATCATTTACGACTCTCTTCCATCTTATCTAAATTGGGTCTTCTTTCAATATTTACTCCATGCTTTTAGTAGGTATATTGCAGTTCACCAATCTGTTTCTTTTTAATTGAGCCGCTTGACTTGAATTGATATTTATGTTCCAGGGAGCCTCCAATGTATATTAGGAAGCTAAGCATGTTCATGCTTTTAAAGACATCATGCAATAGAAGCTCCCATGTATATTCAGAATTTTTTTCTTGGAAAGGCCATAGTTCTAATCATTCAAACTTTGTGTTCAGGGACATTCGTGTTTTTCCATTGTATTATGACCATCCCACCTAATATACAATCGTATTTCTTACATGGATATTTTTTGTTCATGCAAAATATTCTTTTTTCCTTGATCGTTCCTTTACGTCAACTCTAGTATTTTGCATAAACTTCAGTTTTAATTATCTTTTTTGAACTTGGGTATGAGTTTGGATTTGAGCATGTAGTTCAATGGTAGAAAATCTGCATTACAACATTGAAACCTATGGTAGCTAGCTCACCTGGATTGAATGGGAGCTGCTAACAAAGGTCTTTAAACCATGCATTTTTTTCTTTCTTATAACCATGGCCCACTTAGAGATTAGATCAGGCCAATCGGCTAGGCTGGGCCATTCATCGTTGGCCCGAGCATGGCTTGGCCATTAATTGAACTCCACTATTAAGATGCATTTTCTGAAAATAATGTTGGTTCGCCGATCCATATCAAACTTGGACGAGAAAAAATAACAATAAAGAGAAGTCCAACAGCCTAGATTCAACAAATATATGTCAAATATATGTGGCTTACTTGATAAGAGTGCCACCTTAAAGTTTAGTATATAGCATGTTCATAATACTTGCAAGCTAAAATGCTTATTGTATTGTGCAAAAACAGTTTCGTATAGCCTACCTCAATGTTGTCTATTGCCAATATTGTTTTGTACCTACCATTAGAAGGTCACCTTATCTCATAATCTGATATGTGAAACCGACTAGATGGATGGTCTTGGTCATGGACCATTGCACCTATTTCCAGTTTAGTGCAGTGTCAGATAAGGAAATTGGTACATTGTGTTGAGGCTAGCTTTCCCATATGTAATTATATGTCTACCAAATTATTTTATGAATTTCCTTCTTGTAGTGGAGAGTGCTTATTCTACTAGTAACCTAGTTGTCTTCAACTTGTATAGGCATTACATGTCCTCCTCTAACAGTTGTATGCTATTTTTTCTTTTTCTTTTTGTTGTTTAAAAATGATTGTTTTTGTTTTGCAGGAAGATTTATTAAAAATGATTGTTACTGTTTTGCAGGAAGATTTATTAAAAATGATTGTTTCTGTTTTGCAGGAAGATTATGGCAGGCTGCATTTTTTGTTAGCACAGAGGTTTGTTTCAATTCTTTTTTCTTCTTCAATCAGTACATCTGCTTTTCGATGTTATATCAAACATTGCTAGAGTAGTTCATGTCAATGGAGTGAGCAGTAAATTCCATCTGACATTGGGGTTTTAGTAACTTGCAGCTGTTGAATATGTTTGGGAATTCTCTTGTGGGTACGGTTCCAGCGAGCATTGGGGAATTGAAGGCAATGAAGATGGGTGTGGAGGTATATCATCATTTGAATGCAATCTTTTCTTCTTATTCCCCGTCCATGTTTACTGCTCAGATCATAATCTGCTCTTTTGCTTATTCTATTTGCATCATGTCCTGATAACATGATATGATGCAGGCTGTGATAAGGAAGTAATATAGTCAAGATGCAACCAATGTCGGTGATGAAGGCGACTTTGCTCCTAACATCCAAACGTAATTGAATTCATGTTGTATCGGTTTCAGTTTGTGATAAAGAAGAGGTATGTTTTCTTCTTTTTTCTGCAACTCTGGTGGCCAGAAGTTATAGTGTGAAGACATGTAATTGAATTCATGTTGTATCGGTTTCAGTTTGTGACTTCCAACTGAAAATTTTCATTTTTTTTTTTTTTTTGGTTTTCATTCATTGCAGAAAAATGACGGGTCACAGAAGATATCAGGAAATGCTTTAAAAGATCTCTACAAATCATTTGTGGCTGAGTATCCAATTGTATCAATAGAAGACCCGTTGTTTTTCTAATACAACTCGAGTTGTTTTCTTCCTTGCAGGTCTTTGCATCCGTAACCCATCATTAGGCAAATGGGTGTATGTAAATAAGCATAGAGAAGGTGTAAATAGTGACTCCTTTTTTTCAAAAAGGTTTTGAATTTATGCTATTGTTCTCAAGAGCATTGGTGTTTACACCTGTCTTGCTAAATAGATTTGTGGCTCATAAAACTTTCCATCTACCACATTCAATGCTGCTATTTTTTCTCTTCCCTTTTTTTTTTGGTGGTAAGCTGTTGTTGTGGATATGTGAGATGAGCCCATGAGGGGATTCAGACAAGGACCAGGCGAACAGTTCAAAATCCAGGCCAAAGCCAGCCCCAGGCCCAGCCCATTGACAGCCCTAGTTGTGGGCATCAAGAACTGTGTCGCTGGAATTCCCTTTGAAATCCTTGATTGTTTGTTTGTTTTTTTTTGCACATGCTATACCCATTAGCATTTAGCGCCATTATGCTAATTGTAGTAGATGATTTAGTTGCAAACCATGATGTTATGCAGATAGTAGAGGTACCAATTAAGAAGATTATCTTTTTAAAACTAGTTTATTGCAATTATTGTGATCTATCCTAGATGTTTATTTGTGTGCTCTATGACTGTGGTGCAGAATTGTTGAGTTTCTTGGAATTTTGAAATGCAGTGCATTCTTTTTGCACAATAAAAAACGGCAAATGCATGTCATAAAACTAATGCGTAGCTAGAGAGAAAAAAAAAAGATTTTTTTTTCTTAGCAATCCACTATTTTGTACACTATGAACCACCATGAATCGACCAGCTTGAAATTTGGCCAGAAGATCTACACAATGGTCTAGTTGATGGGCAGCTTAAATTTTGGTAAAATTGTGCTTAAAACAGCAGGTACACTAGTTTTTGGAAGACATGGTCTCAGTTCATTTACTTTTGTTCTGCAATTTTGTTTTACTTGCAAGTTGCAACCCATTGCCATTTTGTTGATTGTTCCACTTCCAGTGCTTTCTCATATGGTTTTTGGATGTCACCTAATCTCTATTTGTTTTTGTCATTGCTGTAGAGAATTTTCGAGCACTTTGCACAGGTAAGCCAACACTGTCTGTCATTTTAAGTGTTAGGTTATTCCTTAAGTTTATGTTACACTGATGCAAATACTCAGATTTGGACTTCTTTTCTCATTACAAGAGGTTTGTACTGAAATCATTGTTGATATTGAAAATAGTCAGTTGTAGTCAGGGTTCAAATTATCATTTGAACACCATACAATTTTTTTTTGCAACACATTACCAATACCTGCACTATTCAATTCTATCCACTGTAAATCTCATGTTCTTGATAGCCTACACTTGAAGTTTGAGCAGTAACAATAACAGTAGCAGTAACAACTCCATCAGAGATTTCTGAGTAAAGCCCTTCTCTACATGTGCTAGTGCTAGTGCTAGTGTTAAAGCCCTTCTCTACATGTGCTAGTGCTAGTGCTAGTGTTAAAGCCCTTCTCTACATATTCTAGTGCTAGTGCTAAAGCCCTGCTAGTTTGATTGAAATTCTGAATTTTATCTTTTGGTCATGTCATGTCAGAGCCCTTGTTGTCCTAGCATTCTAACTTGAACTGTTTTATCTTTTTGTCTATCATCGGTAGTGGTATATGATTACTTAAGAGCATTTTTTTACTCTTTATCGCGATGTAGATACGTCAATGGAAACATTGGGAAGATTCTATTAAGAAAGATAAATATGATCAAGACAAGGGTAATGCTTTTGGATTCTGAAAACTCCTCTGAAGCTGAATTGCTAGACAGCTAAGGAGCTGGAGAGAGCCATCTTTGTTTCTTTTTTGTCTGATTTTTCTTACTAGGTGTCTATCTTTTTTGGTTATTTTAGTTCGTATATGGCGGTTTGTCATTGTAACTATTTTTTTGGGCTTTTAGTCTCTTGCTTTCCTTCTTTTATTTATTTATTTTTTGCCTTTAAAAAATAAATTGAATTGGGTTCCTTCTATCACTGTTTTGTTTTTGTTTTTGTTTTTGCTTTTGTTGTTTCCCCTTAAATTCATGTGGGGTGCTTATGGGTTTATTTCTCTTAGTTTTTTTTTCCCCTTCTTTTTAATGTTGTTCTTGTTGTTGATATTTTTCTCTTGGGTGTCTTGTTCTTTTATGTGTGATGCTTCCAATGATACATTTTTATTTTTATGTGGGTTGCTCCCATTTCTATTTTATTTTCATTGCTTTCTATTTTCCTTATAATAAGGCTATTTGGTTTTATTTATATCAGGCATAGGTGGACTGGTAGATATGAAGCCATCCATGGGACAATAGCTGCAAGAAGGAAGGCTAGACTAGAAAAGGAAGGTAAGGTTAGTAGAACAATATAGGGATAATTTCATATCTGAAGGCCAAACTAGAAAAGAAGGATTTACAGCGGATGTCATATCTGAAGGCAGTGATCATTCTAGAAAAGAGCAAGGAATCATTGGATTATAGAAGCCTAGAAATGAAATGTTGAATTGAAATTGGAAGTTGAAATTGAAATTGAATGTGTACTAGAAAAGAAGAAAAAGATTATTGTGTGAATCATTCTATTGTCTTTTTCTTTTATTTGTAATTATCTGGCATATAATACAAGTACATTACATACCCCACTCTCTTTCTCATATAATGAACAAAGGGCTTTAAAATTGTTCTTAAAATTCATCCTAAAATCTGACCGTTGGCAACATTAATAGGCATTCTAAAATTTTGTGCCTGAAATGTGACCGTTGGCACCAGAACGGTTTAAAACCGTTCCTAAAATTCCATTTCTAAAAATTGAAACGGTACCCAAAACGGTTCTAAACTGTTCCGGTTTTTCTGCGACGCCTCATTTAGGAACGGTTTTAAACCGTTTCTGAAGCATTTAGGAACAGTTTTAAACCGTTCCTAAATGACAATTTTGGTGTAGTGATTATGTTGGCCCCACATAGTCCCACCATCATCGAGACATCCTACCACCATAGACATCGGTGGCAGTAGGGTGATGCGCACAGATGAAGCAGATTAGGTGCAACCCCAATCTCATCTAAGATGGTACAACCCTTATGATGGAGCCCATTTAAATGTAGTCTATATCCATCACTAGTGTTTCTTCTAGTATGGTCCACCTAAGATCTGGATCTTCTTCATTTTGGGGCTCATGCCCTCAACCTATCTGTCAAAAACAGCATGGATATACAATACATGCATCAAGATGCGCCCAACGGTTAGGTGAGGAGGGGGCTACTCCTAATACATGATGGCATTTGGGCACTAAGTCCAAAATTGAAGTACTTTCAAAGGAAAGGAATCCAGATCCTCTGTTTTCCACTAGTTGTAAAATCATGCTTAATTGCATTGTGATTGGTCCACATCATCAGTGATGTTGTCAGCACTACTCCATAAAATGTCGTGTGTGATGATGTGGTCCAATTAGATTTTTTGTCCTGCTTGTGCCAAAGTAGAGGATCCGGATTCTTTCCAAAGCTCAAGAATTAGGCTCTATTTTACTGTATTGTGATTGATTCACATCATCATTAACATTGTCCGCCCTAACATTTCGTCCATGTCTGTGTTATCTTATGGACAAGTTTGATGGCAGATAAACATCAGTGTCCACCGTAAGAAGTTTTCAGTGGTGGGAATCATTATTCCCACTGTTTCCTTTGGTATGGTCCACTTGAGGTTTGGATAGGCTTCAATTTTAAGCTCAACCCCTAAAATGTGCTAGAAAAAAGGATGGCCGGCGTGAATAAACCACATACACAGTGGGCCCAACAGAGTTTACTCAGTATGCTAAGAGCGTACTGAGTTACGCAATCCGATTTTTTTCCAACGTTCTTTCAATCCGGTTGTCGTCAGTTTGTCACACGTATTGACTAAATATTTTTTCATGGTCGAAATTACCCGTAAGATTATTCAAACATGATCCTTTCTGTACTTTCCACGAAATTAGGTAAGACTCACTTTCCCGATACATGCTGTAAATCCAAATGGCCCCTGGCGCCCTTTGGTTTATTTTAAAAAAGATGCCCCTGAGCCTAATAAATAAATTTTTAGATTGAAAGCTCAATTGTACCACATGATAGGAAATAGTGGAGATTACAAGCCTAACATTGTAAACTTCTCAAGGCTATGGAAGTTTTAGATCATGCCAATATTTTTGTTTTCCCTCCGTCTAGGTCTGTGTGACTTTCCCAATAGGTTGGATGGCAAATAAACATCATGTATAGCCTAAGGTTTCAATAGTGGGCTCTGTTGTGCCTGCTGCTTCCTCTGGTGTGGTCCACTTCAGCTCTCCATCTGCCTTATTTATTGGGCTCACACAATGAATGATATGCAAAATCAATGGAGGCTGTGGATAAAATGCATACAACATGGTGGGGCCTATAGAACTTTGCCATATATGCACGGTACAGACGTAGGTGTTGTGTCCTGCATTACACAGTCTTAGCCAGAGATGTGACACTATCATGTATCTTTAATTTCAGTGGAACCTACTTTCATAATGTTTGAAAATATCTATGATCCACTTTTCATGTCGCTAGGCCATCCAAACTGTTGAAATGGCATTTCCAACCGTTTAGCATGTCATTTCCTGTGGACTGAATGTAACCACTGACTTTTTCCATGATCTAAAATTTATGTGGCCAATGACAGTTTGTAGGACCTAGGTTCGATATGCACTATTACTTGTCGTATGGTCTACCTAAGCTTCAAATCTAGATTATTTTTTAGCTTAGGCCCTAAAATCATAGGGGGGAAATGGTAGATGGCTTGGATATTTTTACAAAGAACGCAATAAGCCTAACCATCACGGCCACTATCTCCTCACACAGATTCACACGTTATCATGCAACCTTGTGAGTCCCACTTTCGTGATGCTAGTCACAAATCCGATCTGTCCACCATTTAACATCTCATTTTTGGAGCTTTGATCCTAAAAGCCAAGCAGCATCCAATGCAAAGATGGGTTGTACGAGTGCATATAAAATAGGTAGGCAGGTTTTGGATAATAGTTTAAAGGCATGTGGTTTTTGGTCCATAGCCGAAAGGGCAAGTGGCATCTTGGAAAAATCCCATTAAGGACGATAACAAATTCCCATATAGGATGATAACAAAATACTCTCTAACCCCTGGTATTTCCCATATGATGGAGGTGCGCATGACCCACAAGTGATGTGTAGGTGGAATTCAAATTGTGCATGCGAACTGTACGTTCCAAAAACCACTTGGGTCAAGGGAAATACTTTGATAAGACTTTTTATAAATCAGTTGCTCCCTAATTAGGTTATACCATCCTACACCCAGATCCATAGCTCAACTGGCAGACTGAGTGGAGATACCTCATTTCAACACTTGAGGTCTTGGTATCGATCCATAGTGGGGGTGGCTAACATGGAGTATGTGTTGTGTACTAACAAGCTAAACAGTAAAGGGAAAAAAAAGGTTATATCCTGATACTTTTGTTAATCGACTTTGTAAGAAGTTACCTAGGCAATTCAGATATTTGCATCATGGTACCTTTCATCAAATTTCTCCAGGGACTATTATGTTAAAGGACTTTTTGTCTAATTACCAAGATACTCCTAAGTACAGCACATGACGGGACATTCAGAGGATTTTTTGGCTCGCAAGCCTGATGTAGAGCGAGTCACGAACAATTTCATGGCAAGATGGACTAGAAGAGGCCCAATCAAAGGCGGAAGTGATCCAGACTGTTAGAACCTTAAAACAGACATATCTTGCAAACTGGAATGAGTTATTGGATGTAGTAACACAAGGATGAACATGATGAGGTCTATCACTGTCTTCCTCAAGGATAACTAATCTGAATCCATGGAGCTTCTCTGAACTCCTCAAAGAGACTTCCTGAATCCACGAGGAAAAAGCAGGAAAATAGAAATAATATTCATAAAAATTTGTAAATTGATTGATCGATAATAAAAATGAATTTACACCCATTTAAATAAGGCTAACAAGCTTTGGAAGAAGTTTCGGAATTCAACTACAACTAAAACTCCCTAAAATTCGCTACTTACTATAAATTTACTATTTATATTAAGCATCCTATGTGGCTTAACCACGTTATTCTCCTAATTTTTCTAAACACTTTCATGTTGGACACAACTCCTAAAGCTTAACGGATGAAGAGTTATAATCAAACTAAAACTTACTAGAAATAGTAAAAACGGAAATAAAATTGATTTCGACCGTCGATCTAATGGAATCTCGCAAATTTGGCGTGGATAACCCGGCATAGTACATTTGGTAGTACGTTTGGTTGGCTAAAGTAGCTCGTCTTACCCCAAAATCATATATGGTACGTCGAGTAACTCATTCCTATTTGAGAGATGTCTGTTTTAAGGTTCTAACGGTCTTGATGACTTCTACCTCCAATCAGGCCTTCTCTGATCCATCTTAGACATGAAAGTGTCCGCTGTTGTCAGAAGACTAATGTCTTCAATGTCCTGCACTGCTTGACTGGTCGAGGGTCCACTCGACCGGTCGAGGCCATCTCGACTCGAAGTCCAGCGAGCACAGGTTTTGAGTGTCCGACCTACTCGACCAGTCGAGGGTCAAGCTCGACCGGTCGAGGGTGCCCTTCGACTAGTCGAGGTTACGCAGATTCTTGCACGGATTTGGTGCGAACTACGTAAATTTGAGGCGGTTTCGCAAGGGTACGAAAGGGAAGTTTCCTAAACAATAAATAGGGGTCCCTATGGCTATTCTAAGGTATTCTAAGGCTTTCTAAAGGAGTTCCAAGGGTTCCTAAAAGGGTTTTAGGGTTTTTAACAGGTGTAGCAAGGGTGAGATTCGAGGTTGTTCGAAAGGAGTAAGTCCTCTCTCTCTTTGTAATTGATGCTTTCATAGTGAAATTCTGTCACTTTGTGTCGTGGTATTTTCCCGCAAGAGTTTTTCACTTAAATCTTTGTGTTTTCTTGTATGTGCTTGGTGCCATTGAATTGTTATCTTAGATCTAGATCTGTGTGATTCTGTAGGTCAAAACCCCAACAAGTGGTATCAGAGCAATCGTTAGGGCACAGATCTGAATCTGAGGGATTAGCATCAATGGGAAGCACTAGGTATGAAATTGAGAAGTACTCAGGGAAAAATAATTTTGAGTTATGGAAGATCAAGATGATGAGTTCCTTAATCAAGCAAGGAAAAGATGATGCTCTTGAGGAGCGAAAGTCTATTATGACTGATGATGATTGGAATACTCTTGATAAGAAGGCTTTATCATCGATCCGTTTATTATGTCTCATGGATGAGATTCTCCACAACGTCATGAGGGAGAAAACTGTGGATAAGATCTGGGCGAAGTTAGAGGATGTCTATGTAAAAAAATCCTCTGAAAATCGTTTACACTTGAAGCGGCAATGGTATAACTTTAAAATGGCAGAGGGTGGAGATTTGGAGGCTCACATCAGCAACTTTAATAAATTAGTTTGCAAATTGTTGGATATGGAGGAAATGATGAAAGATGAAGAACAATCATATATGTTGCTGAATTCTCTTTCGGCATCTTATGAGTCATTTAAGGACACAATGTGCTCAACGAATAAAACCCTGAGTGTTGACACCGTTATCTCGGCCCTTCAAGGAAAGGCTATGAGAAAGCTTAACGTAGACATGGGGATATCTTCTGAGGCACTACTTACAAGGGGTAGAAATTCTGAATAAGGTACAGGTTCTTCAGGTTCTAGGTCCAAATCCAAGGGTAAAAGGCAAAGGAAAGGTAAAGTGTTGAAACCGTGGGAAGGAAGGACATGTGAAGAAGGATTGTGAAAATTCTAAATCCAAGAGAGAAGATTTTGAGGATTCATATAGGAAGGCCAATGCTGCCATATCAGATGGATTGAGTGAATGCGATGGTAATGTTTTGTCTGTGTCTACGATTAGACGGTCATACGATGATCATAAGGGCGAGTGGATTCTAGACACAGGGGCATCTTTTCACATGACTCCTCATCGGATTTGTTTCACGAACTACAGGGAGTGCGATGGTGGACAGGTATTTATGGGCAATGACATTGCCTGTAATGTTGTGGCTATTGGTTCGGTACGCATCAGGATGTTTGATGAGGTGGAGTGTACCTTGACTGATGTCTGGCATGTTCCTGATTTGAAGCAAAATCTGATTTCTCTTGGTGTACTTGAGGCAAAAGGATGCAAGTACACAGGTATTGATAGTGCTCTTAAGGTATCTAAGGGGGCACGGGTAAGGGGGCACGGGTAATCATGAAAGCGCAACCACTTGATAACCTGTACAAGTTGATAGGGAGCACTTCAAAAGGTGGAGCTGCAGTGGATGTAGCGGATTCCACCTCTACACGTGTGTGGTATGTTGGGCATAGCCACATGAACGGGCAGAGCAGGAAGGCTCAGACATGCGGACAAGGATATAGAGTAGGTGGAGTAGCCACCTGTAAGAAGAATCACACGGCATGATCGCAGGATAGCGGCGAGTTACATGGATGACTCCAATATCGCAGGGGATTCAACTTCTATTCAGATGGCTCTAGGTGAGCCTGGTGCTGAGAAGTGAAAGGTGACTATGGGCGATGTGATAGATTCGTTATACCAGACCGACATATGGGAGCGAGTGGAGCTTCCAGTGGGCCGGAGAGCGGTCGGATGCAGGTGGATCTTCAGGAGGATACAATATAGATACAGGGTAAGGTTAGTAGCGTAGGGTTATGCTCAGAGATAAGGCATCGACTTCTCAGTGATATTCGCACCGACGGTATAACAGGTGTCTATTAGATCCGTGATTGGCACTGGTTGGCCAATATGATCTTGAGCTAGAAGGATGGATGTAGAGTCTGCACTTCTGTAAGGAAAAGTAAAGAGCAGATCTACATGAAGTAACCAGAGTGGTTCGAAGTTAAAGGGGCTAAGAAAAGACTTTACAGGGGGTCGTGGTTTGACCTGTCGCCTAGGTAGTGATTTGATTCCTTCAATGGTAAGTTAGGAATTGATGACATGTAGATCGCCAATTATGACATGTCTGAAATTAATGTACAGAAGACTCGGTTAAATGGGACATTCAAGATGAAGGATTGGGGGGCTGCAAAGATAGTTCTCGGCATTGAGATTGAAGGAGGAGTAGGCTTTGGTAATCACAGGAGAAATACCTTGTGTGTATGTATTGATCAAGGAGGTGATGGACCATGTAAAGCCGGAGAGCGTTCCCTACGTGTCTTTCATCAAAGTTTTCCTCAGGACATGTCCTAAAACATATGAGGAAAAACAGGATATCTCATTAGTGTTATTCAAATGTAGTTGGCAGTGTATGTCATGGTCTAGATTAGACCAGTTATTTCACAGGCTATCAATGTTGTGAGCAAATACCCCAGCAAGCAATATTGGGTAGCGGTAAGATGGTAAGAAGACTACGTCTTTACTTTTGGGAAGACAGGAACAAAGTTAGTTGGGTATGCGGATTCAGATTCGGCAGACATGCTCACCAAGATCGTTCCTTAAGAGAAGTTTAAGTTTTGTACAACTTCTCTGGGCTTGGTGATGGTGTGAAAAGAAGGACGGAGTGTACACAAGAAGCTATGATGTGATGCAAAGATAAGAGAAGAGGTCAGAGAGCTACACGTTTGAAGATTGAAGACATGGTAGAGATTATTGTCAGATGACTGATGTCTTCAATGTTCTGTACTGCTCGACCGGTCGAGGGACTGGCTCGACCAGTCGAGGCCATCTCAACTCGAAGTCCAGCGAGCACAGGTTTTGAGTGTCCGATCTGCTCGACTAGTCGAGGGTCAAGCTCGACCGGTTAAGGGTGCTCTTCGACTAGTCGAGGAATCGGCTTGACTAGTCGAGGTTACACAGATTCTTGCGTGGATTTGGTGCTGACTGCATAAATTTGAGGCGGTTTCGCAAGGGTGCGAAAGGGAAGTTTTCTAAACTATAAATAGGGGTCCCTAGGGCTATTTTAAGGTATTCTAAGGCTTTTTAAAGGAGTTCCAAGGGTTCGTAAAAGGGTTTTAGGGTTTCTAAAGGGTATAACAAGGGTGAGATTCGATGTTGTTCGAATCGGGTAAGTCCTCTCTCTTTGTAATTGATGATTTCATAGTGGAATTCTATCGCTTTGTGCCGTGGTTTTTTCCCGCAAGGGTTTTCCACGTTAAATCTGTGTGTTCTCTTGTATGTGTTTGGTGCCATTGAATTGCTATCCTAGATCTAGATCTGTGTGATTCCGCAGGTCAAAACCCCAACATCTGCGACCCGCTCTACATCACATAGAATATATGATTTTGAGGTAGGACGAGCTACTTTAGCCACCCAACCTAGCATACATGACGAATTTGTGAAATTCCATCATATTGACTGTCCAATTTTCATTTTTACTATTTTTAGTAAGTTTTAGTTTGATTGTAACTCTTCATCTATTAGGCTTTAAGAGTTGAGTCCAACATGAAAAGTGCGTAGAATAATTAGGAGAGTAGCATGTTGAGCCAAATAGGACACTTAGGCCCCGTTTGTTAAATTTAAAGCCTAAAGCTTGAATTTGAAATTTTAAGCCTGAATCTAAAATCTGAGCACAAGTCTAAATCTGAAGTCGAAAAACTTGTTTCATAACTATTGCTAAAATCTGAAAACTAAGTATTGAATTTGAAACAACATGTTTGTTAACAAACGTCTGAAATGTCTGAAATGTGTTAATTTGACACATTTTCCCTCTCTCATGTTTGGAAATGTTTTAAATTATGAAGAAATTATTTTTTATTAAATTAAAAAAATCCATTTAATTCAAATAAAGTAAACTACTTAATAAAAAATTAAAATATCATTATCATTCAAAAAACATAGCAAAAGAAATATATTTCTAATATTATACAAAGAAATTAAAGAAACAACCAATAATGCATTGAAGAAGCGAATGAGAGGTTTGTTGTGTTTTAGCAAAACTTGAACGTGAACACCACTCTTGTTTCTCATTGTATTAGATATGTTGGGTATCATGGGGTCAAGCGTAATATATTTGTTTTATATCTACTTCGTCCATCCCCTTTGCCATCTCATTTTAAGCCATGGACCAAAAATTAAAGTAGATCCTAATCTCTGGTGGACCACACCATAAGAAATGGTGAGACAATGGTGCCCTTGGGTGGATTTGGACGAGCGCGGATTAGGTACTACCCCATTCAAGACGCAAATTTCTCGGAAAGGTTCTTGCACTAGGATGCAAGTTGTGGCTCGCTGTGATGTTTGTGGGAAATCCACCCCGTCCATCCATTTGTGAGCTCATTTTAGGACTTTCCACCAAAACTTAGGTGGATCGTAAACTCATGTGAGCCACATGAGAGGAAACAATTGGAATTTGGTTACCACCATTAATTGATATATTCATTTGGCCACAACAGTTTGCATCATGTTAATTTTTTGTGTTTTCACTTCATCCCAATGGGAATTACCTTGTAAACTATTTGGATGGCCTATAAACATAAGGTCGAGGCTAGAAAGGTTTCAACGACAAGATTTTTTTTCCCTAATTTTCCTTCATGTCTCTCACTTGAGTTTTGGATCCACCTCATTTTTATTGAAATGTCCTAAATTGAGTTGGTAAAATAGATATACTAGATGGATTTCTCACAAACATCACAATGGGCCTCAAGGCTTTCCTAGATTGCCTCCTAGTATTGCCCGACCGGCATTAGCATGGACGTGGATTTCATGGAAAGCCTTAGGCAGTAAGTTGTTGCGCTGGAAACATAGGTAGGGCCCACCATGATGTTTGTGAGAAATTTATCCCATCCATCCATTTCGTGAGAGCATTTTAGGAGTTGAGACCAAAAGTGAGAAGGATCCAAGACTCAAATGGACCACAGTAAAGGAAAAGGTGGGTAGGGAAATTCCTATAGTTAAAACCTCCGTGGGGTTTGACAGAGATGTTTAAATGTCATTCATACTGTTCAGAAAGTCATTCCTAATAAGGAGAACTGAGAACAAAAATTGTAACACCCCATACCTTACTTGGGTGTTACCATTGTAGTAAGTTAGCAAACTTGTGTGATCGCACACACCCAACCTACAATATTTACTAACAATTTATTGATAATTCAAAATCCACCTATCCCAACTAATGATCCTTAAGAGGGACAATCACGTTCTCTTGAAAATTGAACCTTAAATATCAAATCGGAATCATAAATCACCAGATCCACCATTTATCAGGGTCCAACTTGAAGGCCTTCCACCTGATCATCACATCTAGATCATTGGACTACTAATTCAACCATGGATCTTCATCTTGATGAACCCTAGGACCCTTAAAAATGTTGATAGAAATCTCCATCCTTAAATCAAAACATCCAACTGTTGATTTACAAGAAGGACTATTGCATTTAAAAAAATTTATGTCGAAGGGTAAAAGACCTACTGATCATTTGGCTTACAGTGCCTAAGTTAACAACCCACTACTTTGGCCACCCTGATTCCAACTTTTGATGACTAAATATACCGTTGGAACTCACTTAAATAGGCCTTGGGAACCTATAAACAGTTAATGATCAAATCAGGTAATAATCTAACTGTCAGAATAATGATTATCAACAAATTGAACTAAGATCACTGGGTGTGACCCACCTGAACATTTGATCCACCTCACCTTTGGTGGGATGGCCTGAAAAACCTAGTTAAGACAAATGAATGGAGTGGATTCCACTAAGAATCATTGTGGACCCCACATTTAGGAGTGTGTGCATTCAATTGGGTGTGTACCCGCGCGACACCGATCCGATCAGCCCAATCAAACAGGGCTGACCTGATGGCAAGCTGAAAAAGAGAGAAGTTTCTCCTGCTGTTCGCGGTTTAAATGGACAACGTCCGCGTGCGGCCACCGTGGCCCACCATCATAGCCATCTGAGATGATCTAGACCATCCACCATGTCTAGGGCATGTCCTTGACCAAAACCTAGGCTGTTTCACATGAAGTTGTGCATGCATGTGAGTTCAAATCCAGACATAAAAGTCTTGTGTATATGGAGGAAATTTCTGAAAATGGAAGCCGTTCCGCCTCCTTCGCAAACAACTGACAATCCATGTAGACTTCCCTCCTTCTATCTCTGCCCTCCATTGTGAGTGATCTTAGCCGCACAACCTAAGCTTCTCTAGGATTTTCACTATGCGAGAGAGAGAAACAACGAGGAGAATCTCACCACGTTTGTTGCTGGCATGATCTCAGCCATTGGGATCCATCTAGAAATAACCCCAGATAATCCCAGGCATCGAAACTATAGGGCGTTAGGAAGCCCTTTCACTTATATTGCGGAGATCTCAGGAAAGAATTTATCGGCCCGAGAAAACGACATTCGGAATGAGAAAACCTCACATATCGTTGAGGTACCTGTTTGTTCATTCAAAACATACCTATTTGTTCATTCAAACCGTGGGCCCACAGTGATTAGGGGACATATCTTAGCCATCAAAATGCACTACATTAGGAGATTAATCATACGTTGACGATCCGCCATTAATAGTTGGATCTGCCATTAACCATACAGTGTTTTTCCTCTATCACCATCCATTATCAAACCCAAACTCTTAAATGCATACAAGTCAGACCACATAAGACATGTCATTTCTTCCATTTTCTTGGATGACTTCTCACATAATTGATGACATATATACCATGAAGGGGAGTTATTTTATATACTGTGGAGAGTGTGATCGTTCATATGATTTGCATACACATGGCCAACAAATTAAGCCGTTGAGATCTTGTGTCCCACTGTAGATGGGTCATTTAAAAAAAATTTTGATTGAATCCATCCTGACCTCAAATTAATGGACATATTTTTGTTGTTGTTGAATCTAAACTCTTTTCCTGTTAATGGTCCACTAGCTTTCCACCAAGAGTGCGTATCCTCTACAAATATGGGCAAGTTAGGACATCATGTCAGTGTAGAGTTTGATTTATTACCCATCTAAAATGGACCTTTTTTTTAAATTAAAAAAAAGACTAAAATTTATTACAAAAAGGGCGAGGCCCAAGGTTGTACAAGAGAGATTCGGGAGAGCCAACAAACAAAAAGGGGATAGGCCCTCCTATCATGTACGAAAAGGAAATGACAGGCTAGACTTCATGAATGTATCCCAAAGCTACCTTATCGAGGAAGATATGGCCTCTAGTGGTGGCAGGGAGTGAGCCAACATCGTTGAAGATAATATTGGATTGGTTCATGCTGGTCAACCTGGCCAACCCATCTGCCACCACATTTGCCTCCCTCGGGACCAGGGAGATAGACGCATCCAGATTTCTTCTGACATCTTCTATCCTTCTTCTCCAGTACCACGAGGTCCAAGGGTCAGAAGAGAGGCCTGATAAAGCAAAAACAACCGAACTGGAATTGCTGGCCACCTCCAAGTTAGTAAATCCCCGCCGGGCTGCCAAGGAAATACCATCCAGCACTACCCACATTTCTGCCCTGTAATTGGAGCCGAAGCCATACCCTGATGAGAAAGCAAATAGGAAATTACCTTGGTGGTCTAGGCCCACTCCTCCTCCCGATTGACCCGGATTTCCCCTCGCAGCGCCATCCACGTCCACCTTGATCCAGCCCAGCGAAGGTCTCTTCCACTTCACAATCGTCGGGGTTGGCTAATTAAGGGGAGGAGGGCTGATGCCAAGAAGGTTGAAGGTGAGCTGAGCTATCAAATTGAAGGACTTGGGCCGTGGAAGTGGGTTTCCGACGAGAAGAATCTAGCTACGCACCTTGGCGATGATTACCAGAGCTTTCATCTCTTGGTCCTCGAATCTAGTTCTGTTTCTAGCCATCCAAGGTTCTCAGAGAATGAAAACTGGAATGAGGCCCTTCAGCAACAGAATTGAGTTGGAGGAGGGGGTGTTCACCCACCAATGAAAAGCTCTAGCTGACGTTGAGTGTAAGGGCATGAGGCTAATACTGAAAATGTGCCTAAAGTGCTGCCAAACCTTCGTGGCGGTGTCACTTTGGGAGAAAAGATTGTCAGCTGATTCCTCGTCTGGGGCTAGAGGAGCAGGGCAACAGTGGCATCTGGAGCAGAGGGTGATCCCCTTCCTTTGGATGTTGACGTCAACTGGGATCGCTTTGTACAATATTTTCCAGGTGAGGAGGGACAGTTTTGGAGGTAGTTTGGTGTGTCAAACCCAATACGCCTAACGCTTATTTTCTGTTGGAGGCCTGAAAGAGTTCCACACTTGGCCCACCTGGAACTTGCCATTATTCGAACATTGCCAAATTTGAGGAGGTGCAGATGCCTTCTGCTGAAATGAGGTCGATGATGTGCTGCGAAAAGGAAGGACACCACCTCAGCTGGAAAAATTCAGCCCCTAGGACCAATGACGTCCTTAACTTAAAGATCTTGGAGAGCTGTTGGGATCAGCATAGCTCTAGTGTCTCGTAATTTCCCAAGACCTGTCCAGTTACAATTCCAGAAATGAAGGTTACCCCACCCCACAATCCAGCGTGAGAGACCGTCCACCTTGGGGATTGCCTTGCATACCCGTTTCCAAAGGGGAGAGGCCAACGGATAGCAGGAGTGGCCATCGACAGCAAGCAGGTCTGCTGCGTATTTCGCCTTGACATAGGAGCTCCAACAGTTCTCCGACTCCCTGTTGCTGTTGCCCAGGCGAGATTCATATTGGAAGCTGTTATGACTGATTGCAAAGTCCTTAGGTTCAGCCCGCCTTCCGCTGCAAGAAGGGCCATGTTCTTCCAGGAAACGCAATGGCATTTCTTCTTAGACCCATCGAACCCCCAGAAGAAGTCTAAAAGGATCCTTGGAGGCTGTTAAGGACAGAAATAGGAATGTCGAGAGCTGCCAGCATATGTAATGTCATACTGGTGAGCTCATGGTTCACTAGCGTGAGCCTACCAGCTTGGGAAAGAATCCGACTCTTCCACCATTCAATTCTATTCTGGATTTTATCGATCAGGTTGGGGAAATAAGCCTTCTTGGGTCTACCTTTGAAGATGGGGACTCCAAGATAAGTGAAAGGGGCCTCAGCTTTTCGAAATCCCAGGATGACAACTGCATCTCTACACTAAGCTTCAGATAGGAAGGCAGCAGGAATGAAGAAGCTCTTGTGGCAATTTATCTTCTACCCCGAGGCCTTCTCATACTTTTCGAGAAAGGAAGAGCTCACAACTAGGGATTTTCTGCTACCATTGGCGAAAAGAATGGTGTCATCGGTGAAGAGGAGAGGAGAAACAAGGGGGGTAGCTCCTGGAGTCTTGAATGACTGCGTGGTTCCTCTAGTCATTAGCTGCTTGAATCCCCTTCCAAGTACTTCAGTTGCCAGAATGAAAAAGCCTGGAGAGATAGGGTCCCCCTAGCGGAGACCTCTAGATGATTTGAAGAAGCCCGCTGATTCACCGTTGATGATGATAGAGAACTAGGAGTTGGATCAGTACCTTTCCACCAAAGCAATTCATTCTCTACCAAACCCGAATTTAGCTAGCACCTGCTTCAGAAATGACCAATTAAATCTGTCATCGGCCTTCTCCATTTCTAATTTTATCAGGATGTTCCCGCCTCGAGTTTTTCTGTTGATATCTCGAAATATTTCCTATGTTAGTGCACAATTTTCAGATATAGATCGACCCTGCACAAAGGCTCCTTACTTGAGTGAGATGATAGCAGGAAGAATCTTTCATAATCTAGAAGCAATAACTTCAAAGAAGATTTTATACAAGCAATTACATAAATTGATCGGTCTAAATTCAACAAAGGTTCTAAAATGTACCTTATATTCCTGTGAGTACAATCTGTAAATGTATTTTTAAATACTTCCCTAATCAAGGTTTAAACCTTGTAAATAGTCTGTGGTGTTTGTGATTATTATAGAGTACGTGTTTCGAATGAACTGGGAGCTGGAAATGGAATGGTGCAAAGTTTGCAACAGTTGTATCAGTGGTGACATCTTCGGTGATCGGACTCTTCCTTTGGGTAGTGATCATGGCCTTCGATGACAACAAGCCGTGTGGTTATGGATGTAGTTAACAGATTGGATATCCTATTGGCTTTCACCATCCACCTTAATAGCATCCAACCAATTCTTTATGGTGAATCTTGGGTCTGTGGCCCACTAACACATGATATCCCGTACTTTAGTTCAAAATAATTCTCATCTAGGCCAGAATGTAGCGGGAAGAAATCACTAGAAAAGCAACTAGAATGAGAAACACAGGGAATTGGGACGCGGATTGCGTCCTACCCCAGCCCTTGAGTGGCCAATGTGATCTATGAGTCTTATCCATACCGTCCATCCATTTTTTCGTATCATTTTAGTATGCAAAACCAAAAATAAGGTAGATCCAAATCTCAAATGGACCACACCACAGAACCAACAGTGGTAATGATTCTCACCATTGAAACTTTTCTAGGGCCCAGCGTGATGTTTATTTTCCATCCAACCTATTCATAAAGTTACATAAACCTGGATGAAGAGAAAAAATAAATAAACCTGGATGAAGAGAAAAAATAAATATCAGCTCCATCCAAAACTTCTGTGGCCCCTAAGAACTTTTCAACCGTAAGAGTTTAATTCCCATTGTGTAGTTCACTTGAGACTTGGATCTACCTCATTCTTTTCCCTTTAACTTAAAATGATACGAAAAAATGTATGGACGGTGTGGATAAGACCCATACATCATGGTGGCCACTCGAAACTCCTGCCCGTTCCCAGATAGAGACCCGCGGGGTATAACGCAATCTGCGTCCCTGCATGTACCATCGTAATATGATGGAATACCCATATGCTAACATGTGAGCCGATCGAAAATCTGGACCGTACAATGATGTTATTGCACACACCCCAAAATTTGGCTTTATCTGATGATGTTGACCACTCAATGAACAGGTTCTTTTGTCCATAGGAAAAGGCCTGCTGCTTGCTGGTGTAGGTACGGTCACTTTCTCTACCATGGGAAAATGACTCAACCCGCATGAAATCCACCTAGTCCATCGGGTCCATCACTCCTTGTTTAGCCTTAATTCCAGAAATCAGGTTAATTTAATATTTAGGTGGGCCATGCCATAGATTTATACCTAAAAACCTCTAAATTCACGTGGTATGGTACGAGTTCTGAGATACTTTGATTTTTGGGTAATTATTTCGTCTGATGAAACACATCAGATGAATGGATTGGATGGCCCATAAACACCACAGTGGGCCCTACACAAAACTAATGAAAACTAATGGTGGATGATCCCAAGTTTCACCCACGTGGCTCTCGGTGCGTGAGCGAAGGCTCTTTGATCAGGTAATATCAACGGATGCCTTTGTTTTATACACCACCCACTTTCAGGTCATTGAAAAAATGGTTAGGATCAAACGAACATCACAGTTTTTGGGCCACAAGCAAGTATTATTTCGGTGCAGCAGACGGATGGTCTAGATGGCACGATCATATATTTTCAAGGTTATCAGCTAATAGAGATCAGTATTGCAGGTGTTGCAGTGGGGTCAGGTTGGCAAGCGTACGTGGTATATGTTAACGTTGGATCTTACTACTTAATTGGAGTCCCTGTTGGAGTTTTATTAGGATGGCTCTTTCATCTTGGAGTCCTGGTACTACTCATCTTCACTTTAGATAAAATCTGACACATGTGGATTGATCTTGATCGTCCATCCGTTGGGCTTCACCTTGGACGGTTCATAATAAGATATGGGTTTGTAAGTTAGTCCTCCCCACCGCTCGATCTGGAAAATGGCCTGGGGCTGGGCCTCTGGGCTGAATTTATGAAGAGGCTCACTGTTTCTGAGTTTAATGGGTGGGCCTGCTTTTGGATTGAAGGCCCAAATATTAACGCAACACCTTTTATTTGGGGCCCATTAAAATTTGGATCCTTAAACATGGCCTGGCTCGGTCCATCCCTGGCTCTGGTTTTCGGATGGTTGCAGAATGTCCTGTGCCTATTTCAAGTTCGATTTATGGATGTTGTGATTGAGCATGGGTCTGAAGGCCCACTATGAATGGGCCAGCCCCATGAGGGATAAATAAAGAGCCAGAACTTGGGCTGACCTGATCCACTCCATTCTCAATCTCTAACTTGTTTGAAAATCGTATTTAGTTTTCTTTTCTTCAAAATAATGATATTTATGCATCCAACGGCTGCATATAAAATCGCAGGGTATCTGGGCTAGAATGATCGGTGGGACCGCCATCCAGACGCTGATTTTGGAATTACATGACACTGCGGTGTGTTTGGGAAATGGAGGTAAGGAGTGCACACACATCACATCCAGCATCCCTCTTTTGTATTGGAGGTAAGTAGTGCACACACATCACATCCAGCATCCCTCTGCTGTATTTTGAATTACGACTTGTATTCATTTTAATCTCTTAACAAGACTATTTTGTGCTATTTCATCACAGGCCAAGAAAGCGAGCGGGTGAATGAATAGAGGTGGTTTCTTCATGAAAAGTTTGGAGGAGATTGAATTTCATTAATGCCTAAATGAGAGTGATTAAATTCACCAATGGGCAATGTATTTAGGTCGGATTCCCAACTGATCAAGCTCACATGCATGTGAAAGGAGATGGAGATTTGCATTGTTGAATTGATCTTGGCATTCAATTGAAGTTAGTGTTTATTAGTTAGAATCTAAATGTGTAACACGACATTTGCTAAACACATTTGAATGCCTAGTGGCACAGGGAAGGACGTGATGAGGTCCATCACCGTATTCCTCAGGGAATAATTACTCGAGTCCACTAAGCTTCCCCAGGGAATAACTACTCTAAATCCATGGAGCTCTTTGGACTCCTCACAGCTTCTCGAATTCACAAGAGATAAAATTAGAAATAATTCCTAATAAATTTGAAATAAATTGATTTATGATATTAAAAAATGAAATTACAATCCTTAAAATAATGACCTCAAACCTAAGATGAAGTTTTAGACAAAAACTAACTCAAACAACCTATAAATGTGACTTAATATAAATAATAAACATACTAGCTATTTATAGACTGTGACCATTCCTGCAGAAAGTCACCATGTTATTCTTCTAATTTTTCTAAGCTCTTTTCATGTTGGGCACAACTTCTTTAACTCAAATGATCAAAAGTTAAGATGGAATTAAAACTTACCATTACACCCAGATCCATAGCTCAACTGGCAGACTGAGTGGAGATACCTCATTATCGATCCCTAGGGATGGCGGCTAACATGGAGTGTGTGTACTGACATGGGGGGTGTGTACTAACAAGCTAACCCCTTAAAAAAAAAAAAAAAAAAGGGAAATTAACCGTACTCGCCTCGAAGTTTGGGCAAATTACCTCGAACGCTACGACACTCCATATATTCCCTAAAGGGCCTTTTGACAGCTTTTGGAAAATTACTTAAGCCAAAATGCCCTTATCCTTGTTTCAGTAGTTGTACGGTTTTTCAGGGAAGAAAAAGTTACGTCGTATTTAATGCCAAGAAAGTGATGTATACGAAACCCTTTTTTGCGTGCGGGCAAGGACCAAGCTCGTCGGGCCCACATTGATGTATGTGTATAATCCATGCGGCCCATCCTTTTTGCCGTGTTATTTTAGGGCTAGGGCTCAGATATCAGCCTGATCCAGAACTTGTGTGGGTCACATAATAGAAAATAATGGTAACAATGGACCCACTGTTGAAAATTTTCTGGCTCACTGTGATATTTGTTAGAAGTGGATACTGCCCAAGTCAGGCCGTTTTTGGGCCCACGAGGAGTAGGCCGATAAGGTGAATGGAATGGATCACCCCATCGTGGGCCTTAAGTTATGGTACCAATGGTTTGGTAGAAAAGGACGTGAACACGTTCAAAACCATAATCCATACGACATGACAACCACGACCCATATAACATAACAACTATGACCTATGCAAACCATGACCTAAATGGGCAAACGCTGATGTATGTGTATAATCCATTTAGCCCATCCTTTTTGTCATGTCATTTTAGGGCTAGGGCCCAAATATCAGCCCGATCCAGTGCTTTTATGGCCCACAAAATAGAAAATAATGGTGACTGTAGAAAGTTTCCAGGCTCACTGTGATGTTTGTTAGATGTGGACATTGACATTTTGGGCCCACGCCGAGCTAGGCGATAAGGTGGATGGATCGGATCACCCCATTGTGGGCCTAAAGCTATTGTACCAATGGTTTGGTAGAAAAGGAATTGAACACGTTGAAAACCACGATCCATATAATATGACAACCACGACCCATATAACATGACAACCGCAGTCGTGGTTCTTATGTGAAATGGGTCGTGGTTTCGTGAGATATGGATCGTGGTTCTCATTTCCTGCTCTCAAATTGCATGACAACTACGACCCATACTTCATGACAATCATGACCCATATAACATGACAACCACGACCCATATAATATGACAATCACGACTCATATAACATGAGAACCACACCCATACAACATGACAACTATGACCCACTACCATGTATGTGTTTCATCCATGCTGCCCATCCTTCTTGCCATGTCATTTTAGAACTAAGGCCTAAATATCAGCTTGATTCAGTGCTCATGTGGCCCACATAATAAAAAATAATGACGACTGTTGAAAGTTGTCATGGATCGTGGTTGTCATGGGTCGTAGTTGCCATCAGTCATAGTTTTCATGGATCGTAGTTATCATGTTATACGAGTCGTGGTTCTCATGTTTTACGGATCTTAAATGCCATATTATATGGGTCGTGGTTGTCATGTTATATGGGTTGTGGTTGTAATGTGGTAAGTATTGTAGTTGTTATGGGTCGTTGTTGTCATGTTATATGTTGAGGGTCAAATATTGCATATCAGACCCTAGTTACTGCTTGGATTTATGAACATGATGCTGTTTAATGGCCCGCTTTACTCGTGTTTGTGATACAGAGTGTATTTGCAAGCATGAACTGAAAAAGGGAGTTTAAATCATGGATTTAACATTCTAAAGTCACCAGAGTAAGGGACGGACTCCAGGGGATCAAGATCAAGAAATTTACACACCAGAGATCCGCAAAAATCAAGAAACTGAAGCTCAAGGGCCTGGAACTGGTCCAGAATGCAAGATCACAGGGTTTCCACCATCCGTTCAGCTCGAAACTTCATACATGGCCTAAGGACCATAAATTAACCGTACATGTCAAAATTCACCCATTGGATCTGTGTGAAAATGGCTCAACGGATAGAACAGCCCATAAAACTCTGATTTGGGGCCCACCTGAAATCTGGATATACTTCAGATTTAGTCTCAACCCCTGAAATGAGGTTCTAAAACAGATGGACGGAGCGGATTTCTCACACGCACCACATTGGAGCCCACTTTACACGTGGGAGTGCACAGGCGGTGCACTCCCGCGACGCACCAAATGGACGGAATCGGTCAGCAGCCACTGACCCGATTTCCATTCTCAAAGCGAAAACAGAGTCCTGCGTCGATTTTTGTGGGCCACCATCATGATTTGACGGTCCGATCCGGACCGTCCATTGGATTCCCGAGGTCCATATCACCAAGACCTAGAGAGCAGAATTGCAAAATACAAGTACGGATTGGTTTTCAACCGTTCAAAAGCAAGTTGGACGGCAGAGCAAACAAACAGGTGGACCGCATCAAAAGATGTCCAAAAGACGTCTATTCCGACCGAAATTTCGAAAGGAATCTGATGAATGGGGTGGATTTTACCAAAAACATCAAAGTGGGGCCCACCGAACCCGTCAGCGCAGGCGCAGGAAGTCTGCTTCGCAGCGTCCGCGAAAACCGGACGTTCCGGGAAGTGGTGGCCCACCACTGATGATCAGATCAATGATCTGGACCATCTGTCATGAAGATGAGCTTGAGAAGGTCAAACCCTAGTCAACAGTTTGTGATCATATACGCAAACGTGCCCGCTACAACAATCAACAGATGACCGTCTGCTGCAGTTACAACAAGGAGTGCTTCCTTGGGCTGCATCAACGAACGACCAAAACGCTCCATCTCTGGTCGAAATTCTGAGGAGAAGACAATGGATGGACTGGATTTCCAACACAGCGTCGATTAGGGGCCCCACCAAGCAATCAGCGTCCGAAAAAACCTGTTCTAAACGCAAGGGAGCTACGTTTTTCTGTTGCTGCATAAGCTTCCGCAGCCGACTCCCAGCCGGTCACTTCCCTTGCTGCCGTTATAAAAAGGAAAGAGGAGAAGGAGAGAAGGCATTCAATCACCAGGGGGGAGCTCGAACGTGAAGGTGGCTGTGGAGCAGAGAGAGAGAGGTTTTGGAGTCAGTTAATTTTTATGTTTTTATTTTCTTTATGATTTATGTTGAGATTTAGCTTCATCATGTTGAGGTAAACCCCTTAGCTAGGGCTAAGGGGTGAAGCTTGTAGCATGATGGGGGAACCTTTGCTTGTGCCTTTTTATTTAAATTGAACTGATAATGATTTAGTTTATTTAAAGGAATGTTTTTAGTTTTTAATGGCCTGTTGTGACTGAAATTACAATGGGTCTGAAATAGCTTTGAGCATGTTCTTTCTCCTTTTTATGTTTATGACGTCAAGAAGCCCTGTTGTTCACCATAGTCTCCTGGGCATGGTCGGATGTCGGTACCCTTCCTAAACCTCATACATATGACTAGTTGGTAATTAGTTTAATTCTGTTGTTTGCTTTGTCCCTTGGGCATGGTTTGGTGATGGAATCCATTCTAATTCCTATACCTCTCATCTCTTGAAAACTATATCAACGGCAGTTCAGTTAATTTCCCTGATTTTTAATCCAGGCATAAGATCTCCCTGATCTCTACAAGTGGATCCTCTGAATCCCTAGTTTCTTTCCCTTTAATTTAATTCTCTAAATTTTAGATAAATATTTCACCATTATTCCTCAAATCACACTCGATTTAGATTTCATCTCATTCTAGTTCTAGTTCTAGTTAGTTTCAGATTACGTACAGGTTTTAGTCCCTGTGGATTCGACCTCGGTCTTACCGAGTTTATTACTACATCACAACCCTATACTTGGGGAGTGAACAAGTTTTTGGCGCGGTTGCCAAGGACTGACGGCTACGTATTTTTGAAATTAACTAGTTTTAGAATTAGTTTAAGATTAGGTTTTTACTAACTTTCTATTTTCTTAGGTTTTGTTCTCTTTTTAGGAACTAACCTAATTGTCTTGTTTTGTAGACTCTTTGATAGACTTCTAAATTGGTAACGTTCTTCCTAATTTTTTCCTTTCTATTTATAGAGTAGGATTTGTCTTCCTTTTTAGGTAGTTTCTAATTCTAAGTCTTCTAGAATCTAACCTTATTTCCTATATTATTTCTAGAAAATTTTCTAGTTTTAGATTTTCTATTTAGAAACTAACCCTCTTGTTTTGTAGGTTGTCTAACTCAGTAAGCTCTTTCTGACTTCTACTTTCTATGTTTTCAAATCTCTTTCATTACTCACTTACTTTCTAGTTTAGAATTTTCCTAATTTGTTTAGAGGTTCCTACTTTCCTTTTTTGGATTTCTCTTTTCTAAATTTAGAACTTAGTTGATTGCTATTCTTCTTCTTAGGAATTTTCTACTCTTAGTCCTATTATCTTTAGAAACTAACTTGTTTTGTTTTATTTTACAGGTTTTAACTTAGGGACTTCAATTTGGTAACTTCCTTCCAACCCTCTCTTCTTTCTAGTTTTTTTTTTTCCTTTCTTAGGATTAGGTTTAGAATTTGACTGAGGGCTGCGAGTGTTTCATGCCCAAGTGGGCTCGTGACAACACTCGACGTCTCTTGACCGAAGGAGGATTAGTCGAGGGGTTAACTGTCCATCGCAGGACTAGACATCGCTCGAATTCCCCTGAGTTAATTGAGGTTATGGCTGCAAATCAACCTCAAGCACTACCTCACCATAGGGATGAGGAAGTACATGATGAGAATGAGGTGCATCAAGCACCCCCGCCTCGTACTTTACGAGATTATTTACAACCGGCGAGGGTGAGTACGCCATCATGTATGATTTTTCCTGAAAACACAGGACAGATGGACATCAAGCCAGGAGTTATCCAACTCCTTCCTAAATTCCATGGGCTTGAATCAGAAAGTCCATACTTACATTTGAAAGAGTTCGATGAGATTATAGCCACCTTATACTTTCCCAATGTATCCGAGGATACAATCTGGCTGAAACTCTTTCCTTTTTCCTTAAAAGAGAAGGCTAAGACGTGGCTATATTCACTGCGTCCTCGATCCATAGGCACATGGAATGATATGCAGAGGGAATTCATAAAGAAATTCTTCCCACATCATAAAACAATTACCCTCAGAAAAGCAATCATGAACTTTGCCCAAAAGGAAGATGAAACATTCTTCCAATGTTGGGAAAGGTTTAAGAATCTGGTTAGTTCATGCCCACAACACGGCTTTGAAACGTGGCACATTACAAATTTTTTCTACGATGGACTGACATCTTCCATGCACCAAATGGTCGAGACAATGTGCAATGGAGAGTTCATTAATAAAGATGTTGACGAGGTATGGGATTACCTCGACAGTCTGGCTGAAAAAACACAATCTTGGGACTATTACCCAAAATCAAACACCACGTCTAGGCCAAATCAATCTAAGGAGAAAGGTGGATTGTATCTCCTGAAAGAAGAGGATGATCTCAATTATAAAGTGACTAATCTCAGAAGAAAATTTGAGGCCATGGAAGGAAAGAAGGATAAGGTCAATGAAATTGTTTGCGGCATCTGTGATTGCAACATTCACACAAATGAAAACTGTCCTACAATACCTGCCTTTCGAGGAGTGTTGAATGAACAAGCCAATGCCGTGAACAACTATCAAAGACCTTTTATTGGACCCAACTCCAATACATACAATCCTGGTTGGAAAAATCATCCAAACTTTAGTTGGAGAAATGGACAAACGGCTACCCCCCAAGGTTTTTTTCAAAATCCAAATCAGGGGAAACCTCAAGAAGAACTGGTTCAAAATTTCATACAAGAGCTGGCTCAGGCGATGCGAGGATTTACAGATTTTATGCAAAAGATAGATTCTCGTATGACGGTTATAGAAAAGGGGATGCTTCCTGCATAACCGCTCCCCAATCCTAAACCGTAGTACGAGATAAGTGATCCCAGCTCTTCAAATCAAATGGGGCACGCTAAATCCATCACCACTCTTAGGAGTGGGAAGATCATTGATAAAACCCTTCCGGTTAGACCTGAAAAGCCTCAAGAACCAGAAGAGGACAATAATGATGGATCTAGTGATACCCCACAAAAATTAGAACCGGAACTTCTAGAGAAGCCAGTTGCTCCGTTCCCCCAACGGTTGGTTGCACCAAAACGTCTTTCTAACTCTCAGGATATTCTGGAGGTGTTGAAACAAGTGAAAGTCAACATTCCTCTACTTGATGTCGTAAAACAGATTCCTTCATATGCAAAATTTCTGAAAGACCTATGCACGACCAAAAGACGGCAGAGTATTCAAAAGAAGATTTTCTTGACTGAGAAAGTGAGTGCCATCCTGAAGCAAGACGTGCCGCAGAAATTCAAGGATCCCGGTAGCCCAACCATATCATGTGTAATCGGGAACCATCGAATTGATCACGCACTTCTTGACTTAGGAGCGAGCGTCAATCTGATTCCCTACTCGGTATACAAACAGTTAGGTTTGGGTGAGTTAAAACCCACCCTAACCACACTACAACTTGCCGATCGCTCTGTTCGTGTACCAAGAGGGATTATTGAGGATGTGTTGGTCCAAGTCGATAGATTTTACTACCCTGTAGATTTTATCATCCTTAACACCGAACCCATCAATAACATAAGCACTCAGATTCCCGTCATTCTGGGTCGCTCATTCCTTGCCACGTCAAATGCAATTATCAATTGCAGGAATGGTGTCATGACTATGTCTTTCGGAAATTTGACATTGGAGTCAAACATCTTTTTCAATCACGGCAACAACTCAGAGGATGATGACGATATCCACGACATTAACATGATTGACTCTTTAGTGGAAGATACGACACCTCTGACCTTATCCTCCGACCTTCTAGAGACGTGCCTGGCCCACTCCCATGAGTTTGATGATGATATGATTAGGGAGACGTGTGCCTTGCTGGATACTGCACCAGTACTTGAAGTTAACCGGTGGAGGCCACAATTTGAAGAATTACCACAAACTGATGTAGTGCCTCTACCGTCTAACCTCAAGACACCGAAGCTTGACCTAAAGCCTTTGCCCTCTGATTTAAAATATGCCTATTTAGGTCAAGATGAGACATACCTGGTGGTGATCTCTGCCCACCTGGAGAAAGAACAGGAGAGTATGCTCATAGCTACTCTCATTCAGCATAAGGGAGCCCTTGGATGGACGATCGCGGACCTCAAGGGAATCGACCCCTCAATTTGTACTCACCGCATATATCTTGAGGATAATGCGAAGACCGCTCGGCAACCACAACGTAGACTAAATCCAAACATGAAGGAAGTGGTTAAGGCCGAGGTTCTCAAACTATTGGATGTGGGTATCATATACCCTATATCTGATAGTCAGTGGGTGAGTCCAACTCAGGTGGTTCCTAAGAAGTCCGGAATCACCATCGTAGCCAATGCTAATAATGAACTCGTGCCGACTAGAGTCACTACTGGTTGGAGAATGTGCATTGACTACAGGAAATTAAATACCGTCACGAGGAAAGACCACTTTCCTTTACCATTCATTGATCAGATCGTGGAAAGGTTAGCCGGTCATTCCTATTACAGTTTCCTTGACGGGTATTCGGGCTATAACCAAATTGAAATCGCCCCTGAGGACCAGAAAAAGACCACATTTACTTGCCCCTATGGCACCTTTGCTTACAGAAGGATGCCATTCGGGTTATGTAATGCCCCTGCCACCTTTCAGCGATGTATGCTGAGTATCTTTTCTGACATGGTTGGAAAATATCTAGAGGTCTTTATGGACGATTTCTCTGTTTTCGGTTCATCTTTCAGCGAGTGCTTAGAGAATCTTAAATTTGTGCTGAAAAGATGTGAAGAAAAGAATCTGGTACTTAATTGGGAGAAGTGTCATTTCATGGTTCATAAGGGGATTGTCCTTGGACATATCATCTCGTCCAAGGGAATTGAGGTAGATAAGGCAAAAATCGATCTTATCTCTAACCTACCTCCACCCAAGAACATCAGGGACGTGCGATCCTTCTTAGGACACGTAGGATTTTACAGGCGATTCATAAAGGACTTTAGTCTCCTCTCTCGTCCTTTATGTAATCTTCTTCAAAAGGATGCTCCATATGAGTGGACTGAGCAATGCCAGGAAGCTTTCACCAAGCTTAAAGGCACGTTAACCACTGCACCCATCATGTAGACACCTGACTGGAGCCTTCCTTTTGAGCTTATGTGCGACGCTTCTGATTATGCTTTTGGAGCGGTTCTAGGCTAGAGAAAAGATAAGAGGCCCTACGTCATCCATTACGCGAGTAGGACTTTAAATCCTGCCCAAGTGAACTACTCGACTACGGAAAAAGAACTTTTAGCCGTAGTGTTCGCCTTGGACAAATTTAGGTCCTACCTGATTGGATCCAAGATCATTATCTATACAGATCATGCGGCACTGAAGTATCTTCTTTCTAAGAATGATTTTAAGCCCCGCTTGATACGATGGATCCTTCTACTCCAAGAATTTGATTTGGAAATTAAAGATAAAAAGGGAGTAGAGAACGTAGTGGCCGATCACCTTTCTCGTCTTAATACCTCTGATTCCCTTGAGGCGACCCATATCAACGACATGTTCCCTGATGAACAACTGTTCAGAGTCTCCCACTCACCTTGGTTCGCTGATATTGCTAATTATCTTGCTACATGTTCCATACCGACACAGTGGACTGCGCAAGATAAGAAGAAATTCTTCACCGAGGTGCGCAACTTTTTCTGGGATGATCCTTATTTGTTTAAATATTGCCCAGACCAAATCTTAAGGAGATGTGTGCCAGATGATGAGCATCAGAGTGTCATCTCCTTCTGTCACTCACAGGCCTGTGGTGGTCACTTTTCTGCAAAAAAGACCACGGCCAAGATTCTGCAGTGTGGCTTCTATTGGCCTACTATGTTCAGGGACACTCATGAGTTTTGCAAAGCTTGTGAGCGTTGTCAAAAATTGGGAGCATTGTCCCATCGAAATATGATGCCCTTAAATCCCATTCTTATCATAGAGGCATTTGATTGTTGGGGGATCGATTTCATGGGACCATTCCTCCAATCTTTTGGGAATTTATATATCTTGCTTGCCGTAGACTATGTCACTAAGTGGGTAGAAGCGATTCCGTGTCAAACTAATGACCATCGCACGGTCATTAAATTCTTAAAAGAAAACATCCTGTCGCGGTTCGGAACGCCTCGAGCCATCATTAGTGATGGGGGCTCACACTTTTGTAATAGGCCATTCGAGAGTTTAATGAAGAAATACGGTATCTCTCATAAGGTGAGCACCCCATACCACCCACAGACAAGTGGGCAAGCTGAGATTTCCAATAGGGAGATCAAACACATTTTGGAGAAAACGGTTAACCCTGACCGTAAGGACTGGTCAATCCGATTGACCGATGCCTTATGGGCTTACCGTACTGTTTTTAAAACCCCTATTGGAATGTCTCCCTTTAGACTCGTCTATGGGAAGGCTTGCCACTTACCTGTGGAGTTGGAACATAGAGCCTACTGGGCGATCAAAAATCTAAATTTCAATCTGAACAACGCTGGCTCGCTACGCAAACTTCAATTAAATGAACTTGAAGAAATCTAGAACGACGCGTACGAGAACTCGAGAATTTACAAGGACAGGATGAAGGCGTTTCATGACCAACATATTCTACGAAAATCATTCACGCCAGGTCAGAAAGTCCTTTTGTATAATTTTCGATTACATCTCTTTCCGGGTAAGCTTCAATCTCGTTGGACCGGCCCTTACATTGTTGTTACTGCTTATTCTCATGGGACCGTTGAGATAAGAGATCCCGACAATGGTAAGGAATTCAAAGTAAACGGACATCGATTAAAACCATTTGTCGAGAAATTTGATTCAGAGGACATGTCCACACCTCTGAATGATCCTGTCTACTAGGACGGATCTCCTAGTCTGATGGAGGTATAAGTAGGTTTATCGCTTCCTTAGGACTAGGGTAGTTGCTACAGTCTGGCTGAAGACGATAAACTTAACGCTCCTGGGAGGCAACCCAGCTTTTCAATTTATTTCATTTTCTTAGTTAGTTCAATATTTGTGGGTAACATTACTGCAAACCCTCACGAGACTACAACTCGTCCACTAGGGGCAACCTAGGGGTTTAAAGGCTTGTTGCATGCGCTAAATGCAATCGAAAGCACCTGCGAAAGTGGTATAGGTAGGATTTTATTTTTGTTATTTTTGTTCTACTTTCTCTCTTGTGCTGACCGGATTCCATGCTTCTGTCTCTTGGAAAGTCTCTCTCGATTCATTATCAAGGTACTATCTTCCCATCACTTTTTCTTTACTGTTGTTGTCGTATGTGCATTGCATGTTTATATCTTTTACATTGAGGACAATGTAGATTTTAGGTTGGGGGTGGGAGATTAGGTAACCTAATCAGTGTTTTTCTTAGTCTTGAGCAAAAATTATGAAAAATTTTAAATTTTTTCTGGAATTTCTGATGAATTCTAAGTGATTTTAACGGTCATCTTGGATTTAGAATTACAAGATAAGTGATGTTGGTAATTCATGTCTCTTAGATTCAGTATCTGTTAGATTTCACAGTTAAGGTTGAATTATTAATCCATGATTAGAAGTTGTAAACATCGATTGAGTCATGATTTCACATGTCACATCTCGTTTATACATTGAGGGTTCAGTTCAATATTGAAGGATTGACTTGGTAATCATTAAGCATAAAAGGAATCATCCTGGACTATTTTTCCAGCATGATCAATAAAAAAAAAAGAAAACGAAGAATTGAAGAAAAAGAAAATACAAATGCCTTTCGGAAGGGGTGGGCGAATAATCTTCACCATAGGTTTGCTCCCTATAGGTGTGGATTTAATTCCCCATGGATGATATATGAAAAAAGTTTAGGTGTACGGTCTTCACCATAGGTTTGCTCCCTATAGGTGAGGATTTAATTCCCCTTATTGATGTTACTATTAATGGAAAGCTGAAAGAATGAAAAGTGGATCTGTGAGACAAGTTTTGGTTTAAGTTGATTGTCCTGGGTACTCTTGTTGGTTACCAAGGATGTCATAAATTAACGAAGTTAATCTTAATGATGATAAGCAAGGTAACACTATACATCCATGGAACTCGATGTTTAGAATTTTTTCTAATTTATGGATTAATGCTTAGGACTTGATTATGAGGTTTTATCATGTACTTGAATCCAGAAGAAAGAATGCCCAATATTCATGAATCTTAGATTTCTCGTGTCTGGATCGTTTTTTTTCAAAATATCACTCGGTTTCATAGAAATTATCTTGTAATTCTCAACTTAATTTTCGCATATTTTGCTCGGGACTAGCAAAATGCTGGTTGGGGGTTGTGTTGAGGGTTAAATATTGCATATCAGACCCTAGTTTCTGCTTGGATTTATGAACATGATGCTGTTTAATGGCCCGCTTTAATCGTGTTTGCGATGCAGAGTGTATTTGCAAGCATGAACTGAAAAAGGGAGTTTAAATCATGGATTTAACGTTCTAAAGTCACCAGAGTAAGGGACAGACTCCATGGGACCAAGATCAAGAAATTTACACACCAGAGATCATCAAAAATCAAGAAACTGAAGCTCAAGTGGCCTGGAACTGGTCCAGAATGCAAGATCACAGGGTTTCCACCATCCGTTCAGCTCGAAACTTCATACATGGCCTAAGGACCATAAATTAACCGTACACGTCAAAATTCACCCATTGGATCTGTGTGAAAATGGCCCAACGGATAGAACAGCCCATAAAACTCTGATTTGGGGCCCACCTGAAATCTGGATATACTTCAGATTTAGTCTCAACCCCTGAAATGAGGTTCTAAAACAGATGGACGGAGCGGATTTCTCACACGCACCACATTGGAGCCCACTTGTACATGTGGGAGTGCACAGGCGGTGCACTCTCGCGACGCACCAAATGGACGGAATCGGTCAGCAGCCGCTGACCCGATTTCCATTCTCAAAGCGAAAACAGAGTCCTGCGTCATTTTTTGTGGGCCACCATCATGATTTGACGGTTCGATCCGGACCGTCCATTGGATTCCCGAGGTCCATATCACCAAGACCTAGAGAGCAGAATTGCAAAATACAAGTACGGATTGGTTTTCAACCGTTCAAAAGCAAGTTGGACGGCAGAGCAAACAAACAGGTGGATCGCATCAAAAGATGTCCAAAAGACGTCTATTCCGACCGAAATTTCGAAAGGAATCTGATGAACGGGGTGGATTTTACCAAAAACATCAAAGTGGGGCCCACCGAACCCGTCAGCGCAGGCGCAGGAAGTCTGCTTCGCAGCGTCCGCGAAAACCGAACGTTCCGGGAAGTGGTGGCCCACCACTGATGATCAGATCAATGATCTGGACCATCTGTCATGAAGATGAGCTTGAGAAGGTCAAACCCTAGTCGACAGTTTGTGATCATATACGCAAACGTGCCCGCTACAACAATCAACAGATGACCGTCTGCTGCAGTTACAACAAGGAGTGCTTCCTTGGGCTGCATCAACGAACGACCAAAACGCTCCATCTCTGGTCGAAATTCTGAGGAGAAGACAATGGATGGACTGGATTTCCAACACAGCGTCGATTAGGGGCCCCACCAAGCAATCAGCGTCCGAAAAAACCTATTCTAAACGCAAGGGAGTTGCGTTTTTTTGTTGCTGCATAAGCTTCCGCAGCCGACTCCCAGCCGGTCACTTCCCTGGTTGCCGTTATAAAAAGGAAAGAGGAGAAGGAGAGAAGGCATTCAATCACCAGGGGGGAGCTCGAACGTGAAGGTGGCTGTGGAGCAGAGAGAGAGAGGTTTTGGAGTTAGTTAATTTTTATGTTTTTATTTTCTTTATGATTTATGTTGAGATTTAGCTTCATCATGTTGAGCTAAACCCCTTAGCTAGGGCTAAGGGGTGAAGCTTGTAGCGTGATGGGGGAACCTTTGCTTGTGCCTTTTTATTTAAATTGAACTGATAATGATTTAGTTTATTTAAAGGAATATTTTTAGTTTTTAATGGCGTGTTGTGACTGAAATTACAATGGGTCTGCAATAGCTTTGAGCATGTTCTTTCTCCTTTTTATGTTTATAACGTCAGGAAGCCCTGTTGTTCACCATAGTCTCCTGGGCATGGTCGGATGTCGGTACCCTTCCTAAACCTCATACATATGACTGGTTGGTAATTAGTTTAATTCTGTTGTTTGCTTTGTCCCTTGGGCATGGTTTGGTGATGGAATCCATTCTAATTCCTATACCTCTCATCTCTTGAAAACTATATCAACGGCAGTTCAGTTAATTTCCCTGATTTTTAATCCAGGCATAAGATCTCCCTGATCTCTACAAGTGGATCCTTTGAATCCCTAGTTTCTTTCCCTTTAATTTAATTCTCTAAATTTTAGATAAATATTTCACCATTATTCCTCAAATCACACTCGATTTAGATTTCATCTCATTCTAGTTCTAGTTCTAGTTAGTTTCAGATTACGTACAGGTTTCAGTCCCTGTGGATTCGACCTCGGTCTTACCGAGTTTATTACTACATCACAACCCTATACTTGGGGAGTGAACATTATATGGGTCGTGGTTGTCATGTTATATGGGTCGTAGTTGTTGTGGATTGTAGTTATCATGTTATATGAGTCGTGGTTCTCATATGATGCTTGTTAGAAGTAGATAATGCTCAAGTCAGAATTTTTTAGGCTTACAGCGAGCTAGCCGACAAGGTGAATGGATTGGATCACCCTATTGTGAGTCTTAAGTTATGGTACCAATGGTTTGGTAGAAAAGAAAGTGAACACGTTGCAAACCACGAACGATGCAACATGACAACCATGACTCATATAACATGGCAACTACGACCCATGCACCCAACCCAAATGGGCCCACATTGATGTATGTGAATAATCCATGCCGCCTATCCTTTTTGTTGTGTCATTTTAGGTGTAGGGTCAAATATTAACCACGACCCCTTGTGGATGAAAATCACGATCCATTGTGCATGTGAACTATGACCCTCCATTCGAATGGATCGTAGTTGTCATGTAACAAGGGTTGAGGTTGTCATATTATATGGGTCGTGGTTGTGAAGTTATATAGGTCGTGGTTGTCATGGGTCGTAGTTGCCAAGGTATATGGGTCGTGTTATCATGTTCTATGGGTCGTGGTTGTCATGGGTTGTATTTGCCAACCGCAGGTCATAGTTGACAAGTTATATGGGTTGTAGTTGTATTATATGTAGAGCTGGGCAAAACAGAACCGATCCGGTGGATCCGACCCGATCAGACCCGATCAGACCCGATCGGGTAGCTCCATCCAGATCCGAAATCTTTCGGGTTAAGTTCAAATTAGCCCTGATCCGACCCGAAAATCCGAACTGAATGGATCCAGACCGATCCGATCCGGAGTAGCTCTTATCGATACTCCTACTTTTCCCTGTGGTATGGTCCGCTTTTTTTTTTTTCTTTTTTTTTACACACGCACACACACCCCACACACTCACGCTAGTGGTATTTCACCACCTATGGGAACTCGAACCCTTGATCGGGAGTTGAAATTCCTGAGAGTCTACCACCCAAGCAAGAGTACGAACCTGTGGTATGGTCCGCTTGAGCTTTGAATATGCATCGATTTTGGATTCAACGAATAAAATGATTTGCAAAAACGAATGGACGGCGTGGATAAACGACATGCATTCCAGGTGGGCCCCAACAGTATTTACTCTGTACAATAAGAAAATGTTTACTGGTGTACCGTACACAGCTATGTACAGCTAGCTGTAGGTACGTGTCATGCCAAGACAACTTGTCTTCAGTGGAAAGTGGAAATGGATTCGCTACTCCCCTGCCACCGGCTAATGGTCAGCGGTCGGTGCTCTATGGGCCCCACCATGATGTATTTGTTTCATTAGTGCCGTCCATTTGTTTTTCTAGATCATTATATGGTATTACACAAAAAAAGAGGTATATCCCAATCTCAAGTGGACCACATTATAGGAATCAATGTTGAATGTACGTCAACCATTAAAAACTTTTTTGGGCCCATAAAAGTATTGGATCAAGCTGATCTTTGGTTTTTCCCTTCATCTGCGTCATTATGACCTAATCAACAGATTGTGTCACGCCCCAAACTCGGAGACCGGGCTCACAAAATACCCGTTCGCCGAATCCGGCACCGACAGCCTCCGTAGAACCCCATTCTCGGCTCCCAGCGCCCATACGCCAGGTTCCGATCCTGGGATGCTACAAGGAGGATTTCTAATAATCTATTTGATTCGTAATGAGCATAACCACAAGCATAACCCACGAACAATAACCACAAGAACACCATCACAAAATCCACTATGAACAAAAACTTTGAATACAGAGCGTATAAAGGGAAATACAAGATAGTGGTAATATCAAAACTCCAAAAGCTCGGCTGCACGCTCCAACTGCGGCGAGACTACGGCTGCGTCCTGGCGTCACCTGCACGCATCAATCGTGCATAAGCTTATAGAAAGCTTAGAGGGTGGTGTAAGTGTGTGCGAACGTGCTCAGAATGCAATGCCAGAGTGATGCGGAATCATGCTGATGAGTACGTAAATGCAACCAGCCGTACCAAGGCTATGCAGTACAAGATGTGAATGTTATCGGCCATAACAAGGCCATGCGAAACAATATGTAAGTCAAGCATGCCAATCCTCATCCAAATCCTCATGTCAATATAGTTCTCAGTCTGGAAAATCACCGGGGTTCAGTACACTCCAAATGGCACTGTCTCTCTCCAAGCAGCACAGTCCAAGTGAGCGTAAGAAACCTCACTATCCGCCTGGCCAATAGTCAACCAATACCTATCCGGCACGTCGATAGCGAACCCATTTCCGAGCTGGTCAAACTCAGCCTAGTAATGCCCCCTACTCTCGGGCGAGTAAGGCCACACCCCTTTCCAACCGACCACGACACAGTGGGAGACACGGCCTCATGGTATTCGGCCCTCGTGCGCTCATATATCCACTCGGTCTCGACGTTGGAGTCATCCTCTGGTACCATCGGGTTCAGGGACTCTCACCCAGGGACATCTATGGCGCCCCAATTGCTTAGAACAAGATTTTCCGGTATCCAACCAACCACCCACGATATATCTGTGGAGGTTATGGCCCTGATGTCGCTAGGGCATATCTCAATCATACAGATGCAAGTGCATGAACCACACTACCAATCATGCAACCATCCAGCGTGAAGCACGCGCTCATGTAGGGCAACTCCGCCTATCAGGGAGCCCGTAGACAGTCTGCCCGAAGGCATATGCTATGATCAGACACTCCTCATCTCAAGCATACATATGATGCGTATGATCATGAATCATGGGCTGTGCTAAACATGTTATAAAGCAATAAATTATCCTCTCAATGAAGATGGGCCTATATGGCCTACATGAAACAGATACGGGCCTATCAATGGCCTTAGGGAGAGTTATAATGTGGACATCGAACCAACATTACTCGTACAATGTGGACGTCAAACCAACATTGTCCCCAAGGCTCGGCTCACCTCAAATACCATTAAATAAATCCTGGTGGAATCACACATTGCAATATGCCTTAGGTACATCCCATTGGGCCTTAAATACATCAAATGGGCCGTATCTCATAGGCCTTATACTCATCAAGTGAGCCACCTCAATGACTCTCACCAATGGGCTCTAGGTACATTGCAATGGGCCATCATCCATGGACCTGAAAATGTATTAAAATGAGCCCAATCACATAAGTTCAGTGTGCATCAAATGGGCCTAATCACATAGGCCTTATATATATCAAAGTGGGCCTCAATATTGGGCCCATATACATGCCAAGATGGGCCTAAATACATGGGCCCATATGCATCCAAGTGGGCCTCAAGTAAGGCCCGCCATAACATTTATTCTCCATTCAAATTATTCATAAGGTCACATGGGGCTGGGCCTACTGAAATGTTTATTTGCAATCTAACCTATCCATGAAGTCTCATGGGCCTAGGGCCCACTGTAACGTTTACTTGCCATTCAACCTGTTCATACAAACACGTGGGCCAGGAGGGCCCACCATCCACCATAATGTTTATTTCCCAACTGACCTGTTGATCAGGTCACACGGTCAGGTGTTCACCGTGATATTTATTTGCTGTCCAAACTGTTCATGGGGGCCAGCCCCATGAACGTTGTTTCCTGAAACGTGGTCCACTTGAGATTGGGATTTACCTCATTTTTGGGCTCGTGCCTTAAAATGATCTCATCAAATCGATGGACGGCATGGATGAAACTCACACATCATGTGGGGCCCACGGCAGGGAGCCGTGGGTCCCTGCCTCATTCACACCCGCAGGCGCTGCTGCCTGCGATGGCAGCAGCAGCAGTGCTGCCTTTTTTTTTTTTTTTTTTTTTTTTTTTTTTTTTTTTTTTTTTTTTGGTAAGTGGGGGTCCATTTTGGATGAATCCAGACCGCCCAATGTGTGTACCCCACTAGTCTGGCCGTCCAGACCGAGTCTCAGCTGCATCCAAACCTCAGGTGGGTCCCATCAAGTACTTTTATATGTTTGGGCATGTCTTTACATAGTTTTAGATGGTATGGCCCACCTGAGTTCCGTTTGTGGCTGATTTTTGGGATACCCCATAATTTAAAGGAGAACCATCAAATGCATGGTTCGGATTGTCGAAACGCACCACGGTGGGGGCCCACAGCTGGAGCCGTAAGGCCCAGCAACCGCCCGCCCACGTCTGCTGCAGCAGCGCTGCTGCGGCAGCTTTTGATTTTTTTTTTTGTTTTTGTTTTTTTTTTTTTTTTGTTTTGGGGCCCACAGAGATGTGATTCACAATCCAACCCATCCATTATGTGTGTCCCACTGTTCTACCCGTTCAGAATGAGTTTCAGCTGCATCCAAACTTCAGGTGGGTCCCACCGAGTACTTTTGTATGATCTCGCATGTCTTTACATGATTTTAGATGTTATGGCCCACCTGATGATCAGATCGTCTTGCGATTTTGGCTCAACGCCTAAAGTGACCTGACATAAAAGATGGACAGTTTGGATTAAACACATACATCGAGGTGGGGCCTGCATAGGTGGCCCACCTCCAAAAGCAAAAAAAAACTTTTTTTTTTTTATACACGCCCATACTCGTTAAACCCGTCCAGCGTCCAGGGACGCTGGACGGTATACATACAACACATGCACTGTAGTGGGTCCCACGACAAGTGGCCCACCATAATTTTACATATATATATATATATATATATATATATATATATATATATATATATATATATATATAACAAAATACATAATATATATATAATGTAATTTCAATACGGATTTCTCCTAAAATGCGGTGGGCCACACCATCCGATGGATGGAGCAAGATTAACACATTTTGGTGGGGCCCACTACATTCTAGAGAGAGAAAAATGAGAGAGAGGGAGAGAGATACACGGTGAGATAGAGGAGGGACCCCGCCACTATGGGCCCTCCATGGTACATTCATACATCAAGATAGGTCCCACCAACAAGTGGGCCCTAAAAATGCGAATTTAACGGTGGATCACCCACCTTGTTGTGATCCTCCTTGCTCCCTTGGCTTGAAAACTCCTCACCTACGGTTCTTATGGACGTCGATCGGATTTTAACGGTGCGGATGATGATCGGACGGTTGAGATGGAAGTTGAGGAGGTGGGCCACACTTAGAAATTTCTTGGGAGATTGGGTTGCTTAGAGAGGCTTGGACGTGTGAGAGGAGGGAATGAGAGAATGAGAGAGAGAAAGAAATAAATTAAAGGAATAAGGGATGGAGGGAGTGGTGTGATGATGTCATGGGTAAGGGTAACATTGAAAAATGGGAGAGAGAGTTGACTTTAGGATTGCTTATGTAAGGGAGAGGGATGGGTTGTTGTACTTTGGTATGGGGTGACTTGACTTGTACTTGACATGAGTGATTGATTGATTGATGGGACATCTCGTAGAGATTCCCTCGTAATTCGCAACGCGCGGTGTTTTCATCGAATCGAACGCAAGCCGACATCTTCTAGCCTGGGTATCGGGTCGGTGTGCGAGTCGCGGCGTTAGAACCGCGGCGACGACGCGGTCGCCAAGGTACAAGTTTCGGGTCGAGCCGACTCTTATATGCAGGACTCGGCTTAGGTGCATGCGCAACGTTGAATAAAGGTCGAAGGTTACCGGAATTCGACCGGTAGGATCGCGGGGGCTGACTGAACGGTACGGTTTAGGTTACGGGTCTTACAACTCTCCCTTCCAAATAAAAATTTCGTCCTCGAAATTTACTCAATCATCGCAAGAAAACATAACTCAGAATAGAAGAGGAAACAAGGCATCGTCATATAAAGTCGAAGACAACATACAAGATACAATATATGGTCAATCATCAAAAAGATGGGGATAGCGTTCTCGAATCTCGGCCTCGCGCTCCCAAGACGCCTCATCAACAGAATGGTGATCCCACTGAACCTTCACCAAGGGAATGACCTTGGTCTGGAGGACCTGCTCCTTCCGATCAAGGATACGAACTGGCTGCTCAATGTAAGAAACGTCCTCACGAACCTCCAACGGCTGCCAATCAATAACAGGAACTACGTCTGACCCACACTTCCTCAACATAGAGACGTGGAAAACGTTGTGGACGCCAGACAACTGAGATGGTAAGGCAAGCCGATAGGCCACGGCGCCAATGCGCTCAGTGATCTCGAAAGGTCCTATAAATCTCGGGGCAAGCTTGCCCTTCGCTCCAAATCGAACTACGCCCTTCATGGGCGAGACCTTGAGATACACATGGTCCCCTACATCAAACTCCAAGGGACGACGCCGGCGATCAGCAAAACTCTTCTGCCGACTCTGAGTTGTGCGCATCCTCTGCCTGATGATATCAATAGCCTCTGAAGTCTCCTGCACAAGCTCGGGACCTAGGAGACGCCGCTCTCCAACCTCGGTCCAACAACTCGGAGATCTGCACGGTCTGCCATACAATGCCTCAAAAGGAGCCATGCCAATGGTCGCCTGATAGCTGTTGTTGTATGCGAACTCAGCCAATCGCAGATGCTCATCCCAGTTACCCCCGAAATCAATCGCGCAGGCCCGAAGCATATCCTCAAGTATCTGATTGACCCTCTCGGTCTGGCCATCGGTCTGCGGATGATACGCGGTGCTGAGCTGCAAATCAGTCCCCATCGCTCTCTGGAAGCTCCCCCAAAACTGAGACGTAAACCTCGAATCTCGGTCAGAAACGATCGAGACTGGAACGCCATGCAGTCTCACAACCTCCTCGATAAATAACTTCGCAAGCCGGTCCATAGACAAGGTCGCACGCATCGCGAGAAAATGTGCCGACTTCGTCAGACGATCCACAACAACCCAAATGGCGTCATGACCGCGCTGAGTCCTCGGCAAGCCCATAATGAAATCTGTCGACACGTGCTCCCACTTCCACATCGGGATGCTCAACGGCTGCAATAGACCAGGGGGTCTCTGATGGTCGGCCTTGACACGCTGGCATGTGTCACACTCGGCCACAAAACTAGCAATCTGGCGCTTCATCCCCGCCCAGAAATACTGTCTCCTCATATCACGATACATCTTCGTCGAGCCAGGGTGGATAGAAAACCGCGATCGATGTGCCTCGGTCATAAGATCTCTGCGCAACTCTGGAATATCCGGGACACATAATCGGCCTCTGAAGCGAAGTCCACCATCAGATCCAATCTGCCAATCTGTCTGACTCTCAGATGCTGCCTCTGCTCGATAATCCTGTAACGACTCATCTGTCTGCTGAGCATCGATCACCCTTGCGACAAGAGAGGGTTGGATCGACAGGCTCGATAACTGAACGATAGAAGACTGCAGACCAAAATCAAAGTCGTACTCTGCTATATCCTCGAGCATCCTCCACTCCTCCACTCCTGCATCATCATGTGTGCCACCAGGCCTCGTGGCTGACGGCTGAGGGCATCCGCCACCACGTTTGCCTTGCCTGGGTGGTACTGGAGGTCAAAATCATAGTCTTTCAAAAGCTCCATCCAGCGTCTCTGTCTCATGTTCAGCTCAGACTGAGAGAATAGATACTTCAAGCTCTTGTGGTCAGAAAAGAGCTCGAACCTGACCCCATAAAGATAGTGTCTCCACACCTTCAGTGCGAAGACGACTGCTGCCAGCTCCAGATCATGCGTGGGGTAGTTCAGCTCATGCACCTTGAGCTGACGAGACGCGAAGGCTACAGGCCTGCCGTGCTGCATCAGGACAGCACCCAAACCAATACGTGAGGCATCGGTAAATACAACAAATCCATCACTCCCAGAGGGAAGAGTGAGGACAGGAGCGGACGTCAGACGGTCCTTCAACTCCGTAAATGCTCGTTCACATGCATCAGTCCAAACAAATTCTGCGCCCTTCCGAGTCAACCTGGTCATCGGGGCAGCAATACTGGAGAAGCCCTCAATGAAACGCCGATAATAGCCCGCCAAACCAAGGAAACTGCGGATCTCGGACGCTGTCGTGGGCTGGCTCCACTGACGCACTGCCTCAACCTTCGAGGGGTCCACTGCGACACCCTCCCTCGTCACCACGTGACCGAGGAACTTCACCTCCTCCTGCCAGAACTCACACTTCTCCAGTTTCGCATACAACTGGTGGGCACGGAGGGTCTGCAAAGCGATCTCCAGATGCTGCATATGATCCTCACGGGTCCTCGAATATATCAGAATGTCGTCGATGAAGACCACAACAAACTGATCGAGATATGGACGGAAGACCTCGTTCATCAACTGCATGAAGACCGCGGGTGCATTGGTCAGTCCAAAAGACATGACCTGAAACTCAAAATGACCGTAACGCGTCCGGAAAGCTGTCTTCGGGATGTCCTCCTCTCGGACACGAATCTGATGATAACCGGAACGTAGGTCAATCTTCGAGAAGAACTGTGCACCCTGCAGCTGATCAAATAAATCGTCTATCCTCGGGAGTGGGTACTTGTTCTTAATCGTGACCCGGTTGAGCTCGCGGTAGTCGACGCAGAGCCTCAACGAGCCATCCTTCTTCTTGACGAAGAGTACCGGCGCTCCCCAAGGCGAACTGCTCGGACGAATGAATCCCAACTCACGCAACTCGTCCAACTGACGCTGCAGCTCATGCAACTCCATCGGTGCCATACGGTACGGGGCCTTCGAGATAGGCGCGGTACCAGGCACAAGATCAATCTGAAACTCAATATAACGACGCGGCGGCAATCCCGGAATCTCCTGGAACACGTCGGGGAAGTCACAGACCACCGGCAACCGATCAATACACGATGCAACGGGCTCCTCAACTGCGCAGGACATCAAACGTGACAATGGTTCTCCTCGGGGCTCGACAACAAACTGAAACTGCGGCAAGCCGGGTATGCAGAACGTGACTGTCCTCGCGGAACAGTCCATGATGGCGTGGTACTCGGCAAGCCAATCCATGCCCAAGATAACATCGAAGTCCGTCATCGGCAACACAAATAAGTCAGCAGGTAAGAATATATCACCGACCAGAATAGGGCAAGACGGACAGAAACGGCCCAATACTGCGGTCTTCCCTAAAGGCGTCGATACGGTCAATCCCTCGCTAGAAGACTCAGTCGGTAATCCAGTCGATCGGCAAAAATCCTCAGACATGAATGAGTGCGAAGCGCCGGAATCAAACAATACTCGGGCGATGCATGAAGAGACAGGAAGTATACCCTCAACGACTCCTCCTGAGGTCTGTGGGTCCTGCTGAGCCGCATAAAACCTAGCCTGAGCCGGCTGGGGAGGTGCCTGTCCCCTCTGAGGTCCCTGGTGCTGCTGCTGCCTCTGCGGCTGCCTATGCTGCTGTCTCTGCTGCTGCTGGGGCCTCGGTGGCTGAGGTGCCTGAGGTCGCTGCTGATGGGGCCGCTGCTGCTGTGCTGAAGGCTGCTGCTGTGGTCGTGGCTGTCCTGGAGACTGCTGCGGCCCTCTAGACTGCTGCAGATGAGGACGGGGGCACTCAGATATGCGGTGTCCAGAACCGCCACAACCAAAACACGCCCCTGGAAACAGCTGCTGGGGTGACGCAGAAGGTGCTACTGGTGCTGCTGGTGTCACTGGTACTGCTGGTACTCTAGCGGGTGGATGATCCCTATACCTCTGTGGTCGTCGATGCTGCTGAGAGCTACTGGATTGGGCTGGCCTCTTCCGGCCTCTCCTCTGGTCTCGACCGCTCTGAGAGTCAGCCCACTCAGTCTCGTAGATCTGGGCCCTACGTACTACCGCCTGAAAGGTCGGGAGCTCGTGCCCAATAACACGGCCTCGAAGACCGAAACGTAAGCCGCTCTCGAAACGGCGGGCCTTCCGCCCCTCATCATCAACCATATATGGCGCAAATCGTGACAGCGCCACGAAGCGAGCTGCGTACTGCGCCACAGACATATCTCCCTGTACTAGAGTCTCGAACTCTCGTGCCCTCTGACGACGAATGTGGTCGGGGAAGTACTGCTCCTCGAATCGGCTGACGAAATCCTCCCATGTCCAGACATGATCAGGTCCTGCGACACGGGTAACAGAGGTCCACCAGTGCTCTGCCTCGCCCTGGAAAAGGAATGTGGCCAATCGGACTCGCTGCTCGGTCGTGCATGACATAATATCAAAAATCTTCTCCACATCGGAGCGCCATCTCTCAGCTGCAGTCGGATCTGGCTCGCCCTGAAATCGTGGAGGATCCATCCGTCTGAACTCGCGAAGAAGGGCACTCGCGCGCTCCTGCTCTGCCTGGGCTGGAGAAACAGCCTGTCGCCTGTCCTGACCCTGGAGTGCAGCCGTCACAGCCTGTAACATCTGCTGTAGCTGGGCAGCACTCACGGATACAGTCGGATCCGCATCGACATCAGGTGGAGGAACGTCATCCTCAGACAGGGAAGCAGGGATCTCTGGCGGTGGAACGGGAGGCGCGGGTGGTAAAGCTGGAGCCTCGGGATCCTCAGGTGGTGGGACGGGAGTCGATCGGGTCACTCGCCTACGCGGCATGTCCTATAGGAAGAATAAGGACGCCAATCAACCTTGAGAATCATACGTTAGGGAACTAACTCGGAAGGTTTCGCACTCGGAACCTAATCGCCTTAAACTCATAGTAAACATGTGATGCTGTTCTCGGTTATTCCCAAGTTATGCTCTGATACCAACTTCTGTCACGCCCCAAACTCGGAGACCGGGCTCACAAAATACCCGTTCGCCGAATCCGGCACCGACAGCCTCCGTAGAACCCCATTCTCGGCTCCCAGCGCCCATACGCCAGGTTCCGATCCTGGGATGCTACAAGGAGGATTTCTAATAATCTATTTGATTCGTAATGAGCATAACCACAAGCATAACCCACGAACAATAACCACAAGAACACCATCACAAAATCCACTATGAACAAAAACTTTGAATACAGAGCGTATAAAGGGAAATACAAGATAGTGGTAATATCAAAACTCCAAAAGCTCGGCTGCACGCTCCAACTGCGGCGAGACTACGGCTGCGTCCTGGCGTCACCTGCACGCATCAATCGTGCATAAGCTTATAGAAAGCTTAGAGGGTGGTGTAAGTGTGTGCGAACGTGCTCAGAATGCAATGCCAGAGTGATGCGGAATCATGCTGATGAGTACGTAAATGCAACCAGCCGTACCAAGGCTATGCAGTACAAGATGTGAATGTTATCGGCCATAACAAGGCCATGCGAAACAATATGTAAGTCAAGCATGCCAATCCTCATCCAAATCCTCATGTCAATATAGTTCTCAGTCTGGAAAATCACCGGGGTTCAGTACACTCCAAATGGCACTGTCTCTCTCCAAGCAGCACAGTCCAAGTGAGCGTAAGAAACCTCACTATCCGCCTGGCCAATAGTCAACCAATACCTATCCGGCACGTCGATAGCGAACCCATTTCCGAGCTGGTCAAACTCAGCCTAGTAATGCCCCCTACTCTCGGGCGAGTAAGGCCACACCCCTTTCCAACCGACCACGACACAGTGGGAGACACGGCCTCATGGTATTCGGCCCTCGTGCGCTCATATATCCACTCGGTCTCGACGTTGGAGTCATCCTCTGGTACCATCGGGTTCAGGGACTCTCACCCAGGGACATCTATGGCGCCCCAATTGCTTAGAACAAGATTTTCCGGTATCCAACCAACCACCCACGATATATCTGTGGAGGTTATGGCCCTGATGTCGCTAGGGCATATCTCAATCATACAGATGCAAGTGCATGAACCACACTACCAATCATGCAACCATCCAGCGTGAAGCACGCGCTCATGTAGGGCAACTCCGCCTATCAGGGAGCCCGTAAACAGTCTGCCCGAAGGCATATGCTATGATCAGACACTCCTCATCTCAAGCATACATATGATGCGTATGATCATGAATCATGGGCTGTGCTAAACATGTTATAAAGCAATAAATTATCCTCTCAATGAAGATGGGCCTATATGGCCTACATGAAACAGATACGGGCCTATCAATGGCCTTAGGGAGAGTTATAATGTGGACATCGAACCAACATTACTCGTACAATGTGGACGTCAAACCAACATTGTCCCCAAGGCTCGGCTCACCTCAAATACCATTAAATAAATCCTGGTGGAATCACACATTGCAATATGCCTTAGGTACATCCCATTGGGCCTTAAATACATCAAATGGGCCGTATCTCATAGGCCTTATACTCATCAAGTGAGCCACCTCAATGACTCTCACCAATGGGCTCTAGGTACATTGCAATGGGCCATCATCCATGGACCTGAAAATGTATTAAAATGAGCCCAATCACATAAGTTCAGTGTGCATCAAATGGGCCTAATCACATAGGCCTTATATATATCAAAGTGGGCCTCAATATTGGGCCCATATACATGCCAAGATGGGCCTAAATACATGGGCCCATATGCATCCAAGTGGGCCTCAAGTAAGGCCCGCCATAACATTTATTCTCCATTCAAATTATTCATAAGGTCACATGGGGCTGGGCCTACTGAAATGTTTATTTGCAATCTAACCTATCCATGAAGTCTCATGGGCCTAGGGCCCACTGTAACGTTTACTTGCCATTCAACCTGTTCATACAAACACGTGGGCCAGGAGGGCCCACCATCCACCATAATGTTTATTTCCCAACTGACCTGTTGATCAGGTCACACGGTCAGGTGTTCACCGTGATATTTATTTGCTGTCCAAACTGTTCATGGGGGCCAGCCCCATGAACGTTGTTTCCTGAAACGTGGTCCACTTGAGATTGGGATTTACCTCATTTTTGGGCTCGTGCCTTAAAATGATCTCATCAAATCGATGGACGGCATGGATGAAACTCACACATCATGTGGGGCCCACGGCAGGGAGCCGTGGGTCCCTGCCTCATTCACACCCGCAGGCGCTGCTGCCTGCGATGGCAGCAGCAGCAGTGCTGCCTTTTTTTTTTTTTTTTTTTTTTTTTTTTTTTTTTTTTTTTTTTTTTTTTGGTAAGTGGGGGTCCATTTTGGATGAATCCAGACCGCCCAATGTGTGTACCCCACTAGTCTGGCCGTCCAGACCGAGTCTCAGCTGCATCCAAACCTCAGGTGGGTCCCATCAAGTACTTTTATATGTTTGGGCATGTCTTTACATAGTTTTAGATGGTATGGCCCACCTGAGTTCCGTTTGTGGCTGATTTTTGGGATACCCCATAATTTAAAGGAGAACCATCAAATGCATGGTTCGGATTGTCGAAACGCACCACGGTGGGGGCCCACAGCTGGAGCCGTAAGGCCCAGCAACCGCCCGCCCACGTCTGCTGCAGCAGCGCTGCTGCGGCAGCTTTTGATTTTTTTTTTGTTTTTGTTTTTTTTTTTTTTTTGTTTTGGGGCCCACAGAGATGTGATTCACAATCCAACCCATCCATTATGTGTGTCCCACTGTTCTACCCGTTCAGAATGAGTTTCAGCTGCATCCAAACTTCAGGTGGGTCCCACCGAGTACTTTTGTATGATCTCGCATGTCTTTACATGATTTTAGATGTTATGGCCCACCTGATGATCAGATCGTCTTGCGATTTTGGCTCAACGCCTAAAGTGACCTGACATAAAAGATGGACAGTTTGGATTAAACACATACATCGAGGTGGGGCCTGCATAGGTGGCCCACCTCCAAAAGCAAAAAAAAACTTTTTTTTTTTTATACACGCCCATACTCGTTAAACCCGTCCAGCGTCCAGGGACGCTGGACGGTATACATACAACACATGCACTGTAGTGGGTCCCACGACAAGTGGCCCACCATAATTTTACATATATATATATATATATATATATATATATATATATATATGTATATATATAACAAAATACATAATATATATATAATGTAATTTCAATACGGATTTCTCCTAAAATGCGGTGGGCCACACCATCCGATGGATGGAGCAAGATTAACACATTTTGGTGGGGCCCACTACATTCTAGAGAGAGGAAAAATGAGAGAGAGGGAGAGAGATACACGGTGAGATAGAGAGGAGGGACCCCGCCACTATGGGCCCTCCATGGTACACTTCATACATCAAGATAGGTCCCACCAACAAGTGGGCCCTAAAAATGCGAATTTAACGGTGGATCACCCACCTTGTTGTGATCCTCCTTGCTCCCTTGGCTTGAAAACTCCTCACCTACGGTTCTTATGGACGTCGATCGGATTTTAACGGTGCGGATGATGATCGGACGGTTGAGATGGAAGTTGAGGAGGTGGGCCACACTTAGAAATTTCTTGGGAGATTGGGTTGCTTAGAGAGGCTTGGACGTGTGAGAGGGAGGGAATGAGAGAATGAGAGAGAGAAAGAATAAATTAAAGGAATAAGGGATGGAGGGAGTGGTGTGATGATGTCATGGGTAAGGGTAACATTGAAAAATGGGAGAGAGAGTTGACTTTAGGATTGCTTATGTAAGGGAGAGGGATGGGTTGTTGTACTTTGGTATGGGGTGACTTGACTTGTACTTGACATGAGTGATTGATTGATTGATGGGACATCTCGTAGAGATTCCCTCGTAATTCGCAACGCGCGGTGTTTTCATCGAATCGAACGCAAGCCGACATCTTCTAGCCTGGGTATCGGGTCGGTGTGCGAGTCGCGGCGTTAGAACCGCGGCGACGACGCGGTCGCCAAGGTACAAGTTTCGGGTCGAGCCGACTCTTATATGCAGGACTCGGCTTAGGTGCATGCGCAACGTTGAATAAAGGTCGAAGGTTACCGGAATTCGACCGGTAGGATCGCGGGGGCTGACTGAACGGTACGGTTTAGGTTACGGGTCTTACAGATTGGATGTCAAATAAACAATACAGTGAACCGTAGTATGATTAAAATGATGGATATCCAATCACTATTGTTTTCCTGTGGTGGGGTCCATAGGAAAACCATCTTTAAAAATGGATGAACGGAATGGATGAAATACATACATCATGGTGGGGCCCACAAATCACTGACCACCAGCCACGGGGCTGGTGTCGGGGAGTAACCAATCCGTCCCGTCTTCAGTGCACTGGCGCTCCTCGAGCTGCAAGTTGTACGAATGGTCAAAGGAGATCAAAGTTATATGGCCCTACAGTGATATATTTATTATATCTACACCATTGATATATATTTAGAGATCGTTTTAGAGCATTATCCAAAAAAAATGGATCATATCCAAAGATCATCTAGACCACACCACAAATAGCAACAGAGAATGAATTTCAGTGTGGTCCCACTGCTTTTTCCTGTGTGGTCCACTTGATGGTCAGATCTATCTTATTTTTTGTCTAAAGCCTTAACACGAGCTCGCCAAATGGATGGACGGTTTGGATATAACACATATCCCATGATCAGACCTACATAACTTCGTAACATCAAAGTCATCTTTTCGTGGGCAACAAGTTACAGCAGCTGCCGTGCAAAGCACGTTTGCCACTGCAGAGCCTCGAGCTCCGAGATGTACGAACGGCTCAAATGATATCAATCTTATATGGGCCCTACAATGATGTATTGTTGAGGGTCAAATATTGCATATCAGACCCCATTATTGCTTGGATTTACGAACATGGTACTGTTTAACAGCCCGATTTAATCGCGTTTGTGATGCATATTTACGAGCTTGGATTGAAATAGGATGCTAAAAGCTGAGATTTAACACTCAGAATTCACCAAAGCATGGACGGACCCTAGGAGACCAAGATCAACGGACATGCACACAGAGATCCAAGAAAATTGAGGAACTGAAGCTCAAGTGGCCTAAAAGACACTCAGAGTGCAAGATCACAAGGTTTCCACCATCCGTTCAGATCGAAACTCCATACATGGCCTGAAGACCATAAATGAACCGTACACATCAAATTTGAACCATTAGATCCTTGTGAAAGTAGCCCAATGGATACATCATCCCCTAAAACCCGGATTTGGGGCCCACCTGCTATCCGGATACGCTTCAACTTCGGTCCCCACGGTTAAAATGAGATGGGGAACAAGATGGACGGTGTGGATTTCTCATATACATCAATGTGGGACCCACCTTACATGGTGCATGTGCATAACACATGCACTGGACGTGCACCGATCAGGCAGCCCGGTCAAAACCAAGCTGACCCGATCCGTCCCACGCACCAAGACAGCGGACGGACAATGTCCGTCCATTTTTATATAGTGGGGCCCACCAAGATCACATTTCATCGATCCAAACGGTTCATTCGTCACAGGAGGTGGCCACGAACCTCTCCTAGGTGGAATTTTGGCCCCATGCTAGAGTCTGCACGTTCCCAGCTGTTAAACGCAGGATGAACGGTGGAGTTGAAGATCTTGTGGGCCATGTTGAGAAAAGTCTTAAATCTGAAGGTTTTGAGGTCGTTCGACCGGTCGTGGGAAGCTTCGACTGGTCGTGGGAGATGCTCGACCGGTTGTAGGTTCGAGCCCTGGCACGACTCAAAGTCTAGCGAGTTTTTGCTGTTTTTTACTGGGGTCAACTACAACTGGTCAAAGGTGGGCTACGACCAGTCGAAGACTCGACTCGACTAGTCGTAGGTTACGCAGTTTGTTCCGTGATTTTGCGCGAAACTGCGGATTTGAGTCCTTTCGCAACTGGGATGCGGAAGGGAAGTTTCCTAAACTATAAATAGGTGTTCCTAGGATTTTTCTAGGATATGGTAATGTATGAGAAGGCTTTCTAAAGTAGTTCCAAGGGTTCCTAAAAGGGTTTAGGGTTATCAAAGGGTGTAGCAAGGGTGAGATTCGAGGTTGTTCGAATTGGGTAAGTCCTTTCTCTTTGTAATTGATGCTTTCATAGTGGTGATCTGTCGCTTTGTGCCGTGGTTTTTTCCCCCAAGGGTTTTCCACGTTAAATCTGTGTGTTCTCTTGTGTGCTTGGTGCCATTGGATTACCATCCTAGATCTAGATCCGTGTGATTCCGCAGGTCAAAAATCCCCAACAGGCCACACCAAATTTAAACCAAAAACCACCATTCCCAAACGTTTTTTCAAGGGGGGCCCAAGTAAGAGCTACAACAGATAAGACATGTTATCAAATCAGGCTCCATCTGTACCACACACCATACTTAAAAATTCGACTCCATCTGATTTCACCTACGCTAAAAAAAAATCACACGTAGTCAAAGGAAGATAGGGAGCTTTTCTTTTGGAGAGACACATTAGAACGAGTTTGTGTTGTTACTACAATGTCTTCATTGTTTGATTACCCAATCAAATCGTTCTTGATCAATGTAAATCTATGCAACTAGTGCCTTCATCAAAATTTCAAATTTTATCTGCTCATGATCAACTAAGTTATTTACATATAAGAAGGTCTAAAATCCAATAACTTCTGTCTTGCTGTGCATGGAACATTTAACCGGTTCAATAGATTGGGCCCATCATGAGAAACACTTCATTCAAAAATCAGCCCTATCCGCTAATTAAGTGGACCACAATTGTATTTTGCTATTTATTAATGGCCATACACTAATTTCTATAGTGTAGCTCACTTGATGATTGGATAGGGCTTGTATTTTGCTATTTATCTATGGCTATACACTATATTCTATAGTATTGCTCTAAATATAGCTGATTTTTGTACAAGTGATTCTCAAGGTTGTTCTAACTTATTAGGAAGTTTGGATGTCACAAGAACTTATCAAGTTGAAAATACTCAACTAGGTGGGCTGTGAAATGTGGTTCAACTAATTAGACTTGAGACCTATTATATATATATATATATATATATATATATATATATATACACACCACACACATACATACACGCGCGCGCACACGCCTACACACTTCATACACTCTCGTACTCGCACCATAGCTAAATATATAATAGAACCTGAAAAGGTCAGGAAAAGTCATACTAGTTTTGGAGATACAGTTGAGATGACTTGATTAGGCCCATGTACAAAAATTTTGGCCCCTAGGGAGGGAGGTTGGACTTGCTTATTTGCAGACCCACGGATGCGCATATTTTTCTGGACCAGATTTTAATAAGAGAAATTTAGGACTGTGGACCCCATCTTTTATCCAGCTATTTTTTTGAAAGAAGACAAACCTTCTTCTACAACTTGGACCTGCACATGCGGATTATGAATTTCTGGACGAAAATACCACTCCTTTTCATGGAAACGGATTGGGTACTCCCCCTACCACCAGCCAATGGCGGATGGTCGGTGGTCTGTGGGCCCCACCATGATGTATTCTTTTCATCCATGCTGTCCATATATTTTTTCACATCATTTTATATATGAGACCAAAAATGAGGTATATCCAAATCTCAAGTGTACCACATTATAGGAAACAGTGTTGAAAGAGCGTCGACCATTAAAAAATTTTTGGGGCCCACCGTGATGTTTGTGAGAAATCCTCCCCGTCTAAGTTCATTCATAGGGTCAAAAAGACCTAGATGAAGAGGAAAAACAAATTTCATAATGATCCAAAACTTCTATAACCACTAAAAGGGTTTCAATGGTAGACGTTCAATTCCCCATTGCCATTTACAATGTGGTCTACTTGATAGTTAGATCTATCTTATTTTTCGTCTCGAGCCTTAATATGAGCTCGCCAAATAGATGGACGGTTTGGATATAACACAGACCTCATGATGGGACCCAAAAAAGGGGGTGGGGATTACAATAGCAAAAAAAAAAAAAAAGGAAACCTTAGCTACGGTGTTTTCTATGGCTACGGATTAAAACCGTAGTTATTTATCGATATATCGAAGCTCTTTCAATATATCGAAAAAGGTCCAGCACTGTCCAGCGAGTTTGCTTCAAAAGTTCTGCAATTTTAAGGTAGTTTCACCTATAACTACGGATTATAACCGTAACTATAGCTGTAGTTTGTGCCGGTCAATGCAATTTTATTTTTTTATATATATTTTTTTTTATTTTTTTACATGGAGAACTTTATTATACTTACAATTTTCTCTAACACATATATAAGCATATAATTTTTTTTTTTCTCTCTTTTTTCATTTCTTTCTTTATTCATTTAACAAGAATATCTTCTAAACCAAAATTAGTTACTTGATGTACCCTATATGATTTTGGGGTAGGAGAAGCTACTTTAGCCAACCAACCTGGTTATTTTTCAAGATTCCATCAGGTCGATGGTCGATTGTTGAAAATCCATTTCATTCACTTCACGGTCAAACAGAAATTGAGCGAGGCAAACATGAAATTGAGCATGACAAACTAGAAAAATAGCGGGGGAAACTAGAAAAACAGCGGGAGAAACATGAAAAACAGCGGGGCAAATTAGAAAAACAACGGGGGAAACTAGAAAAATAGCGGGGGAAACATGAAAAATAGCGGGACAAACTAGAAAAATGGCGGGGGAAACATGAAAAACAACGGGGCAAACATGAAAAACAGCGGGGCAAACTAGAAAAACAACGGGGGAAACTAGAAAAACAGCGTGGGAAACATGAAAAACAACGGGGCAAACTAGAAAAACAGCGGGGGAAACATGAAAAACAGTGAGAGAAACATGAAAAACAGCGAGGCAAACTATAAAAACAGCGGGGAAACATGAAAAACAGCGGGACAAACTTTAAAACAGCGGGAAAAACTAGAAAAACAGCGAATTCGGACCACTCCTGAAATGCGTCAATCACGGAGAACATCTCTTGCTTTCGGTGCTGACTGGTGCCTGTCTCTTTCTATTGTTTGAAACAATATCTCACCATATTTTTTTTTAATCAAAAAGTAATTTAAAAATAGAACGAAAGAAAACTACATACTCGACCATATTGAAAAAGCTGGGTTGTGTGTGTGTGTAAATAAAAAAAAATCATTCTAATTTAGGAGATATGCTTGTTAAATACATAGACAAGAAAAAATGAATTAAAAGATAAGAAAATATTTTTATATACTTATATATACATATTTACATAATTACGTATTAGAGAAAAATGTAAGGGAGAAAAAGTTCTCCCTGTATATATATATATATATATAATGAACAAGTGAGTTGGGGTCAGTGGGACCCTATAGCTACGGATTATAACCGTAGCCTTAACTGTAGCTTCGATATATCGCAGTGACAACATGCATCGACAAAATTAATTCGATATTATCGATCATATGTCGATATATCAACAAAATCAAGCATCGATATATCGACATATTGTCGATATATCGACGTTACATGGAATTTTTTGGTTTAGTCGCTGGACCAATGAGGACTTAATTCGATATTATCAACCATATGTCGATATATCGACAAAATCAAGCATCGATATATCGACATATTGTCGATATATCGACGTTACATGGAATTTTTTGGTTTAGTCGCTGGACAAATGAGGACTTAATTCGATATTATCGACCATATGTCGATATATCGACAAAATCAAGCATCGATATATCGACATCTTGTCGATTTATCGACGTTACATGAAATTTTTTGGTTTAGTCGCTGGATAAATGAGGACTTAATTCGATATTATCAACCATACGTCGATCTATCGACAATATCAGGCATCGATATATCGACATATTGTCGATATATCGACGTTACATGAAATTTTTTGGTTTAGTCGCTGGTCGAGTCTATTTGGCACGCTCGGCCAATCTCGGGATTAAACCTTCCCATCCCTTCCAATCCCCCTAACCAAACACGTCCCAGGCAAATTTGAACGGATTAGGGTGGATTGGATGGGATTTAAAGGTAATGATGGTGTTGTCAGTGGATTGTTTTAAGATATATTAGTTACTTATAAATTATAATTGAGTGTGGATTATATGTGTAGGAGGTACACTAGTGATGTCGGGTCTCATTTGTCCACGTCATTTCCAAGGACTCAAGCTAACAAGATATGTCGAATTTCTCTCTCCCAAATAGATTACGTGCTATGCTACATGACTTTTTAAAGTAGTCGTCCCATATTTTAGCTTGGTTTTTTAAAGAAAAAAAAATGAAGTTCTTTATGATGAATAATCACGTATATAATTAATAAAATCATAGATACAAAAAATAAGTCCTATGTTGAAATATAATAAACTAATGTAATAACGAAAATATTAGCACGTATACACCCGACCAACCCAATCAACCCATCGAGCCCTCTTGGGTTGGGCTTGGGTTGAGAATTCCCAACCCAAGATGGGGTTGGGTTGGGTCAAGGTTTATGTCTAGGAACCTTGGGTTGGGTTAGGGTTTTCATGCTTGCCCCGCCGATTTTCTAGTTTCCCCCGTCAATTTTCATGCTTACCCCGCCGATTTTCATACTTGCCCCACCGATTTTCTAGTTTCCCCTGCCAATTTTAATGCTTGCCCCACCAATTTTCATGCTTGCCCCGCCGATTTTCTAGTTCCCCCTCCCCGATTTTCATGCTTGCCATGCCGATTTTCTAGTTTCCCCCGCCGATTTTCATGCTTGCCCCATCGATTTTTTAGTTTGCCCCGCCGATTTTCCAGACTACAGGTATGGCTACGGTTATAATCCGTAGCCATAGGCAAACTCGCTGGACAGTTCGGGACCTTTTTCGATATATCGAAAGACCTTCGATATATATTGAAAAAGCTGGGCTTCAGCTATGGCTACGGTTTTAATCCGTAGCTATAGATTTCTTTTATTTTTATTTTGAGTCGGGATCCTCTGTTATCGGGTCAACAGGATTTTCCTGTTACCCTAGTGGTTTGGCGTTGGAAGCTTTTTTTTTTTTATTTTTTTTATTTTTTCAGTGAGTGTTGACGTGGACCAATGAATTTTAGGGTATTAGGAATTCTCTGTTGACCGGGTAACAGAGGATCCGGACTCTTTTATTTTTATTTTTATTTATTATTATTTTTTTTGTTGTTGTAATCCCACCGCCTTTTGTGGGTCCCATCATGAGGTCTGTGTTATATCCAAACCGTCCATCGATTTGGCGGGCTCATATTAAGCTTGAGACGTAAAATAAGACAGATCTAACTATCAAGTGGTGGGCCCTAGAAAATTTTTAACGGTGAAAATCAGTTTTCCCGCTGCTCTTTGTGGTGTGGTCCATTTGATCTTTGGATATGATTTTTTTGTTGGATAATGCTCCGAAATGATCTCTAAATATGGATGAACGTTGTAGATATAATAAATAAATAATTGTGGGGCCATGTAACTTTGATCTCTTTTGAGCCGTCCGTACAACTCTTGGCTGGAGGAGCGTCAGCGCTCGTCTTCGAAAGGGAGGGGTATTTTCGTCCTCAAATTCGCTGTCCGTATGCTCAGGTCTAAGTTGCAAATTCGTAAAAACAGCTGGATAAAAGGTGGGGTCCACAGTCCTCAATTTCTCTTTTAATAATTCCATCCAAACCGTCCATTAATTGCGCATCCCCACGTTAGGCTAAGATCAATCCATCCTAATTCATAACACATTTGAGTCATACCAAAGAGAACAATCGGAATATTGCAGGGGGTGACACCCACCATAGAAACTTCCGTATGGAATGTGGGGTCTGCCTTATCGTGTATTATTCCATCCTGCCCATTCATCAATTTCACCCCACCAGCATGATTGGTCGCACAATAATTCCAAAATACTGGTGGGCTACATAATATGAATATATAGCTTCTAGGAATGATTTTACATATCTCCTTGCTGTACGTCCCATATTTGCTGAGTTGTTATGTAAGGTGAAAATGCAAACCATGCATTAGACTTCACAAAAACATCGTTGGTGAAAATGCTCACACCAGATGCATGGTTTAATTTCACAAAAACGTGCTTGGTGAAAATGCAAACGACGTGTTGGACTATCTGATTGTATGCCATATTTATAAATTATAACCTTTCACATTTATTTGCAGACAGCTGAGAGGATAGGTGATTTATAAATTCAAACTGTGTTGGGATATTTATTTCCTAATTTACCCATCTACTCGTCAATCCAATTCGAAGATCAATGATTTACCCGCATGACTACCAATCTCCCATCCCAAAATTCGTTGAGTCAAATGCTCCCAGGGTTCTTCCCTCGGTTGAACCACCTATCCTCTCTGATACGCAGACCCACGAATACGCAGATTTTTATGGACCAGATCATATGTCTGTTTTATATCATTAAGCAACAGCCAAACATGTTATTATCATACATGACCAATGCCACTTGATGGTTGCTCCCTCGTTTCTAGCATCTCCACCCTACAGGTGCAATCTCTTATCCTCATCTGCACTCTGTTCACTGACAAAGATGGGAAGTCGAAGACGGGTTTCAGCGGCTGTATGGGGAACAGGATTGCGGCTCCAAGGTTGTTGAAGCGGACTCCTTTGGATTCACATCTGGCTGGGGTGAACAATAAATTCCAAGGAGGGCAGTTCTCATGGGTCACAGAAAATGGGAAACAGGAGCGCCATCTTGTAGCGACTGTTGGAAAGTTCAGCACCATATGGAATTTCCAGCAAGTGAAGAACAACAGCCATGAGTGCTATTAGAACCAGCAAGGCCTAAAGAGCTGCTACTGCTACAAGATTGTTCTCAGGGATGAATCGATTGTCGACAGCCGCTTCATGCACGACAAGTTTGCGGTCAGTGATTCTCTAGAGGCTCCGCTGGTGGTTGAGATTGCTTGATATGTATTATGGACAATGCAGTTGTTAGATTAGTAAAATGGTGGATACTTTTAAATGATTTGTATCTTGATCGTGGCCTCTGCTTGTGAGGATGTAGGATCTTCTTTGTACTAGTTTGGATAGTGCTCTTCCTAAATGTGAGAGCAGATGCATGCTGGCTTGTTGGATTGGTTTGAACATTAGAAATGCGATTATGATCACCGCCTTGTGGGTCACTCCCATAGGCACTATTCGTTTTTATCCTTCAAAAAAAAAAAAAAAAAAAAATCTTATCCAACAAGCCAGCATGCATCTGCTTTCACATTTAGGAAGAGCACTATCCAAACTAGGACAAAGAAGATCCTACATCCTCACAAGCAGAGGCCACGATCAAGATACAAATCATTTAAAAGTATCCACCATTTTACTAATCTAACAACTGCATTGTCCATAATACATATCAAGCAATTGCAACCACCAGCGGAGCCTCTAGAGAATCACTAATCGCAAACTTGTCGTGCATGAAGTGGCTGTCGACAATCGATTCATCTTTGAGAACAATCTTGTAGCAGTAGCAGCTCTTTAGGCCTTGCTGGTTCTGATAGCACTCATGACTGTTGTTCTTCACTTGCTGGAAATTCCATATGATGCTGAACTTTCCAACAGTCGCTACAAGATGGCGCTCCTGCTTCCCATTTTCTGTGACCCATGAGAACTGCCCTCCATGGAATTTATTGTTCACCCCAGCCAGATGTGAATCCAAAGGAGTCAGCTTCAACAACCTTGGAGCCACAATCCTATTCCCCATACAACCGCTGAAACCCGTCTTCGACTTCCCATTTTTGTCAGTGAACAGAGTGCAGATGAGGATAATATATGTGTCTGTCATGCCCAATATCCACTTCCCATCAAAAGTAACATCCACATGGGTGATAGGCGACCTGAGCCCTGGTAATGCAGTCTTTGCCGCTCTCATCGAAGTCTTTGAATATAACCGCCATCAATGGACCCAACGACCATCAACCGGATGTGTATGAAGCTTACTTTTGTTCAGATGGTGGTTATTTTTCTTTCCTGAGAGGATTGGGTGTCATGTCGATCAATTGCAGATAGATTTAATTATCCCACTCAGATTCACTCCAACATATCCAAGTGGTTCGTTACTCACCATCATCCCTTGGGTTATCACGGTGCATATGCTAACCTTTAACTCACCCTACATGAAGAACTCGATCCATATAGTAAGACAACCACAACCCACCCATATAACATGACAACACCCATATAACATGAAAACCACAACCCACTCACATAATATGACCACCTTGAACCATATAATTGCATGAAAACCACCACCCACCCATATAACATGACAACCACATATAGTACTTGTGATTTTCATATATATGAAACTTACTTTTGCTCTGATGATGGTTATTTTTCTTTTCTGTCTTGAATTTGAGACTTATTATCTTCTTTTTTTGGATTTCTTATTGAATTGAATCTTCGTTAGATATTATTTGTGATTTTCATATGAAGCTTACTTTTGCTTTGATGATAGTTATTTTTCTTTCCTATTTCCTTCTTTTTCAGATTTCTTATTGAATTGAATCTTGATTAGATAGTATATGCAATTTTCGTATGAAGCTTACTTTTGTTCTGATGGTGGTTATTTTTCTTTACTGAGAGGATTGGGTGTCATGTCGATCAATTGCAAATAGATTTAAGACATCAAATAACATTTGCAAGGTTTTTATTGTACCAAATAGGATCACCTTGGAAAATGATTACGTGATGTAGTAAAAATAAATAAATAAATAGAAGGAAATAAATATTATTGAAGGCAAATGAAAAACCAAACACTTTTTCTTTCTTCATCTTTCCACTTTTCACATATTTATTTTTAACAATCCAATATAGTACTGAAATGGAAATAAAACTAATCAATTTTTGGTAATCAACTAACTCCAAATATCTAAACAAAAACTGAAACCTGCGAGGAAAACGAGATGATGAGGAGGAAGCTTGCACAATAAATCCACCCATCGCAACAAAAGCTACAACAAAGCCTTCAGGTACCAAATCTTGCCATTTGCTAGAATAAAAAAGATAACGAAGTTAGATAAGGACATCTTGGTGATCACATGGACAAATAACTTGGACTTTCTGGTGGACACTGAGCCAACAGTGGAGTTGAAGGATGAGGTTGTTGGATCAATCCCCACGTCTAAGGCCATGCTGGTGGTGTATTCCGCAGATGTCTACTACTTTTTTCCACGTGGAGCTCTTGAGCTAATAATGGGTGAACCTGTTATTGACCCGTCCTTTCATCAACAGCCTTTCATGCCTCATAATTTGTTGCAGCACAAGAGATCGAGGGTTGATCAGCAGAATAAATCAGAGTCACCAGATGATGCTAATTGAGCTGGAAAAAGAATATAGGGCACTTGCATATGAGATTTTTGCTCATAAGAGATGTATTCTAAGAGTTTTTTGCTCATAAAAGTTTGTGTTGAATCCATGAGTTTTTAGTAATCTTCTCATGTTCTAAGAGATGTATTCTAAGGGGGCATTTGGCACCATGGATTTCAGGGATTTGAGGGGGTTTGAAATCCCCTCAAAGACCGGTTTGAAATCCACCATGAGAGCTTGGATTACACCTAAAATCATTTCAATAGTTGCATATGTCACCATACTATTATTCTGTTGGGCACATGACCTGCTAATGATATCCAAAAATAATTAGATTATCAATGGCGTCACCATTAATTACTTTAATATGATGATCAGCACCGTCCAAACATTGTCCATGTAAATCAACGGTTAAAATCGTTGGTTAGTCACTCGGACATGATGTTGTGCTTGTGGCCCATCCGAGACTTGGAATATCATCATTTTCAGGCAAAGCATATATTTCATCGGGCTTATTACAACCATTGTGTCAAACACAACATACGTCTCTAATTAGAGCTATTAAAGTTGATTTAGTAATTAAATTCAAACCCCCTAAAATATACGTACTATGCATAGCTACTTTTGCATTAAAGTTGATTCCCAATCCCGGGTGTCAAACACAATAGGAGGATTTCAAATCCAGTGGTTTTGAATACAAGGGTTCCAAATCCACGCTCCCAAACAGGCCCTAAGAGATTTATTTTCATAAAAGTTTCTGTATTGAATCAGATAATGTGTCGGGGCGACAATGTTTCTTATAGATTTCCATTCATTCACAAGACACAGGCAACAAGGATGAATAGATATCCCAAACAAAAGGCCATTACAAAACTGTCAGGGGTGGCCACGTGATTTTAAAGGTGATAGGCATGGTTGTACATGTTGTGCTGCCCCTGAGTTTTGATTGGCCTGATTTTTAGTCTTAATGGAGAACATGATGGTACACACAAGATGGACGGATTGGATGTTATGAACACATCATGGCGGGACCCACACACGGGATTGTAGGTTAGACTAAATATACCATGCTTTGTATTCGATACAGGCAGGGGAAGAATTCATTTTTCTCGTTTGTTTTGGGTTTTGCATCCTGTCGACACTCTGGATCACCAGTATGCGCCTCTCAACAGGGCCCACATGAAGATATGATCAACCAATCACAACTATTCATCTTTCAAGCTACATTTGTTAATATAGATCTATTATTGTCCTGAAAGGAAGATCATAGCCATTAATTTTGGTGTTTAATTTAGGAGAGTGACTATTCACCGATGTGGACCGATGAGTTAATATGGATGAGATCTAACCCTTTAATAAGGCATGCCACCCCATGCGAAGCCGTGATCACAGCTACAGTAGCCAATGTAAAATCTACCTAAAAACGAACGCGGATTTCCTACTAAAGCTTTTCGCAGGAAGTTCCTGCACTGGGAACTCAGATGGGGCCCACTGTGATATTTGTAAGAAATCCTCCCCTTCTATTAGTTTTGTGAGTTTATTTCAGGACATGATACGAAAAATGAACTGTATCTAAAGCTCAAGTGGGCCATGCTAAAGGAAAATGTGGTTAGGGAAATTCCTACCGTTGAAACCTACCTGGGTTCGACAGTGATGTTTACGTGCCATCCATACCGTTAATAACTTAATTCCTACTGGGATGAACTGAAATCACAAATATTAGCACGATTCAAAACTTCTGTGAACCACAAATATTTCAACTGTGGACATTCAATTATCATGTTTTTGGCCCACTTGAGCTTTGGAAACGGTTCATTTTTGGCATCATATATATCCTGAAATGAACTCACAAAACTAATGGAAGGGGAGGATTTCTTACAAATATCACAGTGGGCCCCATCTGAGTTCCCAGCGCAGGAACTTCCCGCGAAAGTCTTTCGCAGGAAATCCGCGTCCCTTAAAAACTCTCAATTCGCAAGCACATGCAAATTGGTGAGCGGTTGTGTCACACAGAACTTATGGTCATCATCCCATCTCAATTCTTCCTTATAGTGTGGCCCACTTGAATATTGGACTGACCAAACGTTTAACATCCAAGGAGAATATAAGTCAGCGCACCTGATGGACAGTGTGGATGTGATGCACGATCTCCTCACGTGGTGCTCTTAGTAGGCATGCACCTCCTTGACAATAAATGTTCTCCAGCCATGCCTTAGCTCCTATTAGGGTTTTTGGTCCAGGTGGCGTTGTACGATGCCTAGGTTGTGGCAGGAGTACTACTTATAGACCATATTTAAGGAATTATTGTAGCCTTAAAATCACTTTTTTTTTAGATGATAAAAATGCCATTATGCCACGTCTGCCACTGGAACTACACACTCTCATCTCGAAAAATGAAAGGTCCTTTTAGAAAGGTGTGGGCTCCACCAAAAATTAAAATTTGACCCATCCTTTAGTTAATTCGATCAGTTTATTTTAATCGGACAGTCGTATACTTAAATCAGGAATTTTTCAGTTTTCTTTTTGAAAGTGTCCATGGTCCACAAATATACTAACCTTGCGCATTAATTTTGAACTACTTTACTCGGAGTGGTCCATCTATGATGAGATTTTCCCTCAAACATGGACTAATGACATGAAATGAAAACCCATTACATGTGAATGGATTGGATTTACTTTACGACAACCTAGTGGACACTACATAAGATGTGTATGGATTCAAAACATGGGGCTCTACATAAGATGTGGATGGATTCAAAACATAGGGCCCTTCCACTCGAGGGTCATTTGATCGTTTCCTTATTCAGTCCTTGGTTCTTTTTACATGAGGGAGGAAGTTGTTTTTTGGTTCCCTTCTTTCTTCATTCTTTCTTCCTTAGGGTTTATTTATTTATTTTAATTTTTTTAGTTATTATTTTTTTGTTTATTTTGTATGAACGGTGGGAATTTGCAGAAGGAAATAAGGTATGGAAGAATATTGTAATAAATGAATTTTTATATTGAATAATTTTGTAATGGATGAATTTTATAAAAAAAGAATGTTGTAATGCACGAATTTTGTAATGGAAGAATGTTGTAATGGATGAATGTGATGAACGTTGGAATAGATGAATGATGTAATGGATAAATGTTGTAATTGATGAATTTTTGTAATGAAAAAATGTTAAGATGTAAATGTGTTATAATGGATTAATGTTATACGGTGGATAATCGATATTTACTATGGATCACCCGTTATCATTTTGAATTGCCAATATTTTCACTATAGATTGCCAATATTTGATGTAGATTGTCGATATTCATTGTGAACTATTGATATTAAAAGTGAACCACTGATATTCACTGTGGACAGCTAATATTAAGAGCAGATTGCTGATATTTAGGTCATCTGATGCCATTCTACTAATATCCATCCTGTCCATCATTTTCCCCCGATCATGTTAGGGTGTGCCTAAAAATAAGATGGATCCATAAATCAAGTAAGCCATGCCACATGAAACAGTGGAAGATAGAAACACAAACCTCTGAAACCTCAATGATCACCATCATCTTTATATGCCATACAACTCGTATAGAATGTGATTCCCAGGAGGAAGCATGGAAAGCACAAAGATCGTATGGATCAAAAACTTATATAGCCCCGAAAAAGTTTCATTGGTGGCCATTCAATCCAAGAGGTGGGCCACACCTTAGGGAACTGCGTAAATAAAGCATGATTTATTTTTTATTTATTTTTATTTTTATTATTATTATTTTTTTTGGGGTTAATCTGAGTTGTCCAACTAGGAAACTAAAATTCTTATCCAAATTCAATTGTTACGTGAACATATATGTAAACTTGCGTGGCCTCACCCAAAACCATGCGGCCCTTAACATGGGCCCACATTGATGCATGCATTTTATATCTACACCATCCATCTATTTTTCTTGATCATTTTAAGGCATGAGCCTAAAAGTGAAGCAAATCCAATGCTCCAATGTACCATACTGATGTAGAGTGGGTCGCGGACACTTTCATGTTCAAGATGGACCAGAGAACGCCTGATCAGAGGCAGAAGCCATCAAGATCGTTAGAATCTTAAAACAGGCATATCTTGCAAACTGGAATGAGTTACTCGACGCACCATTTATGATTTGGTGGTAGGGCGAGCTACTTTAGCTAACCAACCCAGCTTTGCCGGGTTGCCCACACCAAATTTGCTAGATTCCATCATATCAGAGTTATGTCCAACATGAAAAGTCCATTGAATAATTAGGAGAATAACGTGGTTAAGCTACATATGACACTTATTATAAAAGTAAATTTACTATTTATAGTAAGTTATGAATTTTAGGGAGTTTTAGTTATAGTTGGCATATGATTTCTCTCTCATCACTTGGTATCCCTATTTAAAGGTTTGTGAACTTATTTATTTCACTGATCAAATTTCAAATTTATCAGAATTTATTTATATTTTCTTACTTTCTTTCTTCGTGGATTCGAGAAGTCTCTGTGCGAAGTCCAGAAAAGCTTCATGGATTCGGAGTAGTTATCCATGAGGAGGACGATGATCGACCTCAACACGTTCATCCCTGCATCACATACCATGGTAAACAATATTGTTGATCGACCATTAATGCACCATAAAAGTTTTCGATCAATCTAATATTTCTTCTTTTATTTTATCATTTCCCTTTCACTCAGGTTTATGTGACGTTATACGGTTGGATGTCAAAAAAACGTTATTGAAACATTACAGTGGGCCATAGGAAGTGTTTAATGGTATCACGTTCAATCACCACTGTTTCATATAGTATGGTTTACCTGAGATCTAGATCTTCTTAATTTTTTAGCTCAGGCCTTAAATTGATAAGAAAAAATAGATGGACAGTGTGGATATAGAATACATACATCAAGGTTGGTCCCACAGTAAGGGCCGCACCCTCTTGGGTGAGGTCAGCTCCCACATATCACGCGTATGTTGTATCCAAGCTGTGTCAAAGGCTGGCTTCACGTTAAGATCACTGACCTAAAGAAAATGTTACAATGACGGTGAGTTCCTAATCACGTGCAGTTTGGTGGCTACCGAGTGGACAGATTAAAGGAAAAAAGACGAACGGTCAAGATGAGATGCGAATTAATTTCATGTAACCACAGCATACGGGGAGCCCTGTAATTGATGTCTTTGTGACATTCACTCTCTCCATCAGTTTCTCGAGATCGTGTCAGGACATGAATTCAAAAAACGGTTGGTCAAGAACTCAAGTGGACCACAAAAATAGTGAGAACTGAAAGCCCACCGTTGAAACCTTCCTAAGGGCCACAAAAGTTTTGGATTATGCTTTGGATCAAGCTGATATTTGTGTTTGTGGTGGAGACGTGGGAACGTCTCCTGATGAGGGAGCAGATTAGGTGATACCCCGTAACAGTTTAGTGGTTGTTACCCCTACCGAGGGGCACATCTTAATGTTGTGTTGCTTATCCATGCCATCCATCCGTTTCTACAGACCATTATACAACAGAGTACGAAAAATTATGTAAATCCAAATCTCATGTGGACCACACCACAGGAAAAAGTGGCGAATGAGTGCCTCACCATTAAAAATATCAAAGGGCTCATCGTAAGGTTTTGACAACTTTTATTTGTAATCCAACCTATTGATAATGTCGAGAAGATCTGAATAAAGGGAAAATCGAAAGATCAGATTGATCCAAAACTTTTGTAGCCCACAAAAAGTTTTCAATGGTTATTCATAATTTTTTTTTTATTGGTATGGTCCACCTGGGAATTATATCTTCTTATGATTTGGTAATGCGTACTAAAATAAAATGGAAAAAGCAGATGGACAGCATGGATATACAACAAATACATCAAGGTGGCCCACACAATTAGGTAACACCCACTAAGCTGTTGCCCAGTAACAGCTAATCAGCTCCCTCCTAGTGACAGAAGAATGTGCTATATTTGTTCTATAGCAAATTCATGCTTAGCACGTATATTATGTGTACCACATTTTTGGCATATGCCAAATTGCTAACTACGATTAGGTCTAACAGTGGACTTTACTGGTCCATTAGGCTTCTGAGGTTCATGCACCACGTTTTGGGCTCATCCATAATTCCATGAACTTTATTTACATCCATAGTTAATCCAGAGTTGAGTTTGTTTATTTTTATGTTTAAGTCCTCTCTGTGGTCCATTTAGGACTTACATCAGTAAGGTGACATTGGTATTGTTCCCTTAGAGAATCGTATTCTGTATAGGTTGTTATGATAAGTGGCTTTGAAGGTCCTTTTGCGCTCCGTGGGTAACTCGAATTGTATCTGTCATGTAATTTTCTCCCAGGTATGAAGTAAAGACCAATCTTTATAAAAAAAAAAAATAAAATAAAGCCAAGCCTGTATTAACTCATTTAGAATTGGGCTTAAGCATGGTCCTTTATAACTTGGGCGTAGTTCTAAATTGGGAGTTTCAATAGTGAGGTCATGGGTTCGAGTGCCCATCTGTTGTTTGTGGGTGTGAGTGTATGTATTAAAAATAATAATAAAACTATTTTGTTATAAATGGGTGTCCCATAGCCTCCAGATGGGCCTCAATTGAATACGATGTAAACTTGGTCCATAATCAATGTATTAGCTGTGCCTGATATTTGGGGCCCATAACCTGACCCGCTTGGCTAACAATATGCATGTATAAAAACAAATAGGCCAGCCCGTCCAGTGCCATGCTCGGTCATTGATCTGAGTTTTTACCCTATGCTTGAATTTGTGGCCCCTCAAATAAATCAGCCAGCCTACCTTAGTCCATTTCAAACTAGGCCCATTGATGTTCTTACTTTCTTTTTTCTCTCACTGTATTTAGTTTCTCAATTTTACGTGATATTCGCTATGAGTTCTTGGTCGGGGTGATACAAATATTGCCTTTCTCTCGGATGAATGTTGATGACATGAACTTTGTGGTGACAATCTTTGTAAATCGAGATACTCCTGTGCATATGAGTTTGATTATTAACGAGTTTTTGAAGTCGTCGTCTACATTGGTTTTGAGTTCAATCTTGAGCTGCCAAATTGACAGAACAGAAAAAAGCCCTTAGATTGTAGGGGTGTTCTGAAGTTTGTTGTGTTGAGTTTCGACTAGCCTACTTGTGAGACAATGTTGTTACCAATCACACGCCAATGAGAATATAGTCGCGAGAAGTCTTGTTATGTTGTTTGTTTGACAGATTAATAGTTGCTTGATGTCAAGTGTGAGTGTCCTCTACCTTTGCCTTGTATATATGTTTATGTGCGGAGTTCTACAACTTAAGGTTGGATACATTTAATCTAAATCTGACATAGGGAGGGACATGATGAGATCAATCACAGTCTTCCTCAGGGATAACTACTCTGAATCGACGGAGCTCTCTAAACTCCTCATAGAGCTTCCTTGAATCCACGATGGATAAAAGCAGTAATAATTCCTAAAATTTTCAAAATAACCTGATCGATGATAAAATAATTTTTTTTTTTTAAAAAAGCCAAATTACAACTCTTTAAATAAGGAACACAAACGTAGGAAATAGTTTTAAACTTTTTTTTTTTTTAACACCTTTTTCATTCACTTTGCAAAATTACACAGGAGTCATTCGGGCCCAATCAAGCAAAATATTCTGAAGGGGCCTATCATGAGACTAACTAGCTGAGGCATGTACAATGAGGAGGAGGGGACACATAACACATACACCGCAGGGCAGCCCCACTGCCGAGCCGAGACTAGGAAGCCCAATCCGGAACCAGCCGAACCATGCCAAGGCCCACTTTGTCTAGGAGCATGCTGCCACAGACAAGGTGGGGAAGGAGAGAATAACTTGTGATGAACGACGATACCTGAGAGCTGCTACCAAGACGGGCCATCCCGTCGGCGGGGTTGTTACCCTCTCTAAATATGTGGGAGAAGACCAGTTGAGAGTTGGATTGAAATCTCCTGATATTGCCAACCCAATACGCCGATTTCCAGCTTGGAATGGCTATTTTGTTTAGGAAATCGACAGCGAGTCGGGAGTCTGATTCGACGATGACTTTCTAAAGGCCAAGGGAAATACAGTAGGAGAGTCCATCATGAATGGCTCTTAGCTCAGCAAATACATTTGAGGCTGTCCCATATCTGACGGTAAAACCAAAGATAAAATCACCTGCTTCGTTTCGACAGATGCCCCCGCCGCCCGAGGGGCCCGGGTTCCCTCTTGCAGAACCATCAGCATTGAGTTTGAATCACCCCGTCGGTGGTGTCGACCATCTAACGATGGTTGGAGGAGAAGGGAACTGACGCAATGTTGATAGTCCCAAATCTACCGCTAATAGCCTGCTAACAGGAGGGCGTAGGACATGAGGGTGAAGGGAGATGAGATATTTTAACCATCTTTTCACTTTTTCTCTTATGGTCGCCTCATGTATTTTTACCCCCTCAAATCTGGCCGAATTCCGGGCCTTCAAGATCTCCCATAGGATAACACAAGGGGTGATCTTTTGGAGCTGAGATGACCTCCCTGAAGTACTTGTAGGGTTCCACCAGAGAGCGAGCATACCTTCGATGGAGAGATTGGAGCTACTGCCTATTGCAAAAATGCTTTCGAAAAAAGCCCATGTAGCAGCTGCAGCCGGGCTATTGATGAACACATGCCTTCGCGTCTCCACCAAACGACAGCTAAAGGGGAGGTTGGTACTACATTCACAGCACGATGCCAGTGAGACACCACGTTGCTGGACGTCCTCATCAAGCGGGATGGCACTATGAAGAAGACGCCAGACAAAAACAGAGAAATAGTTTTAAACTTAGACTTAACTTAAACACCCTAAAAATGTGACCTACCATAAATAGTAAACTTGTTATTTATAGACAATCTCTATTCATACTAAACTTCTTGGTTTTGGACCAAAAATAGTAAGTGTCCAATTTGGCCCACCCATTGTATTCTCCTAACATTTCTAAGCCACTACAAGAAAGAGGGTTTTTAGCGACGAAACCTGTTTTCTCGCTAAAAGTCACTTTTAGCGACGAAAATTTTAGCGACGAATATTTTCGCAGCTAAAAATCATGCATTAGACTTTTAGCGACAAAAGTTTTCGTCGCTAAAGGCTCCAACATTTTTTCATCCTATTAACTTTTAGCAACGAAAATTTTCATAGTTAAAAATCCTGTATGAGACTTTTAGCAATGAAAATTTTCGTCGCTAAATTCTCCAAACATTTTTTCATCAACTTCCAATAAGTTACTTTTAGCTACGAAAAGTTTTGTAGCTAAAAATCCTGCATGAGACTTTTAGCGATGAAACATTTCGTCGCTAAATGCCCCAAACATTTTATCAACAAAATCCTGTATGACACTTTTAGCGACGAAAATTTTCGTCACTAAACACTCCGAGCATTGACTTTTAACGGCGAAAATGTTCGTCGCGAAAGGCTCCATACATTTTTTCCCTAACTTCGAATACATTACTTTTAGCTACAAAATTTTTCGTAGCTAAAAAACCTCTATGAGACTTTTAGTGACGAAAATATTCGTCACTACAGCCTGTGAACAGATTTTGAAAAAAATCCACAGGTTTACTTTTAACTATGAAATGTTTCGTAGCTAAAAAACGCAGATGAGACTTTTAGCGATGAAAATTTTCATTGCCAAAGGCTGTAAATAGTTTTAAAAAAAATCCAATGGATTGCTTTTAGGTACGAAACTTTTCGTAGCTAAAAATCATGGATGAGACTTTTAGCGACGAATGTTTTCGCCGCTAAAGGCTATGAAAACTTTACCACTGAAATCAGAAGGTTTCCTTTTAGCTACGAAATGTTCCGTAGCTAAAAAACATGGATTAGACTTTTAGCAGCGATTATTTTTATCGCTAAAGGGTGTGAACAGTTTCTGGAGGTTTACTTTTAGCTACAAAAATTTTCGTAGCTAAAAAACATTGATGAGACGTTTAGCGACGAAAAGTTTCGTCGCTAAAGGCTATAAACATGTATACTTTTAGCGACGAGCTAAAGGGTCTTTTTTTTTTTTTAAATAATATTCCATTTAAAATTTCTTGATATACACCTGTTAGAATATAATTCATCATATTCTTCCTGATATACACCTGTTATATAATATATTTAATCATATTCATATTCACATCCATCTAAACCCAAACTATGTGAATCCATCCAGACATAAACTACATTCATCCAAACACAAACAATCCTATGGAAAAAAACAAATGAAAAGAGAAAGAACATATGAGAGGTGATCCAGAGAAATGAAAAGAAAAACAACCTTAACCTAAACCTAAACCTATAACCTACACTTATAGGTTTAGGCTTTAGGTTTAGGTTTTGGTTTTAGGTTTAGGTTAAGGTTTAGGTTATAGGTTATAAGTTTAGGTTATAGGTTATGGGTTATAGGTTATAGGTTAAGGTTTAGGTTATAGGTTTTGGTTTAGGTTTTAGTTTATAGGTTTAGGTTATAGGTTATAGGTTTTGGTTTTGGTTTTAGGTTTAGGTTAAGGTTATAAGTTTAGGCTATAGGTTATAGGTTATAGTTTAGGTTATAGGTTAAGGTTTAGGTTATAGGTTTTGGTTTAGGTTAAGGTTATAGGTTTCGGTTTAGGTTAAGGTTTAGGTTAAGGTTATAACTTTAGGTTATAGGTTAAGGTTATAGGTTTAGGTTAGGTTTAGGTTTAGGTTATAGGTTATAGGTTATAGTTTTGGGAATTGAGAATAGGTTAAGGTTTAAGTTTAGAAAACCGGGTTCGGGCTCGGGATCAGGTTTAGATTTGGGTTTTCAAGTTTAGGTTTAGGTTTAGGTTAGGGAGTTGAGATTAGGATTTGGTGTAGGTTTAGGTTTAGGGGAATTGAGAATAGGTTTAGGAAATCGGGTTCGGGTTCGGGATCGGGTTTAGGCTTGGGTTTTCATGTTTAGGTTTAGGTTTAGGTTAGGGAATTGAGATTGGGATTTGGTGTAGGTATAAGTTTAGGAATTTGAGAATAGGTTGAGGTTTAGGTATACGTTTAGGAAATCGGGTTCGGGTTCGGGATCGGGTTTAGGCTTGGGTTTTCAAGTTTAGGTTTAGGTTTAGGTTAGGGAGTTGAGATTGGGATCAGGTTTAGGTTTAGGTTTAGAGATTTAAGAATAGGTTAAGGTTTAGGTTTAGGTTTATGTTTAGGTTTTAGCTTATAGGTTTAGGTTTTGGTTTTAGGTTTAGGTTAAGGTTATAAGTTTAGGTTATAGGTTATAGGTTTTAGGTTTTAGTTTAGGTTAAGGTTATAGGTTTTGGTTTAGGTTATAGGTTTAGGTTTAGGTTTAGGTTTAGGTTTTAGTTTATAGGTTTAGGTTTTGGTTTTAGGTTTAAGTTAAGGTTTAGGTTACAAGTTTTGGTTTAGGTTAAATTTATAGGCTTTGGTTTAGGTTAAGGTTTAGGTTTTGGGTTTATGTTAAGTTTATAGGTTAAGGTTATAGGTTTAGGTTAGGTTTAGGTTTAGGTTATAGGTTATAGGTTATAGCTTTGGGAATTGAGAATAGGTTAAGGTTTAGGTTTAGGAAATCAGGTTCAGGTTCGGGATTGGGTTTAGGCTTGGGTTTCCAAGTTTAGGTTTAGGTTTAGGTTAGGGAGTTGAGATTGGGATAAGGTGTATGTTTAAGTTTAGGGATTTGAGAATAGGCTAAGGTTTAGGTATAGGTATAGGTTTAGGTTTTAGCTTATAGGTTTAGGTTTTGGTTTTAGGTTTAGGTTAAGGTTATAAGTTTAGGTTATAGGTTAAGGTTTAGGTTATAGGTTTTTGTTTAGGTTAAGGTTATAGGTTTTGGTTTAGATTTAGGTTTTAATTTATAAGTTTAGGTTATAGGTTTAGGTTAAGGTTATAAGTTTAGGATAAGGTTTAGGTTACAGGTTTTGATTTAGGTTAAGGTTATAGGTTTTGGTTTAGGTTAAGGTTTAGGTTTTCGGTTTATGTTAAGGTTATAAGTTAAGGTTATAGGCTTAGGTTAGGTTTACGTTTAGGTTATATGTTATAGCTTCGGGAATTGAGAATAGGTTAAGGTTTAGGTTTAGGAAATCGAGTTCGGGTTCTGGATCAGGTTTAGGCTTGGGTTTTCATGTTTAGGTTTAGGTTTAGGTTAGAGAGTTGAGATTAGGATTTGGTGTAGGTTTAGGTTAGGGATTTGAGAATTGGTTAAGGTTTAGGTTTAGGAAACCGGGTTCGGGTTAGGGATCGGGTTTTGAAGTTTAGGTTTAGGTTGGGGAGTTGAGATTGGGATTGGGATTAGGTTTAGGTTTAGGGATTTGAGAATACATTTAGGTTTTAGGTTTAGGTTTAGGTTTTAGCTTATAGGTTTAGGTTTTGGTTTTAGGTTTAGGTTAAGGTTATAAGTTTAGGTTATAGGTTATAGGTTAAGGTTTAGGTTATAGGTTTTTGTTTAGGTTAAGGTTATAGGTTTTGGTTTAGGTTTAGGTTTAGGTTTAGGTTTAGGTTTTAGTTTATAGGTTTAGGTTATAGGTTTAGGTTAAGGTTATAAGTTTAGGTTATGGTTTAGGTTACAAGTTTTAGTTTAGGTTAAGATTATATACATTTTGGTTTAGGTTAAGGTTTAGGTTTTGGGTTTATGTTAAGGTTATAGGTTAAGGTTAGGTTTTGGTTTAGGTTATAGGTTATAAGTTATAGCGTTGGGAATTGAGAATAGGTTAAGGTTTAGGTTTAAGAAATCGGGTTCGGGTTCGGGACCGGGTTTAGGCTTGGGTTTTCATGTTTAGGTTTAGGTTTAGGTTAGGGAGTTGAGATTGGGATTTGGTGTAGGTTTAGGTTTAGGGATTTAAGAATAGGTTAAGGTTTATGTTTAGGAAATCGGTCGGGTTCAGGATCGGGTTTAGAAGTTTAAGTTTAGGTGTAGGTTGGGGACTTGAGATTGAGATTGGGATTAGGTTTAGGTTTAGGGATTTGAGTATACATTTAGGTTTTAGGTTTAGGTTTAGGTTTTAGCTTATAGGTTTAGGTTTTAGTTTTAGATTTAGGTTAAGGTTATAGGTGTAGTTCATAGGTTAAGGTTATAGGTTTAGGTTCAGTTTAGGTTTAGGTTATAGGTTATAGCTTTAGGAATTGAGAATGGGTTAAGGTTTAGGTTTAGGAAACAGGGTTCGGGTTCGGGTTCGGGATCGGGTTTAGGTCAGGTTTTCAAGTTCAGGTTTAGGTTTAGGTTAGGGAGTTGAGATTAAGATTTTGTGTAGGTTTAGGTTTAGGGATTTGAGAATAGGTTAAGGTTTAGGTTTAGGAAATCAGGTTCAGGTTCGGGATTGGGTTTAGGCTTGGGTTTTCATATTTAGGTTTAGGTTTAGGTTAGGGAGTTGAGATTGGGATTTGGTGTAGGTTTAGGTTTAGGGATTTGAGAATAGGTTAAGGTTTAGGTTTAGGTTTAGGAAATCGGGTTCGAGTTCGGGATCTGGTTTAGGCTTGGGTTTTCAAGGTTAGGTTTAGGTTTAGTTTAGGGAGTTGAGATTGGGATTAGGTGTAGGTTTAGGTTTAGGGATTTAAGAATAGGTTAAGGTTTAGGTTTAGGTTTAGGTTTATAGGTTTAGGTTATAGGTTTAGGTTTTGGTTTTAGGCTTAGGTTAAAGTTATAAGTTTAGGTTAAGGTTTAGGTTATAGGTTTTGGTTTAGGTTTAGGTTATAGGTTTTGGTTTAGGTTAAGGTTATAGGTTTTGGTTTTAGGTTTAGGTTAAAGTTATAAGTTTAGGTTATAGGTTATAGGTTATAGGTTTTGGTTTAGGTTAAGGTTATAGGTTTTGGTTCAGGTTATATGTTTAGGTTTTTGTTTAGGTTTAGGTTTTAGTTTATAGGTATAGGTTATAGGTTTAGTTTTAGGGATTTGAGAATAGGTTTATGTTTAGGTTTAGGAAATCAGGTTCAGGTTCAGGATCGGGTTTAGGCTTGGGTTTTCATGTTTAGGTTTAGGTTTAGGTTAGGGAGTTGAGATTGGGATTAGGTGTAGGTTTAGGTTTAGGGATTTGAGAATAGGTTAAGGTTTATGTTTAGGAAATCGGGTTCGGGTTCGGTATTGGGTTTAGAAGTTTAGGTTTAAGTTTAGGTTGGGGAGTTGAGATTGGATTGAGGTTTAGGGATTTGAGAATACATTTAGGTTTAGGTTTTAGCTTATAGGTTTAGGTTTTGGTTTTAGGTTTATGTTAAGGTTATAGGTTTAGGTTATAGGTTAAGGTTATAGGTTTAGTTTTGGTTTAGGTTTAAGTTATAGGTTATAGCTTTGGGAATTGAGAATAGGTTAAGGTTTAGGTTTAGGAAACTAGGTTCAGGTTCGGGATCGGGTTTATGTTTGGGTTTTCAAGTTTAGGTTTAGGTTTAGGTTAGGGAGTTGAGATTAGGATTTGGTGTAGGTTTAGGTTTAGGGATTTGAGAATAGGTTAAGGTTTAGCTATAGCTTTAGGTTTTAGTTTATAGGTTTAAGTTATAGGTTTAGGTTTTGGTTTTAGGTTTATGTTAAAGTTATAAGTTTATGTTAGGGTTTAGGTTACAGGTTTTGGTTTAGGTTATAGGTTTTGGTTTAGGTTAAGGTTATAGGTTTTGGTTTTATGTTTAGGTTAAGGTTATAAGTTTAGGTTATAGGAAATAGGTTATAGGTTTTGGTTTAGGTTAATGTTATAGGTTTTGGTTTAGGTTATAGGTTTAGGTTTAGGTTTAGGTTTAGGTTTTAGTTTATAGGTTTAGGTTATAGGTTTAGGTTTAGGGATTTGAGAATATGTTAAGGTTTAGGTTTAGGAAATCGGGTTCGGGTTCGGGATCGGGTTTAGGCTTGGGTTTTCATGTTTAGGTTTAGCTTTAGGTTAGGGAGTTGAGATTGGGATTAGGTGTAGCTTTAGGTTTAGGGATTTGAGAATGGGTTAAGGTTTATGTTTAGGAAATCGGGTTCAGGTTTGGGATCGGGTTTAGAAGTTTAGGTTTAGGTTTAGGTTGGAGACTTGAGATTGAGATTGGGATTAGGTTTAGGTTTATGGATTTGAAAATACATTTAGGTTTAGGTTTTAGCATATAGGTTTAGGTTTTGGTTTTAGGTTTAGTTTATGGTTATAGGTTTATGTTATAGGTTAAGATTATAAGTTTAGGTTCAGTTTAGGTTTAAGTTATAGGTTATAGCTTTCGAAATTGAGAATAGGTTAAAGTTTAGGTTTAGGAAACTGGGTTCGGGTTCGGGATCGGGTTTAGGTTTGGGTTTTCAAGTTCAGGTTTAGGTTTAGGTTAGGTAGTTGAGATTAGGATTTGGTGTAGGTTTCGGTTTAGGGATTTGAGATTAGGTTAGGGTTTAGGTTTTAGTTTATAGGTTTAGGTTTTGGTTTTCGGTTTAAGTTAAAGTTATAAGTTTCGGTTAGGGTTTAGGTTACATGTGTTGTTTTAGGTTATAGGTTTTGGTTTAGGTTAAGGTTATAGGTTTTGGTTTTAGGTTTAGGATAAGGTTATAAGTTTTTGTTATAGGTTATAGGTTGTAGGTTTTGGTTATAGGTTTTGGTTTTGGTTAAGGTTATAGGTTTAGGTTTAGGTTTAGGTTTAAGTTTTAGTTTATAGGTTTAGGTTATAGGTTTAGGTTTAGGGATTTGAGAATATGTTAAGTTTTAGGTTTAGGAAATCGGGTTCAGGATCGGGTTTAGGCTTGGGTTTTCATGTTTAGGTTTAGCTTTAGGTTAGAGAGTTAAGATTGGGATTAGGTGTAGGTGTAGGTTTAGGGATCTGAGAATGCGTTAAGGTTTATGTTTAGGAAATCGGGTTCGGGTTTGGGATCAGGTTTAGAAGTTTAGGTTTAGGTTTAGGTTGGGGACTTGAGATTGGGATTGGGATTAGGTTTAGGTTTAGGGGTTTGAAAATACATTTAGGTTTTAGGTTTAGGATTAGGTTTTAGCTTATAGGTTTAGGTTTTGGTTTTAGGTTTAGGTTAAGGTTTTAGGTTTAGGTTATAGGTTAAGGTTATAGGTTTAGGTTTAAGTTATAGGTTATAACTTTGGGAATTTAGAATAGGTTAAGGTTTAGGTTTTGGAAACTGGGTTTGGGTTTGCAATCGGGTTTAGGTTTGGGTTTTCAAGTTCAGGTTTAGGTTTAGGTTAGGGAGTTGAGATTAGGATTTGGTGTAGGTTTCGGTTTAGGGATTTGAGAATAGGTTAAGGTTTAGGTTTTAGTTTATAGGTTTAGGTTATAGGTTTAGGTTTTGGTTTTAGGTTTAGGTTAAAGTTATAAGTTTCGGTGAGGGTTTAGGTTGCAGGTGTTGTTTTAGGTTATAGGTTTTGGTTTAGGTTAAGGTTATAGGCTTTGGTTTTAGGTTTAGGATAAGGTTATATTTTTTTGTTATCGGTTATATGTTATAGGTTTTGGTTATAGGTTTTGGTTTAGGTTTAGGTTAAGGTTATAGGTTTTGGTTTAGGTTATAGGTTTAGGTTTAGAGGTTTTAGTTTATAGGTTTAAGTTATAGGTTTAGGTTTAGGAAATCGGGTTTGGGTTCGAGATAGGGTTTAGGCTTGGGTTTTCATGTTTAGGTTTAGCTTTAGGTTAGGGAGTTGAGATTGGGATTAGGTGTAGGTGTAGGTTTAGGGATCTGAGAATGTGTTAAGGTTTATGTTTAGGAAATCGGGTTCGGGTTGGGGATCAGGTTTAGAAGTTTAGGTTTAGGTTTAGGTTGGGGACTTGAGATTGGGATTGGGATTAAGTTTAGGTTTAGGGGTTTGAAAATACATGTAGGTTTTAGGTTTAGGATTAGGTTTTAGCTTATAGGTTTAGGTTTTGGTTTTAGGTTTAGGTTAAGGTTTTAGGTTTAGGTTATAGGTTAAGGTTATAGGTTTAGGTTTAAGTTATAGGTTATAGCTTTGGGAATTGAGAATAGGTTAAGGTTTAGGTTTAGGAAACTGGGTTTGGGTTCGCAATCGGGGTTGGGTTTAGGTTTGGGTTTTCAAGTTCAGGTTTAGGTTTAGGTTAGGGAGTTGAGATTAGGATTTGGTGTGTTTTAGGGTTTAGTTTAGGGAGAATGGGTTATAGGTTTAGGTTTTTAGGTTTAGGTTTTAGTTTATAGGTTTAGGTTATAGGTTTAGGTTTTGGTTTTAGGTTTAGGTTAAAGTTATAAGTTTCGGTTAGGGTTATAGGTTTTTTGGGTTATAGGTTTTGGTTAGGTTATAGGTTTAGGTTTTAGGTTTAGGTTTAGGTTTACGTTATCGGTTTAGGTATAGTTATAGGTTTTGGTATAGTTAAGGTTTAGGTTTGGTGGTTTGTGTTATAGGTTTAGGTTTAGGTTTAGGTTTAGGTTTTAGTTTATAGGTTTAGGCTGTAGGTTTAGGTTTAGGGATTTGAGAATAGGTTAAGGTTTAGGTTTAGGAAATCGGGTTTGTGTTCGAGATCGGGTTTAGGCTTGGGTTTTCATGTTTAGGTTTAGCTTTAGGTTAGGGAGTTGAGATTGGGATTAGGTGTAGGTTTAGGTTTAGGGATTTGAGAATAGGTTAAGGTTTATGTTTAGGAAATATGGTCCTGGTTCGGGTTCGGGATCGGGTTTAGAAGTTTTGGTTTAGGTTTAGGTTGGGGACTTGAGATTTGGATTGGGATTAGGTTCAGGTTTAGGGATTTGAGAATTCATTTCCTTTTTAGGTTTTGGTTTAGGTTTTAGCTTATAGGTTTAGGTTTTGGTTTTAGGTTTAGGTTAAGGTTATAAGTTTAGGTTATAGGTTAAGGTTACAGGTTTAGGTTCGGTTTAGGTTTAGGTTATAGCTTTGGGAATTGAGAATAGGTTAAGGTTTAGGTTTAAGAAACTGGGTTCGGGTTCGGGATTGGGTTTAGGTTTGGGTTTTCAAGTTCAAGTTTAGGTTTAGGTTAGGGAGTTGAGATTAGGATTTGGTGTAGGTTTCGGTTTAGAGATTTGAGAATAGGTTAAGGTTTAGGTTTAGAAAATCGTGTTCGGGTTCGTGATCGGGTTTGGGCTTGGGTTTTCACGTTTAGGTTTAGCTTTAGGTTAGGGAGTTGAGATTGGGATTAGGTGTAGGTTTAGGTTTAGGGATTTGAGAATATGTTAAGGTTTAGGTATAGGTTTAGGTTTAGGTTTTAGCTTATAGGTTTAGGTTATAAGTTTAGGTTTTGGTTTTAGGTTTAGGTTATAGGTTATCGGCTAAGGTTTAGGTTATAGGTTATGATTTAGGTTTAGGTTTAGGTTTTAGTTTATAGGTTTAGGTTTTAGTTTAAGGTTTAGGTTAAGGTTATAAGTTTAAGTTATAGGTTATAGGTTATAGGTTTGGGGTTATAGGTTTAGGTTAAGGGTGTGCTACTTACAAATACAGATATAAACACGGCCTGCCCAAATGGTCAGGCCCTTCCAATGTTATCCATAGGAAATGGACAGCTTCATCATGGTCATAACAGCGGTTCCCACCTTCCTGGGACCCCAGCTCATCCGGATAGCTCCGACGCACATTCGGGTCTGCTCCATTAATCTTGAGCAAATACAGATATAAACACGACCTGTCCAAATGGCCAGGCCCTTCCAATGCTGTCCATAGGAAATGGACAGCTTCATCATGGTCATAACAGCGGTTCCCACCTTCCACGGATCCCCGCTCATCCGAATAGCTCCGACGCACATCCGGGTCTGCTCCATTAATCTCGAGCAAATACAGATATAAACATCATCTGTCCAAATGGCCAGACCCCTCCAATGATGTCCATAGGAAATAGACAGCTTTATCATGGTCATAACAGTGATTCCCACCTTCCAGGGACCCCTGCTCATCTAGATAGCTCCAATGCACATCCGGGTTTGCTCCATTAATTTAGAGCAAATACATAAACTTAGAGTGATGAAAATTTTCAATTAAATTGTACGAGGTTTACAGTAATCTTAGAGTGCAGAATTTGGCAAGTATGTGCATTTTAGTCCAAGTTATTTCTATGTGCATTTCTGTGTGTGTGTGTGTGTGTGTGTGTGTGTGTGTGTGTGTGTGTGTGTGTATTTATATATGACATCAACAGTTCCACAAAAAGAAGGTTGTCATGGTTCATCCACTTGGATACCTTCTTTAGAAATAACGCATAGTTCTTCATATGCTGCGAAAACAAATAAGGTTTAAGTATTCCATCATCAATCCCCATGATTCAAACAATAAGCTTTGATTTTAAGATGAGAGAAGATCGTTTACATTTGGTAATATAATCTTAACATCTGATAGCTGAAGGTTCCTAAGGAATGAATGTGAAAAGCTAGTTGATAGAACTTCTTCAATAGGATTCTCTAATTGTATTTAACATGCTTAGAGATTTTTCCTCTCCATTGTTATAAACATTATGGAAACATCATTAGAATTACAACAATTTGGTTGCCTCCTCTTCTATAGATTGAAGGTTTCAAATTCAATTTCAGAAAAAAGTGGAACTTGCTGAATTGACTCACTGTATAAGTTTTGAGAAATCTGTAGTAACATTAAGAACAAGTCAAGCGACCATACACAGTCGGATGATGTGAATGACAATGATGACAATGATGTTGACATTTATATGTATGCATGAACCAGTATGTACCTCAAGAAGTCCGATGATGATTTAGAATTTGTCTTGAATCCATTTCATGTAAACAACTTGATATCAGTCCCAAAGAGATAGTGGTCGACCATTGTCTGTGCTCAGGTTCATACTGAAACAACCATTTCAGTAGAAACTTTGATGCAGTAGATGTTACTACTACTTTCTTATAATCATTCTTACGGATGGAAACCATATATATAACAACTCAAAAACCCACCACTCTAAAACACCTGGTTCTACATGTCTGCATGTATATATGTATGTATGTATGTATGTTTAAACAAAATTAAAACTCACCGCTGCTCCCTTAATTCCATACATATACACATGCATATATGTATATGTCACGCCCCAAACTCGGAAATCGGGCTCACAAAATTTTCGATTGCCGAATCCGGCGCCGACAGCCTCCGAAGTACCCCATTCTCGGTTCCCAACACCCATATACTAGATTCCGATCCTGGGATGCTACAAGGAGGATTTTAAATATGATTTGATTCGTAATGAGCATAACCACAAGTATAACCCACGAATAATAACCACAAGAACACCATCACAAAATCTACTATGATAAAAAACTTTGAGTACAGTGCGTATAAAGGGAAATACAAGATAGTGCTAATAACAAAACTCCAAAAGCTCGACTGCACGCTCCAACTGCGGCGAAGCTACGGCTGCGTCCTGGCGTCACCTGCATGCATCAATCGTGCATAAGCTTATAGAAAGCTTAGAGGGTGGTGTAAGTGGGTGCGAACGTGCTCAGAATGTAAGGTCAGAGTAATGCAGAAACCTGCTGATAAGTACATGAATGCAAACAGCCGTACCAAGGCTATGCAGTGCAGGGTATGAATGCTATCGGTCATATCAAGACCATGCGATGCGAGATGCAACTCAAGCATGCCAATCTAAATCCACATATCAGTATAGTTCATCAATATCAGTACAATTCTCATTATAGATAATCACCGGGGTCTAGTACACTCTACGCCAGCTTGTCGTCCCTATCCGAATGCACAACTGGGAGAGTGGAAGAGACCTCACTATCTGCCTGCCAATATCTGGCCCGACTCGTCGATAGTGGACCTATTCTTCAAGCTGGTCAAACTCAACCTAGAAGTTGTCCCCTCACTCAGGCGGGTAAGGTCACACCCCTTTCCAACCGACCACGACACAGTGGGAGACGCAGCCTACTGGTATACAGCCCTCGCGCACTCGTGTATCCACTCGGTCTCGACGTTGGAGTCATCCTCTGGTACCATCGGGTTTAGGGATTTTAATCCACCCACCCACGATGTGTCTGTGGAGGTTATGGCCCTGATGTCGCTAGGGCATACAATAATCACAACCACACAAATGCAAAGTGCATGAATCATACTGCCAGACATGCAACAATCCTGCGCATAACGCGCGCTTATGCAGGGCAACTCTGCCTATCAGGGAGCCCATAAACGATCTGCCCGAAGGCATATGCTATGATCAGTCACTTCTCATGTCAAACATACATATGATGTGTATGATCATGAATCATGGATCTATACTATCATGTCATAAGGTGATGGGCTTGTGCATAACGAATATATAGGCCTAGACGGCCTACTCACTACAAGTATGGGCCTATCAGTGGGCCTTAGGGAGAGTGACAATGCGGACATTTAACCAACATTGTCCCTCCAATGTGGACGTTAAACCATCATTGCTCCCAAGGCATAGCCCACTATAATGATCATCATACATAAACCATGGTGGAATCACGTTATAATGGGCCTTATGTATGTCCTATTGGGCCTCGACCCATGGGCCTCCAATACATCAAACGGGCCTCATAACATAGGTCTCTAATATGCCAAAGTAGGCTTCAACAACAGGCCACAAGTACATCAAGATAGGCCTACTTACATAGGTCTTGCATACATTATAATGGGCCTCATAACATGGGCCTAACATCAATCAAGGTGTGCCTCAACGGATGGCCCACAAACACACCAAGATGGGCCTTATAGCCTTAAAATAACCTCCAAAATGATTGGACGGTTTGGATGAAACTCATGCATCATGGTAGGTCCCATCGGGATGGAAGACATAAATAAATCACATACTCCATGGTGGAGGTCCACACTGATGAAAGGTGTGGACACCATACATACATAAGTGGGTCCTAAGTAGGACGCACCCTAATGTTTATTTTCCACCCAACCTAGGGCCCAACATAATGTTTATTTTCCACTCAAACGGGGGCCCAACATGATGTTTATTTCCATCCAACGGGGACCCAACGTGATGTTTATTTCCCATCCAAAATGTTTCGTAGGGTCACATGGGCTTAGGGCCCATTGTAATGTTTATTTGCAATCCAACTTGTTCATAAGGTCACATGGACCTTGGGTAGGGCCCACTGTAATATTTATTTTCCATACAACCTGTTGATAGGGCCACACGGCCATGGGGCCCACTATACTGTTTACCTGCCATCCACACTATTCATGAGATCACGTGGACCTTGGGCTCACCACAAGGTCACACGGTCAAGAGGGCCCACCGTAATATTTATTTGTCACCCAACCTCTTCACAAGGTTATGTGGGCAGGGAGCCCACAGTGATGTTTAAATGCCACCGAAACTGTTCATATGGTCATGTGGCCATGGGGCCCACTGGAATGTGGTTCACCAATCCAACCCACTCATTATGTGTGTCCCACTTGGCTGAGGGTTCAGACCAAGTTTCAGCCGCATCCAAATTCCAGGTAGGCCCCACCAAGTGAGTTTATATGTTTTAGGCATGTCTTCACATGATTTTAGATGGTATGGCCTACTTGACTTTCGTATACGGCTGATTTTTGGAGTGGGTCCACCTCAGGGAGTGGCCCACCCGATGAACGGTGTGGATATCAAATATACATCATGGTAGGGTTCACAACTAGGGCTAATGAGACCCACCCCTTTTTCGTACGTCATGGCAACAAGGTGCTTGCCACCTTTTTGTAACATGTATTTTTTTTTGTTACCATAGGTGGGACCCACATTAACCAGATCTACCCCGTCCATTGTATGTGTCCCATAAAATTAGGGGTCTAAACCAAATTTCAGGTGGGTCCAAGCTTCATGTGGACCCCAGCAATCATTTTCCAAAGTTTTAACGACAAACACCACTATTTCCTATGGTAAGGCCCGCTGGATTATCGGATTGAACTCATTTTCTGGCTCAACACCTAAACTGAGCTGAGAAATGGGATGGACGGCGTAGATTAAGTGTGTGCATCAAGGTGGGGCCTCCAAGGGTGACTTATCCCAAAACTCACTTTTTCTTTTTCTTTTTGTTAGCTTGTAAGTACACCCCCATGTCAGTACACGGACTCCATGTTAGCCAACCTCACGTCCAGCGTCTTTGGATGCTGGACGGTATACACACAGGCCTCATGGTGGGTCCCAATGCACGTGGCCCACCATGCATATATACACATATATAGTATAATATTAATATAAAATAAATATCATATGTTATATTGCCTGTGGGCTTTCCACCAGATGGTGGATTTCGCCAAAAATGTGGTGGGCCACACCATTTGATGAATGGAGTGAGTTTAACATAATTTGGTGGGGCCCACTTCATTCTAGGGAGAGAAAGAGAGAGAGAGAGAGAGAGAGAGAGAGAGAGAGAGAGAGAGAGAGAGAGAGAGAGAGAGAGAGATGGTGATAGAGGGTGATAGAGGGACCCCGCCACTATGGGCCCCTCATGGATACATCATATAATCAAAATGGGTCCCACTAACAAGTGGGCCCTCAAATCATGAAATCAACGGTAGAACTCAAGATCACCCACCTGTAAGCCTTCTTCTTGCTTCCTTGCACTCCTATGCTCCTTTGCAATGGTGGATGATGAACTTTTGATGGTGTGGATGAGAGATGAGAGTGTAGGAAGGTGGGCCACACTTGGCTTACTCTCTTCTCACATGGAAGAGCTCCAACGTGGGATTTTTTTGTGCTTGGAATTATGGGTTTGAGAAATGAGAGAGAGAGAGTGTGTGTGTGTAGTAAAGAGAGGGAGAGAGTAGCTTAGGTAGGAAATGATGGCTTGTAAGAGAAGGTGGCTACCAATAAATGGTTGTAAGAGGGCTAGGGGTAGGGTGGCTAGCCATAAGTGCTTGTAAGAAGGGCTAGGGGTAGGGTGGCTATAGCTAGGCTAGGGTGACTATAGCTAGGGTAGGATGACCATAGCTAGGGTGATGTCATCCATCACCCTCATAATTACCTAGGGATTGGTGCCACATGAGTAGGTGGGTCCCGCAATACGTGGTCCATGGTCATTATAATGTATGGTCCACAACTTATGATCTAAGCGTCGGATTGACGCACGAGACGCGGTGTTGGAACCGCAGCGACGGTGCGGTCGCACTAGTACAAGTCTTGGATTAAGCCGACTCAAATCTACAGGATACGACGTAGGATCATGCGCAGACATCGGTTATACGTCGCAGGTTGCCAGAATTCGTCGAGAAGGATCGCGGACGTCGATGGAACAGTACGGTCTAGGATACGGGTTTTACAGTATATCTGTATATACCTAAGATGTATGTATATGTATGTATGTACGTATGTACACAAACATCATTTCAAAAGCTGAAAACCATGTAGAGAACATCAAAAACCATTTTAAAACAAGAAACTCACCTCTCTCACCTTTCTTCTTAAAAACCCACCATTCTAAATCTCACCTTCCTTTCTTCTTCCATACAAACACACATGTATGCATGTGTATGGTATATATGTATGAACTCATCCACACATCATTTCCAAAGCTGAAACCATGTACACAACAACAAAGACCACTTCAAAAAACCAAACCCATCTCTTTTACCGTCTCAACTCAAAAACTCATCACCTAAACCTCACCTTCTTCTTTGTGTCTACACAAACACACATGTATACATGTATATGTATGTATGCGTACAAAAATCACTTCAGAGGCTACAACCCATGTGTATAGAAACAAAAATCACATCTCTTAGCATCTCAACTCAATAATTATTTTTTTTTAAATGCAAGTGAAAAAAAAAAACATGATCTATTTGCTTCCACAAAGAAAAAACATTTTCTCATTTTAAGTTATAGGTTTTGGGATTTAATAAGAGGTTTAGGTTATAAGTATTAGTTTAGGTTATAAGAATAGGTTTAGGTTTAGGGTTTATGTTTAGGTTAAGGTTATAGGTTTAGGTTATAGGTTTAGGTTTAGGTTATAAGTGTAGGTTATAGGTTTAGGTTAGGTTATAGGTTAAGGTTTATGGAATTGAGTTTAGGTTATAGGTATAAGTTATAAGTTAAGGCTATAGGTTTAGGTTTAGGTTTAGGTTTAGGTTTAGGTTTTGGGATTTGAGAATAACCTAAACCTACTCTCAAATCCTTGAAACCTATAACCTATAACCTAAAACCTAAACTTGAAAACCCTATCCTAAACCTAAACCTGAATCTTAGGTATAGGTTTCTCTATCCTAAACCCTATCTTAAACCTAAACCCTAAACTTGAAAACCCTATCCTAAACCTAAACCCGAATGCTTGCGTAAGAACTTGTTGGAAAGACCTTTAGCAGGAAACCAGCGTTGACTGAAATCTCACTACTCGTCGGGCAAATCAAATCATCGCACTAATTTCTCTTCCTCAGTCAAGGCAAAAGTCACCTCGTCGCCATTTCTCTCTCTTTCTCTTTAAAATGTACTCATTCTAGAGTGAACGGCGGTGCAAGCTCTGCGTGTAAGTTTATTGCAACCTTCGTAGCGTCACTCGCAAGCATGAATCTTTTTACTAGATCTACAGCGAAAATGAAAGTTGATGGTGAAATTTTTCCAAAGGTCCCTCCGGATTTTATTGAAGAAGATGATGACGATCTTTTTGAAGAAGATGGTGAAACCTAAACCTATAACCTAAACATAATTCGCTTAACTTAAACCTACACCTTAACCCAAACTTTCAACCAGAACTCAAATCGAACCTAAACCCGAATTCCTAAAGCAGATTCCGAAACCTATTCTCAAATCCCTAAACCTATAACCTAAACCTATTCTCAAATCCCAAAACCTATAGCCTAAACCTATTCTCAAATCCCTAAACCTATAACCTAAACCTAAACGTAAACCTAAACCTATAACCTAAACTTAAACGTAAACTTAAACCTTAACCTATTCTCAATTGTTTCCTCTCGTGTGGCCCCATGTTAGAGGAATAAACTGATTATGAATAACTTGTGAAATTTTATCTGAAGACGGTCCAACATAATTTTTAGAAGCACTCCCTTCAAAAACTAGCTTCAACCAGCTGATGATGTTTCTGATTCTAGTACCATGTGCCACTTGTTTGTCGTCGATCAGCTATTATTCCTAGCTTTCCAACATCTCCCTAACGAAGGAACAATGCACATAAGAGTTCGCAACTAGATTGTTAGCGAAACCTCTTCACAGCCACCTATCAACACAACTGAATGGAAAACAATCTCTTAAGTTTACACTAAGAAGATCCCCGAATAATAATTCTAAACCTGATTTGCCAACTCGTTTCCACATAAGAGATGATGAATGATCTCAACTTGAGGTATCTAAACAACATTGACATTTAGGGGGTGTTTGAATCGTATGTTACTTTGGATAGGCTACTTATGCCATAAGTAGCTTGTCTTGGCTTCTACTTATTTAGTTGATAAGTATATTTGGTAACGAACATACTTATCAATCAAAAAGTAAAAAAACATGTTTGGTTTCCAACATCATAAGCAATTATCCCCCAAGTTTGTTTGGCCCCCCTGACATCCACCATTCATCATACTTATCAATCATAAGCAATTATCCACCAGGTTTAGGTTTCACCATCTTCTTCAATAAGATCGTCATCATCTTCTTCAATAATACCCGGAGGGACCTTTGGAAAAATTTCACCATCGACTTTCATTTTTGCTACAAATCTAGTAAAATGATTCATGCTTATGATATTTCTATGAAGGTCAAAATCAAAGTCACACGCAGAGCTGGCACCACTGCTCGCTCTAGAATGAGAACATTCTAGAGAGAAAGAGAGAGAAATGGCGGCGAGGTGACTTTTGCCCCTCTCGAGGAAGAGAAAAAACAAGTTTACCTTGTGTAAAGAGAATTCTTGCTAACTGAACCCTTTAAAGCTGATTGAAACTGTTAATCTAATGGGCCACCACGATAATGTGGCCACATATCCCTAATCACAGGGATAAGATGATCTTAGACATCATGTTAGTTGCCTAAAAATGTATTGTTAAGAGTGTGTGGAGGTACAGATTAAACTAAGTAGCTGATGGACAAGGCGAAGTGAAAAGAGTACAATGGCTGCCAAGATGAACATCTATCAACATTCAATAGATGGAATTTGGGGTCTGGGGCAAAGCTTGTCCTGCGAGGGCTCATCTTGGAGTTCCGGCGATTCTTCTGGATAAAATGGATTAACCTTTTGTGAATTTTGTCTCAGGATCTCTATTTGCATTCACCACTGAGAAAGAGGAAGCAACTAAGTTGGGAAATGTTATTGGGATAGATCTTAGCACAACCTATTCGTGTGTTAGTGTTTACAGGAATGGTCATGTGAAAATCATAGCCAATGACCAAGGAAACCGCATTACCCCATCTTTGGTGGGATTCACAGATACTGAGAGACTGATTGGAGAGGCCGCAAAGAATCAAGCGGCTGTCAATCCTGAAAGAACCATCTTTGATGTCAACAGACTGATTGGAAGAAAGTAATATTTCAGTCCATTACATTGTTAAGAGAGTGAACTTCTCTCCCTTTTCTTTGCGATGTAGGAAGAAATGTGCCTTATTAAAGCATCAATGCGTTTGCTTGGCAGGTTTGATGACAAAGAGGTGCAAAAGGATATGAAACTTGTTCCATACAAGATTGTAAACAAAGATGGAAAGCCATACATACAAGTCCAAATTAAGGACGGCGAGACCAAGGTTTTCAGCCCTGAGGAGATCAGTGCTATGATTCTAACCAAAATGAAAGATACAGCCAAAGCATACCTTGGAAAGAAGATTAAGGATGCTGTTGTTACTGTCCCTGGTAAAGAAAACTCTTCAGTTGTTGTTATGTATTTATGCAAATTCCATCTGTGATTACTCATGTGATCTTCTTTGTACTCTGCAGCATATTTCAATGACGCTCAAAGATAGGCTACCAAGGATGCTGGTGTAATAGCTGGACCGAATGTAGTAAGGATAATCAACGAACCAACTACTGCAACCATTGCCTATGGTTTGGATAAGAAGGGTGGGGAGAAAAACATCATTGTGTTCGACCTTGGGGGTGGGATATTCGATGTCAGTATCTTGACAATTGATAATGGTGTTTTTGATGTTCTGGCCACAAATGGAGACACCCATCTGGGAGCTATGACCCTTAGTATTTGCCACTGACTTTCTCGTGTTCTTTCCTACTTATAGTTGTGGCTCAGGTTCCTACTTAGTGGATTGAGAAAGGTTTGCTAAAAATCGATTCAACATGTTGCACTTCTTCTTAATGAATGCTACTTAATATTACATTAGTAGAGGCGGTTAGGTTTCATTTTCTTCTAGGAGTGTATGAAAACTTGAGGTGGTACTTGAGGTAGAAGTCCTAATGCATTGGAATCACCATAAAAAAGCATCTAGCATGAATTAATAAGATCCCATTCAATGAATGAATGCACAAAAGATACCAATAAAGCATTCAATAATGATAAGAAACTGACTTTATGAAGGATCATAACCTTAAATTTGCACTTATCAGATAATCCTAATATTTCCTCGAGTTACCATGAAATGTACAATTAGAAATAAAATGGAAAGTAGCTGAATTTGGCAGGCCAAATCAAAATGTTAGTATGTTATGATCTGTGTGACTCCCAAGCTACACCTCGTTCACAACAGCACCTACTAAAGAACTAATGGACCATTCCAATATAATTTAGTGAAGATTGAGTGTTTGAAGAATGATAGACCCAAATCTAAGGTCCCGCAGCAAAGAATTCGACTTCTACAACAAAGAGAAGACTCGTCATTAGTCATGGAATCCATTTTCTCTTAAAAGCTAACATGTTGGGCAATTTCCATTGGCCATCAAGAAGTTTTATTGTAGTTTTCCCCCAGCTTTACTTCTCTTTATCAATCTAGGAAGGCCAACCACGGTTCCATTGGAACCCCCACCTTGACCATGTGACAAGAACACAAGTTTAACATGATGGTTTGACGAATTGGTTGGAGAATCAGCCATGAGTTGATCCAATAGATGTAAACAACTATATAGTTGTTTCTTAGTGAATCAACAACAATTTATCTCAACAATGAACCAAGACTTTGTAAATTGGAAAAAAAAACTAACAACGGTGATGCATTATGCCAAATAAAACAGGAATTTGAAATCCCTAAAAAAAGAAATTGATTGAATATGACCATTTACTGTCAAATATCACAGAATCAACCAAATACAACAAAAGAAGGAAAAAAAAAACAAATTTGTAAATCACTTAAAGTCTGTACATATCTAAAAACCAATCCATTCAGATCTTAACCAATCAACATCATAATCATATCCCCAATGCATTTGAAACATCAACTCATACAAACTAAATGTATTAATCACCCATGATATAATCAGCCGAAATAACCTAAACCACACTAATTAATGGCCCATCAACATTGCCCTAATCGCAATAACAATCATGAAGTAAAACTTCAAAAGTGGCGTCCATTGTGTAACTCAATCCTACTGATTATTGGTCATCCAATTGACATTTGAAAGGAAAATGGTCCTTGGGCAAAATCCACCAATTATTGTATGATTAGTATGATGTTTAGACCACACAAAACCATAATAGGACTCATGATTAGTATGATGTTAAGGCCACACCACTTGTACAGTGGTTGAATGCACTAGTACGTACCACAGTCAGCTTGAGGAAGGTATTTTGTGGGTTTTGTAAAATCAGAAAATCCTCAATTTCAAAAGTCCTCAAATCCCCAAAATCCTAAAATCCCTAAATCCACAATTTGTAAACCAGAAAAATTGAATTTGGGGTCCACATTCAAATCGAGAATCTACAAACTACTAACTCCCAATTTCTTAAATAGGCATTAATATTGAGAGAGATTGAGAGAGAGAGAGAGAGAGATACCTCACTGCCATGAAAGACCTAGAACCGAGCTTCAGAGAGAGAGAGAGAGAGAGAGAGAGAGAGAGAGAGAGAGAGAGAGAGAGAGAGAGAGAGAGGGCGTGTGTAAGATCGTAGGGCGTTCGGCACCTCATCCGCTCCCATTTGGTAAGAGAGACAGAGAGAGAGGAAGAGAGAGATAGTTTGGAGAGAGGAGGGACAGGAGGCGAGAGAGACAGAGAGAGAGATAGAGAGCGAGAGGAGGGAGGGGGTGCGAGAGAAAGAGAGAGAGAGAGAGAGAGAGAGAGAGAGAGAGAGAGAGAGAGAGAGAGAGAGAGAGAGAGAGAGAGGGAATCGGATTGCATACTGAGTAACTCAGTACGCTCTTATCATACTGAGTAAACTCAGTTGGGCCCACCGTGAAAATAAGTGGTTTATCCACACCGTCCATACGTTTTTTCAGCTCATTTAAGGGGTTGAGCCCAAAGTTGAAGCATATCCAACTCTCATGTGGATCATACCACAGGAAACAGTGGGAATAATGATTTCCACTGTTGAAACCTTCTTAGGCCCTACAGTGATGTGTATTTGTCATCCAAGCTGTTAATAATATCACAAAGACATGGATGAAGGGAAAAAAACAAATATAAGCTTAATACAAAAGTTCTGTGACACTCAAGAATTTTGCAATGGTATAAGTTCAATTCACACTGTTTCATGTGGTGTGGTGCATTTGAGCTTTGGATATCCTTCAATTTTGGACCCATGTCATAAAATTATCTAATAAAATAGATGGACGGAGTGGATAAAATACATAGATCATGGTGAACCCCATAGAGTTCACTCAGTATGCTTGGCGTACTGAGTTACTCAGTACGCCATCCATTTGGAGATATTAGTTTAGGGCATTACCCAAAGAATGAGGCAGATAAAAACATGTAGTGGACCTCACCACAGAAAACAGTGAAGAGAGTGATTCCCACCATTGAAACTATCCTAAGGCACACCATAATTTTTATTTGAAATCCAACCTGTTCAAAAGCTAAAGAAGACATGAAAAAGGTAAATCACAAATATCAGCTTGATCTAAAACTTTTGGGGCCTTTACAAGTTTTTAATGGTGGGTGTCACTGTCCCCACTATTTTCTGTGCTGGGGTCCACTGGAGCTGTGGATTTAACTATGGATATTGCCCTAAAATGATCTCTCCAAATGGATGGAAGGTTTGGATATAAAACCACTAGATGATGGTGGGGCCCAAAAATGAGAGGTATATAAATATCAGGTGGACCACGCCACATGAAAACAATAGCGATTGGATATTCATCATTAAAATCCTATTCTGGCCCACTGTACTATTTATTTGGCATCCAATTTGTTTATTAGGTCATACAAACCTAGATGAAGGGGAAAAACAAAAATCATCAACACTGTTTAATGGCCCTTACATTAACCACAAACATCAACATGGATTAAAGACAAACATCAGCTTGATCTTATCCCAAAACACAAAAATTGAATTTGATTAAACCCAATTTTGAATTTGATTTAAACACAAAATTGAATTTGATTTAAATACTTGGTTGCAAATCAAATATAGAGCACATACGGTAGCCTATAACCTAAGTTAAATGGAAAATGAAAATGGACGTAATTGAATTGGGAATAAATGACTTACTAGTTGTGTTTGGATGGGAGTACATGAAATGTCTTGATGCAGTTTGGGACTTCTCACACTAGTTGTGTTTGGATGGGAGTACATGAAATGACTTACTAGTTGCAGTTTGGATGGAAGTATATGAACTTTTGTGGCCATTTGAAGTTTTTAATGGTGGGCGTCACTCTACTCACTGTTTTCTGTGGTGGAGTCCACTTAAGCTTTTGATCTGATTCATTCTTTGGCCAATGCCCTTAAATGATCTCTAAAAACGGATGGACAATGTAGATATAAAACATAGAACTTGATAACGTCACTTTAGTAGCGAGTTTGGCTACTCAACATGTTAGTAGCTAATCCGTGTCCTATAAACCCTGCCCTATCAATAAAGAGCTGACTCAATTAAATAAAAAGATTTAAATGATCAATGGTTTGAAATAATTCAATTAAAGAAAATTTTAAAGTATTCGATATTTATGACAGTCCCATCATATAAATGATTTTGATGAAACATGACTAAGAATCTAAAAGTGTCACATCCATGGTAAATGGAAATGGCTTACAAGTGTCTTTTAAACCATCCATTTTTAATGTATATATGTTCCACAATTGATTATTAGATCAGGGTAGTGGGCCCTAATGTTTGTGAGAAATCCACATCTTCCTCATAAATGTATCTTTTAAATATTTTTTCTGAAGGTGACTGAGCAAGACATGATGGTTGCGATCCTCCGTCCATTTGAGATGTGTGTGAAGGAAGGAGACATTAACAGCGTCATGTGCTCTTACAACCGTGTCAACGACATCCCTATGTATGAAATGTTCATATTATGTTAATTTGACACATTTATCCATATGAAACCATTGTGATTGAATCCCTATCATTCAAAACTTCATATATTTCACTAAAACATTTATTTGCCATCCAAACTGTTAATAATCGATTCAAACAGCTAGATTAAGAGACAACACAAATATCACCTTAATCCAAAGCTTTTATGGCCCACAAGGAATTTTAAATGGTCAATCGCCATGTTTCTTATACCATGGTCCATCTAGGATTTGGAGCTACTTTATTTTTTTGATCATGCCATAAAATGATCTTCCAATACGAATGGACGGTATGGATGTAGTCATATACATCACAGTGGGCTCCACAGTTAGGGGTCCCACCCACCTCGGTGGATCCCGCGTCGCACCTAATCTGCTCCCCTAGATCCCGGACATGGATTAACTGTGAAAGCGTTTTACAGTAAGTTCTTGCGCTGGAAACTTAGGTGGGCCCATCATGATATTTGTAAGGAGGTCGTTATATGAAATGAGGCAAAAAATGAGCTAGATCCAATGTTTATACAGATCATTCCAGGGCAAGGGTTAAAGAATGAGGCAGGTCAAAATCTCAAGTTGACCCACCACAATGAAATAGGAAATAAAAAATGACGATATTGAACGCCTACTAAAAAAAAAATTCAGAGAGCTACAGAAGTCTTAGATCAAGCTGATATTTGATTTTTCTCTTCATCCATGTATTTTTTTTTTTTTAATCTTATTAACAGGTTAGATCTCAAATAAACATGACAGTGGCCCTAGGAAAGTCTCAACGGTGGGTGTCATTGTCTCCACTGTTTTCTGTTCCGGGGCCACTTGAGATTTGGATCTGACTCGTTCTTTTGAACATCCCATAAAATGAACTCTCCAAATGAATGGACAGTGTTGATACAATACATTTGCAACCACCGTGAATGTATCTAGTCTATCCACGCCGACCATCCATTTTTCCATCTTATTTAGGGGTTGAGACAAAAATTTAAGCATACCCAAAGATCAAGTGTACCATACCATAGGAAACTATTGGAATATTGATTTCCACCGTTGAAACCTTTATAGGGTCCACAGTGATGTTTATTTCTCATCCAACCTATTCATAAGATCATAAAAACATGGATGAAGAGAAATCACAAATACAAGCTTAATCCAAAACTTATGTGGGCCCCAAGAAATTTTCAATGGTAGCTGTTCAATTCACACTGTTTCCTGTGGTGTGGTCCAATCGAGGTTTGGATATACTTCATTTTTTGGTTCAAGCCCTAAAATATTAAGGTAAAATGGATGGACGGAGTGTATAAAATACATAAATCAAGGTGGACCCCACGGAGTTTACTCAGTACAATAAGCGTACTGAGTTACTCAGTATGCAATCCGCGCCCTCCCCAAACCTTAGGTCAAAGGCGCCCTCCCAAACCCCTCCCAAAAAAAAGACCCGCGCCCTCCCCCCTCAAAACCCAAATCCCGCGCCCTCCCAAAACCCAAATCCCCCTCTCCCAAACCCTCTCTCTCTCTCTCTCTCTCTCTCTCTCTCTCTCTCTCTCTCTCTCTTGCGCTCGGCCATCGATTTTCCAATCTCTCCCCCAACACCTCTCTCTCTCTCTCTCTCTTTCTCTCTCGGTAGGGTTTTGAAATCCCGGCACTCGAAAGAAGACGAAGAAGAAGAAAAAGGAGAGGAAATCCTGCGAACCATTTACGATCTCTAGCTCCACACCACAACGGTTAGTCTCTATCTCTCTCTCTCTCTCAACCTCTCAATGTCGATTTATGAATTTGGGGATTTAGTAATTTATGGATTTTTATACTTTGGTTTCCTGTGGTGTGTTCTACCTAAGATTTGGCTTTTCTTCAATTTTTGAATCATGCCCTAAAATGAGCTTCATCCATTCTCAAAAATCATTTTAGGGTGCAATCCCAAAAATGAAGCAGATCCAAATCTTAGGTCGACCATACCACGGGAAACAATGGTGATTGAATTCCCACCATTAAAATCTTCTTGGGGGTCACAGGAATGTTTATTTGCCATCCAACCTGTTGATAAGGTCACACGGATCTGGATGAAGGGAAAACACAAATAAATATTAGCTTTGATCTGAAACTTTTGTGGCCCACAACAAGTTTTTAATGGTCAATCACCACCGTTTCTTGGGGTTTCGATCCCTGAGATTTGTATGTTTAACCATTACTCTGGCATGGTGTAATGGTTGATACTCAGGCACCAAGAAGCCTGTACACATGGCACAATATTAAATCAAATCAAATCAAACCGTCAAAATGGTGAACCTCACTTTAGTTGGATCATTAAAAAAATTGCATTAATTTGACCGCTAAACCAGTTGATTAATGGAGATTTGTTGAATGACCGAGATGAAAAGTTAGCCTATATTGTATGGATCCAAGAAATAGGTTTCTTATAGGGTGCATTTGGCATCTCTACAAATAAGAGCTTATTGGCTTATAGAGCTTATTGGCTTTTATATTTATACACACACACACACACACACACACACACACTTTTAGGTTGTTTGGTAAATGTCTAATTTTGAGGCCTATTTGTTTTAAAAGTAGCTATTTGATTGAGAGTCTACCCTTATGTAGTGATGTTTTATGTAATTGTGGCTCTAATTTTATGTTTAATGGATTATGTTAATTTTGAAGCACGGAATATTTTAATTTTATGTTTTTTATTTTCTTCAGCTTTTGTAATTTGATATAAGAATGAGCCTTACATTGCTCTTGTACATTGAAACCATCACAGAAACATTGTTCATGTTAGTGCCTTGTCAAGTTTGTATGCATGGAAAACCTTCTTCATTTGATCTTTTAGCAGATAAAGATGTAGTCAAGCACAAACTCAAAATTACAGTCACCGTGATAGATCACAGACATGGCACTGTGCCATTCATTGAGGGAATTGAACATACTATTAAGAAATTAGTATTGTGATTAGTTAGTTTATAGTTGTGACTTGTAATTTATAGATTTTTAAGTTAGATAATTAGTTACACGTTTGAGGATTTCTTTGGGGCCATACATAGATATGGTGTGTTTTTAGTGGCATAGAAATCACTCAAATTGTCCCATTTTGGACAGTTCAAGGTTATATGGAAAGTATGCTTTCATACAATCTATTTAAATGTTCATGCCTGATCCGCAGTCCATCTCCTCATTTCTCTCTGGTATGTTTCTTTCATTCCGTATCCAATGACAAATATCTTTACATTGCTTTAGATATTTGACATCGGAATGTAACGTAAGATCAACATATCTGGAGAGGCATGGGGAGATGCTGCCGGATTTTTGGCGTGGACGTTTAAATGGGGATATGAAAGTATTACAATCTATCCAACCTTGGATGAGTAACTAATTTAGGATTTAATTGTATTAGCTTATAATTGATGAAGAAGACCTGGATGTGTGTCGGAGCTATCCGGATGAGCGGGAGTCCCTGGAAGGTGGGAACCGCTGTTATGACCATGATGAAGCTGTCCATTTCCTATGGACAACATTGGAGGGGCCTGGCCATTTGGACAGGCCGTGTTTATATCTGTATTTGCTCGAGATTAATGGAGCAGACCCGGATGTGCATCGGAGTTATCCGGAAGAGTAGGGGTCCTTGGAAGGTGGGAACCGCTGTTATGACCATGATGAAGCTGCCCATTTCCTATGAACAGCATTGGAGGGGCCTGGCCATTTGGACAGGCCGTGTTTATATCTGTATTTGCTCAAGATTAATGGAGCAGACTCGGATGTGCATCGGAGCTATCCGGAAGAGTGGAGGTCCCTGAAAGGTGGAAACCACTGTTATGACCATGATGAAGCTGTCCATTTCCTATGGACAACATTGGAGGGGCCTGACCATTTGGACAGGCCGTGTTTATATTTGTATTTGCAGGTACCACACCCTTAACCTAAACCTATAACTCCATAACCTAAACCTAAACCTAAACTTGAAAACCCAAACCTAAACCCAAATCCGATTTTCAAAACCTAAACCCTACCATATTCTCAATTCCCTAAAGCTATAACCCAAAACTCATATTTATAACCTAAAACTAGACCTTAACTTTAACCTATAACCTATACTTATAACCCAAACCCAAACCTTAACCTAAACTCAAATCCCTAAACCATAACCTATAACCCAACCTAAACCTATACTTATAACCTAAACATATTCTCAAATCCCAAAACCCATAACCTAAACCTATAACCTATAACCTAAACCTATATCTATAAACCTATAACCTATAACCCAACCTCGAACCCGAACCCGAACCCGAAAACCTAAACATATAACCTATAACCTATAACTTAAACCTAAATCTATAACTTAAACCTAAACCTATAACATAAACCTACACCTAATCTTAATCTCAACTTCGTAACCTAAACCTAAACCTAAACTTGAAAACCTAGACCTAAACCCGATCTCGAACCCGAACTCGATTTCCAAAACCTAAACCCTACCCTATTCTCAATTTCCTAAAGCTATAACCTAAAACCTAAACCTATACCTATACCTATAACCTAAACCTAAACCTAAACCTATACCTAAACCTAAACTTATGACCAATACTTACAACCTTAACCTAAACCTACAACCTTAACTTAAACCTATTCTCATTTTCCAAAACTTATAATCTAAAACTACACCTTAACCTTAACCAATAACCTATAGTTATAACCTAAACCTAAACCTATTCTCAAATCCCAAAACCTATACTTATAACCTAAACCTAAACCTTAACCTAAACTTTTCAATCCCTAAACCTTAACCTATAACCCAACCTAAACCTATACTTATAACCTAAACCTATTCTCAAATACCAAAACCATTACTTATAACCATAACCTAAATCTTAACCTAAACTCAAATCCCCAAACCTTAACCTATAACCCAACCTAAACCTATACTTACAACCAAAACCTATTCTCAAATCCCAAAACCTATACTTATACCCTAAACCTAAACCTTAACCTAAACTCAAATCCCGAAACCTTAACCTAAACCTATAGTTACAACGTAAACCTATTCTCATATCCCAAAACCTATACTTATAACCTAAACCTAAACCTTAACCTAAACTCAAATCCCTAAACCTTAACCTATAACCCAACCTAAACCTATACTTACAACCTAAACCTATTCTCAAATCCCAAAACCCATAACCTAAACCTATACCTTATTTTAAACTTATAACCTAAACCAAAACCTATAATTGAAACACGAACCCAAACCCGAACCCGAATCCCTAAACTATAACTTAAACCTAAACTTATAACTTAAACCTAAACCTATAACCTAAACCTATACCTATACCTATAACCTTAACCTAAACTTATAACCATAACCTAAACCTATTCTTAAATCCCAAAACCTATACTTATAACCTTAACCTAAACCTAAACCTTACCCTAAACTCAAATCCTGAAACCTTAACCTATAGCCCAAGCTAAACCTATACTTACAACCTAAACCAATTCTCAAATCCCAAAACCTATACTTATAACCTAAAGCTAAACCTAAACCTAAACTCAAATCCGGAAACCTAAACCTAAACCTATTCCTACAACCTAAACCTATTCTCAAATCCCAAAACCTATACTTATACCCTAAACCTAAACCTTAACCTAAACTCAAATCCCGAAACCTTAACCTAAACCTATACTTACAACCTAAACCTATTCTCAAATCCCAAAACCTATACTTATAACCTAAACCTAAACCTTAACCTAAACTGAAATCCCTAAACATTAACATATAACCAGACCTAAACCTATACTTACAACCTAAACCAATTCTCAAATCCCAAAACCTATACTTATAACCTAAAGCTAAACCTAAACCTAAACTCAAATCCGGAAACCTAAACCTAAACCTATTCCTACAACCTAAACCTATTCTCAAATCCCAAAACCTATACTTATACCCTAAACCTAAACCTTAACCTAAACTCAAATCCCGAAACCTTAACCTAAACCTATACTTACAACCTAAACCTATTCTCAAATCCCAAAACCTATACTTATAACCTAAACCTAAACCTTAACCTAAACTGAAATCCCTAAACATTAACATATAACCAGACCTAAACCTATACTTACAACCTAAACCTATTCTCAAATCCCAAAACCCATAACCTAAACCTATACCTTATTCTAAACCTATAACCTAAACCAAAGCCTATAACCGAAACATGAACCCAAACCCGAACCCGAACCTGAATCCCTAAACTATAACTTAAACCTATACCTATAACTTAAACCTACACCTATAACATATACCTAAACCTATACCTATAACCTAAACCTATACTTATAACTTTAACTTTAACTTATAACCATAACTTAAACCTATTCTCAAATCCCAAAACCTATACTTATAACCTAAACCTAAACCTTAACCTAAACTCAAATCCCGAAACCTTAACCTATAGCCCAACCTAAACCTATATTTACAACCTAAACCTATTCTCAAATCCCAAAACCTATACTTATAACCTAAACCTAAACCTTAACCTAAACTCAAATCCCAAAACCTTAACCTAAACCTATACTTAAAACCTAAACCTATTCTCAAATCTCAAAACCTATACTTATACCCTAAACCTAAACCTTAACCTAAACCTATACTTACAACCTAAACCTATTCTCAAATCCCAAAACCTATTCTTATAACCTTAACCTAAACGTAAACATTATAATAAACTCAAATCCCTTAACCTTAACCTATAACCCAACCTAAACCTATACTTATAACCTAAACCTATTCTCAAATCCCAAAGCCTATACTTATAACCTTAACCTAAACCTAAACTCAAATCCCTAAACCTTAATCTATAACCCAACCCAAACCTATACTTACAACCTAAACCTATTCTCAAATCCCAAAACCCATTACCTAAACCTATAACCTAAACCAAAACCTATAACCGAAACACGAACCCGAACCCGAAGTCGAATCCCTGAACTTTAACTTAAACCTATACCTATAACTTAAACCTATACCTATAACCTAAACTTAAATCTATACCTATAACCAAAACCTATACTTATAACCTTAACCTAAACTCATAACCATAACCTAATTAAGGGCCCATTTGGCTGGGTGGATTGGAAGGGATTGGATGGTATTGGATGGGATTGGAAGTTAAATCCCGGGATTGGCTGGCCGTGCCAAGCAGAGTGGGTGATTTAATCCTGGGATATAGCAATCCCATGGATCTTAAGACAAGCCACTGATAACACCATCATTACCTTTAAACCCCATCCGTTCCACCCTAATCGGTTCAAATTTGCATGGGACTTGTTTGGTTTGAGGGATTGCAAGGGATGGGAAGGTTTAATCCTGGGATTGGCCGGGCATGCCAAATAGTCTTGATATAGCAATCCCGGGTTATAGTAATCCCATGGATCTTAAGACAATCCACTGACAACACCATCATTACCTTTAAATCCCATCCAATCGACCCTAATCCGTTCAAATTTGCCTGGGATGTGTTTGGTTCAAGGGATTGGAAGGGATGGGAAGGTTTAATCCCGGGATTGGCCGGGCATGCCAAACAGTCTCGATATAGCAATCTCGGGATATAGCAATCCCATGGATCTTAAGACAATCCACTGACAACACCATCATTGCCTTGAAATCCATGCCATCCACCCTAATACCATTCAATCCCTTCCAATCCATCCGTCCAAATGGGCCCTAAACCTATTCTCAAATCCCAAAACCTATACTTATAACCTAAACCTAAACCTTAACCCAAACTCAAATCCCAAAACCTTAACCTATAACCAAACCTAAACCTATACTTACAACCTAAACCTATTCTCAAATCCCAAAACCTATACTTATAACCTAAACCTAAACTTATAACCATAACCTAAAAATATTCTCAAATCCTTAAACCTATACTTATAACCTAAAGCTAAACCTTAACCTAAACTCAAATCCCTAAGCCTTAACCTATAACCCAACCTAAACCTATACTTACAACCACAACCTAAACCTATTCCCAAATCCCAAAACCTATACTTACAACCTTAACCTAAACCTAAACCTTATAATAAACTCAAATCCCTAAACCTTAACCTATAACCCAACCTAAACCTATACTTATAACCTAAACCTATTCTCAAATCCCAAAACCTATACTTACAATCGTAACCTAAACCTAAACTCAAATCCCTAAACCTTAACTTATAACCCAACCTAAACCTATACTTATAACCTAAACCTTAGTCTAATGTTAAAGCTATTTCCGTAAACTGACTTTAGTCTTTTCATTGTAGACATGGATAAGAGTTGGATGCGAGATAAGAACAGGTTTGGCCCAGAGTATAAACAGGGGGGTTCAAGAGTTCATGGAATTTACGCGAAATCGGGCATATTCAAGGAATAAGATTAGGTGTCCATGTCGAAAATGCAAGAACATGATATGTAAGACTTTAGACAAAGTAGAGGATGATTTGTTCATAGTTGGGATTGACCAGGGTTACACTTGGTGGATTTATCATGGTGAAGATATCACCCATAGAGTTGAGCTCACTGAAGTCATTGCTGACCCAAATGTGCTAGATGACGAGGATGAAGACGTTGATGAAATGCAAGATATCATAGGGGATGTGTTCATGGGAATAGCTGTGGATACTGATTTTGCAACGACAAGTAGTAGCCAGGATATTCCTCCAGTTGGTGATGTTGAATCGGAAAAGTTTAGTAGGTTGTTGAGGGATGCGCAACGTCCACTTTATCCGGGGTGTAAGAACTTCTCCAAGTTGAACTTTCTTACAAAGTTACTTCATTTGAAGACAATAAACTGTTGGAGTAACAAATCTTTCGACATGTTGCTTGAGTTGTTGAAAGAAGCATTACCGGACGGTGAGACATTGCCTAAGTCTCACTACGAGGTAAAATCCTTGATGCGAGACTTGGGCCTTGGTTATAAACTCATACATGCATGTACAAATGATTGTTTATTATATCGGAACGAGCATGATAAGGCTGAAGAGTGTCAAAAATGTGGAGAGTCTAGGTGGTGGAAGTATGACAAAGCCAGGGGTAAGAAAATCCCGCAAAAGGTGTTAATGTACTTCCTATTGAAACTCAAATTGCAAAGATTGTTTATGTCTCGTAAGACGGTTGAAAATATGAGGTGGCATAAGGAGAAACACGTTCATGATGATAGTACACTGAGACACCCTGCGGACTCTGAAGCCTGGCAAAATTTTGACAAGCAACATGACTGGTTTGCAGAGGATGCTCGCAATGTTCGACTAGGTCTTGCAAGTGATGGTTTTAATCCATTTGATAATATGAGTAGCTCATACAGTATATGGCCAGTGGTACTTATGCCCTACGATTTACCTCCTTGGTTGTGTATGAAGGAGTCATTTTTCATGATGTCATTGCTTATTCCTGGACCCAGGTCACCTGGGAATAACATTGATGTGTATTTGCGACCGTTAGTAGATGAGTTAAACGAGTTGTGGAGTCAAGGTATACAAACATATGACACATTTGCAGGACAGACATTTCGATTGTATGCAGCGGTCTTGTGGACAATAAATGACTTTCCCGCGTATGGAAATTTATCTGGGTGGAGCACGAAGGGCAAGTTGGCTTGTCCTACATGTAGTATTGAGACTTGTTCATTGTCATTAAAGCATGGTAGAAAAATGTGTTATATGAGCCATTGTTGCTTCCTTCCGAGCGATCATAGTTGGCGCAAGAAGATGATGATCTTTGATGGTAAACAAGATTATAGGTTACCCCCGAAAGAGCTATCTGGTGAAGATGTGATGCAACAACTGAGTAACATTGAAGAAGTTAAATTTGGTAAGGCATCGCACCTGAAGAAGAGGAAACGTATAGTATTGGACTATAACTAGAAGAAGAAGAGCATCTTTTTTTAGTTGCCCAATTGGAGTGATCTGAAATTGCAATACAACTTGCATGTTATGCATATTGAGAAAAATATATGTGATAATGTCTTCAGAACATTGATAAACATAGAGAAGAAAACAAAAGACAGTTTCAAGGCTCGATTGGATCTACAAGAAATGGGTTTAAGGAAAGAGTTGCACTTGCAACCACATGGAAATTCGTATACTATACCAGCAGCCTGCTATACATTGACAAAACTAGAGAGAAAGCATTAATGTGAATGGTTGAGATCGGTGAAGTTTTCCGATGGGTATGCGTCAAACATATCTCGGCGCGTAAACGTTACAGACTGTAAGGTAACAGGAATGAAAAGTCATAATTGTCATGTCCTTCTGCAATGACTACTGCCGGTTGCAATTTGTGGATTCCTAACTAAGGATATCATTGCGGCGCTGATTGAGTTGGGGATATTCTTTAAGGATTTGTGTTCGAAATCGTTGAATGTAGATGTTATTAAACAACTGGAGAGAGACATTGCCATAATCCATTGCAAACTTGAAAGAATATTTCCACCTGCATTTTTTGATGTCATGGTACACCTGGCGATTCACTTACCGCACGAGCCGAAGCTTGCAGGCCCAGTACAATATCGTTGGATGTATCCGATCGAGGGTGGTAGAACCTATTAAAATTTTTATTCATTCCATAAACTACATATATCCATGTTCTCATACGTATAACACAGTGGTTTTGTGTACAGATACCTTCACACACTCAAGCAATTTGTGAGGAATAAGGCACGACCAGAGGGGTCAATAGCTGAAGCATACATTTATAATGAGTGCCTTACATTTTGCTCCATGTATCTTCATGGCATAGAGACTAGATTCATCCGAGAAGATCGGAATGCTGATGAAGGGCAGGAGCATGAACAAGGACTCATATCTGTATTTGCACATAACGTTCATCCTTTAGGATCCCCGACATTTCAGGATATAGACCTTGGTGATCTAGCAAAGGCGCGGTGGTATGTGTTGAATAATTATGAAGAAATAGAGTCGTACTTGGAGTAAGTCTTCCCTCGATTACTGTTTTCTCTACATACGATGATCTTATGTTTCTTGCTGATGACATGTCATTTATGTGTAGCAAACACATGGACGAGATGAAGTCCAAATTCTCCACAAATTATGATCGAATGCATCAGGATCAGTTTCCAGAATGGTTCGCCAAATGTGTAAGATTTCACAATATATCTCATCTCACTTAGAATTTTTATTGTATTGCACATTATTTCAACCTAAGAAAATCTCTAAACAATTATATTCTGCACATAATAATAGATGACGACGTTGCGCACGAGCAACTCAGTGGATGCGTCTGATGCACTATACTCACTAGCGTGTGGCCCTGATAGACGTGTATCTAGATATACAGGTTGTATTGTAAACGGGATTCAGTTCCACACCGAAGAATGTGAGAAGTATAGGACTACATAAAATAGTGGGGTGGTTGTGAAGGGAACAAATGAAGAGGATGAAATTGACTTTTATGGCATTTTGACGGATATTATTGAGCTGAGTTATTGTATGAGAAAGGGGGTGTACTTATTTAGAAGTGATTGGTGGGACATTGGAAATAAGAAGTTGGGAATACAGACTGACAACTACTTTATGAGCGTAAATTTAACTCGGAAGTGGTTTAAGGACGACCCATTTGTCCTCGCCAGCTAAACCGAACAAGTATTTTACCTTGCTGACACCAAGTTAGGCGGCTCTTGGTACGTGGTGCAGAAAATAAAGCCCAATAACGTATTTGACGTTCTTGTACCAAAAGTTGAAGATAGCGAGGACGGAGGAAATGACACTTCTAGGGTTGAACAAGTATATCAAGAAGACATGCCATCTAGGGATACAGGGACTGGTTCAAGTGTTGATATTGATGTAGTGCAATTAGACAGAGATGATGTGCCACCTGATCATGTTGATGCCTCAATAATACGTGACTTGTTAGAGATGATACTGGTTTCATTGATGACGACGTTGCAGATAATGAGGAGGAAATATTAATCAGTGATAGTAATGGTGAAGAAGAAATAGCCCTAAGCGATAGTGATGCAGACGATGATTATTAAATGTACACATGATTTACATGTCATTTTTCAATTCGAATAATTTATGTATTCCATGTATACGTGAAAATTACAAGTCATGATTAATTCCTTTTATTGACTTGTTTATAATCCACATTTGCAGTTGAGTCAATTTCTGATCATGTCATCCTCAAACAGGAGCATAGCAGAAGCACGCAACATACTTCATCAGCTGTTGCAGATGGATGTTTCGGTCCTATCTTCTTCTGGTAGGGCCATAGAGATACCCGGTCTGGTCGATGAGTGTAGAGTGGAATGTATCGACGATGACTCAGACGAAAGATTATACTCTCTCAAAGAAATTCCGAGGCTGATAAAGATATATAACCACGGGAAACGAAATATGGAAGATGCGACTCTGTCACTTGCACATCTGAATGGAGTCCCCAGAGATCAGATTTCTCCTATTGTGACTGACATGCTGGCTATAAAAATGTCGAGTGCTTCACACTACATGACATATGCTTCTGAAGCATACGATAACTTACACAGGGAGTTCTTCGGATAGTTTACCTTAAAGTTGTTTCATATTACAACGAAATATGTGTATTTAATATAGAATAACAATGTGTAATGGAATTTCCAATGGTTATAGATTAAAGTATATTCTGCTTGCGTTATAGTATAATGGTCTAATTATATTTTAATCATCTCTCTAAACATAAGCACAAATGCATTCTACCATCAACACTACTTGTATAATATCTTAGTGTATTCCACTTGTATTAACATTACTTAAATTTATAAGTTCGTAGCTTGCACATATTCAGTGATGACACCAGGTGGGAGAGCATGTTGTTCATGCACTGGATCTACCCCTTCTACACGTGATGCGACGGAGCTAGCATCGCTGTTACGTATTGCATCGCAGGCGTCTAATCCCTCAGTCGCGTATACACTGGGCACTGCATGTAAGTCTAGTCATATATTTCTTTTAATGATTTCTGTTTATGTTTAGACTTATATATTTCTTTTGCAACAACATCGTCGACTAGCCAACGAAGACGTGGACCCACGCGTGGGTTACTTTTAGAGCGACTTACGCGTGTGAGTAGGCTGATGGTAGAGTTCCCACTGGACTGCATTAGACCTGTTGGGAATAATGCCATGTTGTTTACGTCGGAGGTCGGTGTCTTATGCCGATCTCTGATCCCCCCACCACCTCCCGTTGGGGAGACGTGACAGATGATGTGCGACAGCTCATCCGTCAACGCCTTCAGGTAAATTTTAGTAAATGATGAAGGAGCGGTTCAAGAATTACCGCGGTAAGTTACATCAGTGGTACAAGCGGTGTGTGAGTTACGAGGAGGCCGTACAGTCCGCACCAACGCGCGTGACCGATGAGGACTGAAGGATACTCTGCGATAGGTTTTCGTCTGATTCTTTTCAGGTAATATTTATATATTTACGATATCTTAACATAATAATTAAATTCGCAATTACTAACAATGTATTGTAAATAATGTGTTTAGAAGAGGAGAAAAATAAATTTTCACAATAGGGGAAAGTTAGAAGTGAACCACGTAGCTGGTTCAAAGTCATTTGTACGACTTCGTTATGACATGATAAGAAAGTACTGGTAATTATTACGTTTATATATTCTTTCCATGCTTTTATATCAACTCTATTGTCCTTTCGATTGCGCAGCGAGATTCCGTCACTGGACAGGAGCCCGGCCCAGTAGACTTCTACAGAGGGACTCATTGTCGGCAGGTGATGGGATCTTGGGTACATCCTAGAGCCAGCGAGATTTGGGTAAAAATCCTTACATTGTAAAATTTAATTGCATTAAATTATAATAATGTCATTTATTATGAAAATTCATATGTTTTCATTATAGGCGGAGATGGACACCTTACGCAGTCAGCCCACTCCCGATGGTACTCAGCAGAGTGAGCCAGAGATCCTAAGTCAGGTACTTGGTACCCGTTCCGGATATGTGTGTGGGCTTGGCCATGGTGCCAAGCTCATGGCACCCACTAGAGTTACTTCCAGCCGATCCATCGTCGTTGGTGACAGTGCCGTACACCGAGCTGATACCACAGAGAGAGATGTTCAGTAGTTACGGGTCGTCGTCGATGACATTAGAGATCACTTAGACAGGCAGAGGGAGGTGCAAGAGAGGAAGATGATGGATCAGCTGGCGAGGCAGAGGGAGGAGCAGGAGAGGAAGATGGAGGAGGAGCTGGCGAGGCAGAGGGATGATCAGAAGAGGAGCATGGAGAAGGAGCTGACGAGGCAGAGGGAGGATCAGAAGAGGAGCATGGAGGAGGAGTTGGCGAGGCAGAGGGAGGATCAGGACAGGAGGATGGAGGATCAGTTGGCGAGGCAGAGGGAGGAGCAGGAGAGGAGGATGAAGGAGATGCGGGTGGAGCATGAGCGACGGATGGTAGATATGTTTCAGGCTCTCGTTGCACGCTTATCCACCGATGCCCCACCACCTCTGCCTTCATCTTTGTGATTTTTTGTATATTTGTTTATGATGTTAAGTTTATATGTATTTATACGTGAATGAATGTGACGTGGATAAGATTGTTTGTGTTTAGATGAATGTAGTTTAATGTTTGGATGGATTTATTAGTTTGGGTTTAGATGGATGTGAATGTGAATATGTTGAAAGATATTATATAACAGGTGTATATTAGGATGAATTTGATGAAATATATTGTTAACAGGTGTTTATCAGGAATTTTGTGCAGAATTTTATGCTGGAATATTAAAAAAAAAAAAAAAAAAAACAGACTTTTAGCGACGAAAAGTTTCGTAGCTAAAAGTTTTGTAAATATTTTTTAGCGACGAATATTTTCATAGCTAAAATTTTGTAAATAATTTTTTGCAACGAATATTTTCGTCACTAAAATTTTTTATTTATTTTTTTGCGACGAAAATATTCGTTGCCAAAACTTTTGTAATTTTTACTTATTATTTTTAGCGACGAATATTTTCATAGCTAAACGTTTTGTAAATCTGTGTTTTTCTTTTTGCGACAAAAATTGTCGTCGCCATAACTTTTGTAATAATTTTTAAAGACGAAACGTTTCGTAACTAAAACATTTGCAAAAAATTCATAATTATTTTTAGTGACGGTAAAACTTTTATGCGACGAAAATGTTTGTAGCTAAGAGTTTTGCTAATATTTTTAGTGACGAAACTTTCCATAGCTAAAACTTTGGAATTATTTTTCGCGACGAAAATTTTCGTAGCTAAAATTTTTTACAAATATTTTTAGCAACGAAAATTTTAGTAGCTAAAAGCACATGCAAAAAATTTTTAGCGACGAAAATTTTCATAGCTAAAAATATTGCAAAATATTTTTGGGGACGAAACTTTTCGTAGCTAAAAGTTTTGCAAATTCTTTTACCGATGAAAGTTTTCGTAGCTAAAAGTTTTACAAATATTTTTTAGCTACGAAAAGTTTCGTCGCTAAAATTCTTGCCTTTGGCGATGATTCAAAATTTTCGCCGATAAAACCCTACTGCATCGGACTTTTAATGACGAATTTAGCGACGAAAATTTTCGTCGCTAAAAGTGGGATTTCTTGTAGTACATGTTCATGTTGGGCATGACTTCTACAACTCAAAGGATCAAACGTTATACACGAACTGAAACTTACTATTTATAGTAAAGACAAAATTAAATAAGACTTTTAACCGTCGATTTGATGCAATATTGCAAATCCAGCGTGGGCAACCCAACATATATATTCAGTTTGATTGGCCTAAGTAGGTCCTCCTACCTCAAAATCATATATAATATGTTGGAAAACTCATCTCGATTTGCAAGATACAACTGATTTAAGGTTCCGACGACCTTCGGTTGGGCCTTCTCTAATCTTCCATCTTTGCAATGAAGGTGTTTGCGATGATTGGGCCTTCTTTGGTCCATATTTTGAATGAAGGTGTTTGTGACCCACTCTACATCATAATCCTACAGTATTATAACGATGGACATTGGACAGTAATTGATTCATTTTAGGAAACAATTGTATGAACTGCATATGGGTTCATGAATTCATTAAGGAAATCTCTACTGCTGAATCCAAACATCAAATCTATCAACGCTATGCATCTTGATAGCTCGATCAAACCACATACTGTATTTATCTTGAACTCTTTGTCCTTTCTAACAGAGATGATGGAGTGTGGCAACCTGATCTGATTTGTTATCAAACAATTTGAAAAAGATCTGTCATCGAGCTATACCATTCTCTTAATTCTAATTAATATACGACTTGGGATCTGATTTGCCAGATATCTACTTTATCCTTATTTAGGTCTAAACCTACAACAATTCTGTCTTTTCGCAACAAGTCAACTCATCACTAAAAACTCCAAATTCATCGCTAAAAACTTTTAGCGACGACTGTGCTCATCGCCACGTTTGATGCAGATACGGCGTCACTAATTCTATTTAGCGACAAAAACGGTAACTCGTCACCAATAACTCAACTATTTGCGACGACCTAACAACTTGTCGGAAAATATAGTTAATTAGCGACGAGTTAACATGTCGCCATTGCATATCGTAAAACGTCGCTAAATATGAGACTCGTCGCGAATAAAGATGTGTTGTGACGAGTCCTCATGGCTGCTAAAAACTTTTAATGACGATTTTTGCTCATCGCCATGTTTGATGAAGATACGACGTCACTAATTCTATTTAACGACGAAAATGACAACTCGTCGCCAATAACCCAATTATTTGCAACGACCTACTAACTTGTCGCAAAATATAGTTAATTAGAGACGAGTTGACACGTTGTCATTGCATATTGTAAATTGTTGCTAAATATGAGATTCATCGCGAATAAAGACGTTTTGCGACGAGTCCTTGTCATCGCTAACAAACAACCCGTCGTCAATAACTTAATTATTTACGACGACCTACTAACTTGTCACAAATATAGTTAATTAGCGGCGAGTTGACACGTCGCCATTGCATATTGTAAAATGTCGCTAAATATGAGACTCGTCGCGAATAAAGGCGTTTTGCGACAAGTCCTCGTTGTCGCTAACAAACTCAAATTTATCACAAAAAACTTTTTACGGCGAGTGTGGCTTGTCGCTAATAATAATTATTTGCGACAACTTAATAAATCGTCGCTAAATGTAGCTTATTTGCGACACTTTTACACATCGCCATTGCATATCATAAAATGTTGCTAAATATGAAAGTCGTTGTGAATAAAGACGTTTTGCGACAAGTCCTCATCGCCGCTAATAACCTTACACTTGTCGCAAAAGATTTTTTGCCATGAGTGTTGCTTGTCGCTAATTTTGTTGCAAATACTAATTATTTGCGATGACCTAATAAATTGTCACTAAATATAGTTTATTTGTGACAAGTTTACACATCGCCATTACATATCGCAAAACGTCGCTAAACATGAAACTTGTCGCGAATAAAGACAGTTTGCGACGAGTCCACTTATTACTAAAGAAATCGTCGCAAAAGTCTTTGTTGGCATCAAGTGAGGCTAAATTTAGTTTTAAATTATTGAACCTGTGCATATTTCACCCATTTAACATTCATCATGACAATAATTAGCATAATATCAACAAAATAATTAATTTACCAAAACAAACTACAAATGTCTTCCTTTCCAAGCCTTCCACCCACAACATTTTTGAGAGAGTAGTATGAATTTACCAAAAAAAAGTACAAGCAAGTGACATGTGGCATCTTGTCTATAAACCTTACAGCATTAGCAATCTCGATTACTGTTCTAATTTCTTCCAATGTAGCACCCGCCTTACCATATGCGATATTCTCCTTTATAATAGTTGTGAATAAGATGAGCTCTTGGCTAACGAGCTGCGACTTCTTCAAGTTGATGCCATTTATGAGCACTTCAACAGCTTGGGGGTCATAGAACCTCTCTAACAGGCTGATTAATGTCGACTTTCCACTGCCGCTCTCTCCAACTAGATCCACAGTTATGCCGCTTCTAACATGCAACGAAAAGTCAGAAAATACATGAATGTCAGGTCTTGCAGGGTAGCTAAAGCAAACATCTCTCAGTTCTATATCGTTGTTGATATCTTCCAACATAATTCAACATGACCAGTGTATCAAGAAAGCTGCAAACATTTGAAAAACAAACCATGAAAAACAATGAATGAAAAATATTACTATATCTATATTTATTCCGTTTTAGTCTCATCAAAAGTCCTAATATCTTATAATATATTTTCATGGTCCTGTATGTTTTGGAGGTGACTCTACTGCACATTCTCTTGTATCCCTTACTACTATATGTAGAATTACTTAGTTGATTCTTCCATCATATTATGCGTTGACTTGGGACTCAAAGAAATGATTGTGTTAGATGTTTCTACTCACCATCATTTCAGGTTTAGAGGTCTCTAAAGGAACTATATAATGAAATGATTTCTAAATTATTTAAATAGAATGAGATAAATTTTTATAACTCTGAAACACTAGAGATGTTTTTGAATAAAGAATCTTATTAAGGTACATCATAAAGTAATCTTGATGAAATGGCCATTTGATAGGTGAATAAAAGGTAGAGAACCTGATAAATCCACAAATTGAATTGTTGATGAACTTCATCAATTAGAGGTCCTCGCATAATCTTCAAGGGTACCTATAGTCGAATGATATTACATTCAATGTTTAGTAACCTTAAAACCACAAACAAGCTAACCAACACTGCTTTTTAATGGTTTCAATTTTCTCAAGTCATTATTCAGTAATTTACGATAAACAAGAAACTGGAAACCAGCTGGATTACCGATCTTGAAGTAGCTGTTTGAGGATCGCCATCTGGTCGAAATATGTATGTGCCAGAGGCCTTGAAATTAGCATACACATGACAATAAACAGTTACCACAAGTAGTTGAATTCCGTAACCGTGCTAATCCTAAGCATATAAATGTCGTACCTGTGGATCCTTGTCTCCAATGCTTGAACCATACCACATATAGTTTTGTTGTATAGGTATATTGACCTGATGCATTGCAACAGTAACCCTTAGGCCTCTCTATGAAATTTTATGTTCGTCTAGTTTGATTACCAGCAACATATTAAAACTGAAATAGTAATCTAGTAATAGATTAGATTAACTATTAAGAAATATTCTAACAAAACTCAATTGAGTTAATTTGGTGAAGTCAGTGCTTTTCTAGGAGCAGCACCATTATATAGGAAAGCTGGACGATTGTTCAGAATTCTACTGTCACCCTAAGAATGGGTTAGGCGCACACAAATGACTCTCCCACTCCCTCTTTAATGATTAAACTCTTATTTTTTTTGAACAAGTGTATTTCTTGTTTACGATTGAAGCATTACTCTGCATAGTTCAAAGAAAGTTCTCCACATGATTGGGCCACAATGGATAAAATGAGATAGTCATGTATCTTAGGGTGAACGAATTCTGTAAGTTCTCCACATGATTGGGCCACAAGCAGCCTGCGCTCCTCATACATGTGATTAATCTACATTTCAATGTGGCATCTAAAAGGATCTGAATGGTTTCAAAACCCAGTCACAAAAATTCAGTTTTTAATGCTTAATACAACAATTGTCAAAATTTCGCGGGCAGACAGTAGGGGTGGGTCCCAGCCGTGGGTCCAACCGTGATGTGTGCCGACCATCCACTCAGTGCATTCGGTGGGCCCCTTCCTGAAGTGGGACCCCTCCAAAAAATCAGCCATGTACATGGCTCAGGTGGCCCACATCATAGGAAACAGTGTGATTTAACGCCTGTCATGGGAACCCTTTTCTGGGTCACAAAAGTTTTGGATTAAGATGAAATTTGTAATTCCTGTTCATCCAGGTCCGTGTGACCTTATCAACGGTTTCGATGGAAAATAAATCATTATGGTGGGCCCCACGTGGGACCCAAGGATGTATGTGTTATATACCACACCATCCACGGTGCATGTGTTTTATACATGCCGTCCATCCATTTGATAGGGACGGTGGGTCTCACTGCTGTTGACATCAGCAAGGTCTATGGGACCCATGTATGATGTATGTATACCCACACCGTCCAGCAAAGGATGGTGGGACCCACCTGATGTATGCATTTTACATCCAATTTGTTTGTGAAATGCTACTGACTAGCAGCTGTTGTAGCCCACCTTGTTATATGTTTTGTACACTCACACTATCCATCCATGTGGGATGTGTGGACCCCAAACCATGATGTATGGGTCCCATCCACTCCGTCCGTTTGTTGGACGGGTGGGGTCCACCTTGAATTATGTATCCTATAGCTGTGTCATCCATCTGAAAGGGATGGTGGGCCCTTGATGCATGTATTTCTCTCTCTCTCTCTCTCTCTCTCTCTCTCTCTCTCTTTCCCATATGATTTGTATGTGTGATATCTGGACTGTTCATATGATGTGGACCCATCCTAATGTATTTATTTCCCTTGTTGGGACGTGGGACCCACCCACACGTGCTGCACATGTAGGGTGGGCCCCTATCTTGATAATATGTTGTATATCATGCTGTCCATTTTGCTTCTTGGTATGGGTGCACCATGACGCATGTGTTGGACCCACTGTCCATCTATTTTTGCCTAATCATGGGTTACCTTATGAGGCCCACCTTTGATGTGTTTATGACTCATCCATGAGGCCCATATTGATGTATTTGTGGCCCATCTATAAGACCCACTTTGATGAACATTGTGGCCCATCCATCAGGCCCACTTTGATGTATTTTGTGGACCAATCGAGAGGCCCATTTAATATACATGAGGCCCATGTGATAAGGCCCATTGAGATGTATTAGGGCCCATGGGTTGAGGCCCATTGAAATGTATAAGGGCCCGTGGGTTGAGACCCATGGTGATGTATTTGGAGCCCATGGGTTGAGGCCCATTGTGATGTACTAGGGTTCATGGGTTGAGGCCCATTGTGATATATTTCTGACCCATTTGGCAAGGCTCATTGTAATGTATTTGAAGCCCATGGGTTGAGGCCCATTGTGATGTATTTCTGACCCATTTGGCAAAGCTCATTGTAATGTATTTGGAGCCCATGGGTTGAGGCCCATTGTGATGTATTTGGGGCCCATGGGTTGAGGCCCGTTGTGTGTATTCAAGGCCTGTTATTGAGGCCCACCTTGATGTGTATGAGGTCATTGTTGAGGCCCACCTTGATATGAATGTAAGGCCCATGTTATGAGGGCTATTGTTATGTATTATGGCCCGTAGGTTGAGGCCCATGTAATGTGTTTGAGGCCCATGGGTCAAGGCCGAATGGGATGTATACAAGGTCTATTACATTGTGTGATTCCACTATGGGTTATGTAATGACATTTATGGCGGGCCATGCCTTGGAAGCAATGTTGGTTTGACGTCCACATTGTAAGAATAATGTTGGTTAAATGTCTGCATTATAACTCTCCCTAGGGCCTATTGATAGGCCCATACTTATTGTGTGTAGGCCATCAAGGCCCATCTTCATTGTGAGAATAGTTCATCACCATATAACATGCTTAGTATAACTCCATGATTCATGCCTATATGTATCATATGTATGCCTGATATGAGGAATGTTTGATCATAGCATACGCCATTGGGCAGACCATTTACGGACTCATTATGAAATAGAGTGCCCCACATTATCGCGCAGTACACGCAAGATTGCTTCATGACTGGATAGTGTGACTCATGCATCTCGCATATGTGTGACTTGATCCTTGTACGCCCTAACGAAATTAGGGTCGTGGCCTCCATAGGCACATCGTGGATGGCTAGATGGGACATCGTAAATATTTAGTTTTAACACTATGGGCACTTAGGATGCCCTTGGGAGAAAATCCCAGAACCTCCGAGGCCAGGAGTAGCCCCAACGTCTAGACCGAGTGGAACATGAGTGCCCGAGTGCCGAATACCAGTAGGTCGCGTCTCCCACTGTGTCGTGGTCGGTTGGGAGGGGGTGTGGCTTTATCCGCCCGAGTGAGGGGCCTATAAGCTAGGCTGAGTATGACCAGCTCGTAAATGGGTCCACTATCGACGAGCTGGGTAGATATTAGCAGACTACTGGTCAGGCGGATAGTGAGGTCTATTCCGCTCGCTGGGCTGTGCAGCTTGGGAGAAGGCAGTCAGTGTCGAGTATAATAGACCCCGGTGATTTCCCTATAGAGCAACTGTACTGATATGTGGACTTATTGAGCAGGAATTGCATATCCATTCATTCATTCATTCACTATCCACTCGGGCTGGTGGTGCATAACTATTTGTCACGTGCACCATCGCATGGCCAAGATTTCGGTTGGGCGCGCGACTAATCTGAGATCAGGAGTTTACCACATTGTGTCTGATTATCCAAATTTAGGTATGGGACTGGTTTGGATAGAAGTCCCTTGTGATGGACCTCATAGCCTGTGATACTTCTTACTATCATCCCGACTTCACGTTCCTGCATGGTCATTTCATTCGCACCGCATATTACATTGCATCTGCAATACTTAGCATTTTTGGGTTACTATGTTGTTGCGCTTATATGGCCTAGATGAGGTTGATGGTATTCGTGGCTCGTCAGGATTTGCATATTTCATTGCATCCTCAACATCTGTTATTGTCTTATTATGTTTTGCATCGCATATCCTTGGTACGACTGATAGTACTCATGGACTTACTAGTATATTTCCGCTTACTCTGATATCGTATGATTCATGATCTTATCAGTATTTCCACTTATTTCGAAGATGTATGGACTTTATGATATACTTGGCACTTTCCTTACGCACACACTTACACCACCCTCTAAGCTTTAATACGCTTATACACGATAGATGCGTGCAGGTGACGTTAGGTTACAGTAGCGTTCAGCTTGGAGGGTACAACAGTCTTCTGGAGCTTTGATTTTTTTTAACATATGTATTTTCTCTTTCAACATTGTATCCAAATGATTATATTAGTAGATATGTTATGATGATGTTGCTTTTGTGACTTAGTTATGCTTGTGGTTATGCTCCATTACGAAAAAAAAAAATCATACTGAAAATCCTCCTTGTAGGATCTCAGGATCGGAATCTGGCGTATGAGTGCTGGGAGCCGAGAATGGGGTACTATAGGGGCTGTCGGCACCGGATTTGGCAATTAGAAATTTTATGAGCTCGTTTTCCGAGTTTGGGGTGTGACATTTACAGTTTTTCTTATAAATAGGCAACCCCATGTAGGTTTTTTTTTATATTGAAGTTTATGAATAAAATTCTGCATTTTTCTTCTTCTCTCTCTCTGAGTTGAAGGATCTAATCGGGTGCGAAACTCTCCCTTCCTCGAAGGCCTAACTACCGTGGTGCGAAGCCACAACCATCCAAATCAGCCCTACCTCCTACACCCCACATCCACCATCTTCCACAGCCCTCCATCATCAGATTATCCTTTTTTTTGTGGACCCAAATCCTCTTATAGTTTCCAGATTCTGGCCCACCAGGGGGCCGAAACTTCAGCGGAGCACCACGCATACACCGTGCAATGAATCGCCACAAAACTTGGCGTGTGAGTGGGCCACCCCTGGCCGACCACACCCTACTTGTCCCTCTTTGGATTCGTGGGCCCCACACACGTGTGGGGAGAATTCCATGCACATGCGTCTGGCCGGCTATTGTCCACACGTGTGGAAGGTTCTAGGTTTCCCTTTCTCTTCTGATATTTTCCTCTCTCGCCTTGAATCCCTAACCCTAACCCTAGATAATCCCAAATTCTAAGTTTTTTCACTTTTCCAAACCCTAGACTTTCCTCGAATTGCAACATGGTGAATCTCTGGAATTAAGGAACAATATTTTACAAGAGTGGATGAATCTTACACTCCTTTGAGCATTGTTTGGTTTATAATTTTATTTGATCCAGTCCTAAACAAGTGTAAGCTTGGACCCCCATAGATTCCCCTTGTTGAATGTTTGATCGTATGTGGGACGTAGAATTTTGTGATTGTTTAAAATTGGTATGATCTATAGCTTGAAATCTTGCATGTCCTGTTTAATTTCATGTCCTGCATCATGATTATAATGAGTTGATTTAATTTTGTATCTATAGAACTAATGAATCTTCAAAAATCCATAAACCTTGTAAAGTCACTACAAGAAAATAGACCTTTACCGGTGGCCAAAACCGCCCCTAAAAGGCCAAAAAACTGCTGGTAAAAGGATTACCGGTGGTCGGGCGCGTGCCAGTAAAAGGGGGCGTCGCTATATCATTTACTGGCGGTCGCCCCATTCTACTGGCATTTTTAACGCCTGCCGCCAAAACGTAAACTATTCTGGCGCTTACTATACTCTACCGGCGCTTTTGTGGTTGCTGTAAAAAGTATTAAAGCGCTCCTAAAGCTATCAAAGCGTCGCTAAAAATTCCCTATAACGCTGGAAAAATATACAAAGCATCGGTAAAAACTATAAAAAATGCCGCTAAAAAGGGACGAAAAGGCCCATAAAACTGTTAAAAACGCCGGTAAAAGATGTTACAAGTGCTGATAACAAATGGGTAGAAACGCCGCTAAAATCACGCCGATAATAGTGCCGATAATAGCTGATTCTTTACTAATCCTTTCACACAAATTCCTATTGATTCTGACTAATCCTTTCCTATAATTGTTGTCCTACAATCAAATCTCCATCAATCAGACAATCAAATCTCTATCTACATAACTATCAAAAACCTATGATTAAATGACAAGAATTTGAATTACCCAATAATCTAACATTCATCAAGACAACAAGAATTTGAATTACCCAATAATCTAACATTCATCAAGACAACAAGAATTTGAATTACCCAATAATCTAACATTCATCAAGACAACAAGAATTTGAATTACCCAATAATCTAACATTCATCAAGACAACAAGAATTTGAATTACCCAATAATCTAACATTCATCAAGACAACAAGAATTTGAATTACCCAATAATTTAACATTCATCAAGACAACAATTAGCACAATATCAACAAAACAATTAATGGTCTATTTAAAATTTTCAAAACAAACTATAAATGTCTTCCTTTCCTAGCCTTCCACATGATCTGTTTCAGTAAGGTCCCCTTCTGGACCGATCATATGTCTTCCTTTCCTAGCCACATCTTCTGGCAAATGTTTACAACACCAACCTCACTGGTGATCACGTGTCCACTATGTGTGATGTAGGCCCTTTTCTTGCAATGAGCCCAAATTCCTCCTTGGGAAGTTTCCCTACAATGGGTTGAGAAGCATAACTGATTCGGTAAGTGGCACAACATTGAGATTATACTGCTTAGAGCTGTAGAGTGCTGCAGAACCAGGCCCTCTATTTATTGAAGACTTGAACCTTTATAGTTGGGAAAATAAAAGGACAATCAGCTTCACAAGTCGCCTGTATATTTGGGAAAGTGTCACAGTAAAAAATTTTTGTCATTGTATTAATTGGAACTTTTCTTCTCTTTTCTTTCTTTTTTCATTTCCTTTTTTCTTAATGATTTGCCTTCAATTGGAACTTCAATCACATTAATAAATTGTCATTGTATCAAACTTACGGTGCTACAAGGCTTACAAGCACCACAATACAACCCCTACTCAATTGCTTGCTGGCAGGTATCGCAAATCATAAGCAACAAAGGAAACAAAAATTGGCCTCGTAAAAGAAAACCAGAAAGAAAATCACACCAAGTATGAAAAAGTTTAGAAAGAAAAAGCAAACAAAAGTCATCACCTGATATTCTTGAAGTGGATTCATTGCTAGTCCGGCATGTACAGGAAGTATCCAAAACTTGAAGAAATAAGAAAACTCAACAATCAGAATGTAAATGATAAATATGATTCATTCAGTTCATTCATATTCATAATATTCCATTAATTTACCTTGGGGCCCATTTGGCCGGTCGGATTGGAAGGGATTGGATGGTATTGGAAGGGATTGGAAGTTAAATCCCGGGATTGGCCGGGCGTGCCAAACAGAGTCGTTAATCTAATCCCAATCCCATGGATCTTAAGACAATCCACTGACAAACCATCATTACCTTTAAATCCCATCCAATCCACGCTAATCCGTTCAAATTTTCCTGGAACATGTTTGGTTCGTGGGATTGGAAGGGATGGGAAGGTTTAATCCCCGGATTGGCCAGGCGTGCCAAACAGACTGGATATAGCAAACCAGGGATATAGCAATCCCATGGATCTCAAGCCACTGACAACACCATCATTACCTAGAAATCCATGCCATCCACCCTAATACCATTCAATCCCGCCCCTTGCCTTACATGAAGAGGTTATGAACAAGCCTGGAGTTTTCACGGACACTCTAAGATGTTTTCATTTTACCCTTGGAACAAGATTCATGATTCCTGTTATTGGAGGGAAAGAGCTTGATTTGTGTCTTTTATATGGAGAGGTGACTAAAAGAGGCAGCTTTGTAAAGGTTCTTGGGGAGAAGAAATGGAGGGATGTGATTGCAGTATTCAAGTTCCCGCCAACTACAACAAGTGCATCATTTGTTTTGAGAAAATAATACATTAGCTTACTTCACCATTACAAGTAGGTTTACTTCTTTAGATTGCAAGGCCCATTAATCCCTCCAGCTGTGACGAATGCAGTGAACAGTCTGCCATGCAAACCTGCTAACTACACTTTGTGTATAGCTTCCTCAATTGGGTCGGGACCACATTCTCTTTCTTTCTTTCTTTGTTTTTTTTTTTTTTTTTTTTTTTTTTTTTTTTTTTTTTTTTTTTTTTTTTTTTTGCACATAAATAACTAACTTTAATTCCAAAAGTTTGAGATTTGAACATAGAACAAATATCTCAGGCTACAATCTCAGATTTTGATTGGGCTGTCCAAACATCCCAAACAAATCAATCATCCTGCCTAGTCCATTTTAACCAGATTACACTTACAAAAGTTACACTCTTGCCCACTGCTGCTCTTGCTGTTGAACTAAGCAATGCTGACTTCAGTTCAAGAGAGTTGAACTAGAACATTTACAACAACTGTTACAGAAATCGGATCACAATCTGAGATTTTACACCACCTCAGCTGACACTGAAAGGACCGAATCCCTGTCAGCATCTAGATGGCCACCTTAGTGGGCCAAGACTTTGGCCAACTCACCCAAAAATGTGATAGACCCTAGACTGAAGTGGGCCATGCCAAAGGAAAAAGTGATGATTGAACGCTTATCATTGAAACCTTCCCTAGGGTCACTGAAGTTTTGTATCAGTCTAATATTTGTGTTTTCTGTTCATCCTTAAGGGTATAATTGAAACTGTATGAACAGTTTGGATGTCATATAAATATCATGGTGGGCCCAAGGAAGTGTCAATGGTGAGTTTTTCCATCCCCACTGTTTTGTGGCCCACTAGAGTTTTGGATGCATTCAATTCCCACTGTTTCCTGTGGTGTGGCCCACTTCAGGTTTGGATCTTTGCTTCAAGGCTCACGCCTTAAAATAAGCTGGCAAAATTGATGGACTGCCTAGATAAAAGCACATAAATTATGGTAGGGTCCACGGAGCATTGACACCAGCTAGCTGACTGGTGATTGGGTCACTAACCAAGCCGCATCTCCATGATACACACCATATGAACAAAACCTGGCTGCATGGTGATGTTTACAGAACAAGATAGAGAACTCATAGTTTTGAACTTCTCCATGTTTGTCTCAAGACAACTCTCTAATTCTGACATTTTCCTAGTGCCATAGCTATTCGCCAAGTCAACGTAAGGCTGCCATGAAGAAACATTTTATGAGTGTATTAAACTTAAACTTAATTGAATACTATCACAAAAGACATAAGCATACCCAAAAAAAACTTAAACTTAAGTGCCACAATACCTGCATTCACTTGCATATGCATTCCATGTTAGCACTAATGCCATTAAGATCTTTCTCAATCAAGTGCAGATTTTAGAACTTGATATGCTCTCATACCGATAGAAGACTTTATTTATGTCAGATCTCTCCAAATTAGTAGCACTCCACACTTGCTTTGAAACAACATTTATAATTATAGAGATGATATCTTATCAGCTGAATGAAGCAAATGAAGCACAACAACAGTAGAAGCAAAAAAAAAAAAAAAGTCCACGTACCCTGAGAGTATCCAATTCAAGCCCTCTTAAGGCATCATAGTAGTGATCTATTGGTAAAACATCAATTTCAGCAGTCTGTGTACTGTTAACCTCTGGTTCTCATTTTTTTGGAATTTTATAATCATAAAGCAATGGAAATAATGTGAAATTAGATGATATATTTTTTTTTGGAGTTGTACCTTTTGATCACGCATAGGCTGCAGATGGAACACATTCCAGAACTTCTTACTTGCATTAGTTCAAGCAACTTAGAAGCAGTTAAGAGGAAAAGATGGAATGATTCAACCATGTAGTTCACACTAGACATTCAAACCAAATATTTTGGCTGCAAGTAAACCAACAACAGCTAATAACATAATGAACAAGGTTCATCCACATGATAGTAACAACAGTTAAGAGGAGGTTTACTTAGCCGATACGCACCTCCACACGTGTACAAGTAAACCAACTTGGCATGTACATAGGAGATCCAAGCAAAGCATCATGTGGATCCCACTAGGTAGATGTAGATGGCCTGGTCTAAGAATCAGACCAATTGACTCATTCCAAGGGCCACAAATGCATCAAGTGTAGAACATTGGCGATATCTTTTAAATTGCGCATTGTCTTTGTACACATGCTGCCCACCTGATGAGTTGACTAGGAGATTTTTGTGCCACATCATCTACAACAGGGTGAGGCCCACATGAGTTGGTTAGCCACACTACCAACATGAAGAGGTGTATGTGCGGTTAACAAGAGTCGTCTCTACTTGAGAAGATGGTTGAAGATTTCAGTTCAAGGTTCAAGTCATACTCTACTCCACAAGAAGGGCAAAGTTCCCTAAAGGAATTCCCATGCAATTCAACAAGTTTCTCCCTTGAACCAAAATCCCATTCTTTCAAGCATAGAGAGGGAGAGAAGAAATCTAAAATTGACATCTTATTATATTAGAGCAAACACAAAATGTAAGTTCATAATATAATGGATATAGACTAGAAATAGTGCACTAAAATGTTTTTGGGATCAATATCCATAAAGGTCATTGAACAAGAATCTTAAAGAATTTGTTCAACCTAGCAATCATTGGTAAACACGAAAAATTGTCCTGCTGTTCAGCCTACCGTCAATAGAACATATCACGGATAGTTATTTTTCATGATGCAAAGAGTGTATAAACTTCGGGGTTATGTTCTAGGCAAAAGACAAATGAAACAGAGCATGTACTAAAGAATCAGCCTACCAGAATCTTGCCATATATAATCAACAAGAAATTACAGACATAAGAAATTATGCAAAAGCTAGCATAACCTCTGATGGCTGCATGATCACAACCGTCCCACAAGAAAGAAATGCATCCACAACAGTCCTTGAAAATTCTGATTCAATCTAAATTGTTGGATGTATTTCGACGAGGCTGTTACCTGGCTCTGGTTTTTGAACTCCTTTGTTTCTCATTGCCTCTCTCACTCTTGTCACTTTGTTCCATTGGCTAGCACTTGCAAACATGTTCGCTAGAAGAACATAATCCCCACTTTGAAAGAAGCGAATCTAACCATCTACAGATCAAACTACGTATGAAGAAGTTGGACAAAGCAAAAACTTTCAAGGAAAGAAATCAGAAAAGGAAACAAATAGAAGAGAACTGCTGTAGTATACAAACCTCAACTGTTTAAGAGCTAATGTTGACTTTTCACATCTATGAAAGTACATAGATCAATTTCACTTACAACCAAACAGAGCGTGGGCCATGCCGACTATGTCAAGTGACCTGAAAATTAGTCAATTGACTTGAAAATTAGTTGAGTGACCTGAAGATTAACGTTGTATGTAAAATAAAATGGAAGAAAATGACACAACTCACCTTGATGCCCTTTTCCCTCCTCCTTTACCCTGGCTTGGGACCAGCAATGCAAGAAGTTGCATTGGAGGAGTTAAAAAAGGGCTTAAGCTCCATTTGGTTTAAGAAAAAATTATATTCATAAAGATTGATGTGATGACCAAATGGACCCTAAGACTTATATGCAAATTTACTAAATGGTATGATAGGAACTCTTACACTACAAATATGATGACTAAGTGACCACATGTAAAAAAAAAAAAAAAGAAAAAAAAAAATAAACAGAAGAGATTAAACTAAAGACATGCAAATGCAAAATTCAAATCACAAATCATAATCTTATAAAACTAAGATTAAATTAAAGAGATTAGATGAGTTTAGATGTGCCCTCTATAATTAAACTAAGATAAAAATAAACTGTTTAGATGTGTCTAACTCAATCTAAAAGTCTGAAACCACGGATCCCTATTATCCCCACTTACAAAAGATGTTTACAGTTCTAAATACTTAATAAAAACTTCTCTCATGTAGTCATCATCCATTTCTGTCTGCAACCTATCGAAAATAACAAAAATAAATCAATTACTATTCACAATCTCATACAATAAGTTCTATTACTTCAAAAAAATAATAATAATAAAATAAAAATAAAAACTTACCATACGTAAAGTAGTGGGCCAAGCAATACTCATTCCGATTGCATCCCCAATTGTTTTATATCGTCCATGGGTCCTTATCAAATCCTCATCACATACCATTGCCACTTGAACAAATACTTCCCAGAAACCAACTCCAAGTGTTTGCCCCCCTACTTTTATCAATGGATCTGTGCTCAAAATGGTTCCTATAGCTACAATATCCCCTAATTTTCTTTTTAATTTTTTATTTTATTTACTTATTTTTTATTTTTTTATTTTTTTGGTCTTGAGCATGATATAGAATTTTCCTACACTTACTATTGCATGCGGAAAATGTCCATGCTTCAGTATGCTTTGCGATGGACAGCAACCCATACACCAAAAACACCCACAACAATTAATAGGAAACTTCACATTCATCTGTAAAAATATGAATCCGGACAAGGAAAATAGAACAAAAAGGAAAAAGAAAATGTGAACTCGTGAAGATGTCAAGACATGATACACAAAGCTCCCAACTCAAGAATACAAACCTGCAGTCAAACAAGGAAAAGATACATGAAGCACTCTAAATAGTGAAGAAAAAGAAATGTATTCATGGACTTATAACCAATCTATTTCAGAATTTTCCAATGGGACTCTTGATCCACACATGATTGAGATCCTGACTGTTCATCGGGTGGAGCCACAACTTAGATGTGTTGGCCCAAAACTCAGGTCTATGGGCTAATCATGTGCTTCTCACATGTAGACAAGAATAGATAGTTAAGAAAACTTGATTCATAGCACATTTGATGTATACATGTGTTCCACCAGATGGCTGGTCCGTTTTACAAATTCCAGGTTGGAATGGAAAACATGACTGTTTCTATGGTGGAGAATCATGAACTGCATAGTCTTATGCATAGCGGTTAAATTGCAGACCTATCATGGATATAGCATGGCCTAATAATTATTTAACTGATAACATAGACAAAGGGCCTCTGTTTTAGAGAAAACCCAAATCAAACCACTTGAAAATAAAAATTGAAAAATAAAATAAACCTCTGTTTTGCAGCCTTCTTTTATAACAATCCAAAAACCAAAAAGAAGAAGAAGAAGCAAAAATCCAAATCAAATTGCTTCTTTACTATATATATATATATATATATATATATATATATATATATATATATATATATATATATATATATATATATATTATATATATATATATATATAAACAAGTTATTTTAGACTACTAAAGCTAAATGGACAATCCTGCAAGTGAACCTGTTAGAATTCCTGCTCCATCTTCGTGTCCTATATAACAAAATACATAAATGCGGTGTAACATCCCGGATTTTTGCCAACCTGGGATTAGACGTCCTTAGGCGATGGGTTGCTCCTAACACCTTATTATTTCGTCAGAACTGAACCCCACAGTCTAAAATCGCTTCTGAACCCATTTCCTTCACAAATCCCACCCTTCTCTACCTTGTGCTTTCAATTTTTCAAAGCACTTTCGCCCTAGACACTATCTTAAACTAGCTAAGTAGTAAAACTTGGATCACTTTATATACAAACTGCAAAGGCCTAAGTACCATCTCAACCAGAAAACAATTAGGATTAAATCCTTTAGAAATTTAACAAAGTTAACTAAGTACAAAACTCGATTAGCCATGAAATCCGTTGGGATCGCTTTAAATACGATCTGCAAGACCCAAAACTTGCAAAATCAGTGACTTTAGGTTTCCCTAAAGTTTAGAACCAAACTCATTTCCCGTCTACTCTCGGGAATGAAACGAAACTTCGTATTAGGTCTAGACCGCACATCGAGAGTCCGATTAACACGAAGCTAAGGAACTAGGACCGCCTCACTGGGCTTGTCAATCATCTCAAAAATCAGATGATTCCGATGTCCCACGGCCATTTATTTCGATCCGGAGCGAGGGAGTGTGAAAAACACTATTCCCTTTGAAATTAAAATATCTGGAATAGTGATCTGGCACCTTTCGCTTGCGCATCAGTATTAAGCAACCAGACCGTCAGAATCAGACCAAATTACACCCTCGGATCAGGAAAAATTTCAGGAACATTTACATGTACTTGGAATTTCGGATCATGGCCCACTGACCGTTGAACTGAAACTGGTCTGCCACGCGTGATCTGGAAATCCCACTGAAATGAAAACTTAATAGAACGTAGATCCATAGATGGTGAGCTTAAGTCTGACGTTTGGCTCAAGGAGGGCCACCAGAACCTCTCTTTTGAGCTGGAAAAGTGACGAATTACCTATATTAGCAGTAACCTTTGAACAGGAGTCTATTTCGGTGAGTTTTGAGGCTATATAAGGACCTTAAACCCTCTATCATGGCAGCCATACGAATTTGGAATTTGAGAGAGGGAAAAGAGAGAGAAAGTGTGGGAGATGTGGGAGAATCTCCCTGCCGTCCTTCCCTGCTGCTATCCATGCTCCACCGCATCCTTCTTGACGCTTTTCCGGCGTTTCCGGCGTCGTTTCTAAGTAAGAAACCCTAACCCTAATCTGTTTTGGGGTTTAGACTGTTGTAGGTTGTGAAGTAGCTAACCTATTTCGTTCTATAGGTCGCCTAGTTGCCGTATACGGAAGCTTAGCAAACCTATCAACTCCGTTACGATTCTACGACAAAAGGTGCGGACTTTAGGTGTATAGGTTACGTTTTTCAACGCTTTCAATGTCAGATAATGATAGATTCATGATCTGCATGCAATTGCACATGTACAAAGTGCTTTCCGTTTCCTGTTTCGATTAACATTGTAGAATATGGAATTTCACATACTCTAGATATACGTAGAAATACCGTATACATATTTTTTTTGGAGAAGTGTTTGACATGTTTATTTAATGTATGATTATACTATATATGGATAAAATACTAGTTTGGCGAAAGGAATCGCCGTAATACATGTTCACTTGTAAATGCTACGTATGTTGAAATTGTGTATTCTAGAAATACTGTATACGTATAAATTTTGGAGATGTATGTATCATGATTATTTGTTGTAGTAATATATTATACATGGATAAAATACTAGCTTGGCTAAAGGATAACCCTAATACATGTTTTACTAACATACACCATGTATGTTGTAATAAGTGTATTCTAAGTATTTGTGGAAATGGCTGAATGAGTATGGAATTCTCATTCATGCTCGCCATGACTAATTGTCATGGATTCATGATTGTTATATAGGCGATACCCCCTTTGACGAAAGGATTTACCCTAAATCACGCCACGGCCATTATACCCTATATATTCTAAAATGTGTGGCCCAAGTGTTTGTGGAAATGACTGAATGGATATGAAACTTGGATTCCTACTTGCCATGACTATCCGTCGTGGGTGTACGCGTATTATGATTGGGGCAACTCCCTAGTGAAAGGATTTGGCCTAATGCCTATGTGATCGACATATATCATGTATGTGATGTATGTAAGTTCAAGTATAACTTGAAATGTCTGAGTGAGTAGTAGTTAGCAAATTGTAATGTATAAGGGTGTAGAGACATGATTCTCAACCTCTATAAACTATGTGTATGATCTCCTTTGATAGTTGTGTGATTAGGAATTGAACATGTACAAACTCATGCTTGTGTTGTGATTCATAACATGCTCAACTGCTTTATGATTTTAACTATGTGATGCATATGTTTAATCTATATTTACGTTGTATGATCCGTCATGGGTGATGGGGGAGCGGAGCAACGAGTGCGTGCAACAGCCCTGGCAGCCCTAAACGGATAATACCAGACTGATTGTATGATTTGAATCCTGATCTATTACTGCTTTATATCTCTGTAATTGATTGTGTTTGGGGCTATGATTATAGTCCAGGCAATCGGTAACGAGATTGAACTCGTGGCTGAGATTCATTTGCCACGTGGGATGTGTTCGACGAACTCGAGTCGTGCGTTGCCTGTCGGCAGTGGCTAGGCCACACGAAGTTGTTTATGAACTTCATGTCGTGCAGCTCAACGGGCGATCGTGCTAGTCGAGCTCATCAAGTAACCCGATCTGCCTTATGCATGTTCACCCTGTTTGGTCGTTACTGCTTGAACCTAGGGTACCAAACTTACCAGTGGCGATCCCCGTTTAACCATGGTACCTAGATCCGCTAAGTCGCATGAGCCGGGCATGGTGGTATGGGACATCGTGGTCGAGCTGTCGGCCTACGCTGGGGCCATGTGCCTCCCCGTAGTGACCATTGCGCAATCAACTCGTGAGCCGAATATGGTGGTATGGGACACTGTATTCGAGCTGTCGATACTTCGGCGAGAGCCGAGTACGGTGAGATCTGTGCTCGTGCTGACGGGCGACGAGTCCTCCGTGGTATCATCGAGTACACTCCAAGGGTCTGTGATTGGCCACGAGTCTTTCACAGCAACTAGAGTGTGAGTTGAGCCGAGTACGGTGAGACCTGTACTTGAGCTGACGGTTAGTGATTGAGCCGAGTACGGTGAGACCTGTACTCGAGCTGACGGCCAGCAATTGAGCCGCATACGGTGAGATCTGTATCCGCGCTGACGGGTGATGAGCCCTTTGCGATGCCTTCACTACGCTTCTCAAACCATAACATCGTATGAGAATAACTAGGATTGACGACCCTAGAATGGATCATGTTTGGGAATGATACAAGGGAGGTACCTTAGTTTCCCAATACTGCTGTTTGAAATGGACTAATAAAAACTTGGTAATCATGAGCATCATCGCACCGCATGTGCTTTGTAGATGTGGCGCACTGAGGGAGTAAGCATTCGCGAACGTAAGATGATGTCGCTTGAGGGTGGTTTGGCAAGGGCATACAGCATCATGTCATTTCATTCTTGCATTTAATAAGAGTAGTTAAAATTGTTTGATTTGTACTGCTTTATCATTACTGCTTGATTGAATTGATAACATGTTAACCTATGCTTTACTGTTCCACTGAGTTGATCACTCACTCCCACGTTACGGGACGGTGTTCCGAACACCCACCAGATTTGTTGAGTTTCAGGTGATGGCGATGCTTATGAAGCAGAGCCGGACTTCTATGATGTGGAGGAGGAGTTCTCCTACATGTAACTTTCTGACAGGCCAATGAAGACCTGGTATTGTATTGACGGGGTTATGGTTCTTGGGATATAAGGCATTACACTTCCTCACATTTGGTAAATTTTAGAACTGCACTTGTATTTATTTAACCTGGTAATGTTATCACACTCTAGAGACTCATCATAAGTTATATAATTTATCTATCTATCACAGTCTTCCGCTTGCAAACTTAACTGTCTCTGGAGTATGATATGCTGTTTTGGCTTAATCTCACTCATGTTCAATGCACGAATACAGTCAACATTCAATCATCATTCATTTTGTTACATAAGTGATGTTCTGGAACTCGGGAGTTGAGTTTATGCTCGACCCCCGATTTTCAGGGCGTTACATGCGGAGAGGCTCCCAATCAGCTCTTCAACTCTCCAGGAAAAATGGCCTTTGTGAAAGCTCAGGACCATTGGACTATTAAATCTCCTTCAGCTTTTTGTGTCCAATGCACCTCACAACTTTCTGTGACCAACTGTGGTCCTTCATTATGTTGTAGAGAACACACAAAATAGTCACTTAAATACATCCAGACAAATCACAGTAGCACTTCTCTAACATTCAAAATTTTCAAAACCAAATTGGAAAAAAGAGAATCAAAGTAAACTAAATTAGATTTGAAAGTTGGTCAAATCATAAATAAGCGTATTATGGACGGAGACATTGTTTTCATTAATAGGCCACCTAGTACTCATAAACATTCATTACAAGCATTTTCTGTCTATGTGCATGACGACCATACTATTAAGATCAATCCTCTTATTTGTGCTCCCCTAGGTGCGGATTTTGATGGGGATTGTGTTCATATATTTTATCCACAGTCTCTAGCAGCAAAGGCAGAAGTTTTGGAGTTGTTTAGTGTTGAAAAACAAATCTGTAGTTCTCGTAGTGGTAGTCTGAATTTACAATTGGTGCATGATTCTTTATTGTCACTTAAACTCATGTTTAGGACTTTTTTCTTGAACAAAGCGACTACGCAACAATTGGCTATGTGTGTTTCATTAGTTTTACCAGAACCTGTTTTGCTTAAGGCTCACCGTACAGGTCCTCTGTGGATTGTTTTGCAAATAGTACAGAGTGCTTTACCTGCGTTTTTTGACTACTTTGGGGAGAGGCATTTGATCAGTAAAAGTTAAATGGTGAGGATTGATTTCAATAGAGATTTACTGCAGTCATCATTCACAAAGATTGCTACTTCTGTTCTTAATAAGAAGGGAACAGAAGAGGCTGTTAAGTTCTTTAATATGTTGCAGCCACTACTGATGGAGATTCTCTTTTTAGAAGGATATAGTATTGGCTTGAATGATTTTGACATTCTCAAGGCTGTTACTGAAGATATGAAGAAGAAGATTCAGGACATATCACCTTTGCTGCTTCACTTGAGATCAAATTACAATGAACTTGTAGAGTTGCAAGTGGAAAGCTACCTGAAAACTGTAAAACTGCCTATCATGACTCGTATTCTAAAGTTATCTACTTTGGGTAATTTGATAGATTCTAAAAATGATTCAGCTATTAGTAAGGTTGTTCAACAACTTGGCTTTTGGGGGCTTCAACTTTATGACCAAGGGAAGTTTTATTCAAGGCGTTTGGTTGAGGATATGAGTTTCCACTTGCAAAATAAGTATTCTGTTAATGGTGTTGACTATCCTTCTAAGGCATTTGGGTTAGCTAAGAGCTCCTTTTTTCAAGGTCTGACCCCCTATGAAGAGTTGGTCCATTCCATATCATACATGGAAGTGCTGATCCGTTCTTCCAAAGGACTTACTGAACCAGGAACTTTGTTTAAAAATCTAATGCCCCATATTTCATCTACAGTGGCGGTTTGATGTGGCCGCCTGTGATGAAAATGCCCCTACTTACTATATTTTTTGTAGTGAATTGAATGTAGGTTATTGTTGTATCTCTCTTCTAACTAGCTATTTTTTAGGCCACGACTCAAAAGAATAGCATTTTCCTCTGAAGAGAGACAGTGCATTCATGGTGGCTCCATGATCACTTGACCGTGGGCACCACTAGTCCAAAACTAGAAACTAGAGTAAAATTTAGAAAAAAGCTGCCCCAACTATACCAATGATGGGTCAAACTGTCAAACAAGAAACCATTTCTTTTGACCAGACATTACAAAGCATGACCAATTGACTCAAGTGAAACAGGAACAGGAATATTTGAACAAACCTTAGCATCCATCTTGATGAACTTCTCCAAATGCCTTCGTGCCAATGCCTTCAAATGCTTATCAACGATCCTATAGAGGCCATCAATACAAACCCATTGCATTCAGAAACAAAGTCTATCTTGTCTTTAAGGCTAGCAATAGGACAGGTTGGTCTGTTGGGTTTAGGGTCCCAGCATGATATGGGATGGGCTCTGGCCTTGTAATAGAAGCTAGTGGGTTGAGGATGGATTTGAGGCCTCACTGATGAAGGGATTAGGCCTAGGCAAAAGTTTTGCAGAAATTTTATATTAAGGTCCAGCCCAATCAATGAAACAGGCCCATTTTTTACTTTAATGGGCATGCTTGGGCATTCAATTGAAGGCTTTACTACTAAATGGGCTAGCTATGGGCTGATTTCAGGAAATAACTGAGCCCATGGGTGCAGCATCAGTTACAGGCTCGCTGTTTTGCAGGAGTCAGCAAAATCATCTATAAGGAGAAGAGATTAAATTATGATCAATTTATGGTCCACCTTCTTTTGGTCCAACCATGCCAGGAATATATTTGTGCCATGTTCTACATCGTATGCTGTAGATGCATAATGAACTTGACAGAAGTGCTAAGTCTTCGTCGAGGTTGATATGACAACCTAAATCACGAGTGGAGCCAGATATTTCACTACTTGCAACATTGGAAACCTTAGAACAGATTAGGGTGAGGTTTTCTTACCTAGGAACGAAGCCGGAATCACCGGAAAAGCACGTAGGATAGCAGGGTAGAGTATCAGGAAGAATCTCTCACTCTTCTCACACTTTCTCTCTCTTTTCTCTCTTCTCTCTCCTAGGGCTTCTCTCAAATTCGTATGGGGTGAATGAGAGAGGGTTTAAGGTCCTTATATAGGCTCAAAACACTCCAAATTAGACCCAGGGCCATGGTATACTTAGGTTATGTCCAAATACGGACTGTTCCGTCTCAACGGAGTACTTCTGGAGCCCCCCTTGAGCCAAAGGTCGGACTTAAGCTCACTGACCTTAGATCTAGGTCGAGTTAAGTTTTCGTTCCAGTCAAGAAAAAGTAAAAAAAGTTTATACTATGGCTGTCTTCTTACAAGGAAGATGGAGTATAAGAAAAATAACATTTGCCTTTTAGGGCTTGTTGTACATATTTATAATAGAAACGAAGAAGAGGGAAAAAAAATCTATATTTATTAATTCCTACAAAATCCCTAATCATAATGAAGCTTGATGATCCTATTCATCCATTCTACAAATCTATAATAGGCATATAGAGATTATTGTATGTCAAATAATATCCAAAGTGTTGGTTTCGAAAAATGGAATGTCTAATGTTCCCCGGCCTTGCCAGTTCCTTTAATCATCCATCTTTTTTCTACATGAGACCCACTAGAGACATCATCAACCTTATTTTTCGCTGCATGGAGGAGTCCACTTGATGAATGCCCCAAACTCATACATGTTGCACACTTGCATGTATTGGGAGTAGGAACCAAATTCCAACAATGATTAACCCTGTCAGGGCTCTAAGATAATATACAGATAGATGACAAGCACATCATTATTTAGTTAAAGAAATCATACATAGTTTTTCTATGGAATACCTATATATAATTATGTTAAGTGTGATTTTGTCTTTTCTTTAAACCTTTTTTTTTTAAAAAAAAACCAGTTGTATGTTGATATGGACAAGTATACAATATGACGACTCGGGAGGGCCTAGCTAAATAGCAGGCCACTCCTATCATATGAAAGAAGAAAAAATTAGACCCCCGAAAAAAAAAAAAAAAAAAGGGAGCAGAAAATCAGAAGATAATGGCACTGCGCCCAACTGCTGGAGAAAGGCTGAAAGCAAAGCCACAATATGTTTGCACATGTCATCGATCACCCACATGATGAGCGGCCAATGGACCTCTTTGAATATAAGACAATAAATCCACAGAGGGATAAACCGATGATTGAATATGGGTGATTTGTAGACGTCCACGGACAAAGGCTTCTGCAACCAAAGCTTTGTATGATCTACATCCCTATTGCAAATCAATGTTATACGAAACCTAAAGGGAAGGTGATACACAGTACTAAATAGTTAATCGAAAGAGGGTGCCCCAGGTATAGCCAACATATTTGCTTTGCGTGTGAGGGCCTATTTGTTTACCAATCGTGGTTGAAGCATTTCTTCAAACATATAGGGGGCCATGGACAGCGGCGGACATGGCTGCCGCTGCCATGGATGCTGCCCAATTTTTGGCCATCAAAAGAGGAAAATAGAGAGAAAGAGAGAGTACCTTCAAGTGCCTTCTCAGATTTCTTCTATTCTCTTCACCGTTGATAATCACGTTGGTAGGTTACTGGGCCTACTTAATTTGTAGCTGTAGATCTGATCTAAGAACCCTGAGAATGAGAAGAAAGGAATAAAAATAAGAGAGAGAATGAGATTTGGAGATGGGAGATGGAAAGTTCCAAATCAAGGATGGGAGAAGCGCAGGAGAAGAGAGGGAGAGATGAGAAAGGGAGTGCTACAAATGAGGAATAGAAATGAGGGGGGAAGGGTTTTGGAGAGAAGAGGCGCGCGGGAGAAGAAGCGATTTGGAGTTCGGGTGCGCGATTTGGGGTAAAATAGATTTTACGTTTTTTTTTTTTTGGAAGGTGAGGCGGTGGATTCATCCTACTCGGGCGGTGATGTAGAGCGGGTTGCGGACAGTTTCATGGCCAAGATGGATCAGAAAAGGCCTGATCAACGACAGAAGTGATCCGGACCATCGGACCTTAGATCGGACGTATCTCGCAATCCGGAATGAGTTAGTTGACATAAAATATATGATTTCGGGGTAGAACGAGCTACTTTAGCCAACCAACCTACTACGCAGGGTTGCAATGCTCGGAATTGCAAGAAACCCCTGGATCGACGGTCATTTCCCTGTTTTAATTTCGTTTTTACTATATATAGTAAGTTTTAGTTTGATTATAACTCTTCATCCGTCGGGCTTTAGGAGTTGTGTCCAACGTGAAAAGAGCTTAGAATAATTAGGGGAACGGTTTGGTGAAGCCAAATAGGACACTTACCATTTTTGGCCGAAAACCTTGCGCACTAGTAGACATCACGACCATCTATAAATAGTAAGTTTACTATTTATAGTAAGTCGCGAATTCTAGGAGTTTTAGTTGTAGTTTGATTCTGATTTCTTTCTCATTGCTTGGTACCCCTATTTAAAGGGTTGTGAGCTCATTTTTATTCATCAATTAATCAATTTCGAATTTATTAGAATTTATTTCTGTTTTCTGCTTTCTTTCCTCGTGGATTCGACAAGTCTCTGTGAGGAGTCCAGAGAAGCTCTGTGGATTTGGAGTATTTATCCTCATCACGTTTATCCCTGGGTTAATTGGTATTAGATCGAGGATTCCCCTTGGGCTGATGACAAACAATGAATGTATGAATCAAAATCCTGTGGACGGTGATCCAGGGATTTGTTATCTTTCGGAAAGAATGGAAGCTTTCTACCGGGAGAGTCAGTTGTCCATGCAAGGGCTACAGGCAACCCTCGACCGTCTTACGAATGAGCTACTTCCGCCCCGAGCCATAGGTGGTGCTCCACCACCTATGGTTGCTCCACCACCCATGGTTGCTGTACGATGCAACCCCGATTTTCGTAGGGCACTACTAGTGGCAAACCATAGGGCTACACCAGATGATTCAAGTTCTAGTGATGAGGACCTTAATGAGGGTTTTGGCCGACGACCAATCTATGGAGGCGATCATCTAGATCGTGCTGAAAGAGACTATCGAGGTAAGGTTGAACTTCCTAGTTTTAATGGTTTATTACGTATAGAAGATTTTCTCGATTGGCTAGCCGAAGTAGAGAGATATTTTGATTATATGGACGTACCAGATCATAAAAGGGTAAAATTGGTAGCGTTTAAGTTAAAATCTAGTGCTTCTGCATGGTGGGAACAATTATAACTCTCACGAGCCCGCCAGAACAAGGCACCCATTTCATCATGGCCACGGATGAGACGCCTTCTTCGATCGTGATTTCTCCCCAGTGATTATGAGCAGATATTATTCCAGCAATACCAAAATTATCAACAAGGAAATCGAACAATCACCGATTACACTGAAGAATTTCAGCGGTTGGCTACACGAAATGATCTGTCAGAATCTGAGTCACAGAAGGTGACACGATTTATAGGTGGGCTGCGACCGACAATTCAGGACCGAGTTCAAATGTACCCAGTCAGGACCGTGGATGAAGCAGTTCAATTGGCAGGTAAGGCAGAAACACAATTTGCAAGAGTTCCTGCTCGTCCCTATCCTTCAACTCGACCCCCCATGACGGGTCCCACACAGGATCCAGTGCTGGCACGAGGAAAAGATCCAGTAGGAGAACGTCCTCAACATCCTACAACCACGAACCGTGATACGGGGAGCGGCTCATCCAGACCTCAACGTACAACACCCACAACAGCGGACCCAAGTAGGATTCAAAATCCTTATGCTCGACCAAGGTCGAACAATTGTTACCGCTGTGGCCAGCCAGTCCACTTATCAAACACCTGTCCTCAACGTCCCGCAGCACACATGACTATAAACGAAGGGGGCACTGAAGATGATACTACAGAAGAAGACCATGACTATGATGAACATGAACAAACCACTGAAGAAATAGTAAGTGGGGATGAAATGACAAGCGAGGATCGTGGCGAATTTCTAGTTGTGAGGCGATTACTGTATACCCTACGAAAGGAATTACATCCACAGCGACACAATATATTTCGTACTCGACGCATTGTCAATGGAAAGGTTTGTGATGTGATCATAGACAGTGGTAGTAGCGAGAACATCGTCTCAAGAGTGATGGTCGACAAATTACGGCTACCCACGACGAAACATACTTCCCCGTACTCAATCGGCTGGTTAAAAAAAGTGAATGAAACCAAGGTAACTAAACAATGCACTATCTCATTTTCAATTGGTAAGAATTATAAGGATCAGATACTTTGTGACGTGGTTGACATGGAAGCTTACCACATGCTACTCGGTCGACCCTGGCAGTCGGACCGTGATGCGACCCATCGGGGACGAGACAATGTCTACTATTCATCAAGGATAGCCGAAAAATAATCCTTGCCCCTATGGCACCAGAGAACCACCCTGAAGCCTCTAAAGTGGAGGGGAGTTCCCTCTTGACCATTCGGGATTTCATGGAGGAATCCAAAGAAACTGGCGAGGTGTACGCCGTAGTGGTGAAGGGCGAGGAAGAGGAACCCTCAAACATCCCTCCGAGTTTAAAACTGTCGCTAAACGAATTCAAAGAAGTCCGGCCTGAGGATTTACCTGATGAATTACCCCCCATGAGGGACATTTAACATCACATATACCTCATCCCTGGGGCTAGCCTGCCCAACCGCCCTCATTATCGGATGAGTCCGAAGGAGTGCGAGATACTTCAGGGGCAAGTGAAGGAATTAATCCGTAAGGGTCTCTTGAGAGAGAGCATGAGCCCATGTGCCGTACCAGCATTATTAATGCCAAAAAAAGATGGAAGCTGGCGCATGTGTGTCGACAGTCGGGCAATTAACAAAATTACCATCAAGTATCGATTCCCAATACCACAGTTGGACGACATGCTCGATATGCTAGAAGGGGCCAAGGTGTTCTCAAAACTAGATCTAAAGTGTGGGTACTATCAGATTCCTATCCGACTTGGTGATGAGTGGAAAATGACATTCAAGACCAAGTAAGGGTTGTATGAGTGGCTGGTCATGCCCTTTGGCCTATCGAATGCACTAAGTACTTTTATGCGTTTGATGAATCAAGTTCTAAAACCGTTCACTGGCCGATTTGTGGTAGTATATTTTGATGATATATTAATATATAGCCAGGATGAGGTGGAGCACAGGAAACATCTCAGGCAGGTGCTGCAGGTCCTACAAATTAACAAGTTGTACCTCAACTTGAAGAAGTGTAGTTTTTTAACTGACAGCCTATTGTTTATAGGATTTGTTGTAACGTCCACAGGCATTCGTGTGGACGATGAAAAGGTGCGAGCTATTAGGGAATGCCGATCCCGACAAACATTCATGAGGTGAGAAGTTTTCACGGGTTGGCGACCTTCTATCGTCGATTTGTGCGAGATTTTAGCACCATAGTCACGCCTATAACAAATTGCATGAAAAAAGGACCATTCCAGTGGACCGATAAAGCTGACAAGAGCTTTCATGAGATCAAGCATCGTTTGTCTACAACACCGGTCTTGGTGCTTCCTAATTTCGGCAAATTGTTTGAGGTTAAGTGCAACGCTTCATACGTCGGAATTGGAGGAGTGTTATCACAGGAAGGCAGGCCGGTAGCCTTCTACAGTGAGAAGCTCAGCGAAGCCCGAAAAAAGTGGTCGACTTATGAGCTTGAGTTGTACGCAGTTGTTCAGGCGCTGCGACATTGGCAGCATTATCTAATTCAAAGAGAGTTTGTTCTATACACTGATCATCAAGCATTAAAGTTTATTAATAGTCAGACTAACGTATATCGTGTGCATGCTAGATGGGTTGCATTTTTACAGGAATTCACGTTCGTTCTGAAGCACAAGTCAGGGCAGCAAAACAAGGTGGCTGATGCACTTAGCCGTCGTGCATCACTACTCATTACGATGAGCAACAAGGTGGTCGGCTTCGACTATCTCAAGGAGCTGTATGCCGAGGATGAGGACTTCAAAGATTCTTGGGTGAAGTGTCAAGAAGGTCACCCCAATGACCTTCATATACAAGACAATTTTCTCTTCAAAGGAAATCGATTGTGCATCCCCCAAAGTTCTCTGAGGGAGTAGATTATTCAGGAGCTACATGGAGGTGGCCTCGATGGACACCTTGAGCGAGACAAGACGCGAGCTCTTGTGGAAGAGCGGTATTACTGGCCGTAATTAATACGTGATGTGGGAAATGCCGAACAACGTTGTCATGTTTGTCAGACCTCTAAGGGACAATCTCATAATACGGGCCTCTACACCCCGTTACCTGTGCCTGACGGTCCTTGGGAGGATTTATCAATGGACTTCGTGCTTGGTCTCCCACGAACATAACTCGGCATGAATTCGGTGTTCGTGGTAGTAGATCGTTTCTCCAAGATGGCGCCCTTTATCCCATGCAAGAAGACCCTCGATGTAACGCATGTGGCGAATCTATTCTTCAGGGAGGTCGTACGGCTACACGGGATCCCCAAGACCATTACTTCTGATCGTGACACGAAGTTCATTAGTCACTTTTGGCAGACTTTGTGGGCTCGATTCGATACACGACTTCAATTCAGCAGTGCTTACCACCCACAGACTAATGGGTAGACTGAAGTTGTGAATCGCACGTTGGGAAACCTCCTTCGCTGTATTTCAGGAGAAAAACCGAAGCAGTGAGATTTGGTCTTATCTCAAGCAGAGTTCACATTCAACAACATGGTGAACCGCTCGACAGGAAAATCTCTATTCTAGATTAACTATGGACGAGTGCCTCGCCACACGCTTGACCTAGTCGCTCTGCCCAAGCACCCAGGCACGAGCATTGCAGCAGAACATATGGCAGACAAGATCATGGGCATCCATGCGGAAGTACAGACCAAGCTAAATGCCTTGAATGAGAAGTACAAGGAACAAGATGACAAGCACCGGCGACAAAAAGTGTTCGAGGTGGGCGAACGCATTATGGTCCATCTGCGCAAAGAGAGATTTGCGACCGGGATGTACAACTAGTTGAAAAATAAGAAGATTGGACCCGTCCCAATCATTTGAAAGATCAATGACAACGCTTATGTTGTTGATCTTCCATATGACATGACGATCTCACGGACTTTCAATGTCGCGGACCTGACTGAGTATCATGAACTAACGCAGGATGAGAACTCGAGGACGAGTTCTTTTGAAGTGGAGGGGACTAATGTAAAGTCGGTCGCAGACAGTTTCATGGCCAAGATGGATCAGAAAAGGCCCGGTCGATGACAGAAGTGATCCGAACTGTCGGACCTTAGATCAGACGTATCTTGCAATCCAGAATGAGTTAGCTGACGTAAAATATATGATTTTGGGGTAGAACGAGCTACTTTAGCCAACCAACCCTGCTATGCTGGGTTACGATGCTCGAAATTGTGAGAAACCCCTGGATCGATGGCGTTTCCCTGTTTTAATTTCGTTTTTACTACAAATAGTAAGTTTTAGTTTGATTATAACTCTTCATTCGTCGGGCTTTAGGAGTTGCGTCCAACGTGAAAAGAGCTTAGAATAATTAGGGGAACGGTTTGGTGAAGCCAAATAGGACACTTACTATTTTTGGCCGAAACCTTGCGCACTAGTAGACATCACGACCGTCTATAAATAGTAAGTTTACTATTTATAGTAAGTCGCGAATTCTAGGAGTTTTAGTTGTTGTTTGATTCTTATTTCTTTCCCATTGCTTGGTGCCCCTATTTAAAGGGTTGTGAACTCATTTTTATTCATCAATTAATCAATTTCAAATTTATTAGAATTTATTTCTGTTTTCTGATTTCTTTCCTCGTGGATTCGAGAAGTCTCTGTGAGGAGTCCAGAGAAGCTTCGTGGATTTGGAGTAGTTATCCTCATCACGTTCATCCCTACGTCAGGCGGCCACATAAAAATGCCTCTTATTTGCATCTACAGTGGTGTTTGTTGTGGCCGCCTCTGATAAAAACGCCCCTGATATTAATATTTCTTGTAGTGTGATATGGTTGGGAGATAGGCTAAGATGATGCATGCATGATTGACGTTCATTGGCACAAAAAGTATAGCAATATGCATAGATGGGTAATGATCACCCGCAACTAGTTGAAGGTGCTTAGCATGCAGCCCATATCATGTAGCATAGTGTGTAGGATATCCAAACCATACAAAATATGGGGGGCAACATAGTAAAGAACTAGGGGGGAAATTACACAATACCAATCATCAGAGTGACATGAGTACATTGAATCATACCATCATCAAGTTTGATTTAAATCATCCATTTTTTTCATACAGGGTGGCTTGTTTGATAAGAACAGACATGACTTTAGTTTCATGTGATCTTAATGGTTGGGGCCTAGTAATGTCATAAATAAGTAACAAATACACATAATTGAATGTGATGGGCATAAACCTGTTGTCCCTCAAGCAATTCTCAGCAGTTCGGGGCTGATTGAAGAACTCTTCCGCCTATACATAATTAAAATATAGAAACATCCAAAAGTAAGGAAAAATAATTCAAGATAGAGAACTCACAGTTTTGAACTTCTCCATGTTTGTCTCAAGACAACTCTCTAATTCTGACATTTTCTCAGTGCCATAGTTAATCGCCAAGTCAATGTATGGCTGCTGTGAAGAAACATTTTATGAGTGTATTAAACTTAAACTTAATTGAATACTATCACAAAAGACATAAGCAGACACAAAAAAACTTAAACTTAAGTGCCACAATACCTGCATTCACATTGGGCAATCAGAAGATTGTTTTCCTTCACAATAGGCAATTTCTGTTGGAAGCAAATTAGACATCAACGTTGCACAACAAAAGACAACACAAACTAAATTGAGAACTGCAGTATCATAGTACATAGGCTAGATACAGGACTGTAAAATATTGGTGGTTTAGTTATCATATAGTGCATGAAGATATTTATATATATATATATATATATATATATATATATATATATATATTATATATATAATTATATATAATATATATATATATATAGATAGATATATATATCATTTTATTGTATACAACCTGGATTCTTGTATAAAAAACAGATGTATATTTTTTTCCATTCAAATTAACTGCAGTTTAATGCACCGGTTGCATTCTTCAGTTTGCTAATTTAGTTTTTAAACACGTCAAAACTGAGAGAAAGATAGGCCCAATTGTTGAATGCCTCTTTCTTGTGGAACCGAATGCAGTATAGTACAAGTATATTCTGGAACTATCTTATAAAACCCATGTTAAGGAAGTATGTTTGACAGATGAAGCTACCAAGCAATAGACCTATCATGGATATAGCATGGCTTAACAATCATTTAACTGATAAAATAGACAAAGGGCCTCTGTTTTAGAGAAAACCCAAATCAAACCACTTGAAAATATAAATTAAAAATTAAAATAAACCTCTGTTTTAATTTGCAGCCTTCTTTTACAACAATCCAAAACCAAAAAGAAGAAGAAGTAAAAATCCAAATCAAATTGCTTCTTTACTAACAAGTTATATATATATATATATATATATATATATATATATATATATATATATTATATATATATATATATATAAACAAGTTATTTTAGACTACTAAAGCTAAAATGGACAATCCTGCAAGTGAACCTGTTAGAATTCCTGCTCCATCTTCGTGTCCTATATAACAAAATACATAAATGCGGAGAGGCTCCCAATCAACTCTTCAACTCTCCAGGAAAAATGGTCTTCGTGAAAGCTCATGAGCATTGGACTATTAGATCTCCTTCAGCTTTCTGTGTCCAATGCACCTCACAACTTTTTGTGACCAGCTGTGGTCCTTCATTATGGTGTAGAGAACACACAAAATAGTCACTTAAATACATCCAGACAAATCACAGTAGCACTTCTCTAACATTCAAAATTTCAAAACTGAATTGGAAAAAAGAGAATCAAAGTAAACTAAATCAGACTTTGTTACTAAAAATCCAACAACATATGAATTCAGCCAAACCCATCACAGAAACAGTACTCAAACTTTTTAAAAAAATAATAATAAAATAAAAAATCCCAAAAATAAAATCTTTTGAATTTCCAATCAGGTACACCAAAAATCAGTTTAAAATAGTAGTTGAGAAATCGTAGGTGTTTTTCCCTACAGGTTAGAGAAATTCTTTACATAGGTCCATGCGAAACAATTTAAGAATAGGGCAACTGAACACAGTAAATATCCTCGTGAGGCTAAACCTTTGTAACAATACTACAAATGAAGCCAACTACTGCATTCATCAAAATAAAGAAAAATAATATAAAAAATCAAATGATTAAAGATGGACATCAAAAGGATTAATTTGTTGTTACCAGTCCTGTTGCATTTTGTAAAACCAAAAACCACTCCCAAGAGGACTCAGACCTTTCCGAACTGTCACTCTCTTTCCAATATGCCAACTTCTCACAATATTACAAGTTACTATGACAGCTTCATGAAAGCTACATCTCTTGACTCAAACGTCAAAATTACAAGATTGATTCTAAGAGGTTACAACAAGAGAGAGAAAAGAACGATCTGACATATTATGACAAAGAGAAAGTAACATTACATACGCAAATCTACATATACTTTCACGTATACAAAGACAAGCAGCAACACCATGTAGAGTTCTAGAAATCCCAAGTTAGTATATAAAAAGAGTGACATTAATACTACTACTAAAAGAGCATCAAACATGCATATAGATCATGACACATCAATCCAAAATCTCTGAGTAACAAGAACAGTGAGATTAAATGTCAAAATATAAATATTCTCATCTTTCTTATAGTGGTGGTATATCTTGACAGAGCACATTTTCTTCCAAAGATTCTCATCATCACCGGCAGTTACAGATGGCCGCCAGTCAAAATTCCCCGCCGGTCAAAATTCCATCAGCAAAGACACGTTTTCTTATAGTGGTTATAGTAAATGCTACATCATGCCTTGCAGTACTGCAGCTGAGATTTATCAGAGTTTGAAACTAGGTTCAGGTTTGGATATCTTTCTAGAAATGCATGGTTTTGTAGATGACATATGACTTGGAATATCATGTAAGGAAAAGTAGGTTGTTTTAAAGAAGAGAGTCTTTTGCAGTGGAGAAAACCCAGAAAATCAATGTTTTCTAATGGGATTGTGTGAAAAGCGTATGATTTAATCCCTGTCAAATCTTCTTTTCTGCTTCCTTTAATATCCTTACACCTCATGGATTTTTTGTTACTTGAATTTTATTTATTTATATTATTATTTTATTTATTGTTGCCATGGTTTCTGTGGTTATAATCATATTGTCGTCATGTTTGCCATTGTCATCATTTTCATATGTGGCACTTGCTTACTTATGTCTTACATGTTTGACTTGAACATTTTACAGGATATGAAGCACCGAATTTGAGGTATGGCCATTTATGTTCTTGACCGAATTGTTTAAATTTATGACTGGTATCATGATATGATAAACATGGTTTTCTTGTATTTCTCTTATGGTTATACATATTAGAGTTTATAGGTCCAGTTGTTAGTGTTTTGGTGAAATTTTCAGGATTTAATTTTTTGCACTAAACAAGTTTGTGGACCAAATGATCTTAAAATCATATTACTTGTCTTTTTTTATTATTTATTTTTAATTATAAAGTTGTGCTACATGTGTTTTCGCAAACGCTTGTTTGCTTTCAATCAGCACGTTCGATATAGCTCTCTTTGATTATTAACATGTTTTCTTGCTCCATTTTGTTTATAGAAAGTAGACCTTTTTTTTCTGATTATAGAAAAGTAAGTAGACCTTTCTTCTGACAATAGAAAGTAGACCTCTCTTAAGCCTTTGACTTATAAATGGTGAGGAAACTCTGGGGTTTCTTCTTTAAGTTACTCAACATTCATGGTCATTACAAAGTAGATTGTGGATCTTTAAAATGGTGAATTGTAGGATCCTTCCAATTGAGTCAGTGAGTTGTATGGAGGTTGCTCCCTTTAGCTTGTATGTGGGGAATATGGAAAGAACAAAGTAGGTGAGCTTTCTTGTAATATCTTGTCATTGATATTTGTAGTGAAGGAAAGAATTGAAAAGTTAGGACTGGTACTGAAGCTTTTAAGGTACCAATGCCTCAATATTGGGTGGTGGTTGGAACTTGGTCATTTTTAATTATGTCAAGCATTGGGAGAAGATTGACCTGTTGGTGCCTAGGCTTGTAAAAATTGAATATGGAAGTTCAAGGGGGAATCTTGGTGGCTTGGTAGTTAGGGGTGTCATTAGAGAAGAAGCTTGTTGGGTTGATGCAGCTTGTTTCAATCCACTTAGGAAAAACAAAGCCAAGGAAACATACAGGTTGATGAGCCCATATGCACAAATGGCTTAAGATCCTGCTAATTTTTTTCTTTATCTTTTTTCCAAATGTTCCACCAGCGAAAGTTTCCACTGTTTGCATTGAGATGCATGAATACCACTTGTATTGTGGGGCTCATTTAAAAAAGGGAATGATTTGCTACTTTGGCAGCATATGATGTTTGAAAATCACCTGAAAAATTATTCACACGACATACAGTGGCTCAAATCAAACCATCCAAGATAAACTCACTGTAACTGAGTCAAAATCTCAAAACCTGATTCACTGAACAAAGTTAATGAGTCATTTGGATATCCTGGATTTTTCAAGTAACTGAGTCAAAATCTCAAAACCCAACCATTATATTTTCTTTGTTTGGGCAACTTTTAGTAGGCATTGTACTTCCTAGAAATTATAATGCCTGTGTTTGGTAGGCTTACAGGTTTGGAATCACGTGTGGTGTACTGTCCATTCAACTAAGAAGTGTCCAAGTTAAATGAACAAGTAGGGATTGCTCCATCTCTTCATCAACTACAACTCTCAATTTCTATGGTATATCATGTGACCAAAAAAATGAGTGGATTGGATGTTGTTGATGTGATCAAAATTTGCAAGTGTGATTCATTATATCTAGAGAAATGATTGGCCCACATAGTTGACATTTCTGATCATCCATCTACATCGTTTGTCACGTAGTTCTCATCCTTAATCACACGTTGTAAGTGTTATGATCTCATGCTCCTTTGGTTGTCAAATTTTGTGTGCCAAAACATCTATCGGTGTTTTGTACTTGTATGATCATTTATTGGAATTCAAGACACCTCAAAAAGCTACATGTTGAAGCCTCAAAAGGCCTACATGTTGAAGCCTCAAAAAGCTACATGTTGAAGCCTCAAAAAGCCTACATGTTGAAGCCTCAAAAAGCCTACATGTTGAAGCCTCAAAAAGCTACATGTTGAAGCCTCAAAAAGCTACAATGTTATGGTTCAAGATCTCAAGCATGATATGGTTCAAGATCTCAAGCCTGATATGATTCAATTATCTACATTCGTTGAATGGTTGAAGTTCAATGTCCATACGACATGGTTCAGGTTTGAATGACCTTAGGTTGACCCTTTAAGTAGGTCACTTTGGATACATTAATCAAATATTTATTTTACACTAGGTTGGTCTATTCTACGACCAGTCCTAGCTCTTGTTCGACCAGTCCTAGCATTGGTTCGACTAGTCCAAGATATTCCACGACCAGTCCTAAGAAGTTGAAGATTTTTTGGAATTTTTGGTACGCCCACGACCAGTCCTGGAGGTCCTTCGACCGGTCGTAGGTGTGGCTTCGACTCGTCCACGACCAGTCGTGGAGCTACGACTTAAAGTCCAGTAACGAAATCACTGGTCCTACGACCAGTCGTAGGGATCTACGACCAGTCGTAGGTGACCCACGACCAGTCGTAGGGTACTCACGACCAATCGTGGAACGGCTTTCAAAGATCGCGCTTATTTTTTCAAAAATCTGTTAGAGCTACGACCAGTCGTAGGTTTCTAAGACCAGTCGTAGGAGCGATTTCTGCTTCTATAAATTGAACACGAAATTCAGAGTTTTCATAACTTCAACGCTATTCAATTCAAGAAATTTTCAAGTGATCACTCCGAGATAAGTTTGTGTTTATTTTAAGCTAGATTGTGCTTATTTAATATTCCTTTTTGCTAGCTTATTTAATTTGATCTTGTTTCTATATTCCAATCTTATTTGAAAAGAGGAATTATCTTATTCCTTCTTCTTGGAATCAAAATCAAATTTAGCTACGCCCAACGAGTTAAATCTAAAATCAATTAGAATTTAGAACCTTATGAATGTGAGTATTGGAAATTGAACTTTGACATTCAAATCATCTACTCCGATTGGTTCTACCGGGCTGCTACGAAAAAGGAGAAATCCAGGTATTTTACAATTCTGTAAAATTCATTTACTTTTGGTTTTGTTTGAGGTTGAGCCAGAAAAATCTCATTATATTGGTTGTCTGAGGAAAACCAGAAAAACTCAGAAAAGAGGGTTTTGGATTGTGTAAGCCCAAGAGAAAAAGACACAATTGTAAAGGTTTTTGGTGAACCTGTGAAAACCTATTTGTTAGTGAACGCTAATATCCCCTGTGTGAGGATATTAGGAGTGGAGTAGCTTTTTGTGTGGCTGTTAGAAAACAGTTGGTGTACACACAAGCGAACCACTATAACTCTTTGACTTGTGGTTTGAATGCTTGCTTAATTTTCATATCTTTTATCATTCGATCTTGTGGAATGTACAAGTGGATGTGAATGTTGTAACTATTTACATTTCAAGCAAGTGTGGGGATTGTTGTAATAATTTAGATCTTACTTCTGCATTTAAATTCAATTCCTTGCTATTTCATTTACTTATATTAATATTGAGTCCTTGATCCAAAGAGGTTCTAGAAATAAGGTTGTCCTACCATAAGCCTTGTTGATTATGGTGTAAGGTTGTCCTTAGAACTGAATTTGCATCAATCTCTCGATATCTATTTATCAAGGTGATTTAAATTTAGCTTTGAGAATTGATTCATGTTGTAAGGCTATTGGTTTATTTTATTTCCGCTGATTTTAATTTAATCTGGCATAGTCCTATTCACCCCCCCCCCTTTAGGACATATAGCTTGGCCTTTTCACACTCCTGTAAAAAAGATCACTTTTATTGGAAAATAATAACCACCTATTCAATGGAGTCAGCTTCCATCAGATGGGTACTACACACCAATTTGGCACATTGGAGCAAGACCCAATCCATCCATCACACTCTGACGAACAGAAGCTTCATTAAAGAAAAACAGAACAGAGAGAAACAGACTGCTGAGATAGCGAACTGGAACTCCATACCAAAAACCAAAGGGAAAAGCAACAGGAAACAGTAAAAAAAAAAAACAAAAACAGAACAAAACCCAAAACCAAACCACCCGCAAGATGTAGAACAGATTTTTCCACCATGTATGACATGCATGCAATTTCTAAGTGCCTGCGTATCATCCATCACACTTCAGACATAATGAAACCCGGAGAGAGAGAGAGAGAAAGAGAGAGAGAGAGAGAGAGAGAGAGAGAGAGGAGAGAGAGAGAGAGAGAGAGAGTAGCATACTGCTGCGGCTGTTGGAGAAGGGGAGATGCGGCTGTTGCTGATGCTTCTTCCTCTTGTGGGCCTTCTCGGACTTTGGCGTGTTCTAGCAAGGAGGGCAACGGCTAAGAGATCAGCATCTTAAACAAGTAATGGAAATGGAAGCCATATCAAGAGAGGTTGGAGTGGAGGCACATTGGAGAGAGAGAGACTTTCTGGATTTGGGGATGGGGCGCGCGATTTGGGGATGGGGAGCACGATTTGGGAGAGAAGAGGGAAGAAGGGTTTTTGGGAGAGAAATATTGGCACGCACGAGATTCGGAGATGCAGCGATTTGGGAGAGGAGGGAAAAAATGGTTTTGGAGAGAAAGCGGGCACGATTTGGGGATGAAATTCGGGAGGGAAAAGACCTTTTTTTTTATTCTAGCGGCGGTGGCTTATCCGTACACGGGTGGCCAAGTAAAAATGCCGCACATTTTGCATCTACATAGGGGTTTTGTTGGGGTCGCCAGTGAGAGTGCGCCGCTGATACGGAAATTTCTTGTAGTGAGTAGAGACCATACTTTGGTATGGTCGGAGAATAGTTCCTAACCCTTCCTTCTCAATCACTGAGAACCTTACTCGGAATTCTCGACAATATACCAATATCAGGAATCATTTAAGTTGGCTAGTCTTTGATTCCCCAGTTCATTGTGATTCTACGATGTCTAGCCAACCATAGATTCCAAGCTCTATCAATTAGTGGGGACTCTATGTTAAGGAAGACGCATTCACAAGTCAACTCACCCCATACACTGCCAGCCTGTGCACACGTCGACAGTACATGAAAGAATATCTATTTTTATATACACACATACCACATGTACCACAAGTGCCAATGTACCACATATGCCACATCCAACCTTCAAGCACCTTGAATGCACCACATGTGCCCACATGTACATACATAACCACATGTGCCACTATGCATCTTCAAGTGACCTACATGTATCACCATTTATCTACATGCACCTTTTATGTCCACGTGCCAACATTCCAAATTAGTACAAGAACCACTTGTGCTTGTATGTCCATCCCCATTCCAAGGTGTTTGACAAATCATAGACATGACAGCAAAATAGCGTGTCTGTGCAAGCCTGTACAAAGAGGAATTAACTAGACAGATATGTCCAAAGTGTTAAGAAGTGGAGCCACATCTGGGGCCGCCCACGACCAGTCAAGGTTGGGCGGATTTCATGTCGCAAGTCCTTTCGCAACTGGGATGCGAAAGGAGTTTTACGGATTTCGTGTCGCAAGTCCTTTCGCAACTGGGATGCGAAAGGAGTTTCGCGGATTTCGTGTCGCAAGTCCTTTCACAACTGGGATGCGGAAAGGGAAGTTGCCAAAACTATAAATTGGGGTCCCTAGGGCTATTCTAGGTTAAGGTGAATTTTAGGAAATTATTCTGAGGTGTGGGCAAAGGATTTTCTCTGTACTTTCAAGGGAGAGGTTAGTATATTGCCTTGTAATCTTCATTTCTCTTCATAGTGGAATTTTGCATCCGTGGTTTTTTACCCTAGTTTGGGATTTTTTCACGTATATCTTGTCTTGTGGTTTGTTTTAGATTGCTTTGATCTATTTCTAGTTTATATTTCTTCCTGTCTATCGTTTGTGGGTGAGGCCTTAGATTGGATCTAGGCTCACTGCGTTGTTGGCGTGCTGCGCAACAACTGGTATCAGAGCTATTGGTTTAGTTCTATTGGGAGCGATGGCAGAAGATGGGAAAACTAGAATTGAGAAGTTTGATGGTTCAAACTTTGCCTTCTGGAAGATGCAGATGGAGGATTATCTGTATCAGAAGGACCTCTATATTCCTCTATGAGGAAAAGAGAAGAAACCAGAAAAGTTGATAGTTGATGAATGATTTTTACTGGATAGGAAGACTTTAGGAACTATCCGACTCTCTTTGTCTAAGAGCATTGCCTTCAATATATCCAAGGTGAAAACTACAAAAGAATTAATGAAGCCCTAACCACCATGTATGAAAAACTCTCAGCATCCAACAAGGTTCATCTTATGAAACAGCTATTCAACATGAAGATGTCAGATGGTGGGAGCGTGGCTGAACATCTAAACGAGTTCAATACAGTCACGAGCCAGTTGGAAGCCGTTGGCATTGCTTTTGAGGATGAGGTCAGGGCGTTATTGATCTTATCCAGTTTGCCAGACAGTTGGGATGGTTTGGTGATTGCTGTGAGCAATTCTTCAGGATCGACAAAGCTGAAATTTGATGATGTGGCCGGTCTAATTCTCAGCGAAGAATCTAAAAGGAAGGCATCAGGAACTTCAGGGGATTCAGGGAATGCTCTAAACGTTGAAGGAAGAGGAAGATCGCTGAACAAAGGAGGCAATAAACATGGGCGTTCTAAGTCAAGGAATAAGTCCAAAGGACCGAAAGACAAAGACGGGTGTTGGCATTGCGGCAAGAAGAGGCATATGAAACGTGATTGTAGGGCGCTCAAGAAACAAGAAGGAAGCTCTCAAGGTGGGAAGGATTCAGTGAATCTATCTGAGGAGAGTGACACAGAGGCGTTGATCTTGTCTCTTGATGCAAGGAATGAGTCTTGGGTTATAGACTCGGGTGCTTCATTTCATGCTACTTCGTGTAAGGAAGTTCTGCGTGATTATGTGTCAGGTGACTTTGGGAGAGTCTACCTGGGTGATGATGAGCCGTGCAGTATCGTTGGAAAGGGGGACGTTCATGTAAATCAGAAAGACGGAATGTCTTTGAAATTGAAGGATGTCAGACATGTACCGAGTTCGAAACGTAACTTGATCTTTGTGGGGCAGTTGGCCGATACCGGTTATGTGACGACATTCACCAGTGATTCCTGGAAGATCACAAAAGGTGCCTTGGTGATATCTCGAGGCAAAAAGGAAGGCACTTTGTACGTGACTTCATATAACGCCCTGAAAATCGGGGGTCGAGCATAAACTCAACTCCCGAGTTCCAGAACATCACTTATGCAACAAAATGAATGATGATTGAATGTTGACTGTATTCGTGCAATGAACATGAGTGAGATTAAGCCAAAACAGCATATCAAACTCCAGAGACAGTTAAATTTGCAAGCGGAAGACTGTGATAGATAGATAAAATATATAAACTATGATGAGTCTCCAGAGTGTGATAACATTACCAGGTTAAATAATTACAAGTACAGTTCTAAAATATACCAAATGTGAGGAAGTGTAATGTCTCCTATCCTAAGTACCATAGCCTCGTCAATACAATATCAGGTCTTCATTGACCTGCCAGAGAGATACAGATAGGAGAACTCCTCCAATCATCATAGAAGTAGTCCGGCTCTGCTTCACAAGCATCGCCATCACCTGAAACTCAACAAATCTGGTTGGTGTGTACAACATCATCTCGTAACGTGGGACTGAGTAGCTAACTCAGTAGAACAATAAAGCATAGGTTAACATGTTATCAATTCAATCAAGCAGTAATGATAAAGCAGTACAATCAAACAAGTTTAACTACTCTTATTAAATGCAAGTATGAAATGACATGATGAATGCCCTTGCCAAACCACCCTAATGCGACATCATCTTACATTCACGGATGCATACCTCCCTCAGTGATTCACATCTACTAGGCACATGTGGTGCAATGATGAGCATGATTACCAAGTTGTTATTAGTCTATTTCAAACAGCAATATTGGGAAGCTAAGGTACCTCCCTTGTATCATTCCCAAACATGATCCATTCTAGGGTCGTCAATCCTAGTTAATCTCATACGGTATTATGGTTTGAGAGGCATCGCGAAGGCATTGCAAAGGGCTCGTCACCCGTTAGCACGGATACAGATCTCACCGTATGCGGCTCAATTGTTGGCAGTCAGCTCGAGTACAGGTCTCATCGTACTCGGCTCAATTGCTGGCCGTCAGCTCGAATACAGGTCTCGCAGTACTCGGCTCAACTCATACTCTAGTTATTGTGAAGGGCTCGTCGCCAATCACAGACCTTGGAGTATACTCGAAGACACTACAGAGGACTCGTCGTCCGTCAGCATGAGTACAGGTCTCACCGTACTCGGCTCTCGCTGTAAGTGTCGACAGCTCGAATACAGTGTCTCATACCACCGTATTCGGCTCACGAGTTTGGTTGCTCAATAGTCACTACGGGGAGGCACGTGGCCCCAACATAGGCCGACAGCTCGGCCACGGTGTCCCATACCACCATGTCCGGCTCATGAGTCTTAGTGGATCGAGGTACCATGGTTAACGGGATTTCACTGGTAAGTTTGGTACCCTAGGTTCAAGCAGTAGCGTCCAAACATGGTGAACATACATTAGACAGATCGAGTTACTTGACGAGCTCGGTTAGCTCGAGCGCACAACAAGTTGAACGATATGAAGTGCATAATCACTTCGTGTGGCCAACCACTATCGCCAACCGAAGTACGACTCGGGTTCGTCGAACACATCTCATGTGGCAAATGAAACTCAGCCATGCATCCAATTCTGGTACCGATTGTCTGGACTATAATCATAGCCCCAAACACAATCAATTGCAGATAGATAAAACAATAGTGGATCAAGATTCAACTCATACAATCAAGGTCTGGTATTATCCGTTTAAGGCTGCCAGGGCTGTTGCACGCACTCGTTGCTCCACTCCCCCATCACCCATGACGGATCATACAACGTAAATATGAATTTAAACATATGCCTTACATAGATAAAATCATAAAAGCAGTTGAGCATGTTATGAAGCACAACACAAGCATGAGTTTGTATATATTCAACTCCTAATCACACAGCTATCCAAGGAAATCATACATATAGTTAAAGGTGTTAAGAATCATATCTCAACACCCTTATACATTACAATTTACTAACTACTACTCATTCAGACATTTCAACAAACACTTTAAAATACATACATCAACATACATGACATATGTTGATCAAATAGGCATTAGGCCAAATCCTTTCACTAGGGAGTTGCCCCAATCATAACACACGTACACCCACGACGGATAGCCATGGCAAGCAGGATTCCAAGTTCCATATTCATTCAGTCATTTCCACAAACACTTGGGCCACACATTTTAATATAAGTAGTGTATATAGGCCGTGGCGTGATTTAGAGAAAATCCTTTCGTCAAAGGGGTATCGCCAATACAACAATCATATATCCATGACAATTAGTCATGGCGAGCCCGAATGAGAATTCTATACTCATTCAGTCGTTTTCACAAACACTTAGAATACAATATTACAACATACATGGTGTATGTTAGCAAAACATGTATTAGGGCTACCCTTTCGCCAAGCAAGTATTTTATTCATGTATAATATATTCATACAGCAAATAATCATGGCAAATACATCTCCAAAATTTATACGTATACGGTACTTTTTAGAATACACAATTTCAACATACATAGTGTATATAAGCAAAACATGTATTAGGGCGAGTCCTTTCGCCAAACAAGTAATTTATCCACATATAATATGTTCATACAACAATTAATCATGTCAGACACATTTCCAAAATTTGTACATGTACGGTACTTTCTACAAATACCTAGAGTATGTGGAATTCCATATTTTTCATCTTTAATCGAAACGGAAAACAGACAGCACTTTGTATATGTGCAAATGCATGCAGATTATGAATCTATCATTATTTGACATTGAAAGCGTTGAAAACCATAACCTATACACCTAAAGTCCAAACCTTTTGTCGTAGAATCGTAACGGAGTCGATAGGTTTGCTAAGCTTCCGTATTCGGCAGTTTGGCAACCTATAGAACGAAATAGGTTAGCTATTTCACAACCTACAACTGTCTAAACCCCAAAACAGATTAGGGTTAGGGTTTCTTACCTAGAAATGACGCCGGAAACGCCGGGAAAGCGATGAGAATCAGGCGGTGGAGCCCGAATAGCGGCTGGGAAGAGTGGCAGGAAGATTCTCCCACTGCTCCTACACTTTCTCTCTCTTTTCTCTCTCTTTTCTCTCTCTCAATCTCAAATTCGTATGGCTGCCATGAGAGAGGGTTTAAGGTCCTTATATAGCCTAAAAATTCACCGAAATAGACTTATGTTCAAGGTATACTTACATTATAATCAAATCGGCATTGTTTCAGCTCAAAAGAGGGTTTCTAGGGGGCCTCCTTCAGCCAAAGGTCGGACTTATGCTCACTAACGCTGGATCAACGTTCTATTAAGTTTTCGTTTCAGTAGAATTTCCAGATCACGCGTGGCGGACCAGTTTCAGTTCAACGGTCAGCGGATCTCGATCGGAGATTCCGAGTACATGTAAATGTGTATGAAATTTCTCCTGATCCGAGGGTGTAATTTGGTCTGATTCTGACGGTCTGGTTGCTTAAAACTGATCCGCAAGGGAGTGGTGCCAGATTACTATTTAAGATATTTTATTTTGAATTAATTTCACATTTCTCACACTCTTCACTCCGAGCTCAAGCGAATAGCGCTGGGACACTATTTAGATTTGATTTTCGAGATGGTTGTCAAGCCCAGCGACGCGGTCCTAGTTCCTTAACTTCGTGTTAATCGGACTTCCGACGTGCGGTCCAGATCCGATACCGAGTTTCGAGATGCTCCCGTGAGTAGCCGGGTAATGAGATTGATCCTAGGTTTTAGGGTAACCTAGCGTCAATGATTCTACAAGTTTTGGGTCTTGCAGATCGTATTTAAAGCGATTGGTGCTAATTTCACAGGCACTCTAGTTTAGCACTAGCTAATTATCGCCTAATTTCTAAAGGATTTAGTCCTGTATGATTTCTGTCGGAGCTGGTACTTTGGCCTTTGTAGTTTGTATATAAAGTGATCCAAGTTATATTACTTAGTTAGTTTAGGATAGTGTCTAGGATGAAAGTGCTTAGAAAAATTGAAAGAACAAGGGAGTGAAGGGTGAGATTTGTGAAGGAAATGGGTTCAGAAGCGATTTTAGACTGTGGGGTTCAGTTATGATGAATTAATAAGGAGTTAGGAGCAACCCATTGCCTATGGACGTCTAATCCCAGGTTGGCAAAAATCCGGGATGTTACAATCTACCCCCCTTAAAACAAAATTTCGTCCCCGAAATTGGCTAAGGGTAATAAGGAAAGATTTAATTATTTCCTTTGCCTAAGACTTATTGATTCCAAGTTTCTACGCGTGGTAGGGTATATACCAGCTGGTTCATTTTAGTCAACCCCCCTTAAAACTTAATTATTTATCCATTTCTCATACCCTGAGGGTTTGCTACCATTTATTTCTTTACCTATTTGGAGTCTCGACGACAATTCTCAACAATTTAAAGTAAGATAGCTGTTTTCATTGTTTGACCAACACGGAGAGACGGTAATATTGAGCTCGATCCCGATACATCGATCATCTACCGGGCCAGGGTAGGAAGCTCATCGTATCCCTTCCGAATCCTGGTGGCTCCTGGTCGTCCACTCATCAGCAGAGAGTCCATCGGTAGTCACCCAGGATTGGGAATTGGGTTAAGCCGCGAAAACTTCGCAGTTGTAGATGTCAGTAACTCCGTAGTCCAATCACTCTAAAAACGTAGGGAATGTCCAACATTGAAAGGTTCAAAGTGTCTATTTCTAAGGTTGCCCTTTAGGTCTTAGTCTAAGAGAGTCCTCGATATTATCTATGTCCAAGGAAAGGGTGAATCAAATCTTACTAGATCATTGTAACGCCCTGAAAATCGGGGGTCGAGCATAAACTCAACTCCCGAGTTCCAGAACATCACTTATGAAACAAAATGAATGATGATTGAATGTTGACTGTATTCGTGCATTGAACATGAGTGAGATTAAGCCCAAACAGCATATCATACTCTAGAGACAGTTAAATTTGCAAGCGGAAGACTGTGATAGATAGATAAAATATATAAACTATGATGAGTCTCTAGAGTGTGATAACATTACCAGGTTAAATAATTACAAGTACAGTTTTAAAATATACCAAATGTGAGGAAGTGTAATGTCTCTTATCCCAAGTACCATAGCCTCGTCAATACAATATCAGGTCTTCATTGACCTGCCAGAGAGATACAGATAGGAGAACTCCTCCTATCATCATAGAAGTAGTCCGGCTCTGCTTCACAAGCATCGCCATCACCTGAAACTCAACAAATCTGGTTGGTGTGTACAACACCGTCCCGTAACGTGGGAGTGAGTGATCAACTCAGTGGAACAATAAAGCATAGGTTAACATGTTATCAATTCAATCAAGCAGTAATGATAAAATAGTACAAATCAAACCATTCTAACTACTCTTATTAAATGCGAGAATGAAATGACATGATGCTGTATGCCCTTGCCAAACCACCCTCAAGCGACATCATCTTACGTTCGCGAATGCTTACTCCCTCAGTGCGCCACATCTACAAAGCACATGCGGTGCGATGATGCTCATGATTACTAAGTTTTTATTAGTCCATTTCAAACAGCAGTATTGGGAAGCTAAGGTACCTCCCTTGTATCATTCCCGAACATGATCCATTCTAGGGTCGTCAATCCTAGTTAATCTCATACGACATTATGGTTTGAGAGGCTTAGCGAAGGCATCACAAAGGGCTCGTCACCCATCAGCACGGATACAGATCTCACCGTATGCGGCTCAATTGCTGACCGTCAGCTCGAGTACAGGTCTCGCCATACTCGGCTCAATCGCTGGCCGTCAGCTCGAGTACAGGTCTCACCGCACTCGGCTCCACTCATACTCTAGTTGTTGTGAAAGACTCGTCGCCAATCACAGCCCTTGGAGTATACTCGAAGATACTACAGAGGACTCGTTGCCCGTCAGCACAAGTACAGGTCTCACCGTACTCGGCTCTCGCTGTAAGTATCGACAGCTCGAATACAGTGTCCCATACCACCATATTCGTCTCACGAGTCTGGTTGCGCAATGGTCACTACGGGGAGGCACATGGCCCCAGCGTAGGCCGACAGCTCGACCACGGTGTCCCATACCACCATGCCCGGCTCATGCGTCTTAGCGGATCGAGGTACCATGGTTAAAAGGGGGTTTCACTGGTAAGTTTGGTACCCTAGGTTCAAGCAGTAGCGTCCAAATAGGGTGAACATGCATAAGGCAGATCGGGTTACTTGACGAGCTCGACTAGCACGATCGCCCGTTGAGCTGCACTACATGAAGTGCATAAACAACTTCGTGTGGCCTAGCCACTGCCGACAGGCAACGCACGACTCGAGTTCGTCGAACACATCCCACGCGGCAAATGAATCTCAGCCACGAGTTCAATCTCGTTACCGATTGCCTGGGCCATAATCATAGCCCCAAACACAATCAGTTGCAGATAGACAAAGCAGTAATGGATCAAGATTCAACTCATACAGTCAAGGTCTGGTATTATCCGTTTAGGGCTGCCAGGGCTGTTGCACGCACTCGTTGCTCCGCTCCCCCATCACCCATGACGGATCATACAACGTAAATATAAATTTAAACATATGCATTACATAGTTAAAATCATAAAGCAGTTGAGCATGTTATGAATCACAACACAAGCATGCATTTGTACATGTTCAATTCCTAATCACACAACTATCAAAGGAGATCATACACATAGTTAAAAGAGGTTGAGAATCATATCTCAACACCCTTATACTTTACAATTTGCTAACTACTACTCATTCAGACATTTCAAGAAACACTTAAACAAACATACATCAACATACACGACAAATGTCGATCACATAGGCATTAGGCCAAATCCTTTCACTAGGGAGTTGCCCCAATCATAACACGCGTACACCCACGACGGATAGCCATGGCAAGCAGGAATCCAAGTTCCATATCCATTCAGTCATTTCCACAAACACTTGGGCCACACATTTTAGCACATATAGTGTATATTGGCCGTGGCGTGACTTAGGGCAAATCCTTTCGTCAAAGGGGGTATCGCCAATACATCAATCATGAATCAATGACAATTAGTCATGGCGAGCACGAATGAGAATTCTATACTCATTCAGCCATTTCCACAAACACTTAGAATACACTATTACAACATACATGGTGTATGTTAGTAAAACATGTATTAGGGTTATCCTTTAGCCAAACGAGTATTTTATCCATGTATACCATAATCATACAACAAATAATCATGACAATTACATTTCCAAAACTTACACATATACAGTATTTCTAGAATACACAATTTCAACATACGTAGCATTTACAAGTGAACATGTATTACGACGATTCCTTTCGCCAAACTAGTATTTTATCCATATATAGTATAATCATACATTAAATAAACATGTCAAACATTTCTCCAAAAAAAATACGTATACGGTATTTCTACGTATACCTAGAGTATGTGAAATTCCATATTCTACAACGTTAATCGAAACAGGAAACGGAAAGCACTTTGTACATGTGCAATTGCATGCAGATCATGAATATATCATTATCTGACATTGAAAGCGTTGAAAACCCTAACCTATACACCTAAAGTCCGCACCTTTTGTCGTAGAATCGCGACAGAATCGATAGGTTTGCTAAGCTTCCGTATTCGGCAATTTGGCAACCTATAAAACGAAATAGGTTAGCTATTTCATAACCTACAACCACCCAAGCCCCAAATCAGATTAGGGTTAGGGTTTCTTACCTAGAAACGGGGCTGGAATCGCCGGGAAAGCGATGAGAATGATGCAGTGGAGCATGGATAGCAGCAGGGAAGGACGGCAGGGAGATTCTCCCACTTCTCCCTCACTTTCTCTCTCTTTTCCCTCTCTCAAATCCCAAATTCGTATGGCTGCCATGAGAGAGGGTTTAAGGTCCTTATATAATCTCAAAACTCATCGAAATAGACTCCTGTTCAAGGGTTACTGCTAATATAGGTATTTTGTCACTTTTCCAGCTCAAAAGAGAGGTTCTGGTGGCCCTCCGTGAGTCAAACGTCAGACTTAAGCTCACCACACATGGATCTATGTGTGATTACGTTTTCGACTCGATCGGATTCCCAGATCGCACATGGCGGACCACTTTCAGTTCAACGGTCAGTGGGCCACGATCCGAAATTCCAAGTACATGTAAATGTTCCTGAAATTTTTCCTGATCCGAGCGTGTAATCTGGTCTGATTCTGACGGTCTGGTTGCTTAATACTGATGCGCAAGCGAATGGTGCCAGATCACTATTCCTGATATTTATTTTGGAATGGGAATAGTATTTTTCACACTCCCTCGCTCCAGATCCAAACGAATGGCCGTGGGACATCGGCTGGACCTGATTTTCGAGATGATTGTCAAGCCAAGTGAGGCGGTCCTAGTTCCTTAACTTCGTGTTAATCGGACTTCCGAGGTGCGGCCTAGACCTAATACGAAGTTTCATTTCATTCCCGAGAGCAGCCGGGAAATGAGTTTGGTTCTAAACTTTCGGGTAACCTAGAGTCACTGATTTTGCAAGTTTTGGGTCTTGCAAATTGTATTTAAAGCGATCCCAACGGATTTCATGGCTAATCGAGTTTTGCACTTAGTTAACTTTGTTAAATTTCTAAAGGATTTAATCCTAATTGTTTTCTGGTTGAGATGGTACTTAGGCCTTTGTAGTTTGTATATAAAGTGATCCAAGTTTTACTACTTAGCTAGTTTAAGTTAGTGTCTAGGGTGAAAGTGCTTTGAAAAATTGAAAGCATAAGGTAGTGAAGGGTGGGATTTGTGAAGAAAATGGTTTAAAGAGCAATTTTAGACTGTGGGATTGAGTTTTGACAAGTTGATAAGGTCTTAGGATCAACCCATTGCCCTAGGACGTCTAATCCCAGGTTGGCAAAAATCCGGGATGTTACAATCATCCTAAAACGGTTTCTCATAGTAGAACTTGCTAGGACTTCTATAATATTCGCATTCAACAAGCACCGTTTCGATCCTAGGCCAGTGGGGTAGGGTCCACCACGTTTCCGCTGCGCCACCCAGATCAAAGAGGTGTATTAGGTGACCTAACTAAATTTGGCTCATAATGTTCTACCCCCCTTAAAAATTTTATTTTCACCCTCAAGGCTCAAGATTTATGTCCTGCTCCGTATACCAGAACAAGGTGTAATTTATAACCTATCCTTGACACGAATGGGATGCGGTCTCCCACTACATTGGTCTTCTTTTCATCGATAATGTGTATTATGGCATTGGTACCTATGGGTATCGAAAGGAGCTAAAAATGATGGATAATGTGGTTGATTTCAGGGGCAGGTGTGAGTTTGAGGCAAGATGCCTAATTCTACCAAGGAGTTTTGTCACAGTCCAGACTGATCCTATTTATTCATGCCTAGCTTAACAGGTAGGTTATCTTTCTTCATTCATATGGACAAAATGTATGCTGACATGGCATGCAATTTGGGACCTAATTCCTAACTATTTGTTGCCCATTTGGGTAATTCCTTGGGCCTAAAAGACAAAGTCGCTATCGGCTATATACTCCTAATACTTTTCAAAGACGAAGTTATAAACTTTTGGTTGCAAGTGGTTCGACCAACACGGAAGAAAGTTTCGTAGTGGGTCTGAGCCGGATACATAGATCTTCTGCCTCATGAGGACAGAAAATGTATCGTATAAGTTCTTAATCCTAGTTGATCCCGACCTTCTGCTTGATCAGAGCATAGAGTTCATTGGTCACTATCAGGATTGAGAATTCGATTCAGACCGCGAGTACCTCGCTTATATGTAGTTTTTCTACTCCGTGTTCCCGATTGTACTAAGTCCTTGAGAAGGCTATTCTAAGGGGTGTATAGATTTGACCTAACATTAAATCCAAGGGATATAGAAGTTTCCTCTAGGTATAATCCAAAGTCTATTCTTATACACTAGATGATTTTACACCATTTTCAATAAAAGAAATTTATTTGTTTGTTTATTTGGAATTGAGTTGTCTATACTTGACGCTCGAGCATTCCACATATGCTCAAACCAACTAAGGGGGCTCTAGAGTTCATGTTCTTAATTGGTTGGATTGCCTATACCGTCAGGTCTGTCGAAGCACTGCTCTAGGTCCAAACTCTATGGGCCTATTTGTCAAACAACTATTTACTCTAAAAGATTAAGCTACCGGAGTGTGGTGGGTTAATGTATATCAGGGGACTTTATCACTTCAACACTATTTGACCAGTGGTCTTAAGTTGTATCGAATGAGACCGCATTACTAATCCTACCTCGAGATTGGGAGTGACATGGTTGCTAGGAGGGTGGGAGGGGATTAAAATTAATAGTATAGGCTTTGGAAAATGAGCCTTGTGTCGAAAAGTGTGAGATGGGATTTCCAAATCACAGGAATCGGAATTTCTAAGTGTTAGTTGAAAGGAAATCTCAGAATTTACTTTTAATTGCACACACTCCAAACATGGCATTGGAAAACATGAGATACACCAATCTAGGAACCATACCCTACACGTACATTTATTATTACTTATACAATTCTATCCACCTGAAACTCACCTAATGCAGTTGGTCGAACGGGCCCTAAACGTCCTCACACATCTAGAACATCGTACCAACTACTACACCCATCAATCATAAAAGCATAAACATCCGCGAAGGTGGCCGAACTAAGCTCGGATAGAGCCATGGAAAAGTGAATGGAAAGTGATGAAGAGAGAGAGAAAGGGCTGGAGGTTTGGTTCTCCACTGATGTGAGCCTCAACAGATGTTGTAAACGCCCCAAAGACAGCGAATGGAGAAGGAAAATGGAAAAGTAGGATGGCTTAGGGAGCTTGCACGATTTTAGAGCTTCAAGGGGGCGTGTAGGCATCCAAATGAGAGAAACAGAGAGGAAATGGAGGAGAGGACTGCTGTGGACGATGGGAATGGGTAGGTTGTGGTCGAAATCAACAGGGAGGACGATTGGAAAGGCGATTTGCGAGAGAGGGCAGCAATGCAAGAGGGAAAAATGGCTTGGAGGGGTGGTTTGTGAAGGAAGTAGGGTTTTAGGAGGGTTTTGATGGATGAGACATACATCAGGGGGGTCCCACAGCCCCCAAACCCGATCGGCCCGACCCGCGGGCCCGGCCCATCAAAAAAATCGGCGAGGCCTCACCGACTTGGCAAGGGCCTTGCCAAAAATTTAAAATTTTTTTGAAATGGGGCCCGACAGTTGTGATCCTCTAGTCCCCTGGGCCCCAAAAATCATTGGGTCCCACCTTGGATCCCTCCGAAAGTGCTCCGTTTGCCCCCCCCCCCCCCCCCCCCCCCCCAATCCCGATTCGCTCCATTTCGGGTAGTTTCGGGATAATCGAACGTAACTTGCAATCCAGAATGAGTTATCTGACGTAAAATATATGAATTTGGGGTAGAACGAGCTAATGAAGCCAACCAACCCCAATATGCTGGGTTGCACAGCCCGAAATTGCGAGAAAACCCTCCGATTGACAGTCATTTCCCCGTTTCAATTTCGTTTTGCTAAAAATGGTAGTTTTAGTTTAATTACTCTTCATCGGTCAAGCTTTAGGAGTTACGCCCATCATACAAAGGACTTAGAATAATTAGGAGGACGGTTTGGTGAAGCCAAATAGGACACTTACTATTTTTGGCCGAAAACCTTGCGCACTAGTAGACAACACGACCTTATAGTAAGTCGCAAATTCTAGGAGTTTTAGTTGTAGTTTGTTTCTGATTTCATTCTCATTACTTGGTATCCCTATTTAAAGGGTAGTGAACTCATTTTTAGTCATTCATTTATCAATTTAAAATTTATTAGAATTTATTTCTATTTTCTACTTTCTTTCCTCGTGGATTTGAGAAGTCTCTGTGAGGAGTCCAGAGAAGCTCCGAGGATTCGGAGTAGTTATCCTCATCACATTTATCCCGTATTCTATCTATTTTCAACGGTTGGGGTAATCAAGACTATTTAATAGACGACCTAGGAATGTTTTAAGGTTGACCCGTGCGGCCATGGTTGAATACGGACTCGATTTCGGCGTTCGTTTTTTTTTTTAGTGAACTAGCCATTGGACGGAACAGGGATGCCTAAGACTGTTTCTACATTCCGTCGCTCCCTCCTAAGTCAGAGTGCATCAGAGTGCGTCGCGTGACCATAACCCAGGTCCGGTTTAATCCAAATCATGCTCTGTTACCATCTTGTAATGCCCTAAAAATCGGGGGTCGAGCATAAACTCAACTCCCGAGTTCCAGAACATCACTTATGCAACAAACTGAATGATGATTGAATGTTGACTGTATTCGTGCATTGAACATGAGTGAGATTAAGCCAAAACTGCATATCATACTCCAGAGACAGTTAAATTTGCAAGCGGAAGACTGTGATAGATAGATAAAATATATAAACTATGATGAGTCTCCAGAGTGTGATAACATTACCAGGTTAAATAATTACAAGTACAGTTCTAAAATATACCAAATGTGAGGAAGTGTAATGTCTCCTATCCCAAGTACCATGCCCCGTCAATACAATTTCAGGTCTTCATTGACCTGCTAGAGAGATACAGATAGGAGAACTCCTATCATCATAGAAGTAGTCCGGCTCTGCTTCACAAGCATCGCCATCACCTGAAACTCAACAAATCTGGTTGGTGTGTACAACACCGTCCTGTAACGTGGGAGTGAGTAGCTAACTCAGTGGAATAATAAAGCATAGGTTAACATGTTATCAATTCAATCAAGCAGTAATGATAAAGCAGTACAATCAAACAAGTTTAACTACTCTTATTAAATGCAAGTATGAAATGACATGAAGAATGCCCTTGCCAAACCACCCTAATGCGACATCATCTTACGCTCACAGATGCATACCTCCCTCAGTGCTTCACATCTACTAGACACATGCGGTGTAATGATGAGCATGATTACCGAGTTATTATTAGTCCATTTCAAACAGCAGTATTAGGAAGTTAAGGTACCTCCCTTGTATCATTCCCAAACATGATCCATTCTAGGGTCGTCAATCCTAGTTAATCTCATACGGTATTATGGTTCGAGAGGCATCGTGAAGGCATCGCAAAGGGCTCGTCACCCATCAGCACGGATACAGATCTCACCGTATGCGGCTCAATTGCTGGCCGTCAACTCGAGTACAGGTCTCACCGTACTCGGCTCAATCGCTAGCCGTCAGCTCGAATACAGGTCTCACCGTACTCGGCTCAACTCATACTCTAGTTGCTGTGAAGGGTTCGTCGTCAATCATAGACCTTGGAGTATACTCGAAGACACTACAGAGGACTCGTCGCCCGTCAGCACGAGTACAGGTCTCACCGTACTCGGCTCTCGCCGTAAGTGTCGACAACTCGAATACAGTGTCCCATACCACCGTATTCGGCTCACGAGTTTTGTTGCTCAATTGTCACTACGGGGAGGCACGTGGCCCCAGCATAGGCCGACAGCTCGGCCACGGTGTCCCATACCACCATGTCCGGCTCATGAGTCTTAGCGGATCGAGGTACCATGGTTAACTGGATTTCACTGGTAAGTTTAGTACCCTAGGTTCAAGCAGTAGTGTCCAAACATGGTGAACATACATTAGACAAATCGGGTTACTTGACGAGCTCGGCTAGCTCGAGCGTACAACAAGTTGAACGATATGAAGTGCATAAGCACTTCGTGTGGCCAACCACTATCGCCAACCGAAGTACGACTCGGGTTCGTCGCACATATCTCACGTGGCAAATGAAACTCAGTCATGCATCCAATTCTGGTACCGATTGTCTGGACTATAATCATAGCCCCAAACACAATCTATTGCAGATAGATAAAGCAGTAGTGGATTAAGATTCAACTCATACAATCAAGGTCTGGTATTATCTATTTAAGGCTGTCAGGGCTGTTGCACGCACTCGTTGCTCCACTCCCCCATCACCCATGACGGATCATACAACGTAAATATGAATTTAAACATATGCCTTACATAGATAAAATCATAAAAGTAGTTGAGCATGTTATGAAGCACAACACAAGCATGAGTTTGTACATATTCAATTCCTAATCACACAGCTATCCAAGGAAATCATACACATAGTTAAAGGAGTTGAGAATCATATCTCAACACCCTTATACATTACAATTTACTAACTACTACTCATTCAGACATTTCAACAAATACTTTAAAATACATACATCAACATACATGACATATATTGATCACATAGGCATTAGGCCAAATCCTTTCACTAGGGAGTTGCCCCAGTCATAACACACGTACACCCACGACGGATAGTCATGGCAAGCAGGATTCCAAGTTCCATATTCATTCAGTCATTTCCACAAACACTTGGGCCATACATTTTAATATAAGTAGTGTATATAAGTCGTGGCGTGATTTAGAGCAAATTCTTTCGTCAAAGGGGTATCGCCAATACAACAATCATATATCCATGACAATTAGTCATGGCGAGCACGAATGAGAATTCTATACTCATTCAGTCGTTTTCACAAACACTTTGAATACACTATTACAACATACATGGTGTATGTTAGCAAAACATGTATTAGGGCTACCCTTTCGCCAAGTAAGTACTTTATTCATGTATAATATATTCATACAACAAATAATCATGGCAAATACATCTCTAAAATTTATACGTATACGGTACTTTTTAGAATACACAATTTCAACATACATAGTGTATATAAGCAAAACATGTATTAGGGTGAGTCCTTTCGCCAAACAAGTAATTTATCCACATATACTATATTCATACAACAATTAATCATGTCAGACACATTTCCAAAATTTGTACATGTACCGTACTTTCTGCAAATACCTAGAGTATGTAGAATTCCATATTTTTCATCTTTAATCGAAACGGAAAATAGACAGCACTTTGTACACGTGCAAATGCATGCAGATCATGAATCTATCATTATCTGACATTGAAAGCGTTGAAAACCATAACCTATACACCTAAAGTCCGCACCTTTTGTCGTAGAATCGTAACGGAGTCGATAGGTTTGCTAAGCTTCCGTATTCGGCAGTTTGGCAACCTATAGAACGAAATAGGTTAGCTATTTCACAATCTACAACTGTCTAAACCCCAAAACAGAATAGGGTTAGGGTTTTTTACCTAGAAATGATGCCGGAAATGCCGGGAAAGCGATGAGAATCAGGCGGTGGAGCCCGAATAGCGGCTGAGAAGAGTGGCAGGGAGATTCTCCCACTGCTCCCACACTTTCTCTCTCTTTTCTCTCTCTCAATCTCAAATTCGTATGGCTGCCATGAGAGAGGGTTTAAGGTCCTTATATAGCCTAAAAATTCACCGAAATAGACTTATGTTCAAGGTATACTTACATTATAATCAAATCGGCATTGTCTCAGCTCAAAAGAGGGTTTCTGGCGGGCCGCCTTCAGCCAAAGGTCAGACTTAAGCTCACTAACGCTGGATCTACGTTCTATTAAGTTTTCATTTCAGTGGAATTTCCAGATCACGCGTGGTGGACCAGTTTCAGTTCAACGGTCAGCGGATCTCGATCGGAGATTCCGAGTACATGTAAATGTATATGAAATTTCTCCTGATCCGAGGGTGAAATTTGGTCTGATTCTGACGGTCTAGTTGCTTAAAACTGATCCGTAAACGAGTGGTGCCAGATTATTATTCAAGATATTTTATTTTGAATTAATTTCACATTTCTCACACTCTTCACTCCGAGCTCAAGCGAATAGCGCTGGGACACTATTTGGATTTGATTTTTGAGATGGTTGTCAAGCCCAGCGAGGCGGTCCTAGTTCCTTAACTTCGTGTTAATTGGACTTCCGACGTGCGGTCCAGATCCGATACCGAGTTTCGAGATGCTCCCGTGAGCAGCCGGGTAATGAGATTGATCCTAGGTTTTAGGGTAACCTAGCATCAATGATTCTACAAGTTTTGGGTCTTGCAGATCGTATTTAAAGCGATTGGTGATAATTTCACAGGCACTCTAGTTTAGCACTAGCTAATTCTCGCCTAATTTCTAAAGGATTTAGTACTGTATGATTTCTGTCTGAGGTGGTACCTGGGCTTTTGTAGTTTGTATATAAAGTGATCCAAGTTATACTACTTAGCTAGTTTAGGATGGTGTTTAGGATGAAAGTGCTTAGAAAAATTGAAAGAACAAGGTAGTGAAGGGTGAGATTTGTGAAGGAAATGGGTTCAGAAGTGATTTTAGACTGTGGGGTTCAGTTCTGACGAATTAATAAGGTGTTAGGAGCAACCCATTGCCTATGGACGTCTAATCCCAGGTTGGCAAAAATTCGGGATGTTACACTTCAGGATTGTATAGTTCACTCGCAGTCGCATCAACTGGAGTGAATGGGCAGCTATGACATCAGAGGCTGGGACATATGAGTGAGAAAGGGATGAAAGTGCTATTATCAAAACGGAAGCTACCAGGGCTGAAGTCTATTGACTTGGAATTCTGCGAGGACTGTGTGTATGGCAAGCAGAAAATGGTAAGTTTCAAGAAGACTGGACGCGCTCCAAAGACGCATTTGTTGGGGCTTGTACACACTGATGTGTGGGGACCGGCACAGGTATCATCTCTTGGTGGCTCACGTTATTTTGTTTCCTTTATTAATGATGCCAGTAGGAAACTGTGGATTTATTTCTTAAAGCACAAATCTGATGTATTTAATGTATTTAAGAAGTGGAAAGTTATGGTAGAAAATGAGACAGGTAAAGTAGTAAAGTGTCTCAGATCTGACAATGGGGGAGAGTATTGTGATAAGAGGTTTGAGGAGTATTGTGCAGCAAATGGAATCAAACATCAGAAAACGATTCCAGGGACACCACAGCAGAATGGTGTGGCTGAGCGCATTGACAGAACCATCCTTGAGCGCGCCAGGAGCATGAGGTTACATGCAGGGTTGCCCAAGACCTTTTGGGCAGATGCTGTAAATACTGCCGTATATCTCATCAATAGAAGTCCCTCAGTACCATTGGATGGTGGGTTACCAGAAGAAGCGTGGACTGGGAAGGAAGTGAACCTTGCACATCTCAGAGTGTTCGGTTGCACTTCATATGTTCACATTGACGCAGAGCACAGAAACAAGCTGGATGCGAAGTCCAGGAGGTGCACGTTTATAGGCTACGGGCAGCATGATTTTGGCTACAGGTTCTGGGATGCAGAAAACAGGAAAATCATCAGAAGCATGGACGTAGTCTTCAATGAAAAAGTGATGCATAAGGACAGTGTGCAGGAAAATAAGGCCGAGAAAAAGGAATTCGTAGAGTTGGAAGAGTTACCGGACATGGGTGTTACAGCGCCACAGGATGAGGCAGAGCCGCACACACCGGTTGTGAGGAGGTCTACTCAGGAGAGGAGACCCACGGTCCGATACTCACCCTCCTTACATTATCTACTATTGACGGATAATGGTGAGCCAGAGTATTTTGAAGAGGCGTTACAGTCAGATATACAGGTTAAGTGGGAGCAAGCCATGGATGATGAGATGAACTCTCTTGAGTCTAATTGTACATGGGAGCTAGTCACTCTACTCAAGGGTAAGAAAGCTCTTCATAACAAGTGGGTTTACAGATTGAAGGAGGAGCACGATGGTTCGAAACGGTACAAGGCAATATTGGTTGTGAAAGGGTTTCAATAAAAGGCAGGTATCGATTTCACTGAAATATTTTCACCGGTAGTGAAAATGTCTACGATTCGCATGGTCTTGAGTATAGTGGCTTCAGAGGACTTACATCTAGAACAACTAGATGTTAAGCCAGCTTTTCTTCGTGGGGACCTTGAAGAAGAGATATATATGCATCAGCCGACAGGATACGTGGCACCAGGTATTGAGAACAAGGTGTGCAGATTGAAGAAGAGTTTATATGACCTGAAGCAGGCCCCGAGGCAGTGGTACAAGAAGTTCGATAGTTTCATGTCGGGAAACGGTTTTAGGAGATGTCATGCAGACCACTGTTGTTACTTGAAGAAGTTTGATAGTCATACATCATCCTTCTTCTGTAAGTTGATGATATGCTTGTGGCTGGCTCAAGCATGAAGGACATCTCAGATCTCAAAAGACAATTGTCTAGAGAATTTGTCATGAAGGATTTAGGAGCTGTAAAACAAATCCTGGGCATGAGGATAAAGCGTGACAGGGAAAACAAGAAATTAGTTTTGTCACAGGCAGAGTACATAGCCAAGGTACTTGATCGATTCAATATGGAAGGTGCTAAGCCGGTTAGCACTCCATTAGCCAACCACTTCAAGCTATCTAAGGAGCAAGGTGCAAAGACGCAGGAGGAACAAGACTACATGACTAAAGTCCCATACGTGTCAGCTATTGAGAGTCTTATGTATGCTATGGTGAGCACGAGGCCAGACATTGGTCAAGCAGTGGGAGTTGTTAGCAGGTTCATGAACAACCCCGGGAAGGAACATTGGGAAGCTGTGAAGTAGATCCTTAGGTACTTGGTAGGTACTAAGGACGTAGGGCTGTGTTATGGTGGATCAAAAATCAAGTTACAAGGCTACGTGGATTCAGATTTGGTAGGAGATATCGACAGCAGAAGAAGCACTACAGGTTATGTTTTTACTCTGGGTAGTGCTGCAGTCAGTTGGGTCTCTTAGTTACAAAAGATAGTATCTATCAGTACAATAGAAGCAGAATATGTTGCGGCTACAGAAGCATACAAGGAGATGGTGTGGATGCAAGGTTTTATGGAAGAGTTGGGTAAGAAGCAAGCAGATTGCAAGCTGTATAGTGACAGTCAGAGTGCAATACACTTGGCTAAGAATTCAGCCTTTCATTCAAGGACCAAACATATTGCCATCAGATATCGCTTCATACGTTCGTTACTGGAAGATGGATTGATTGGTCTGGAGAAGATTCATACAAGTGAGAATCCTGCGGATATGGTGACCAAGGCGGTCACAAGGGAGAAGCTGAAGCTCTGTTCAACTTTGATTGGTCTTCAGGCTTGAAGACGGGGAGGTGGTGCACTCCGAATGAAGAAGACAAAGGTTTATGGAGATGTGTCTCCAAGTGGGAGATTGTTGAGAAGTGGAGCCACATCTGGGGCCGCCCACGACCAGTCGAGGTTGCGCGGATTTCGTGTCGCAAGTCCTTTCGCAACTGGGATGCGAAAGGAGTTTCGCGGATTTCGTGTCGCAAGTCCTCTCGCAACTGGGATGCGAAAAGAGTTTCGCGGATTTCGTGTCGCAAGTCCTTTCGCAACTGGGATGCGGAAAGGGAAGTTGCCAAAACTATAAATTGGGGTCCCTAGGGCTATTCTAGGTTAAGGTGAATTTTAGAAAATTATTCTGAGGTGTGGGCAAAGGATTTTATCTGTACATTCAAGGGAGAGGTTAGTATATTGCCTTGTTATCTTCGTTTCTCTTCATAGTGGAATTTTGCATCCGTGGTTTTTTACCCTAGTTTGGGGTTTTTCCACCTATATCTTGTCTTGTGGTTTGTTTTGGATCTTTGATCTATTTCTAGTTTATATTTCTTCCTGTCTATCGTTTGTGGGTGAGGCCTTAGATTGGATCTAGGCTCACTACGTTGTTGGTGTGCTGCGCAACACAAAGTAGCCTATTCTGATAAAACTTTTGATGGTCACCAAAAGGTCCATATGAGTCCCGAGAGCTTACCTTATAAATTCATATTATTCCTACACATGCAAATATTGATACGTGCACAAGAACACGGAAACATACACATGTATTGGAAAGCAATTACTTTTCTCTGGATAAAGAGACAATTATTCCTAACAATATTAAATGTTCTAGTAAAGATGCCAATCAGTTTCTTAACAAATTATAGCTGATTCGAGAACATGTCATGAGAATGTCCAGTATCAAGTAACATACACTGTGAAATTAATGCTACTAATGTCCCCTTCATTGAGATACTCACAAGTTGTCAAGTTTTGTTAGAGAAGAAAAGCTGCTCGGGATTGGACCCTCAAGTAGTGTCCCTTGAATTCGCCTAAAACAATTGTGAAAACCTAAGAATGTAATGTTGAAATTATGGTGAATAAATAGCATCATGCATACAGGTCTGTGAGCTCCGTGAGGGTTCCAAAAAATCCTGGCAATTTCCCAGTAAAGCGGTTATCAGATGCCCAACTGTGACAGAAGAAATTAGCTTCATTAGGAATGCATACTACTAGATTTAGCGAAGCTATCTTTGATCAACTTTCAGATAAGCACAGAACAAACTACTTAATATTTCCAAATCATTGAAATCAGCTACAATCTTCTAAATACAAAATGAGAGTGAATTACAGTATCTTAAGAGACTTCAATTTTGCAAGTTCTTGTGGAATCTCTCCACTCATGCCACTGCTGTCAATGTACCTGAACAGATGAGGCAAAGTGTTTGACCATAAGACAAATTTCTAACAAAAAGTTTTCTATAATAGTAGTGAAAGTACAGTTAAACAAACAACAGATCGCAAGCAGCAGACACCAGTTAACAAGAACTTTTTGGAAAAAAAAAAAAAAAAACAGAATGGTTGGGGAACTCTCTCCCTGTATTGTTAAATGTTACAAATCATCCTACCTTTTGTTGGATAAGATCTACCCAGTGGGCATTTAATAAATTATCCTTCTGACCAAAAAAGAAAGAAAAGAAAAACTACAAAAATGAAAAGAGGACGACTCCTGATGCACAAGATGGAACCCAATTAGAAAGAACGTCATGGTTGCACAGCAGCAAAGTACTCCAACCTCAGAACTGTTTGCATTTTCCAAGGACTTGAAATGGCATTCAAAGAAGATGGGGGTGCATTTGGGTGGCTAGAAATAGTGGTTGTGCAAGTCTGATTTCCGAAAAGAAACTGCGAAAGTGAAGGGAAGAAAAAATTGCATAAAATAGCTGGTAGAAACAAGAGGAAGGATGAATCATTATTTAGGAAAACAAAGAGACTACTCAGCCAAGATCCGCTTTCTGTGTTCCAAAAATAGGAGCCTTTTCGGCTGCAGGTGGCCAGGAAATTTTGGCGGGTATTGTGGTTTGAAGGTACTCCCAGAAGCAGCCCTGTAAACCTGGATCGGGCAGTAAAAAATAGCTAAAGAGGAGCAGAAATGCAAACATACTTGCCCTTCGTCATACATGCATAATGGACGGAAGCCAAACCATAAAAACCAACAGAAATGAAATACAAGTGCAAATGCTCACAGCTGCTCCAGGGATGCCAGGTTGCCAAGCTCCGTTGGCAGAGTGCCAGTGAACTTGTTTGAACTAAAACTCCTGTAAGCACAAATAAGAACATCTTATGAAGGTAGAAAATCCATCCACTAATCAAACAACAAGGAATTCGTGGTGTCCATGTAGACGATATATAGAAGCAAATATTTGCTTACAAGGAAATCAGTTTTGTGAGATTTCCAAGCTCAGGTGGCAAGATTCCTGATAGATTGTTAATGCCCAGGCTCCTGTTCCAGTAATTCAACAAGACAAAAGATTAGTAGTGAAGGATGTGTGCAAGGCAACGAGTTACAGAGTCCTGATGCATCAGAATGCATAAGTGTCCTGATGCACTCAGGCCATACAAGCGGGGCCCATGCTCCATTGATCCAGACCATTCGTTTTATGAACCCACCGCAGATTGGGGATTATTCGAAGATGATACCATCCAATCTTTGGCATTTTAGCTGGATCTTTGTGATTTTTCTTAATCATCTACTCATAGGCCTATTACCGAAGGTTTAATTGGGGTACCCCTTACATATGGTAGGGCCCATTAGATCAATCGCCAGGACCAACAAAGCATGGACCCCCATCAAAGCATGGACCCCACTGATATAGGCCTGTGCATCAGGAGACTACAGCCCTAATGCATGTTGAGGGTCAAATATTGCATATCAGACCCTAGTTACTGCTTGGATTTATGAACATGATGCCGTTTAATGGCCCGCTTTAATCGTGTTTGTGATGCAGAGTGTATTTGCAAGTATGAACTGAGAAAGGGAGTTTAAATGATGGATTTAACGTTCTAAAGTCACCAGAGCAAGGGACGGACTCCAGGGGACCAAGATCGAGAAATTTACACACTAGAGATCCGCAAAAATCAAGAAACTGAAGCTCAAGTGGCCTGAAATTGGTCCAGAATGCAAGATCACAGGGTTTCCACCATCCGTTCAGCTCGAAACTTCATACATGGCCTGAAGACCATAAATTAACCGTACAAGTTGAATTTCAGCCGTTGGAACTCTGTGGAAGTAGCCCAATGGACAGATCAGCCCATAAAATCTGGATTTGGGGCCCGCCTGGTATTGGTAAATGCTTAAGGTTTGGTCTCAACCCATTAAAGGGGGTGACACAACTGATGAATGGAATGGATCTCCTATATATAACTCAAGTAGGCTCCACTGGCTGAGCCGGTGCATAGGACACAGGTGCACTCACAATGCATTGAACCTCATATAACGGTCAAACTGCGTTTGACCGTGCAATTTCAAATAGAGCAGGAGACTCTGTTTTTCTCCAGTGAGAGACCGTCCGTGGGATGATTGGTGGGCCATCAAAACGGCCCAAGATGCAAAATCCGACCCGACCATTAGGTAGAGGGAGAAAAACCAGTCGAATATGTGGTGATTTTTGGCGGCCATGCACATACACATGATCTATATAGCAACAGAAAAATGACCGTTCAACCGCCATTGCTGCCTGATTGTCTCAGTGGGCCGCATCAACAGATGAGAAGAACCGTCCACTCCAGGTCGAAATTTCGAGGAGAGAATGATAGATGGCGTGGATTTCTCCACAGACTTCAAACATGGGCCCCACCGGCAGCCAACGCAAGCAGCGCCAGCCCTATTACGCAGTCCGAAAAAACTGAATTTTCTGGATTGTTTTGGCCCACCACCTGTGATCATATGGCAGATCTGATCCATCCATCATGTTGATCGTCCAAAAACGCCCCAGAAGACGTTGTTCTTGCTGACAGAAGCAAGGGAAAAATCCATCTTCGTGGCCTGCTTTCTTGACTGCGTAACAAGGCTTACGCAGGGAGTGCATAAAGGCTCTTACGGGATTTGTCTCAGTGTAGGAAAAGTCGGTTCCTTGGAATCGACCCAGCCACCCTCCTATTCATTATAAAAAGCCACCGTCTGATGGTGAGAAGGGTGTTCAATTTCGGTTGGAGGCATCAGTCTGCTTGAAGCGTGGGAAGAGAGGGAGACAGGGAGTAGTCTTTGAGTTTTATTATATGTTATATTTTTATTTGAGAGATGTTTAGCCTTCCCATGTCAGGCTAAACCTCTTAGCTAGGGCTAAGAGGTGAAGCTTGTAGTGAGATGGGAGATTCTATTTTATGCTTTTAATTTAAATTATGAGTTGAAGTTGATTTTAGTTGATTATTGAGGGAATACTTTCAGTTTTTAATGGTTTGTTGTGACTAAAATTACAATAGATCTGCGATGGGTTTGAGTATTTCTTTCTCCTTTTTATGACGTCAGGAAGCCCTGTTGTTCACCATCGTCTCTTGGGCATGGTCGGATGACGGTACCCTTCCTAACCCTCATAGCATGTTGATTGGTTGGTAATTAGTTTAATTCTGTTGTTTGCTTTGCCTCTTGGGCATGGTGTGGTGATGGAATCCATTCTAATTCATATACCTTTCATCTCTTGAAAACTATATCAACATCAGTTCAGTTAATTTCTATGACTCTTTAATCCAGGCATAAGATCTCCCTGACCTCTACAAGTGAATCCTCTGAATCCCTAGTGTTCCTTCTCTGAATTTCTCTTCAGTTTTAGATTGTTATTTCACCATTATTCCTCAAATCACACTCGATTTAGATATCATCTCATCCTAGTTCTAGTTCTGGTTAGTTTCAGATTACGTACAGGTTTCAATCCCTGTGGATTCGACCTCGGTCTTACCGAGTTTATTACTACATCACAACCCTATACTTGGGGAGTGAACAAGTTTTTGGCGCCGTTGCCGGGGACTGACGACTACGATTCTCTAAAATTATTTAGATTTAGAGTTAGTTTAAGATTAGGATTTTACTAATTTTTAATATTGTTTTATATTCATAGAACTAACCTATTTCCTATTCTGTAGGTTGTTAAGATAGAACTTCTAATTTGGTAAACTCTTTCTGATTTTCTAGATTTTCTAAACTCTTAAGATTTGGGTTGCTTTAGAAACTTCTTCTATTTTAGAAACTAACTTATTTTGTTTTGTTTTGCAGGTCTTTAGCTTAGGGACTCCAATTTGGGAACTTCCTTCCAACCCTCTCTTTCTTTCTAGATTTTCATTTTCTTTCTTAGGATTAGGTTTAGAATTTGATTGAGGGCTGCGAGTGTTTCATGCCCAAGTGGGCCCATGACGACACTCGACGTCTCTTGACTAAAGGAGGATTAGTTGAGGGGTTGACTATCCATCGCAGGACTAGACACCACTCGAATTCCCCTAAATTAATTGAGGTTATGGCTGCAAATCAACCTCAAGCACTACCTCAACATATGGATGAGGAAGTACATAATGAGAATGAGGTGCATCAAGCACCCCCGCCTCGTACTTTACGAGATTATTTACAACCGGCGGGGGTGAGTACGCCCTCATGCATGATTTTTCCTGAAAACACAGGACAGATGGACATCAAGCCAGGAGTTATCCAACTCCTTCCTAAATTCCATGGGCTTGAATCAAAAAGTTCATACTTACATTTGAAAGAGTTCGATGAGATTATAGCCACCTTATACTTTCCCAATGTATCCGAGGATACAATCAGCCTGAAACTCTTTCCTTTTTCCTTGAAAGAGAAGGCTAAGACGTGGTTACATTCACTGCGTCCTAGATCCATTGGCACATGGAATGATTTGCAGAGGGAATTCATAAAGAAATTTTTCCCACACCATAAAACGATTACCCTCAGAAAAGCAATCATGAACTTCGCCCAAAAGGAAGATGAAACATTCTACCAATGTTGGGAAAGGTTCAAGGATCTTATCAGTTCATGCCCACAACACGATTTTGAAATGTGGCGCATTACAAATTTTTTCTATGATGGACTGACATCTTTCATGCGCCAACTGGTCGAGACAATGTGTAATGGAGAATTCATGAATAAAGAGGTCGATGAGGTATGGGATTATCTCGATAGACTTGCCGAAAATGCACAATCTTGGGACCATTACCCAAAATCAAACACCACGTCTAGGCCAACTCAATCTAAGGAGAAAGGTGGAGTATATCTCCTGAAAGACGAGGATGATGTAAATTTTAAAGTGACTAATCTCATACGAAGAGTCGAGGCCATGGAAGGAAAGAAGGATAAGGTCAATGAAATTGTTTGCGGCATCTGTGATTGCAACATTCACACAACTGAAAACTGTCCTACAATACTTGCCTTTCAAGGAGTGTTGAATGAACAAGCCAATGCCGTAAACAACTATCAAAGACCTTTTACTGGACCTAACTCCAATACGTACAATCATGGTTGGAAAAATCATTTAAACTTTAGTAGGAGAAATGGGCAAACGGCTACCCCCAAGGTTTTCTCAATCAAAATCCAAATCAGGGGAAACCTCAAGAAGAACCGGTTCAAAATCCCATACAAGAGCTGACTCAGGCGATGCGAGGACTTACAAATTTTATGCAAAAGATAGATTCTCGTATGACGGTTATAGAAAAGGGGATGCTTCCTGCACAACCGTTCCCCAATCCTAAATCGCAGTACGAGATAAGTGATCCCAGCTCTTCAAATCAAATGGGGCACGCTAAATCCATCACCACTCTTAGGAGTGGGAAGATCATTGATAAAACCCTTCCGGTTAGGCCTAAAAAAGAACCAGAAGAGGACAATAATGATGGATCTAGTGATACCCCACAAAAATTAGAACCGAAACTTCTAGAGAAGCCAGTTGCTCCGTTCCCCCAACGGTTGGTTGCACCAAAATGTCTTCCTAACTCTCAGGATATTCTAGAGGTGTTGAAACAAGTAAAAGTCAACATTCCTCTACTTGATGTCGTAAAACAGATTCCTTCATATGCAAAATTTCTGAAAGACCTATGTACGACCAAAAGACGGCAAAATATTCAAAAGAAGATTTTCTTAACTGAGAAAGTGAGTGCCATCTTGAAGCAAGACGTGCCGCAGAAATTCAAGGATCCCGGTAGCCCAACCATATCATGTGTAATCGGGAACCATCGAATTGATCACACACTTCTTGACTTAGGAGCGAGCGTCAATCTGATTCCCTACTCGGTATACAAACAGTTAGGTTTGGTGAGTTAAAATCCACCCTAACCACACTACAACTTGCCGATCGCTTTGTTCGTGTACCAAGAGGGATTATTGAGGATGTGTTGGTCTAAGTCGATAGATTTTACTACCCTGTAGATTTTATCATCCTGGACACCGAACCCATCAATAACATAAGCACTCAGATTCCCGTCATTCTGGGTCGCCCATTCCTTGCCACGTCAAATGCAATCATCAATTGCAGGAATGGTGTCATGACTATGTCTTTCGAAAATTTGACATTGGAGTCAAACATCTTTTTCAATCACGGCAACAACTCAGAGGATGATGACGATATCCACGACATCAACATGATTGACTCTTTAGTGGAAGATACGACACCTCTGACCTTATCCTCCGACCTTCTAGAGACGTGCCTGGCCCACTCCCATGAGTTTGATGATGATATGATTAGGGAGACGTGTGCCTTGCTGGATACTAAACCGGTACTTGAAGTTAACCGATGGAGGCCATAATTTGAAGAATTACCACAAACTGATGTAGTGCCTCTACCGTCTAACCTCAAGGCACCGAAGCTTGACCTAAAACCTTTACCCTCTAATTTGAAATATGCCTATTTAGGTCAAGATGAGACATACCCGGTGGTGATCTCTGCCCACCTGGAGAAAGAACATGAGAGTATGCTCATAGCTACTCTCATTCAGCATAAGGGAGCCCTTGGATGGACGATCGCGGACCTCAAGGGAATCGACCCCTCGATTTGCACTCACCGCATATATCTTGAGGATAATGCGAAGACCGCTCGGCAACCACAATGTAGACTAAATCCAAACATGAAGGAAGTGGTTAAGGTCGAGGTTCTCAAACTATTGGATGTGGGTGTCATATACCCTATATCTGATAGTCAATGGGTGAGTCCAACTCAGGTGGTTCCTAAGAAGTCCGGAATCACCATCGTAGCCAATGCTAATAATGAACTCGTGCCAACTAGAGTCACTACTGGTTGGAGAATGTGCATTGACTACAGGAAATTAAATACCGTCACGAGGAAATACCACTTTCCTTTACCATTCATTGATCAGATCCTGGAAAGGTTAGCCGGTCATTCCTATTACAGTTTCCTTGACGGGTATTCGGGCTATAACCAAATTGAAATCGCCCCTGAGGACTAGGAAAAGACCACATTTATTTGCCCCTATGGCACCTTTGCTTTCAGAAGGATGCCATTCGGGTTATGTAATGCCTCTGCCACCTTTCAGCGATGTATGCTGAGTATCTTTTTTGACATGGTGGGGAAATATCTAGAGGTCTTTATGGACGATTTCTCTGTTTTCGGTTCATCTTTCAGCGAGTGCTTAGATAATCTCAAATGTGTGCTGAAAAGATGTGAAGAAAAGAATCTGGTACTTAATTAAGAGAAGTGTCATTTCATGGTTCATAAGGGGATTGTCCTTGGACATATCATCTCATCCAAGGGAATTGAGGTAGATAAGGCAAAAATCGATCTTATCTCTAACCTACCTCCACCCAAGAACATCAGGGACATGCGATCCTTCTTAGGACACGCAGGATTTTACAGGCGATTTATAAAGGACTTTAGTCTTCTCTCTCGTCCTTTATGTAATCTTCTTCAAAAGGATGCTCCATACGAGTGGACTGAGCAATGCCAGGAAGCTTTCACGAAGCTTAAAGGCACGTTAACCACTGCACCCATCATGCAGCCACCCGACTGGAGCCTTCCTTTTGAGCTTATGTGCGACGCTTCTGATTATGCTCTCTGAGCGGTTCTAGGCCAGAGAAAAGATAAGAGACCCTACGTCATTTATTACACGAGTAGGACTTTAAATCCTGCCCAAGTGAACTACTCAACTACGGAAAAAGAACTTTTAGCCGTAGTGTTCGCCTTGGACAAATTTAGGTCCTACCTGATCGGATCTAAGATCATTATCTATACAGATCATGCGGCACTGAAGTATCTTCTTTCTAAGAATGATTCTAAGCCCCGCCTGATACGATGGATCCTTCTACTCCAAGAATTTGATTTGGAAATTAAAGATAAAAAAGGAGTAGAGAACGTAGTGGCCGATCACCTTTCTCGTCTTAATACCTCTGATTCCCTTGAGGCGACCCATATCAACGACATGTTCCCTGATGAACAACTGTTCAGAGTCTCCCACTCACCTTGGTTCGCTGATATTGCTAATTATCTTGCTACAGGTTTCATACCGACACAGTGGACTGCGCAAGATAAGAAGAAATTCTTCACCGAGGTGCGCAACTTTTTCTGGGATGATCCTTATTTGTTTAAATATTGCCCAGACCAGATCTTAAGGAGATGTGTGCCAGATGATGAGTATCGGAGTGTCATCTCCTTCTGTCACTCACAGGCCTGTGGTGGACACTTTTCTGCAAAAAAAGACCACGGCCAAGATTCTGCAGTGTGGCTTCTATTGGCCCACTATGTTCAGGGACACTCATGAGTTTTGTAAAGCTTGTGAGCATTGTCAGAAATTGGGAGCATTGTCCCGTCGAAATATGATGCCCTTAAATCCCATCCTTATCATAGAAGCATTTGATTGCTGGGGCATTGATTTCATGGGACCTTTCCCCCAATCCTTTGGAAATCTGTATATTTTGCTCGGCGTAGATTATGTCACTAAATGGGTCGAAGCAATCCCGTGCTGCAACAATGACCATCGCACAGTCATTAAATTTTTAAAAGAGAATATCCTGTCGCGGTTCGGAACGCCTCGAGCCATCATTAGTGATGGGGGCTCACACTTTTGTAATAGGCCATTCGAGAGTTTAATGAAGAAATACGGTATTTCTCATAAGGTGAGCACCTCATACCACCCACAGACAAGTGGGCAAGCTGAGATTTTCAATAGGGAGATCAAACACATTTTGAAGAAAACGGTTAACCCTGACCGTAAGGACTGGTCAATCCGATTGATCGATGCCTTATGGGCTTACCGTACTGCTTTTAAAACCCCTATTGGAATGTCTCCCTTTAGACTCGTCTATGGGAAGGCTTGCCACTTACCTGTGGAGTTGGAACATAGAGCCTACTGGGCGATTAAAAATCTGAATTTCAATCTGAACAACGCTGGCTCGCTACGCAAACTTCAATTAAATGAACTTGAAGAAATCCGGAACGACGCGTACGAGAACTCGAGAATTTACAAGGACAGGATGAAGGCGTTTCATGACCAACATATTCTACGAAAATCATTCACGCCAGGACAGAAAGTCCTTTTGTATAATTCTCGATTACATCTCTTTCCGGGTAAGCTTCGATCTCGTTGGACTGGCCCTTACATTGTTGTTACTGCATATCGTCATGGGGCCGTCGAGATAAGAGATCCCGACAATGACAAGGAATTTAAAGTAAATGGACATCGCTTAAAGCCATTTGTCGAGAAATTTGATTCAGAAGACATGTCCATGCCTCTGACTGATCCTGTTTACCAGGAATGATCTCCTAGTCTGATGGAGGTATAGGTAGGTTTATCGCTTTCATAGGACTAGGGTAGTTTATTGTATTTGTCTGGCTGAAGAGGGTAAATTTAGCGCTCCTGGGAGGCAACCCAGCTTTTCATTCCATTTTCCTAGTCCAATGTTTGTGGGTAACATTACTGCAAACCCTCACGAGACTACAACTCGTCCACTAGGGGCAACCTAGGGGTTTAAAGGCTTGTTGCATACGCTAAATGCAATCGAGAGCACCTGCGAAAGTGGTATAGGTAGGATTTTTATTTTTGTTTTACTTTCGATTGGTTTTACTCTTGTGCTGACCCGCTCTCATGTTGAGATCTCTATGGAAAAGTCTCTCTCGACTCGTTACCCAGGTACTATCTTCCCATCACTTCTCATGTACTTTTGTTGTCCCATGTGCATTGCATGTTTACGTCTTTTACATTGAGGACAATGTAGATTTTAGGTTGGGGGTGGGAGATTAGGTTACCTAATCAGTGTTTTCTTGGTCTTGAGCAAGAATTGTGAAAATTTTTAAAATTTTTTCTGAACTTTCTAGTGAATTCGAAGTGATTTTGACGGATATCCTGGATTTAGAATTTCAAGATACGTGATGTTGGAAATTTATGACTCTTAATTTCAGTATCTGTTAAATTTCACAGTTAAGTTCAAATTGTTAATCCATGATTAGAGGTTTTAAACATTGATTGAGTCATGATTTCACAAGACACATCTCGCTTTCACATTAAAGTTTCAGTTTGATATTGAAGGATTGACTTGGTAATCATTAAGCATGAAAGGAACCATCCTGGGCAATTTTTCCATCATGATTAATAAAAAAATAAAATATCCGGCTACAAGATAACCGCTTGCGGAAAGGGTTGGGCGAACGAACTTCACCATAAGTTTGCTCCTTATAGGTGTAGATTCGATTCCCCACGGTTAATATTTGGAAAAGTTAGGTGACTAGTTCTCACCATAGGTTTGCTCCCTATATGTAAGGATTTGTTTCCCCTCCTAAGCACTACTGTTCATGGAAAAATCAAAGGTTGTTAGAATGAAAAGTGGATGTGTGAGGCAAGTTTTGGTTTAAGTTGATTGTCCTGGGTACTCTTGTTGGTTACCAAGGATGTCATAAATTAAAGAAGTGAATCTTAATGATGATAATCAAGGTAACACTATACACCCATGGAACTCGATGTTTAGAATTTTTTCTAATTTATGGATTAATGCTTAGGACTTGATTATGAGGTTTTACCATGTACTTGAATCCGGAAGAAAGAATGCCCAATATTCATGAATCTTAGAGTTCTCGTGTCTGGATCGTTTTTTTCAAAATATCACTCGGTTTCATAGAAATTACCTTGTAATTCTCAACTTAATTTTCGAATATTTTGCTCGGGACTAGCAAAATGCTGTTTGGGGGTTGTGTTGAGGGTCAAATATTGCATATCAGACCCTAGTTACTGCTTGGATTTATGAACATGATGTCGTTTAATGGCCCGCTTTAATTGTGTTTGTGATGCATTGCAAGCATGAACTGAGAAAGGGAGTTTAAATCATGGATTTAACGTTCTAAAGTCACCAGAGCAAGGGACGGACTCCAGGGGACCAAGATCGAGAAATTTACACACCAGAGATCCGCAAAAATCAAGAAACTGAAGCTCAAGTGGCCTGAAATTGGTCCAGAATGCAAGATCACAGGGTTTCCACTATCCGTTCAGTTCGAAACTTCATACATGGCCTGAAGACCATAAATTAACCGTACACGTTGAATTTCAGTCGTTGAAATTCTGTGGAAGTGGCCCAATGGACAGATCAACCCATAAAATCTGGATTTGGGGCCCGCCTGGTATTGGTAAATGCTTAAGGTTTGGTCTCAACCCATTAAAGGGGGTGACACAACAGATGAATGGAATGGATCTCCTATATATATAACTCAAGTAGGCTCCACTGGCCGAGCCGGTGCACAGGACACAGGTGCACTCACAATGCATTGAACCTCATATAACGGTCAAACTGCGTTTGACCGTGCAATTTCAAACAGAGCAGGAGACTCTGTTTTTCTCCAGCGCGAGGCCGTCCGTGGGATGATTGGTGGGCCATCAAAATGGCCCAAGATGCAAAATCCGACCCGACCATTAGGTAGAGGGAGAAAAACCAGTCGAATATGTGGTGATTTTTGGCGGCCATGCACATACACATGATCGATATAGCAACAGAAAAACGACCATTCAACCGCCATTGCTGCCTGATTGTCTCAGTGGGCCGCATCAACGGATGAGAAGAACCGTCCACTCCAGGTCGAAATTTCGAGGAGAGAACGATAGATGGCGTGGATTTCTCCACAGACTTCAAACATGGGCCCCACTGGCAGCCAACGCAAGCAGCGCCAGCCCTGTTACACAGTCTGAAAAAACTGAATTTTCTAGATTGTTTTGGCCCACCACCTGTGATCAGATGGCAGATCTGATCCATCCATCATGTTGATCGTCCAAAAACGCCCCAGAGGACGTTGTTCTTGCTGACAGAAGCAAGGGAAAAATCCATCTTCGTGACCTGCTTTCTTGACTGCGTAACAAGGCTTACGCAGGGAGTGCGTAAAGGCTCTTACGGGATTTGTCTCAGTGTAGGCAAAGTCGGTTCCTTGGAACCGACCCAGCCACCCTCCTATTCATTATAAAAAGCCACCGTCTGATGGTGAGAAGGGTGTTCAATTTCGGTTGGGGGCATCAGTCTGCTTGGAGCGTGGGAAGAAAGGGAGACAGGGAGTAGTCTTTGAGTTTTATTATATGTTTTATTTTTATTTGAGAGATGTTTAGCCTTCCCATGTCAGGCTAAACCTCTTAGCTAGGGCTAAGAGGTGAAGCTTGTAGTGAGATGGGAGATTCTAGTTTATGTTTTTAATTTAAATTATGAGTTGAAGTTGATTTTAGTTGATTATTGAGGGAATACTTTCAGTTTTTAATGGTTTGTTGTGACTAAAATTACAATAGATCTGCGATGGCTTTGAGTATTTCTTTCTCCTTTTTATGACGTCAGGAAGCCCTGTTGTTCACCATCGTCTCCTGGGCATGGTCGGATGACGGTACCCTTCCTAACCCTCATAGCATGTTGATTGGTTGGTAATTAGTTTAATTCTGTTGTTTGCTTTGCCTCTTGGGCATGATGTGATGATGGAATCCATTCTAATTCATATACCTTTCATCTCTTGAAAACTATATCAACATCAGTTCAGTTAATTTCTATGACTCTTTAATCCAGGCATAAGATCTCCCTGACCTCTACAAGTGGATCCTCTGAATCCCTAGTGTTCCTTCTCTGAATTTCTCTTCAGTTTTAGATTGTTATTTCACCATTATTCCTCAAATCACACTCGATTTAGATATCATCTCATCCTAGTTCTAGTTCTGGTTAGTTTCAGATTACGTACAGGTTTCAGCCCCTGTGGATTCGACCTCGGTCTTACCGAGTTTATTACTACATCACAACCCTATACTTGGGAGTGAACAATGCATCAGAGCCTATAATTCGCCATTCGAAGCCCTCGGAAGCATCGGGACCCTATAATAATCGTTCAAGACCATCAAAAACATCAAGACCTATAATTCATCATTCAAGACCTTCAAAAACGACAACGACGAAAGGTGATCATCACAAGAAGAAGAGCATATGACTTACAGGCACTGCATCTTGGAGAATCGGCTAATTTCCCCAGGTATTGGTCCGCTCAACACGTTCTGACCCAGATTCCTGTGGTAAAAAACTTTCTGAGCACTCTCAACAGAAGAAGAAACAGAGTCACCAAGAAAAGAAAAGAACACCCAATTTCAAAACAGAAGAGAAGAAGAAGGAAAGAACGATCACCCACAAGTCAACGAGCTCAGTCAGTTGGAACAGGTACTTTGGGAGCTCTCCTGATATATCTTTCGCATAGATCTTCCTGATATTTACGCAGAGCAAGATTCAGGAGACAGGCTTATATAAACAAGGAGAAGAAGGAATGACTCACAGGTGGGTGACGTGGCAGATATTGTTAGGGAACGAAGAGCAATCGCAGGCAAGACGCGGGTTTGCAGCTTCCGCACTCCAAGGAGCATTTTCAGCACATGGATCCATTGTAGTGAAATTCCAGCTCTTCAAGTTCCAGTACTCGGCCATAGCCTTTGGAGCCATCACTGCCTATATATATATATATATATATATATATATATATATATATATATATATATATTCGAAGCAGAGCAAGTGTGTGTGTTTGTGTTTGTGTGTGTGTGAGAGAGAGAGAGAGAGGGTGTTGTGGTGAGGACACCTTCAGCAGGGCCGGTGGTCTGTTGTCCAGCAACAAGCTGGATCAGATAGAGGGAGCAGAAGATGAGAAATCCCATTGCCAAACACCAGCGGCAGCCCCACTTGAGTGATATGATGACCCAAACAGCCTCTAGTCATTACAAAGTAGTCAGTTTTTTATAGAGTGAGAGTGACGGTTTCTTTTTCTCTGTTTGAAAATTCAGGGCGGACGGAATGGAATGGATGGATATGCTTGACCGGTAGCAGACCGGGGTATGGCCGGCTGTATTATTATTATAATAATAGCAGAAAATGTTTAAGGGAAAAAAAGGTTGCAGTTGGTGTTTTGCGCCACTTCGTTTTCCAGGATTTAATATGAAAAGAAAGAGTCGTCGTTTCGCATCATTTTGTCGCTTCTTCTCCTTTCTAGTTGGGTTGTCGGCGGAACGGGCCCTGTCACATATCCGTTGAAGACTTCTGTTTTGTATCATGTTTTCCCTTCGTCAAGTCCGCGTGACCTTATAGACAGGTTTCCCCAAGCAGCTGCACCGAGATAGTAGGTGGCGCCCATTTTGGAGAGCGTGAGAAAATCCACTCCATCCACCTGTTCTTCCAATGGGCTTTTGTTGGCAATAGGCTTGTTTCCTATCACGTATGATGTGTGCGAGCATGTCATAATCAATAAAACAGCTCATACGTCTATTACAAATATATATGATTATATCTTGAGAAGATCAATTGCTGACTCAGCTATCCTTAGAATTTTGTAAATAATCAAGCGATAATTAGAGAATAAAGTTCTACTTCCAAAAGTAGATTGCGAATTGACTTCTATTGTAAGGAACTTTTCATATTACCGATATAATCAAACAAAAGAAAAACTCACAATTAGTTGCTAAGAGCGACGGCAAGAAGAGAAATTTCTCTATGTAAACTTCACTTTTAACCCATTAGCCAAACCACACCTTCAAAACTTTAGTTTCTATTTCTAAACAAAATATTTTTTTTAATGAAAATATTCTTGCTTTTTAGGTTCTATTTCTTTCATTCGACTATACCCAAAAATCCATCTTCTTCTCTTTATTTTTCTTCCTAAAATTGTCATTTTACATTTTCTATCTTTTTTAGGGTGTTATTCATTGCTTCAAACCGGTTGCGTTGATAAACTTGGAATTTTTCAGATTCTGTCCATCCCGGATGTGAGCTGGTAAGAATGAAGAATAAATGTGTTTTTTTCACAAGTAGAATTTGAGGAAATGAAGGATGTAATCAATGTTATATAACTTGTAAAATATGTAGTAGACTAATCTTCCTGCCCAGTTGTTGTCTTAAGGTATAGATGGCCTTGGGCCCATCTAAATGAAGCAACCCTAAGGCCCAAGTGGGCCCAACACTAAGAGAAATCGTTGCGGAGTTAGAAGCCCACTATGGTAACCTTCCTTGAGCCCATTGGGTAGGCCTATTACCTAGTAGACAATGTGCCTTGCACACTACCTCTAGTCAAGTGGACCACACTTAGCGATGCCTATTTTGGAATTCATAAGCTAGATAAATGGGCCTTTTCTTGGTTTGCTTGTACATGTGGCCAGCGGGCACAATATGATATATGACATAAAAGATGTTCGCATGTTGTCCTTATATTTGATATCGTGCATTTTTCTAGTTAATGGTGGAATGCGTGAATTTTACTTAGTTGCGGAGTTGAATCCACACCATTGAAGGCCTTGTGGTTGGAATTTATCCCTTGGAGTTGTCCTAGTGGTCTACCAAGTGAGACTCATACTTGACCTATACGACCCCATGCCTTGCGCGTAGTCCAAGGTCAATAGGGAAGTCACACTAGGTGGGACGCACCTAGTAATGGTCGAGATGATGATACATATGTGATAACATGATAATGATGATGGTGAGTTGTTGGTTGAAATGATAGATATGATTTAATTGATGGTGATTATGGTAGGGTTAATATCGATTAAAGTGATGATTTATAGTAAATTGATGACATGTATTGATGATAAATTAGTTGTTTATGGTAGTTGTGACATTGCCTATGTTACTCGTGAAGTGGAAGTGATCCTCATGCTAATGATGATGATAGTATTTACATGTATATGATGACAAAATATGCTAGTTGATCACCATGCTTTACTTGATAATCGTAACATTGGATGATGAGGTTGATATCCTTGTTGATACACTACGCCAAAACAGCGAAAAAAGGATGGTCCAAAACCGTCTCAAATGACCAAAAAGGACGGTCATGGACCGTCGCATAGGCAGTCAAATTTTGACGTGTCCTATTACTTAAAGGACGGTTGAAAACCATCATTCTTATTGACGAAAAAAAACGGTCATGGACCGTCCTTAAAATGGACTGTCATAGACCGTCTTTTATGAGCCCAAAAAGGACGGCCATGGACCGTCCTTTAAAAGGACTGTCATAGACCGTCCTTAAAAAAGACTGTCATGGACCATCTCTTATGAGCCTTCAAAGGACGGCAATAGACCGTCTCGTATGAGCCTTCAAAGGACGGTTATAGACCGTCCTTTAAAAGGACGGTCATGGACCGTCCTTTAAAAGGACTGCTATGGGCCGTCTCTTATGACCCTTAAAGGACTTTTCAAATTTGACCTATTACAGTCTTCTTCCTGATATACACCTATTATACAATATATTTCATCACATTCACATTCACATCCATCTAAACCCAAACTATGTAAATTCATCCAAACACAGTCTTCCTGATATACACCTGTTATATAATATATTTCGTCACATTCACATTCACATCCATCTAAACCCAAACTACGTAAATCCATCCAAACACACAATCTTCCTGATATACACCTGTTATACAATATATTTCATCACATTCACATCCATCTAAACCCAAACTACGTAAATCCATCCAAACACACAATCTTTCTGATATACACCTGTTATACAATATACTTCATCACATTCACATTCACATCCATCTAAACCCAAACTATGTAAATCCATCCAAATACAATCTTACCCATATTACATTCATCCACGCATAATACATATAAGTTTAACTTCATAAGTAAAAAAACAATGTTATCCACATTTCATCACATTCACATCCATCTAAACCCAAACTATGTAAATCCATCCAAATACAATCTTACCCATATTACATTCATCCACGCATAATACATATAAGTTTAACTTCATAAGTAAAAAAACAATCTTATCCACATTTCATCACATTCACATCCATCTAAACCCAAACTACGTAAATCCATCCAAACATAAACTACCTCCATCCAAACACAAACAATCTTATTCACATTACATTCATCCACGCATAATACATATAAATAAGTTTAGGTTTAGGTTAGGTTATAAGCTATAGGTTTAGTGAATTGAGAATAGGTTAAGGTTTAGGTTTAAGAAATCGGGTTCGGGTTCGGGATCGGGTTCAAGTTTGGGTTTTCAAGTTTAGGTTTAGGTTTAGGTTAGGGAGTTGAGATTAGGATTAGGTGTAGGTGTAGGTTTAGGGATTTGAGAATAGGTTAAGGTTTAGGTTTAAGAATTCGGGTTCGGGTTCGGGATTGGGTTTAGGTTTGGGTTTTCAAGTTAAGGTTTAGGTTAGGGAGTTTAGATTAGGATTAGGTTTTGGTTTAGATATTTGAGAATAGGTTAAGGTTTAGGTTTAGGAAATCGGGTTTAGGTTTGGGTTTTCAAGTTTAGGTTTAGGTTTAGGTTAAGGAGTTGAGATTAGGATTAGGTATAGGTGTAGGTTTAAGGATTTGAGAATATATTTAGGTTATAGGTTATAGGTTTAGGTTTAGGTTTAGATTAAGGTTAAGGTTTAGGTTCAGGTTATAAGTTATAGGTTTAGGGAATTGAGAATAGGTTAAGGTTTAGGTTTAGAAAATCGGGTTCGGGTTCGGGTTCGGGTTTAGGTTTGGGTTTTCAAGTTTAGGTTTAAGTTTAGGTTAGGGAGTTGAGATTAGGATTAGGTGTAGGTCTAGGTTTAGGTTTAGGGATTTGAAAATAGGTTAAGGTTGAGGTTTAAGAATTCGGGTTACGGTTCGAGATTGGGTTTAGGTTTGGGTTTTCAAGTTTAGGTTTAGGTTTAGGTTAGGGAGTTTAGATTAGGATTAGGTGTAGGTTTAGGTTTAAGGATTTGAGAATAGGTTAAGGTTTAGGTTTAGGAAATCGGGTTCGGGTTCGGGGTAGGGTTTTAGGTTTGGGTTTTCAAGTTTAGGTTTAGGTTTAGGTTAGGGAGTTGAGATTAGGATTAGGTGTAGGTTTAGGTTTAGAGATTTGAGAATACATTTAGGTTTTAGGTCATAGGTTTTGGTTTAGGTTATAGGTTTAGGTTAAGGTTTAGGTTTAGGTTTAGGTTATAAGCTATAGGTTTAGGGAATTGAGAATAGGTTAAGGTTTAGGTTTAGGAAATCAGGTTCAGGTTCGGGATCGGGTTTAGGTTTGGGTTTTCAAGTTTAGGTTCAGGTTTAGGTTTAGGAAATTGGGTTCAGGTTCAGGATCGGGTTTAGGTTTGGGTTTTCAAGTTTAGGTTTAGGTTTAGGTTAGGGAGTTTAGATTAGGATTAGGTGTAGGTTTAGGTTTAGGGATTTGAGAATAGGTTAAGGTTTAGGTTTAGGAAATCGGGTTCGGGTTCGGGATCGGGTTTAGGTTTAGGTTTAGGCTAGGGAGTTGAGATTAAGATTAGGTGTAGGTGTAGGTTTACGAATTTGAAAATAGGTTAAGGTATAGGTTTAGGTTTAGGTTAAGGTTTAGGTTATAAGCTATAGGTTTAGAGAATTGAGAATAGGTTAAGGTTTAGATTTAGGAAATCAGGTTTGAGTTCGGGATCGGGTTTAGGTTTGGGTTTTCAAGTTTAGGTTTAGGTTTAGGTTAGGGAGTTGAGATTAGAATTAGGTGTAGGTGTAAGTTTAGGGATTTGAGAATACATTTTGGTTTTAGGTCATAGGTTTTTGTTTAGGTTAAGGTTATAGGTTTAGGTTTAGGTTTAGGTTAAGGTTTAGGTTTAGGTTATAAGCTATAGGTTTAGGGAATTGAGAATAGGTTAAGGTATAGGTTTAGGAAATCGGGTTCGGGTTCGGGATCGCGTTTAGGTTTGGGTTTTCAAGTTTAGGTTTAGGTTTAGGTTAGGGAGTTGAGATTATGATTAGGTGTAGGTTTAGGTTTAGGGATTTGAGAGTACATTTAGGTATTAGGTCATAGGATTTGGTTTAGGTTAAGGTTATAGGTTTAGGTTAAGGTTTAGGTTTAGGTTATAAGCTATAGGTTTAGGGTATAGGCTTAGGAAATCAGGTTCGGCTTTGGGATCGGGTTTAGGTTTGGGTTTTCAAGTTTAGGTTTAGGTTTAGGTTAAGGTTAGGGAGTTGAGATTAGGATTAGGTGTAGGTTTAGGTTTAGTGATTTGAGAATACATTTAGGTTTTAGGTCATAGGATTTGGTTTAGGTTAAGTTTATAGGTTTAGGTTAAGGTTTAGGTTTAGATTTAGGTTAAGGTTTACGTTTAGGTTATAAGCTATAGGTTTAGGGAATTGAGAATAGGTTAAGGTTTAGGTTTAGGAAATCGGGTTCGGGTTCGGGATTAGGTTTAGGTTTGGGTTTTCAAGTTTAGGTATAGGTTTAGGTTAGGGAGTTGAGATTAGGATTAGGTGTAGGTTTAGGTTTAGGGATTGTGAATACATTTAGGTTTTAGGTCATAGGTTTAGGTTTTAGGCTTAGGTTTAGGTTATAGGTTTAGGTTTAGGTTATAAGTGTAGGTTATAGGTTTAGGTTTAGGTTTAGGTTAGGTTATAGGTTAAGGTTAATGAAATTGAGAATAGATTAAGGTTTAGGTTTGGGAAATTGGGTTCGGGTTCGGGATTGGGTTTAAGTTTAGGTTTTCAAGTTTAGGTTTAGGTTTAGGTTAGGGAATAGATATTAGGATTAGGTGTAGGTTTACGTTTTGGGATTTGAGAATACATTTAGGTTTTAGGTTTAGGTTTAGGTTATAAGTTATAGGTTAAGGTTATAGGTTATAGGTTTAGGTTTAGGTTTAGGTTTAGGTTTAAGTTAAGGTTATAAGCTATAGGTTTAGGGAATTGAGAATAGGTTAAGGTTTATGTTTAGGAAATCGGGTTCGGGTTCGGGATCAGGTTTAGGTTTTGGTTTTCAAGTTTAGGTTTATGTTTAGGTTAGGGAGTTGAGATTAGGATTAGGTGTAGGTTTAGGTTTAGGGATTTGAGAATACATTTAGTTTTAGGTCATAGGTTTAGGTTTTAGGCTTAGGTTTAGGTTATAGGTTTAGGTTTAGGTTATAAGTGTAGGTTATAGGTTTAGGTTTAGGTTTACGTTAGGTTATAGGTTAAGGTTTAGGAAATTGAGAATAGGTTAAGGTTTAGGTTTAGGAAATTGGGTTCGGGTTCGGGATCGGGTTTAAGTTTAGGTTTTCAAGTTTAGGTTTAGGTTTAGGTTAGGGAATTGAGATTAGGATTAGGTGTAGGTTTAGGTTTAGGGATTTGAGAATACATTTAGGTTTTAGGTTTAGGTTTAGGTTATAAGTTATAGGTTATAGGTTATAGGTTATAGGTTTAGGTTTAGGTTTAGGTTTAGGTTTAAGTTAAGGTTATAAGCTATAGGTTTAGGGAACTGAGAATAGGTTAAGGTTTAGGTTTAGGAAATCGGGTTCGGGTTCGGGTTCAGGATCGGGTTTAGGTTTGGGTTTTCAAGTTTAGGTTTAGGTTTAGGTTAGGGAGTTGAGATTATAATTAGGTGTAGGTTTAGGTTTAGGGATTTGAGAATACATTTAGGTTTTAGGTCGTAGGTTTAGGTTTTAGGCTTAGGTTTAGGTTATAAGTGTAGGTTATAGGTTTAGGTTTAGGTTTAGGTTAGGTTATTGGTTAAGGTTTAGGAAATTAAGAAAAGGTTAAGATATAGGTTTAGGAAATCGGGTTCGGGTTCGGGATCGGTTTTAGGTTTGGGTTTTCAAGTTTAGGTCTAGGTTTAGGCTAGGGAGTTGAGATTAGGATTAGGTGTAGGTTTAGGTTTAGGGATTTGAGAATACATTTAGGTTTTAAGTCATAGGTTTAGGTTTTAGGCTTAGGTTTAGGTTATAGGTTTAGGTTTAGGATATAACTGTAGGTTATAGGTTTAGGTTTAGGTTTACATTAGGTTATAGGTTAAGGTTTAGGAAATTGAGAATAGGTTAAGGTTTAGGTTTAGGAAATTGGGTTCAGGTTCGAGATAGGGTTTAAGTTTAGATTTTCAAGTTTAGGTTTAGATTTAGGTTAGGGAATTGAGATTAGGATTAGGTGTAGGTTTAGGTTTAGGGATTTGAGAATACATTTAGGTTTTAGGTTTAGGTTTAGGTTATAAGTTATAGGTTATAGGTTATAGGTTTAGGTTTAGGTTTAGGTTTAAGTTAAGGTTATAAGCTATAGGTTTAGGGAATTGAGAATAGGTTAAGGTTTAGGTTTAGGAAATCGGGTTCGGGTTCAGGTTCGGGATCGAGTTTAGGTTTGGGTTTTCAAGTTTAGGTTTAGGTTTAGGTTAGGGAGTTGAGATTATAATTAGGTGTAGGTTTAGGTTTAGGGATTTGAGAATACATTTAGGTTTTAGGTCATAGGTTTAGGTTTTATGTTGTAAGACCCGTATCCTAGTTCGTACTGTTCCGTCGAATCCCGCAATCCTTTCCGTCGAAGTACGGCAGTCCGCGACCGATAATTGACGTTGCACATGACCGTAAGTCGTATCCTTTAGATTAAAGTCGGTTTAATCCAAGACCCCTACCATTTCGACTGCGCCGTCGCCGCGATTCCAACGCCGCGTCTCATGCACCAATCCAACGCTTAGATCATAAGATGTGGACCATACATTATAATAACCGTGGACCGCACATTGCGGGACCCACCCATCCCATGTGGCACAAATCCCTAGGTAATTATGAGAGTGATGGATGACATCACCCTAACTATAGCCACCCTAGCCTAGCTATAGCCACCCTAACCAAGCTATATCCACCCTACCCCCTAGCCTTCGTACAAGCACTTATGGCTAGCCACCCTACCCCTAGCCCTCTTACAACCATTTATTGCAAGCCACCCTCTCTTACAAATAATCATGACCTACCTAAGCTACTCTCTCCCTCTCTTTACTACACTCTCTCTCCCTCATTTCTCATTCCCAAGCAAGGAGAAAAAAATCCCACGTCCATGGCATCCCAAGTGTGAGAAAAGTGAGTGTATTGAGAGTGACCCATTCCCATCACAAGATCCATCATCCTAACTATTCAAACCCCATCTTCCACCATCAAAGAGGAGCACAAGGAGATAGGCATTCCAACGGACCAAAGAGATCAACTGGTGGGTGCTTTGATAGGGTAGTTTTCATGCTTTCTTCGATGGGCCAAGTGAGGCCTACCGATCAATGGTATGGATCTCACTTGGGACCCTAAGATATGGCCAATGGCCCACTATGATTATCTTTGATGTATGATGGAATGCAAGGGAGGGCCCATAGTGTCGGGGTCCCTCCATTACACGTGTGTCCCACTTTTCTCTCTCACTTTCTCGCTTTTAAATTTTTTCCTTTCATATGATTATATGGCCATGTGGCCCACTCGGATGGACCCCACCATGAAGCATGTATTAGATCCAATCCATTTGTAGGTGGGGCCCATGCTATAGGTGTGTATGTTCCACATCAACCATCATTTGGTGGCTCACTTGAGAAGGGCCCACCTTGTGTATGTATATGCCAAACCGTCCAACGTCCAGGGATGCTGGACGTGTATGGAAAACACCAATATTAGCTTGGTTTCCAAGCTCATGGGGTGACCCACTTGTATGGGACCCACCTTGGCTTATGTATTCAATCCAAGTCGTCATCCTCTTCCCCAACTCATTTTAGGCGTTGAGCCGAAAAATGGGGCCGATCCAATTATCTGGTGGGCCATAGCGTTGAAACCAGTACGTCGACCGTTTAAATCTACCCCGATATTTCGATACGCCAAAATATATTCAATATTGGGCTCGTTTGACTTGTCTTAAGCTATGGGAACCAATGGAAGGCTCGAATTTCTCTGATGCGGGCCCCACCTGTGAAAAACCTCATAAAAATAGGTTTTAAAAAAAAAAAATACCTGCAGCAGACGCTGCCGCTGTCAGAACCGCAGGCAGCGCCTACTGCTGGCGGGCGACGTACGAGCTGGTCCCACGGCCCTCAGCCATGGGCCCCACCATGATGTATTTATTTTATCCACTCCGTCCATTTGGTGGGCCACATCCTGAAGTGGGTCCCCTCCAAATTTCAGGTCAATCCATGACTCAGGTGGCCCACATTATAGAAAATAGTGTGAATTGAACTCTACCGTTGAAATCTCTTTCTGGGTCCACAGAAGTTTCGGATCAAGCAGAAATTTGTTTTTCCCCTTCTTCCAGGCCCGTGCGACCTTATGAACGGGTTGGATGGAAGATAAACGTTATGGTGGGCCCCACGTGGGACCCACAGTGATGTATGTGTTTCACCGTCCACTGACCGTGGACGGTGATGTGTGTGCGCGTGTGCGTGTGCGTGTGTGTGTGCGTGCTGTGTGCGTGCGTGTGTGTGCTGTGTGCTTGTGCGTGTGTGTGTGCTGTGTGCGTGTGTGTGTATATATATATATATTATATTATATTATATATTTTATACATATATATATATATTATATTATATATTATACATATTATATATATATATATATATCTGTTGGTGGGCCCTTTGTTGAACCCACCCGTTCATCCATGCCATCCGTCTATATGGGATCTACCATGATGCTTGTGTTACATCTAAACCGTCCACCACTTGGCAAGCTTGTCTTAAGGCTTGGGGCCCAAAAAATAATAATAATAAGATAGATCTATTTATCATGTGGTCCCCATTGTACAGTGAGGATTGAACGTCCACCATTAGACCCTTGGGCCACCAAGTTCTTGATGACCCTATAAACAGATTGTTTGGGAAATAAATGTTATGGTGGGCCCTAGGAGTTTTAATGGTGGAATTCATTACCACCACTTATATTGGTGCGACCCATTGATGTGGCCCACTCTAATGTATATAAGGCCCATTGTGATGTATTCAAAGGCCCATGGGATATGGCCCATTGCAATGTACATAAGGCCCCTTTTGATGCGGCCCACTTGATTTATAAAAGGCCCATATGATGTGGCCCATTTGATAAATAAAAGGCCCATGAGTCGAGGCCCAACAGGATGTCCTTAGGGTCCATTGCAATGAGTGATTCCTCCATAGTGTGTGTAATAATGTTTGATGACAGGTCATGCCTTGGGAGCAATGTTGGTTTGACGTCCACATTGTAAGAATAATATTGGTTAAATGTCCGCATTATAACTCTCCCTAGGGCCCATTATTAAGCCCATACTTGTTGATAGTTCACTACTTTATAACATGCTTAGTATAGCTCCATGATTCATACCCATACGCATCATTTGTATGCTTGATATGAGGAATGTTTGATCATAGCATAAGTCGTTGGGTTGAGGCATTTATGGGACTCCTTATGAGATGGAGTGCCCCACATGATCGCGTGAGATTGCTGCATGATTGTACGGTGTGACTCATGCATCTCGCATATGTATGACTTGATCACTGCACGCCCTAGCGACATCAGGGCCATGGCTCCACAGCCACATCGTGGATTGCCGTATCGAATACCGGAAATACTTTGTTCTAGCACTATGGGCACTTAGGATGTCCTGGGGTGAAAGTCCCAGAACCTTTTTGGTACCAGGAGATGCTCCAATGTCTAGACCGAGTGGATACACGAGCGCTCGAGTGCCAAATACCAGTAGGCCGCGTCTCCCACTGTGTCGTGGTCGATTGGAAGGGGGTGTGGCCTTATCCGCCTGAGTGAGGGGGCTATAAGCTAGGCTGAGTTTGACCAGCTCGCAAATGTGTCCGCTATCGACGAGCCAGGTAGGTATTGGCAGACTACTGGTCAGGCGGATAGTGTGGTGTCTTCCACTTGCTTGACTGTGCAGCTAGGGAGGAGGCAGTCAGTGTGAGGTATATTAGACCCCGGTGATATCCAGAGAGGAACTATACTGATATATGTACTTGATGAGGACTGACATGCTTGTATTACATCTCGCATATGGCATTCGGCTACGTCGGCCTTGCATTGCATCGGTATGGCTGATAGCATTCATGTTTCGTATCGCATGGCCTTGGTATGGCCTATAACATTCATGCCTTGCATTACATAGCTTTGATACAGCTGATAGCATTCATGGACTTACCGCATATTTCCACATTACTCTGATATTGTACACTTGGCGTTTGCCTTGTGCACACTCTTACACCACCCTCTAAGCTTTTGTAAGCTTATACACGACCGTTGCGTGCAGGTAGCGTTGGACAGCAGCAGCGCTGAGGCAGGAGCGCGTATCAGATCTCTTTTTGGAGCTTTTTGATCACTCTGTATTTCTCTTTTTGCATTGTACTTAAAAGTTTTTGATATAGTGGATATGTGGCGATGTTGTTTTGTGACTTGGTTATGCTTTTGGTTATGCTCCATTACATTACAAAAAAAAAATTGATACTGAAAATCCTCCTTGTAGGATCCCAGAATCGGAATCTGGCTATGGGCGCTGGAAGCCGAGAATGGGATACTACGGAGGCTGTCGGTGCCGGATTCGGCGATCGGGAATTTTGTGAGCCAGGTTTCCGAGTTTGGGGCGTGACATAGGCTTAGGTTTAGGTTATAGGTTTAGGTTTAGGTTATAAGTGTAGGTTATAGGTTTAGGTTAGGTTGTAAGTTAAGGTTGAAAAGGCCTAGCTATATGTCCTAGAGGGGGGGTGAATAGGACTATGCCAAATAAAACTTATAACAGCGAAATTAAAAAGAATATGATAGCCAAAATAAATCACAATGCACGAAAGTAAAACACCCTCAAAAATCAGATCTTGAGAGGTTGATACAAATGTTGTTCTAAGGACAACCTTGCACCAAAAACCAGAGTTTATGGTAGGACAACCTTATTTCTAGAAAGATCTTTGTATCAAATCTCAAACCAAAGAGGAATAAATAAGCACAAACTGAAATAAATTGTAATCACAAATGTATTGTTCTAGGGACAGCCATACACCATAAAAATGTCAGGGCAACCTTGCTGGAACAACTTTAATGGAAATTGAATTTCAAGCAGATAAAGGAATAGCAGAAAATAAATTCTAAATTATTACAAAATTCCCACAATGCTTGAATTAAATGATTACAACATTCACCACCATACATACATCCCACAAATAAATAATTAAAGATTTAGAAATATAAATCATTCAACCACAACACAAGGGATTATAGTGGTTCGCCTGTGTGTTCACCAACTGTTAAACAGCCACACAGAATGCTACTACACTCCTAATATCCTCACACAGGGGATATTAGCGTTCACTAACTAGATAGGTTTTCACAGGTTCACCCAAAACCTTTACAATTGTGTCTTTGTCTGTGGGCTTACACAATAAAAAAAACCCCACTTCTGAGTTTTCCTGGCTCTCCTCAGATAACCAATACAACAAGATTTTTCTGACAAATCATGAAAGAAACCAAAATAGAAAGGAATTTACAATTAAATGTAAAATACCTGATTATCTCCTTCATTGTAGCAGCCTAGTAGAACCAAGTCAGAGTAAATGATTGAATGTCCAAGTTCAATGTCTAGTACTCAACTAAAATGGTTCTAGTTCTAATAGATTTTAAATTAAACCAAATAGGGCTTGCCTTAATTGATTTTGATTCCAAAGAAAGGGAATAACAATTCCTCTTATCAAATTAGATTGGAATAGCAGAAACAAAATCAATTAAATAAAGCTAAAGAAAGAGAATATAAAATAAGCACACTTAGCTTAGATGGAGCACTGAATTATCACTCAGAAGTTTGATGAAGATTGGCTTGAATGGATTAATTAATTCCTTTTAATTCTTCTGAGATTCGTGCTCAATTTATAGGTGAGAAGATCGCGTCTTCGACTGGTCTAGGGAGCTCTTCGACTAGTCGAAGAAGTAACAGATTTGAAAAAAATCGAGCATGATAAGCTTTGACCGTTCTACGACTGGTCGAAGGTCTCCTTCGACTGGTTGAAGACCATGTAAATAATGGCTGTACTTTGAGTCGAAGATTTTCGACTGGTCGAAGATGCAGTCGACACTGTTCCTTCGACTGGTCGAAGAGATTCTTGGATTGGTCAAAGGCTAACTGAAAATATCCAAATTTTGTAACAAAGTTACGACTGATCGAGGAATTTCTTGAACTGGTCGAAGCAAGGCTAGGACTAGTCGAAGAAAGCCTAGGACAAGTCTTCAGACAGCCCAAACTCATGTGACATATACATATGACTTATGTATCCAAAGTGGCCTACTCCTAAGGTCAACCTATGGTCAATCAAACCTCAACAAGAAGTAAGGACATTGAAACATTAGGAACAAGTGACCTTGAAGTTTAAGCCTTCATGTCTTGATATAGTTCAATCTGATGTAGTTCAATCTTGAAATCTTAATGTAGCTCAGCCTTGAAAGTGTCTTGAGTTCTTTATGAATTTCCTTGTACACTTCGTGAATAATACATTCTTGAGACTTGTCTTGTGAGTAGTACTTGCAGTCAAGGTTGATCTTTGTACTTATAAGCTTTGCTTGTTGTGATATTTACTTGTTCTGATCTTTACTTGTTCATGAATGTTGATCTTTGAGAGAGCTTCACTTATCCAAGTTATATAATAGTGATTTTGGCATCACAAATTTGACAACCGATAGGGATATAAACTATAGTACTTACAATCTCCCCCTTTGTCAAATTAGTGACAAAACACATAACTAAGATAAACATAGAGTAAAACAATTGGTTAAAGGATCATGAACTAGTTAATATCAACTGGCTTACCTGCAAATCAATATTCAACATTCAACTAGTTCATTCAACTAGTTTCAAATATATATACTCCCCCAATATTCAACATTCAACCACTCCACTCATAATCACATCGTTACTCCCCCTGAGTAACATAACCAATGCTACTCCTCTCACAATCACATTGTTAAGAACAAACCATTCTCCCCCCTTTCTCACAATATGACAAAGGAAACAACAACAAGGAGAACTAAAAAGAGATATATGAGAGTAATAATGAGGATATTATAGCAGAAAAACAGATAGTATCCAACTCAAAATCAGCATACCCAGCATAAAAGAAAAATAGTATCCAACTCCAAATTAGACAACTTAGTGCTAAGTTTTAAAGTTATTACAAACCAAAAAATCCCATATAGACTAGTCAGAACTAGAACTAGATGACAGAGCAGGAATAGAGGGATCAAATTGATGCATGCCTTTGTTCAATCGCCTAAGAAATTTGCGCATGTACTTGAATTGTAAATCATGAGCAACAGACATGTTTTCCATCTTTTCATTTATATTCTCAACTTTACCCTCCAATGCACTCAGACGTGCATCAAAATCAGATGGTTCAAAATCTGGATCATTTGTTGAATCAGAATCCAGTTCCTCAAAGATGTCATCCATATTAATATCATCACCAGCTTCTTCATGACCACCACCACCATCACGACCTTGTTCGGGAAGTAATTCCAGCTTCATCTTATTGAGATTAGAATTGTTGAAAATCAGATGATGGATAGGTGCCTCATTAACCGGCATATCGACTAACATATGTGTAGCCAATACAGTCATTAAATAACCAAAAGGAATGTCACTATGACCAGGATGGAGTCTAAACTGAAGAATGAAATGACAGATTAAAGATGGTAAACAAATCTGAGTACCACTGGAAATAGCATGAATAACACGAACCATAAACGAAGACAAGTCAGTTTTATTACCCGAACGAGGATACAGATTATACACAAAGATTCTGTGGAGAACTTTGTATTTGGGTAACAAATACCTTGCGGGAAGCGCATTCCCTTTATGAGTCCAATGAACATCCATGTTGCACAAGTCTCTAGTGAGCATACGTTTTTCAGAAACTGAGGGTTTATCAGTCAAGTTATGAATAGGATTACCCTCATCATTCACAGGAATGTCCATGAGGGCTGAAATTAAATGACGATCAATGTCAAATGGCCCTTCACTAGTAGATATTTTAAAAGTTAAATTATCCTGTGAGAAGTCACTAATACATGTAAACATGGACTGGGCAATGGACCGGTATGCTGGCCCACCCCAATGTAATAAGTTAACCCAACCTACAACTTCAAGCATAGGAAGGATGTCAAAAGGTGCAATATGATTAATATCAACAGGATGTTCAACAATAACATTGCGTGATCTAATGTCCGTAACATAAGATGGATCATTATTGGGAACAAAAAGATGACCCTTGGTTGATCTGGAGGAAGAAGAAGGACCATGGGAAGTAGTTTTTCTACCTCTAGAAGCCATATGCAACAACAATAACAAGGAAATAAGAAGTTGCAAAGGATTGAGAAGTGAGTTTACTCAAAACAGAATTTTCAAAATCCAAACCCCAAATCTCAATGAAATTCAAAATAGAAAGCTTCAAGTTAGAAAAGAAAGCAATCTAGACACAGATTTGCAAGAAAAACGCAAATGGAAAACTAACCTTGAAGAACAAAAACAATGGGTTCGACAAGTCGAAGCTCGGCTCTTTAGAAAAGAAAAACGAAATGAGGAAGAAAGAAAAAACCCCAATTTTTAAGTGAATCCCGAGATCTACGACTAGTCGTGTGTATCTACGACCGGTCGTAGGTCGACTGCTCGAGTATACTCACGACAGGTCGAAGAATGTCTAGAAATTAATATTTCTTGCAATTTATTCAAAAATTGGAATTCAACCTAGCAAACATATACACTATGATACAAGTAGGCATAAATAATCATTTTAAAATGTACACACCAAGATCAAATTTCAACTTTTTGAACCTGCTTTTATCGAGAGGTTTTGTAAAAATGTCAGCTCGCTGATCTTCGGTAGGAATATATTCCAGAGATATAACTTTTTCTTCTACCAATTCCCGAATATAATGAAATCTAATGTCAATGTGCTTAGTACGAGAATACTGAATAGGATTTTTTGAAATATTTATCGCACTGGAATTATCACAATATAATAACATAGAATCCTGTTTAATTCCATAATCACTTAACATTCGTTGCATCCAAACAAGCTGTGTACATGCATTACTAGCTGCGATATACTCAGCTTCAGCTGTTAAAAGTGATATAGAATTTTGTTTCTTACTAAACCAGGAAACTAGACAATTTTCAATGTAAAAGCAACCACCATTGGTTGATTTTCTATCATCTAGATTACCAGCCCAGTCAGCATCTGAGTACCCAGCTAATTGGACACTAGTCTCATGAGGATACCAGAGACCGAGATTTACAGTACTTGCGATATATCTAATAATCCGCTTGACAGCAATCAAGTGGGATTCTTTTGGATCAGATTGATATCTTGCGCAAATACCAACACTTAGAGAAATATCAGGTCTACTAGCAGTTAAATATAACAAACTACCAATCATACTCCGATAAAGTTTTGAATCAACATTTTTACCATTAGAGTCTTTTGAGAGTTTCAGGGTAGTACTCATGGGAGTATCGAAATTCTTGCCATTCTCAAATCCAAATCTCTTGATTAGATTCAAAGCATACTTGGATTGAGAAATGAATATTCCTTCAGGTTGTTGTTTTACTTGCAATCCAAGGAAATAAGTCAATTCCCCAACCATGCTCATTTCGAACTGTGATTTCATCAAATCTGCAAACTCAGTAGTCAAGTCAGTACAAGTTGATCCATAAATGATATCATCAACATAAATCTGTACCATTAAGATATGATCATTATGTTTTTTAACAAATATAGTTTTATCAACAGATCCCATTTGAAAATTATGACTTAAAAGAAATTTTGTTAGTTTCTCATACCATGCCCTAGGTGCTTGTTTTAATCCATAAAGTGCCTTTTTAAGCCGATACACATGATCAGTATTTTTGGGATCTTCAAAACCCATTGGCTGTTCAACATATACTTCTTCATGTAAATCGCCATTTAGAAAAACACTTTTCACATCCATTTGATATATCTTTATCTTTCTAAAACATGCAATGGATATAAATAGTTTGATAGATTCAAGACGTGCTACTGGTGCAAAAGTTTCATCAAAATCAATTCCTTCAATTTGAGTATAACCTTATACCACTAGTCTAGCATTGTTTCTAATTATATTTCCACACTCGTCAGACTTATTTTTAAAAATCTATTTTGTTCTAATGATGTGTTTATCTTTAGGTCTTGGTACGAGATACCAAACATCATTTCTTATAAATTGGTTAAGTTCTTCTTGCATCGCAATAATCCAGTTCTCATCAGCAAGAGCTTCTTTTACATTAGATGGTTCTATTTGGGATGTAAAACATACATAATTACATATATCCTCAAGTTGTCTACGAGTGCGAACATCAGTGAGAGGGTTTCCAAGAATTTGAGTGGTTGGATGATCCTTAACAGTCCTCAACTCAAGTCAGTCTGATTCGATGAAGTATTGGGTTTATCAATGATTAAAACTTCATCATTATCTGAATTAGGGATTGGCGTATTTAAGTGATCATCAATGACAACATTGATGGACTCTTGAATCACACCAGTTCTCTTATTCAGAACCTTGTAAGCACGACTGTTTAAGGAATATCCAAGAAAAATCCCTTCATCACTCTTTGTATCGAATTTTTCCAAATTTTTACGATCTCGTAAAATATAGCCCTTGCTGCCAAAAACTCGAAAGTATTTGACAGTAGGCTTTTTATTGAACCATAATTCGTAAGCCGTTTTATTATTATCTTTGCTAGTGTAGACTCGGTTAATAATATAGCAAGCTGTGTTGACAGCTTCAACCTAAAGATTTTTAGAAAGCTTCATGCTATTCAACATGACATTAGCCATTTCTTGAAGTACCCTATTCTTTCTTTCCACAATTCCATTTTGTTATGGAGTTTTGGGAGCTGAGAATTCATGTAATATTCCTTGGTTGGTACAGAACTTCTCAAATTCAGATCCATGATCACTACGAATCTTACTTATTTGAGAGGATTTTTCAGTTTGAATCCTTTTGAGAACTTTTCTTACTTCTTCAAGGGTTTCAGATTTATCCCTTAAGAAGACTACCCAAGTGAATCAGGTAAAGTCATCAACTATTACCAGGATATACTTTTTCCCTCCTCGACTTTCCGTTCTGGTAGGTCCTATTAGATCCAAAAGGAGGAGTTCGAGTGGTCTTGATGTGGTATTTGAATTCACCTTTTTGTGTGAGTTCCTTGTTTGTTTGCCTATCTGGCACTCACCACATATTTTATCTAATTTCTGAAGTTTGGGTAAACCTCTTATAAGTTCTTGTTTGCTCAATCTATATAAATTTCGATAATGTACATGCTGTAACATCCCAGATTTTTGCCAACCTGGGATTAGACGTCCTTAGGCAATGGGTCGATCCTAACACCTTATCAACTTGTCAAAACTCAGTCCCAAAGGCTAAAATCGCTTGTGAACCCATTTCTTTCACAAATCCCATCCTTCACCACCTTGCTCTTCAATCTTTCTAAGTACTTTCATCCTAGACACTAACTTAAACTAGCTAAGTAGTATAACTCGGATCACTTTATATACAAACTACAAAGGCCCAGGTACCACCTCAGACAGAAATCTCACAGGAATAAACCCTTTAGAAATTATGTGAGATTTAGCTAGTGTTAAACTAGGGTGCCTGTGAAATTAGCACCAATCACTTTAAATACGATCTGCAAGACCCAAAACTTGTAGAATCATTGACGCTAGGTTACCCTAAAATCTAGGATCAATCTCATTACCCGTCTGCCCTCGGGAGTATTTCGAAACTCCGTATTAGGTCTAGACCGCACATCGGAAGTCCGATTAACACGAACTTAAGGATCTAGGACCGCCTCACTGGGCTTGACAATCACCTCAGAAATCAGGTCCAGCCGATGTTCCACGGCTATTCGCTTGAGTCCGGAGCGAGGGAGTGTGAAAATCACTCTTTCCTTTACAAAATAAATATCTGGAATAGTGATCTGGCACCATTCGCTTGTACATCAGTATTAAGCAACCAGGCCGTCAGAATCAGACCAAATTACACCCTCGGATCAGGAAAAATTTTAAGAACATTTACATGTACTTGGAATTTCGGATCGTGACCCACGAACTGAAACTGGTCCGCCACGTGTGATCTGGGAATCCGATCGAGTTGAAAATGTAATCCCACGTAGATCCATGTGTTGTGAGCTTAAGTCTGACGTTTGGCTCAAGGAGGGCCACCAGAACCCCTCTTTTGAGCTGGCAAAGTGCCGAAATACCTATAATAGACGTACCCCTTGAACAGGAGTCTATTTCGGTGAGGTTTTTGGCTATATAAGGACCTTAAACCCTCTCTCATGGCAGCCATACGAATTTGGGATTTGAGAGAGGGAAAAGAAAGAGAAAGTGTGGGAGTTGTGGGAAGATCTCCCCGCCGCTCTACCCTGCTGCTATCGGTGCTTAACCACCTCATTCTTGTCATTTTCCCGGCGTTTCCGGCATCATTTCTAGGTAATAAACCCTAACCCTAACCTGTTTGGGGGATTTGATAGTTGTAGGTTATGAAATAGCTAACCTATTTCCTTCTCTAGGTTGCCTAGTTGCCGTATACGGAAGCTAGACAAACCTATCGATTCCGTTGCGATTCTACGACAAAAGGTGCAGACTTTAGGTGTATAGGTTATGGTTTTCAATGCTTTCAATGTCAGATAATGATAGATTCATGATCTGCATGCAATTGCACATGTACAAAGTGCTGTCTGTTTTCCGTTTCGATTAAAGATGAAAAATATGGAATTCTACATACTCTAGTTATTTGTAGAAAGTACGGTATACGTATATTTTTTGGAAATGTGTTTGACATGTTTATTTGTTATATGGATATACGATATATGGATAAAATACTTATTTGGCAAAAGGATTCGCCTAAATACATGTTTTACTTATATACACTATGTATGTTGAAATTGCGTATTCTAGAAAATACTGTATACGTATAAATTTTGGAGATGTATTTATCATGATTATTTGTTGTAGTAATATATTATACATGGATAAAATACTCGCTTGGCTAAAGGATAGCCCTAATACATGTTTTGCTACATACACCATGTATGTTGTAATAGTGTATTCTAAGTGTTTGTGAAAATGACTGAATGAGTATAGAATTCTCATTCGTGCTCCCCATGACTAATTGTCATGGATTCATGATTGTTGTATTGGCGATACCCCTTTGACAAAATGATTTGCCCTAAATCACGCCACGACCAATATACACTATATATGTTAAAACGTGTGGCCCAAGTGTTTGTGGAAATGACTGAATGAATATGGAACTTGGATTCCTGCTTGCCATGACTATCCGTCGTGGGTGTACGCGTGTTATGATTGGGGCAACTCCCTAGAGAAAGGATTTGGCCTAATGCCTATGTGATCGACATATGTCATGTATGTTGATGTATGTTTGCTTAAGTGTTTCTTAAAATGTCTCAAGTAGTAGTTAGCAAATTGTAATGTAAAAGGGTGTTGAGATTTGATTCTCAACCTCTTTTAACTATTTGTATGATCTCCTTGGATAGTTGTGTGATTAGGAATTGAACTTGTACAAACTCATGCTTGTGTTGTGATTCATAACATGCTCAACTGCTTTATGATTTTAACTATGTAATGCATATGTTTAAATTTATATTTACGTTGTATGATCTGTCCTGGGTGATGGGGGAGTGGAGCAACGAGTGCGTGCAACAGCCTTGGCAGCCCTAAACGGATAATACCAGACCTTGATTGTATGAGTTGAATCTTGATCTACTACTGTTTTATTTATCTGCACTTGATTGTGTTTGGGGCTATGATTATAGTCCAGACAATCGGTACCAGAATTACATTCGTGGCTGTGATTCATTTGCCACGTGAGATGTGTTCGACGAACCCGAGTCGTACTTCGGTTGACAATAGTGGTTGGCCACGCGAAGTGCTTATGCACTTCATGTCATTCAACTTGTTGTGCGCTCGAGCTAGCCGAGCTCGTCAAGTAACCCGATCTGTCTTATGTATGTTCACCATGTTTGGACGCTACTGCTTGAACCTAGGGTACCAAACTTACCAGTGGAATCCCTTTTAACCATGGTACCTCGATCCGCTAAGACTCATGAGCTGGACATGGTGGTATGGGACACCATGGTCGAGCTGTCGGCCTACGCTGGGGCCACATGCCTCCCCGTAGTGACCAGTGAGCAACCAAACTCGTGAGCCGATTATGGTGGTATGGGACACTATATTCGTGTTGTCGGCCTACATTGATAAGGTGATGGGGGAGCGGTGCAACGAATGCCAGCAACAGCCCTGACAGCCCTTTGTAATGACCTCGAGCATACTCTGGAATCGCGGTGAGCCTTAGAGTTTTGCCGCGGTGTATAGAGTATGAACTAGGCCTGTTTCTGTATAGTGATGAATCGTTAAAGAGGTGATGGGGGAGCGGTGCAACCTTTGTGCGTAACAGCCCTCGTAGCCTTTGAAGTGACCTATAAAACACACCGTCGTCTGATATTAACTAGGACTGACGACCCTAGAATGGATCATGTTTGGGAATGATACAAGGGAGGTACCTTAGTTTCCCAATATTGTTGTTTGAAAATCACGCGCATCATTGCACCGCATGTGCCTTGTAGATGTGGAGCACTGAGGGAGTTATGCATTCGCGAACGTAAGATGATGTCGCATGAGGGTGGTTTGGCAAGGGCATACATCATGTCATTCATACTTTCATTAATAAGAGTAGTCAGAATTGTTTGATTGTACTGCTTTATCATTATTGCTTGACTGAGTTGATAACATGGTAACCTATGCTTTACTGTTCCACTGAGTTGATCACTCACTCCCACGTTACGGGACAGTGTTGTGTACACCAACCAGATTTGTTGAGTTTCAGGTAATGGCGATGCTTGTGAAGCAGAGCCGGATTACTTCTATGATGATAGGAGGAGTTCTCCTATCTGTATCTCCCTGGCGGGTCAATGAAGACCTGATATTGTATTGACGGGGCTATGATCAGGGTCAAATATTGCATATCAGACCCCGATCATTACCTATTTTACGTACATGATAATGCCTAAACATTATATTTTAATTGTATTTTTGTTGCAGGATGTAATAATGAGCGTTGGACTGAAAAGAGGATTAAAAGCATGGATTTGATGATCCAAAGCCACCGAAGCACAGGATGAACCTCAAAGGACCAATAATGAAGAGTTTACACGCCTGAGATCTGAGGAAAGCAAGCCAAAGGGGCCTGAAATTGGTGCAAAATGCAAGATCACACATTTCCCGCCATCCGATCAGTTCGAAACTTCATACATGGAATGAGGGCCATAAATTAACCGTACATATCAAATTTCATCCATTAAAGATCTCGGGAAGTGGGCCAAATGACAAATCAGCCCACAAACCATCGATTCTGGGCCCACCTGATATCTGGAATTGGTTCAAACTTGGTCTCAACGCCTTAAATGGGGAGACCAACCAGAGGCTCGGATTTGATTTTTCAAAAACATCACGGTGGGCCCCATATGTGATGCATGTACACCATACATCCAATGCACAAGCCGTGCACCGGACGACTAAGATGGTCAGCGCAAGCGCTGACCGACTTCTTCCGCGCAAAGCGTGTTGCAACGCTGTTTGGAAACAGCGTTCGCACGCCGTTTAATTTTGAACGTGTTGTGGACCCCACCTATTGTCCAATCGGACAATCCAATCCGTCCATTCTTTGTCTCAGGTAAATGTTACCAAGGTGTAGGTGGCCGAATTGCAAATAAGAGAGATTATGGAAATCTAGCCGTCCAAACGTCGGACGGACGGTGGTGCAGAAATTCAGGTGGACCTCATCAATGGAAAAAGAAAACGGACATCCCTGGACGGTTTTCAGTTGGGAGTCGAACGGACGGAGTGGATTTTCCAACAAATCATCACAGTGGGCCCCACCATTTTCGCAGCGGAACCCATCCGCGTCCCTGTTACGCGGCAGCGGCGAACGGACGCTGGTCCGTTTTGCGGACGTCAATGGGCCCCACACGTCACCTGTACGGTCGATCTGATCCGTCCATCTTGTAGAGGGCCATGAATACTACAAAACCATGCTGATTGTTCACTCCTATGCGTACACACGTGCGTGATACAGAGGCCACAAAAGGGCTACCCGGCGACGTTTAAAACTGATCTTTTTGTATTTTCTTCTCTGAGCCGCGTTAATGGACATTCAAAACCACCCATTCCTGACTGAAATTTCGTCCTGAATCCAATGGAAGGGGTGGATTTTCCAGAAAATGCCTCTGTGGGGCCCACCGATCACGGCTGCGAAAATTTGTACTCCGAGTCCTTCTACGACTCTGCCACCGATCCCAACCATCCAGCAGCTATAAAAGGGAAGTTTTGGACGTGGGTAAGGCATTCAGAACCAGGGAGGAGCTCCAGATCTACAGCAAGGGAGAGAAGAAAGAGAAGAGAGAGAAGAAAGAAGAGAGAGAGAAATTGGTTTGAATTTTCCTTTATGATTTTCTATCTTTATTTTTCCATTTATTTAATGGAGTTTATGGGTAACTAATCTCTCAGCTAGGGCTGAGATGAAACCCCTAATTTGAACACTCATTGTTTTATGTTAATTTTACTTTAATTAAATTGATTTGTTTCTTTCCCTAGTGTGCTTAATTGTCTTAAATTCTATACTTCTCCATCTATGAACTTTTGAGTCTATGGATGGATGTGGTCTGGATGCTTATTCTGGGTGCTTGTATCTGATCATGAACAGGTTCCTGTAGAGGAAGAAATAGGGTGCTTTACTGAACTGCATATTCCATATGCCCGATTTGGACATGGGATATGTTATTCATGGCATTGCTTGAAGGAATTAGACAATCTGTATGCCCGATTAAGGACACAGATTGTGCTTTCTCTAGATAAGTTGATCAATCTAATTTAAGGTGAATTAACAGGCAAAACAATGGTTAGGATAATTAGGGGTGGATTCGAAAGTCCTAGTGCTCTCTCTCTGATTGAATTTTCTTCCTTATTCTCAATAGTTATTTTCTATAGATTTGTGTTAGCAATTTGATCCTTTATTTGTTGAATTAGTTAAGGAGAATCGTGAATTTGAATTGTGACGACCAGTCCCTGTGGATTCGACCTCGGTCTTACCGAGTTTATTACTACATCACAACCCTATACTTGGGGAGTGAACAAGTTTTTGGCGCCGTTGCCGGGGACTGTTTCGGTCCATATTGAATTTAGGATTCTCTCTTATCATAATTCATAGCTTAGGATTTTACTAACTTAGAGTTCTTTTCTTTATTTTAGAAATTAACCTCTTTCCTGTTTTGTAGGGTCCTGAGATAAAACTTCTAATTGATAATCCCTTTCTAAATTCTTTACTTTTTCTAATTTTTATTTTTTAGGTTTTTACTTTTTAGAAATTTTCTAATTTTAGAATTTCTTTTGATTGTTTTGTTTTTAGATTTTTCTCTTAAGTAACTTCTTATTTTCTAGTTTTAGAAACTATTCTTTCCTTTTTAGAAACTAACTCTTCTTGTTATTTTTTTTAGAAACTTTCTTTTTTTTTAGAAATTAACCTTTGCTTAGGATTTTTTTTTTAGGAAACCTGATTTGTTTTGTTTCTATTTTCAGGAATTGAGGAAGAAAGCTACTAAGTGAGGAGGAGCTTCTTAACATCAATCATCTCCTTTTCCAGGTTCTTTCGTCCCATTCTTACTTACATAGTTTTAACTTGTTTTTGAATAGCATAATTTCTAGTTCTAGTTTTCTTTCTCTTAGGTTGTTGCTTAGTTTATGCTAGGACGTAGATCTCTAGATAAAGAACTAACACCTTTTGATCCTGAAATAGAAAGAACATTCCATAGAAGATTGAAAGACATCTCAGTTGAAATGGCAGAAGAGAATGGAACTAAAACTCTTAGAGATTATTCAGCTCCTGTCCAATTCAATGCGCCTTCATGCATAGTGTTGCCTACCACCACGACAGCACACTTTGAACTCAAGACTGGGGTCATACAGTTGTTGCCTTCCTTTTATGGGTTAGACAAGGAGGACCCATATCATCATGTGAAAGAATTTCTAGACATTTGATCCACCTTTAAATACCAAAACTTCTCAGACGATTCGATCCGCCTACGCCTGTTTCCTTTTTCTTTGAAGGATAAGGCGAAAGCATGGTTGAATTCTCTAGAAGTTGGGTCTATCACTACCTGGGACCAATTGTCTAGGAAGTTCTTAAACAAGTTCTTCCCTGTTCACAAAACTAATGCTCTCCGTAGAGAAATCACTAATTTCACACAAAAAGAGGAGAGCACTTTCATGAATGTTGGGAAAGATGGAAGGACTTGCTTCTTAAATGTCCACACCACGGTTTTGAGAAGTGGCAACAAGTACAATACTTTTATGACGGTCTGACACCCCAGAACCGTCGCATGGTTGATGCCACCAGTGGAGGGTCCTTCATGACCAAGAGCGATACCGAAGCGTGGAAATTCTTTGAAACCTTGTGTGAAAACTCCCAGCAATGGGACTATTCAGATAGAGGTGAAAGAAATTCCCAACCACAAAAGAGAGGTGGCATATATGAGATAGGAGTCACATCAGATCTCCATGCCAAGATTGATGGCCTGACAAAGAAGGTTGATGCTCTGATGTTGCATAATGGACCTCCACAAACAACTCAAGCCGAGGCTTGTGCCATATGTTCTAGTCCTTCCCATCCTAGGCAATCTTGCCCATCTGGTACAGCATTTCCAGAATTCCTCTCTGAACAAGTTCATGCTTTGAACACCTTTCAGAAACCTGGGAATGATCCTTACTCGAACACGTACAACCCAGGGTGGGCTAGGCATCCAAATTTTTCTTGGGCAAAAGGATCGCAACAAGGAGGACCATCTGGAAATCCTCCTATGCAACCTCAGCAGTTTCCGCAATATCAACAACTGCCTGCACAATCAAGGAAACCATCTCTTGAGGACATACTCCATCTTTTTATGCAGAGCTCTCTCCAATTCCAAAAAGACACCCAACAAACCTTACTAGCCAACCAGCAAAGCTTACATGCAAATACACAATCCATTGCTAAGTTAGAAGTACAAATGGGTCAACTAGCTGCCACATTGAGTGAGAGAGAGAAGGGTAAGTTCCCTGGCCAACCTGTGGCTAATCCAAAGGGACAATATGAGATTGGCTCTAATTCCAACCAAGGGCAATACCATGAGCAAGCAAAATCGATCATTACCCTTAGGTCAGGCAAACAGATTGACAACAAAATAGAAATACCTAGGGATGAATCAAATCAAGGTGAAGCAGAGAGACACACCAATGCATCCAAAGTCCAAAAACTCTCTGACTCGCCAAGAACCGCTGACGTGCCACCTTACGTGCCCAAAGCACCCTTTCCTCAACGTCTGGCACCAATGAAGAAAAGAAACAACTTTGATGAAATCCTGGACGTGTTTCAAAAAGTGCAAGTCAACATCCCGTTGCTTGACGCTACCAAGCAAGTCCCTGCTTATGCTAAGTTTCTTAAAGATTTATGCACTCAAAAGCGTAAGCAGAATGTTCATAAGAAAGTCTTCCTTGCAGAGCAGCTCAGCTCCATGATTCAACATAACACCCCTCCTAAATTTAGGGATCCAGGAGCTCCCACCATCTCTTGTGGTATAGGAGATCATAAAATCGGAAAGGCATTACTTGATTTAGGGGCGAGCGTCAATTTGTTACCATATTCGGTTTATGAGCAGCTAGGACTTGGTGAGTTGAAACCGACTAAAATAACGTTACAGCTAGCTGATAGATCTGTCAAGGTGCCCCGGGGTGTTATTGAAGATGTGCTAATCCAGGTTGACAAATTTTATTTTCCAGTGGATTTCATAGTTATAGATACTCAGCCTGTCCAGAATCCTCATAGTCAGATCCCCGTCATTTTGGGTCGTCCATTTTTGGCCACGTCTAATGCTATTATAAATTGCAGAAATGGAGTTATGAAGTTGTCATTTGGTAACATGAATATTAAACTCAATGTTTTTAATGCAGGACAACAACCCGCGGATTTGGACGACATATTTGAAGTGGACATGATCGAGAGTCTAGTGCAGGACTCCTTTCGTAAATCTTTTGAAGATCCACTTGAGACCTGCTTAGCACAACATGGCACGGATTTTGACATAGATAGTCCCATCCACGAAGTCAATGCACTGCTCGACTCTACTCCGATATTGGAGACTGAAAAATGGAGAGCGAAAGTGGAATCTCTTCATCCCTCTGAGACTCTTCCTGACAGCACAGTTTCTAACTTTGAGAAGGCAAAAGAGAACAGTTTGCTTAATGTTCTTCGAACATATAAGGCAGCAATTGAACGGAAGATAGCAGAAATACAAGGAGTGTGCCCCACTATATGTAAGGATCATGCTGTGAAAATGTCACGTAAAATACAAAGGAAGCATGATCCTAACATGGAAGAAGTCGTTCGAGCAGAAGTCCTTAAATTATTTGACGATAGTGTCAGTTACCTCATTTCAGATAGCTCAGCTCAAGGGAACTCACATCATTTGTCTGGGATTGGTTAACCACGTGTTGAGGTAAGTTCTTTGGCGGACCCTGGTCTTAAAGATTAATGAATTCATGGTCCGTTCCTGTCTGGCTGAAGACGTTCAACTTAGCGCTCCTGAGTGGCAACCCAGCATTTCATTTGATTTCTTTTTCCTTGTTAGTTAGTTCAATGTTTGTGGGTAACATTACTGCAAACCCTCACGAGACTACAACTCATCCACTAGGGGTAACCTAGGGGTTTAAAGGCTTGTTGCATATGCTAAATGCAATCGAGAGCACCTGCGAAAGTGGTATAGGTAGGATCTTTTATTTTACTGATTTCTCTCTTGTGCTGACTCGCTTTTACGTTGATATTTTTGAGAGCCTCTTGATTCTCCATCCAGGTACTATCATTCCCTACTCCTCTTTTCTTTTCGTTGTCTCATATGCATTGCATGCCTATTTTTTTTACATTGAGGAGAATGTAGATTTTAGGTTGGGGGTGGGAGATTAGGTTACCTAATCAGTATTTTCTTGGTCTTGAGCAAAAATTGTGAAAATTTTTAAAAATTTTCTGGAATTTTTATTGAATTCAAAGTGATTTTGAAAGATAGTTGTGATTTTGAAATTACAAAGATTCAGAATGTGAGAAATTTATGACTCTTGGATTCGGTTGTCTGGCAGATTTCACACTTAAGATTGAATTGTTAATCCACGATTAGAAGTTGTAAACATTGATTGAGCCATGATTTCACATATCAGATCTCGTTTACACATTAAGTTTTCAGTTCGATATTAATTGATAACATGGTAATCACTAAGCATGAAGGGAACCAGCTTGAAAAGCAAAATTTTTAGCATCAGTCTATAAAGAAGAATTGAAAGAATAAGTCGCATAATCATCATCATAGGTTTGCTCCCTATAGGTGAAGATTCAATTCCTCATAGTTGACATGAGAAAAGATTTAGGCGACAAGTTTCCACCATAGGTTTGCTCCCTATAGGTGCAGATTTGATTCTCCTCCTTGGCGTACTATTCATAAAGAAAATCAAAAAAATGGTAGAATAAAAGGTTAATCTGTAAGGCAAGTGTTGGTTCCAGTTTTGGGTGACATGAGCTCTGTTGTTAATTACCAATGATATCATGAAATTGACAATTGAATCTCTTAATGGTTGAAAGCTGAGATGACACTATACACTCATGAAACTCAATGTTTTAAAATTATTCTAATTCATGGTTTAATAGTTTGAACTTGGTTATGAAATTTACAGTAAATTTGATTCCAGGAGAAAATTCCACTCACTATGCATGAATCGTAGAATGATCACATCTCGACTATCTATTCACAAGTCACTTGAGTTTACAGGAATTGTCTTTTGTTTCTAAAACTATTTTTCGCATGTTTTGCTCGGGACTAGCAAAATGCTGGTTGGGGGTTGTGATCAGGGTCAAATATTGCATATCAGACCCCGATCATTACCTATTTTACGTACATGATAATGCCTAAACATTATATTTTAATTGTATTTTTGTTGCAGGATGTAATAATGAGCGTTGGACTGAAAAGAGGATTAAAAGCATGGATTTGATGATCCAAAGCCACCGAAGCACAGGATGAACCTCAAAGGACCAATAATGAAGAGTTTACACGCCTGAGATCTGAGGAAAGCAAGCCAAAGGGGCCTGAAATTGGTGCAAAATGCAAGATCACACATTTCCCGCCATCCGATCAGTTCGAAACTTCATACATGGGATGAGGGCCATAAATTAACCTTACATATCAAATTTCATCCATTAAAGATCTCGGGAAGTGGGCCAAATGACAAATCAGCCCACAAACCATCGATTCTGGGCCCACCTGATATCTGGAATTGGTTCAAACTTGGTCTCAACGCCTTAAATGGGGAGACCAACCAGAGGCTCGGATCTGATTTTTCAAAAACATCACGGTGGGCCCCATATGTGATGCATGTACACCATACATCCAATGCACAAGCCGTGCACCGGACGACTAAGACGGTCAGCGCAAGCGCTGACCGACTTCTTCCGTGCGAAGCGTGTTGCAACGCTGTTTGGAAACAGCGTTCGCACGCCGTTTAATTTTGAACGTGTTGTGGACCCCACCTATTGTCCAATCGGACAATCCAATCTGTCCATTCTTTGTCTCAGGTAAATGTTACCAAGGTGTAGGTGGCCGAATTGCAAATAAGAGCGATTATGGAAATCTAGCCGTCCAAACGTCGGACGGACGGTGGTGCAGAAATTCAGGTGGACCTCATCAATGGAAAAAGAAAACGGACATCCCTGGACGGTTTTCAGTTGGGAGTCGAACGGACGGAGTGGATTTTCCAACAAATCATCACAGTGGGCCCCACCATTTTCGCAGCGGAACCCATCCGCGTCCCTGTTAGGCGGCAGCGGCGAACGGACGCTGGTCCGTTTTGCGGACGTCAATGGGCCCCACACGTCACCTGTACGGTCGATCTGATCCGTCCATCTTGTAGAGGGCCATGAATAGTATAAAACCATGCTGATTGTTCACTCCCATGCGTACACACGTGCGTGATACAGAGGCCACAAAAGGGCTACCCGGCGACGTTCAAAACTAATCTGTTTGTATTTTCTTCTCTGGGCCGCGTTAATGGACATTCAAAACCACCTATTCCTGACTGAAATTTCGTCCTGAATCCAATGGAAGGGGTGGATTTTCCAGAAAATGCCTCTGTGGAGCCCACCGATCACGGCTGCGAAAATTTGTACTCCGAGTCCTTCTACGACTCTGCCACCGATCCCAACCATCCAGCAGCTATAAAAGGGAAGTTTTGGATGTGGGTAAGGCATTCAGAACCAGGGAGGAGCTCCAGATCTACAGCAAGGGAGAGAAGAAAGAGAAGAGAGAGAAGAAAGAAGAGAGAGAGATATTGGTTTGAATTTTCCTTTATGATTTTCTATCTTTATTTTTCCATTTATTTAATGGAGTTTATGGGTAACTAATCTCTTAGCTAGGGCTGAGATGAAACCCCTAATTTGAACACTCATTGTTTTATGTTAATTTTACTTTAATTAAATTGATTTGTTTATTTCCCTAGTGTGCTTAATTGTCTTAAATTCTATACTTCTCCATCTATGAACTTTTGAGTCTATGGATGGATGTGGTCTGGATGCTTATTCTGGGTGCTTGTATCTGATCATGAACAGGTTCCTGTAGAGGAAGAAATAAGGTGCTTTACTGAACTGTATATTCCATATGCCCGATTTGGACATGGGATATGTTATTCATGGCATTGCTTGAAGGAATTAGACAATCTGTATGCCCGATTAAGGACACAGATTGTGCTTTCTCTAGATAAGTTGATCAATCTAATTTAAGGTGAATTAACAGGCAAAACAATGGTTAGGATAATTAGGGGTGGATTCGAAAGTCCTAGTGCTCTCTCTCTGATTGAATTTTCTTCCTTATTCTCAATAGTTATTTTCTATAGATTTGTGTTAGCAATTTGATCCTTTATTTGTTGAATTAGTTAAGGAGAATCGTGAATTTGAATTGTGACGACCAGTCCCTGTGGATTCGACCTCGGTCTTACCGAGTTTATTACTACATCACAACCCTATACTTGGGGAGTGAACAGGCTATGGTACTTGGGATAGGAGACATTACATTTCCTCACATTTGGTATATTTTAGAACTGTACTTGAAATTATTTAACCTGGTAATTTTATCACACTCTGGAGCCTCATCATAGTTTATATATTTTATCTATCTATCACAGTCTTCCGCTTGCAAATTTAACTGTCTCTAGAGTATGATATGTTGTTTTGGCTTAATCTCACTCATGTTCAATGCACGAATACAGTCAACATTCAATCATCATTCTTTTTGTTGCATAAGTGATGTTCTGGAACTCGGGAGTTGAATTTATGCTCGACCCCCGATTTTTAGGGCGTTACACATGTCCAAGACGTTTGTGCCATAAATCAGTCTCGTCTGTATGGATCATATAACATGTTTGATTAGATGAGCTGGATTCGCTAATGATATAGCAATTTTCAGACGTTCTACGTCCAGTTAATATTACAGAACCCTTATTATTTAGTATCTCACAGCTTTGATTAGAGATACCGCCTATAAACACCTATGGTATATTATCTACCATATTTGTCAGTCATATGCCTAAGCATAGTTACTTGTTTTAAGCCAGTGTGACAACCATTTGATTAAGGAACCCACATATTTTGTATAACACCTTGAGTAAATCTACTATCTTTTCAGCTAGTGGATTTCGTTTTTGATTAAAGTTGACATAACTGCTTCTAGGTTTTTGAAGAGTTTTTAAATTTCTAGAAAAACCTTTATAAGTATTTTTTCCTTTTGAGTTTGAGGACTCTCCTTTCACAAACATAGGAGGAGTATACTTTTGTTTAGGAGATAAATTTTTATTATAGCCTAACCCGGATAGATCACCACATTTTCTTGATCCGGATAAAAGTTTTTCTAACTTTGGATCACCTTGGGCATATTTCCATGTGTCCTTTAGACTCAATAGAGAAGTTACTTCATTTTTGAGTTTCTCAATTTCATATTTCAAATCAACAATTAGGGAGTTTTTGAATTCCAAATCACATTTTGATTTTTCAAAACAATCTAAAATTTGTGATTTTTCTAAGACAAGTGATTCAAAACATTCTTTGAGTTTATAAAACTTTTCTTTTAGAAGTTTAAGTTTGACAGCAATTTTACAACTTTCCTTATATAGGGCATTGTAAGCGTCTTGAAGATCATCTTCATTTTCACATTCATTACTCAGATTTTCTTCACTTGTTGAGTCATTATCTGAAAATGTGAATTTGGCTAGAGTCATAAGTGCTTTAACTTCATTGCCTGACTCAGTTTCAGAATCTTCTGATTCTGAAGAAGCTTCAGAATCAGATGATTCATCCCATGTAGCCAACATACCCTTCTTCTTGGGTTTGTCCTTTTTAGGACATCTATTTACTAAGTGTCCATATTCTTGACAGTTGTAACATTAACTATCTTTCAAAGATTTTCAAGTTTTGGGTCTAAACTTCTTTTTATCATTTGATTTCTGAAAATCAACCCTTTTCTTGCTTTTGAAAATCTTGTAAAATTTCTTAGCTAAAAGAGCCATATCATCTTCTGAATCAGAATTTTCTTCTGAATTATATTTAGAGGATTTTAGTGAGATAGATTTACCTTTAGGAGCTTTAAAGTTTAACTCATAGGTTTGTAAAGAACCAACTAGTTCTTCTACCCTCATATTATCCATATCACGAAGTTCCTGGATCGCGGTTACTTTAGAATTGAACCGTTCAGGAAGTGAGTGTAATATCTTTGCACACACTTTACTTTCTGGGATTTTATCACCAAGACCCCACATTGAGTTTACAATGTCATTTAGTCTAATGTAAAAGTCCATAAACATTTCATTTTCCTCCATATGAATTTCTTCAAATTTGGTTGTGAGGAGTTGGACTTTAGACTTTTTGACAATTGAAGTACCCTCATGTGTCATTTCTAGTATATCCCAAGCTTACTTTGCAGTATCACAGGATATGATTCTTTTGAACTCATTCAGTGATAGTGCGCAAGTGATTGCATTTAGTGCTTTAGCATTGGCACTATACTCACTTTTCTGAAGGGTGGTCCATAAATAATAAGCAGGTACAGACATAGTTTTTTAACCGTCGGATTCAGTTACTTCAATGGTAGGAGTTTTCCATTCGGTCACTGTGGTTCGCCACACACTCTCATCCATTGATTTTAGGAAGATCCTCATTCTGGCTTTCCAATAGGCATAGTTGGAGCCATCAAATGGTGGAGGCCTAGTGACTGAAAGGCTATCAAAATTTGACATCTTTTTATATAGCCTAGATCGTTAGCTCAGGAAATAAATCCAAAATAAAAAGCAATAAGAACGAGCTATTAGGCTCTGATACCACTTGAAAAGGCTTAGCCATATGTCCTAGAGGGGGGTGAATAGGACTATGCCAAATAAAACTTATAACAACGGAATTAAAAAGAATATGATAGCCAAAATAAATCACAATGCAGGAAAGTAAAACACCCTAAAAAATCAGATCTTGAGAAGTTGATACAAATGTTGTTCTAAGGACAACCTTTCACCAAAAACCAGAGTTTATGGTAGGACAACCTTATTTCTAGAAAGATCTTTGTATCAAATCTCAAACCAAAGAGGAATAAATAAGCACAAACTGAAATAAATTGTAATCACAAATGTATTGTTCTAGGGACAGCCATACACTATAAAAATGGCAGGGCAACCTTGCTGGAACAACTTTAAAGGAAATTGAATTTCAAACAGATAAAGGAATAGCAGAAAATAAATTCTAAATTATTACAAAATTCCCACAATGCTTGAATTAAATGATTACAACATTCACCACTATACATACATCCCACAAATAAATAATTAAAGATATAGAAATATAAATCATTCAACCACAACACAAGGGATTATAGTGGTTCGCTTGTGTGTTCACCAATTGTTAAACAACAGCCACACAGAATGTTACTCCACTCCTAATATCCTCACACAGGGGATATTAGCGTTCACTAACAAGATAGGTTTTCACAGGTTCACCCAAAACCTTTACAATTGTGTCTTTGTCTGTGGGCTTACACAATTAAAAAAACCCCACTTCTGAGTTTTCTTGGCTCTCCTCATATAACCAATACAACAAGATTTTTCTGACAAATCTTGAAAGAAACCAAAATAGAAAGGAATTTACAATTAAATGTAAAATACCTGATTATCTCCTTCGTTGTAGCAGCCTAATAGAACCAAGTCAGAGTAAATGATTGAATGTCCAAGTTCAATGTCCAGTACTCAATTACAATGGTTCTAGTTCTAATAGATTTTAAATTAAACCAAATAGGGCTTGCCTTAATTGATTTTGATTCCAAAGAAAGGGAATAACAATTCCTCTTATCAAATTAGATTGGAATAGCAGAAGCAAAATCAATTAAATAAAGCTAAAGAAAGAGAATATAAAATAAGCACACTTAGCTTAGATGGAGCACTGAATTATCACTCAGAAGTTTGACGAAGATTGGCTTAAATGAATTAATTAATTCCTTTTAATTCTTCTGAGATTCGTGCTCAATTTATAGGTGAGCAGATCGCGTCTTCGACTGGTCTAGGGAACTCTTTGACTAGTCGAAGAAGTAACAAATTTGAAAAAAATCGGGCGCGATAAGCTTTGACCGTTCTACGACTAGTCGAAGACCTTGTAAATAATCACTGGACTTTGAGTTGAAGATTTTCGACTAGTCGAAGATGCAGTCGACACTGTTCCTTCGACTGGTCGAAGAGATTCCTGGATTGGTCGAAGTCTAACTGAAAATATCCGAATTTTGTAACAAACTTACGACTGATCGAGGAATTTCTTGGACTGGTCGAAGCAAGGATAGGACTAGTCGAAGAAAGCCTAGGACAAGTCTTCGGACAGCCCAAACTCATGTGACATATACATATGACTTATGTATCCAAAGTGGCCTACTCCTAAGGTCAACCTATGGTCAATCAAACCTCAACAAGAAGTAAGGACATTGAAACATTAGGAACAAGTGACCTTGAAGTTTAAGCCTTCATGTCTTGATATAGTTCAATCTGATGTAGTTCAATCTTGAAATCTTGATGTAGCTCAGCCTTGAAAGTGTCTTGAGTTCTTTATGAACTGCCTTGTACACTTCGTGAATAATACATTCTTGAGACTTGTCTTGTGAGTAGTACTTGCAGTCAAGCTTGATCTTTGTACTTGTGAGCTTTGCTTGTTGTGATCTTTACTTGTTCTGATCTTTACTTGTTCATGAATGTTGATCTTTGAGAGAGCTTCACTTATCCAAGCTATATAACAGTGATTTTGGCATCATAAATTTGACAACCGACAGGGATATAGACTATAACACTTACAAAGGTTTATGAAATTGAGAATAGGTTAAGGTTTAGGTTTAGGAAATCGGGTTCGGGTTCGGGATCGGGTTTAGGTTTAGGTTTAGGTTAGGGAGTTGAGATTAGGATTAGGTGTAGGTTTAGGTTTAGAGATTTGAGAATACATTTAGGTTTTAGGTCATAGGATTTGGTTTAGGTTATGGTTATAGGTTTAGGTTAAGGTTTAGGTTTAGATTTAGGTTAAGGTTATAAGCTATAGGTTTAGGTTTAGGTTTAGGTTAGGTTATAGGTTAAGGTTTAGGAAATTGAGAATAGGTTAAGGTTTAGGTTTAGGAAATCGGGTTCAGGTTCGGGATCGGGTTTAGGTTTGGGTTTTCAAGTTTGGTTTAGGTTTAGGCTAGGGAATTGAGTTTAGGATTAGGTGTAGGTTTAGGTTTAGGGATTTGAGAATACATTTTGGTTTTAAGTTTAGGTTTAGGTTATAGGTTATAGGTTTTGGTTTACGTTTAGGTTTAGGTTAAGGTTATAAGCTATAGGTTTAGGGAATTAGGAATAGGTTAAGGTATAGGTTTAGGAAATCGGGTTCGGGTTCGGGATCGGGTTTAGGTTTGGGTTTTCAAGTTTAGGTTTAGGTTTTCGGGTTTGAGTTTAGGTTATAAGTTTGGGATTAGGTTATAGGTTTAGCTTTAGGTTTAAGTTATAGGCTTAGGTTATAGGTTATAGGTTTTATGTTTTGGTTAAGGTTTAGGAATTTGGGTTCGGGTTCGGGTTCGGGTTTAGGTTATAGGTTTTGGGATTTGAGAATAGTTTTAAGTTATAAGTATAGGCTTAGGTTAGGTTATAGGTTAAGGTTTAACAATTTGAGAATAGTTTTAGGTTATAAGTAAGGTTTTAGGTTTAGGCTTAAGTTGTAGGTTGTAGGTTATAGGTTATATGTTTAGGTTAAGGTTTAGGTTATAGGTTATAGGTTTTGGTTTAGGTTTAGGTTTAGGTTATAGGTTTTGGTTTAAGTTAAGGTTTAAGTTTAGGTTATAGGTTATGGGATTTGAGAATGGGTTCGGGTTTAGGTTATAGGTTTTGGTTTTGGTTATAGGTTTTGGTTTAGGTTTAGGTTACAGGTTTTGGGATTTGAGAATAGGTTTAGGTTAAGTCATAAGTTTACGTTTAGGAAATCGAGATTAGGTTCAGGTTCGGGTTTAGTTTTGGGTTTTCAAGTTTAGGTTTAGGTTTATGTTAGGGAGTTGAGATTAGGATTAGGTGTAGGTTTAGGTTTAGGGATTTGAGAATACGTTAAGGTTTAGGTATAGGAAATTGGGTTCTGGTTCGAGATCGGGTTTACGTTTGGGTTTTAGGTTTAGGCTAAGCGTTTAGGGATTCAGATTCGGGTTCGGGATCAGGTTTAGGTTTGGGTTTTCAAGTTTAGGTCTAGGTTTAGGTTAGGGAGTTGAGATTAGGATTAGGTGTAGGTTTAGGTTTAGGGATTTGAGAATACATTTAGGTTTTAAGTCATAGGTTTAGGTTTTAGGCTTAGGTTTAGGTTTTAGGTTTAGGTTTAGGTTATAAGTGTAGGTTATAGGTTTAGGTTTAGGTTTAGGTTAGGTTATAGGTTAAGGTTTAGGAAATTTAGAATAGGTTAAGGTTTAGGTTTAGGAAATTGGGTTCGGGTTCGGGATCGGGTTTAGGTTTAGGTTACAGAGTTGAGATTAGGATTTGGTGTAGGTTTAGGTTTAGAGATTTGAGAATGCATTTAGGTTTTAGGTCATAGGATTTGGTTTAGGTTATGGTTATAGGTTTAGGTTAAGGTTTAGGTTTAGATTTAGGTTAAGGTTATAAGCTATATGTTTAGGTTTAGGTTTAGGTTAGGTTATAGGTTAAGGTTTAGGAAATTGAGAATAGGTTAAGGTTTACGTTTAGGAAATCGGGTTCGGGTTCAGGATCGGGTTTAGGTTTGGGTTTTAAAGTTTAGGTTTAGGTTTAGGTTAGGGAATTGAGTTTAGGATTAGGTGTAGGTTTAGGTTTAGGTTTAGGGATTTGAGAATACATTTAGGTTTTAGGTTTAGGTTTAGGTTATAGGTTTTAGGTTATAGGTTATAGGTTATAGGATTTGGTTTAGGTTTAGGTTTAGGTTTAGGTTATAAGCTATAGGTTTAGGGAATTGAGAATAGGGTAAGGTGTAGGTTTAGAAAATCGGGTTCGGGTTCGGGATCGGGTTTAGGTTTGGGTTTTCAAGTTTAGGTTTAGGTTTAGGGATTTGAGTTTAGGTTATAGGTTTGGGATTAGGTTATAAGTTTAGCTTTAGGTTTAAGTTATAGGCTTAGGTTATAGGTTATAGGTTCTATGTTTTGGTTAAGGTTTAGGAATTTGGGTTTGGGTTTGGGTTTAGGTTATAGGTTTTGGGATTTGAGAATAGTTTTAGGTTATAAGTATAGGTTTAGGTTCGGTTATAGGTTAAGGTTTAACGATTTGAGAATAGTTTTAGGTTATAAGTAAGGTTTTAGGTTTAGGCTTAAGTTATAGGTTATAGGTTATAGGTTATATGTTTAGGTTAAGGTTTAGGAATTCGGGTTCGGGTTTGGGTTTGGGTTTGGGTTTAGGTTATAGGTTTTGGTTTAGGTTTAGGTTTAGGTTATAGGTTTTGGTTTAAGTTAAGGTTTAGGTTTAGGTTATAGGTTATGGGATTTGAGAATGGGTTCGTGTAACATCCTGAAAAATCGAGGGTCGAGTAGTAACTCAACACTCGAGTTCCAGAACATCACTTATGCAACATAGATAATGATGATTAAATGTTGTCTGTGTTAGTACAATAAACATGAGCGAGATTCAACCAAAACAGTAATTCATACTCCAGATCCATGTATAAAACATAAGCGGAAGACTGAAAGGTGTATATAGATATATATGAAATAAAACATTCTCGATCCCTAGAGTACGAACACTAACTGAGTCACCGAATATACACATGTTGGTTCTGAATCAAAATGTCAAAATAGTACAACTGAAATTATCAACCCTGTAGCCCCGTAGCACTGGACAACCTATACGAAGCCTCCAGCGAACTACATGTAGGAGAACTCCTCCTGATCGTCATAGAAGTCGGGCTCAGTCTCCTGTGCTCCAGTGATACCTGCATCTGATACAGGGTCTGGTGGGTGTTTTAGAACACCGTCCCATAACGTGGGAATGAGTGGCCAACTCAGTGGAACAATAAAGCATAGGTTAACATGTTATCAACTCAATCAAGCAGTAATGATAAAGCAGTACAATCAAACAATTCTAACTACTCTTATTAATGCAAGCATGAATGACATGATGTATGCCCTCACCACACCTTCCCTTGTGTGATACCATCTCACATTCGCGATATGCTTTCATCCCTCAGTGCTCCACATCTTCCAGGCACATGCAATGCATGATGAGCATGATTACCGAGTTATTATTAGTCCATTTCAAACAGCAGGATTGGGAAACTAAGGTACCTCCCTTGCATCATTCCCAAACATGATCCATTCTAGGGTCGTCAGTCCTAGTTAATCTCATACGTTGGTGTGTTTTCTAGGTCACTGCAAAGGCTGTCAGGGCTGTTACGCACAAAGGTTACACCACTCCCCCATCACCTCTTTAACGATTCATCACTATACAGAAACAGGCCTAGTTTATACTCTGTTACCACGGGAAGGCTCATCGCCTCACCGCAGAATTTAGAGTATGCTCAAGGTCACTCCACTGACACCCTACCAACTGGCAGTCTATTTTCGAAGCCTGACCAGTACGCTTATTGAGAATGGAACCCGGATGCAGCTCGACTGGGGACCACAGCTAGGTTGTGCCAGCGTAAGCCGACAGCACAAATATAGTGTCCCATACCACCATAATCGGCTCACGAGTCTGGTCACTCACTAGTCACGAGGAGGCACGTGGCCCCAGCGTAGGCCGACAGCTCGACCACGGTGTCCCATACCACCATACCCGGCTCATGAGTCTTAGCGGATCGAGGTACCATGGTTAAAAGGGATTTCACTGGTAAGTTTGGTACCCTAGGTTCAAGCAGTAGCGTCCAAACATGGTGAACATACATAAGACAGATCGGGTTGCTTGACGAGCTCGGCTAGCTCAAGCACACAACAAGTTGAGCGATATGAAGCGCATAAGCACTTCGTGTGGCCAACCACTATCGCCAACCGAAGTACAACTCGGGTTCGTCGAACACATCTCACGTGGCAAATGAATCACAGCCACGAATTCAATTCTGGTACCGATTGTCTGGACTATAATCATAGCCCCAAACACAATCAATTTCAAATAGATAAAACAATAGGTTTAGGTTATAGGTTTTGGTTTAGGTTTAGGTTACAGGTTTTGGGATTTGAGAATAGGTTTAGGTTAAGTCATAAGTTTAGGTTTAGGAAATCGGGATTAGGCTCGGGTTCGGGTTTAGTTTTGGGTTTTTAAGTTTAGGTTTAGGTTTAGGTTAGGGAGTTGAGATTAGGATTAGGTGTAGGTTTAGGTTTAGGGATTTGAGAATACGTTAAGGTTTAGGTATAGGAAATTGGGTTCGGGTTCGAGATCGGGTTTACGTTTGGGTTTTAGGTTTAGGCTAAGCGTTTAGGGATTCAGATTCGGGTTCGGGATCGGGTTTAGGTTTGGGTTTTCAAGTTTAGGTCTAGGTTTAGGTTAGGGAGTTGAGATTAGGATTAGGTGTAGGTTTAAGTTTAGGGATTTGAGAATATGTTAAGGTTTAGGTATAGGAAATCAGGTCCGGGTTTGAGATCGGGATTACGTTTGGGTTTTAGGTTTAGGCTAAGGGTTTAGGGATTCAGATTTGGGTTCAGGATCAGGTTTGGGTTTAGGTTTAGGTTTTACTTTTAGGTTAAGGTTACAGGTTGAGGTTAAGGAGTAGATTAGGATTAGGTGTAGGTTTAGGGATTCTCTAGTATTATCTACTATTGAACCTAGTATTATCTACTACATACTAGTAACATACAACCAATATTGGGGCACCATACCATAAGCTACTAGAATTTCATGTCCTCCTAAACAAGGTATCCTCCATTGATAACATATATACATATATACATATATATATATATATATATATATATATATATATATATATATTATAAGTTTTTATTTTCATTTACATTCCCAAACACATTCATCATCCATCCAAGAAAATTGAAACAAGTACTATCAATCTATCTTATCTTACCGACCGCCTTATGTGTCTTTTCACCTTTGTAGCTCTCATATTTGTTGCAGCTGCTAGTTCACCATCAGTAGTCTCCCTAACCAAATCTTTGTGAAGTCCCTCCATTTGAAGCAGTGGCTGAAGTTACAAGAAGTAGGATTTATTAGTCTTTCCATGTTTTGAAAAAAATCAAATTCTTTATTTTTTGCTGCAAGTCTACTTAAATTATCATTGGCTCTTACTCTATTTATAATGAAAATCTTAAATATCACCTGATAGTGCTCCTTTGATAAATGTCCTGTTTGGAACAAATAAATTATCATTGGCTCTTACTCTATTTATAATGAAAATCTTAAATATCACCTGATAGTGCTCCTTTGATAAATGTCCTGTTTGGAACAAATAATTTGTTTTATCATAAATGTCTTGTTTGGAACAAATAATTTGTTTTATACATACATGTATTTTATCATAAAACCATGCATGATGCATCCATACAAAAAAAAATCAATTGAATTTTTTTATATATATAAACAAATTTTTTTAAATATTATTATAAACAAAAACTGATTTTCCACCAACAAATGCAACCTATTGATCATAATCATATAGAACATAAATAAGAAAACATTGAAATAAAACAAATATCTAAAAAAAAAAAAAAATTGCAATTATTCTTATTCTTATTAAATAGATTTTTCAGAAAAAAAATACAAATAATTAAAATTTTTCAAAAAATTGAGAGATGAACATGCTTGATCATCATATTAAAAAAGTGGGGCCCCAAATACTTACTTTAGAAAAGAAAATTTTCCCTATTTCCAATAAGTTTCAGCTCTAGTTCCTCGTATATGATACCCGGATCCAAAATGAACAGGATTCAAATATAAATTCCCTAATCATGTTTGGATTCGAGTATGCTAAGCCCCCTAAACAAGTAACATACAAGTATTATCATCTAAACAAGGTATCCTCCATTGATAACATATATATATATATATATATATATATATATATTATATATATATATTATATAAGTTTTTTATTTTCATTTACATTCGTAAATACATTCATCATCCATCCAAGAAATTGAAACATTCATCATCCTCAAACGAGTAACTAATTCTCTAACTTACAAATACGATTATCAATATTCAAGCACTAATTTAGAAAATAAAATTTCAAGCTTACGTTACTTTTCGCATAAGTTTCCAGATAAGCTAATCTTCTCGCTTTTAGTAACCTTCTCCAAAATCTGAGATACGTTTGTTGTCGGGCTACTTACTTTTCCCACCTTTACTTGCACATAAGGTCTCATTTGACATTCGCCACAATAAATCATGTGGAAAAAAAAAAACAATAAGCAAAGAAAATAAATCAGATCTAGAAAGATACAAACAAGCTCAACGAAGCCAATCTCTCTCCAAAACATTTATGCATGAATATATATGTATGTATGTATACACGCATTCATATGCATATGCATGCATACATGGGCAGTAGCATACACTTTCCTTTTTTATGTGGAGAAATGGTCAGATACAACATCTGTATCTGATCCAACTGTTTCCTTACCACTAACATCTCACATTTATATGATGTAGACCACAACAGTACACTCATCCCTTCCATCAGCTGCCCATAGATTTTGACATTGTAGACCACCCAATGAGTGAAAGAAATGGCTATGGAAGTTCACATTCAGCTGCTGTATCTGATCATTTCTCCTCTCTATCAGCAACATTCACCAATTTGGAGGGAAATGAAATTTCAAAAAATATAAACCATGCCAACTTGTAATCATATGATGGATATGCGGTGTTCATCATGCAATACTCATGTAAAAGTACTTGGGCATGGATCGGGCTTTGGCATGGATATCACGTGCATTACGAAAAATAGACTCGCTAGACATTCCTATCCATCTGATTAACGATGAAAAAAAAAAAGAAGAAAGAAAAAGAAGCGATGGATAGGATTGTTTGATATGTTTGATTTTTGAAAAAACAACCAATCCCTGATAGGGTTCACTAGACGAATGAACCAGATTGTTAATCCAGCCTGTCACGTGCACCTACTGTAAATCTTTTATTAAAAATCACGTGATCTATTTAGTGGCCAGGTGATCAGTATTTTATGCTGGCTAGCATTGCATATAAGCAGAGTAATCTTTCCATGATTCGAGTATATCAATTGCTGGAGTGGAGCTTGGATGGGTGTTGGACTAATAGTCACATGAACGAATGGCTATTGTTTATTACAACCACCCATTCATGCCAAATCCCTAAATCCCCAAATCCCTAAATCCCTAAATCCCTAAATCCCCAAATCCCCAAATCCCTAAATCCCCAAATCCCTAAATCCCTAAATCCCCAAATCGTTTCAATCGGTATTGAGATTGAGAGAGATTGAGCGAGAAAGAGAGAGAGAGAGAGAGAGAGAGAGAGAGAGAGAGAGAGAGAGAGAGAAAGAGAGAGAGAGATACCTCGTGTGGATGCACGAGAGAGAGAGAGAGAGAGAGAGAGAGAGAGAGAGAGACAGACAGAGAGAGGGCGCGGTGGAGAGAGGAGAGAGAGAGAGAGAGAGAGAGGAGAGAGAGAGAGAGGAAGAGAGAGAGAGAGAGAGAGAGAGAGGAGAGAGAGAGAGAGAATGCGTGAGAGTGAGAGAGGGCGTGAGGGAGGGCGGCGAGGGAGGGCAGGGGTGAGAGAGAGTGAGAGAGAGAGAGAGAGAGGGAAGATGGAGGGTGCCGAGTGAGGGATTTGGGGATTGGGCGCGCGCGGCTCGGTTTTGGGCGCGCGCCCAATTTTGGGCTGACTGATGGTCAGTTCTCTTTGGGCCCTATCATGATGTATGTGTTTCATCCATTCTGTTCATCCATTTTTAAAGATCATTTTAGAGCCTTATGCCAAAAATTAGAGGAATATAAATCTCAGGTGGTCCACACCACATAAGAACAATAGTGATTGGATATCCACCATTAAAATCCTCTTAAGGCCCACTGTACTGTTTATTTGACATCCAATCTGTTGATTTGGTCATACAGGACCAGATGAAGGGAAAAAACAAAAATTACCTTGATCCAAAACTTTTATGGCTACCAAAATGTTTTTAATGGTTGACGCTCATTCAACGTTGTTTCATATAATGTGGTCTACTTGAGATTTGGATATATCTCATTTTTGGTCTCATATCGTAAAATTATCTGTAAAAATATATGGACGGCATGGTTGAAACACATATATCATGGTGGGGGCCACAGAGCATTGACCACCAGCCATTGGATGGTGTCATGGGGAGTAGCCAATCCATTCCCAAGCGTACTAAGTAAATCCTTTGGGGGCCCACATCAAAGGAAATAGTATAAACTGAACGTTTGCCATTGAAAAATTTTGGGAGGTCACTGAAGTTTTGGATCAAGTTGATATTTTAGTTTTCCCTTCATTAATGTATTTGTAAAAATACATCATGGTTGGGCCCACACAGCACCAACCACAAGCCATTGGATGGTGTAGGGGGAGGAGCCAATTCGTTCCCCTTATTTGTGGTGTGGTCCATTTAATCTTTGGATATGATTCATTTTTTGGATAATTCTATAAAATGATCTTGAAAAATGGATGAACGGTCTGGGTTGATCCCAAATTTTCAGTAAATCCATAACTCAAGTGGACCATGCCACACAAAACAATGTGGAATAATGATTTCCACCGTTGATACCTTCCTTGGGCCCACAGTAATGTTTATTTGTCATCCAACATGTTCATAATATCAAAAAATATATGAATGAAGGGAAAACACAAACATCAGCCTAAATGCGGGCCGCACAACATAATATAATAGAGGGGTTTCCTTAGAACATTCATAATCATATATTGGGCCTGCCTAAATGTGATTCACATATCCAACCCACTCATTATGTGTGTCTCACTTGGATGAGGGGTCAGATCAATTTTCAACTGCATCCATGTCTGTATTAACTTATAAACAGGTTGGATCTCAAATAAACATCACAGCGGGCCCTAAGAAGGTTTCAATAGTGGGTGTCACTATCCCACTCTTTTCTATGGTGGGTCCGCTTGAACTTTGGATTTGCCCCGTCAGTCAGATGCACCATTCCATGGTGGGCCACGACCTTAAAAATAAGTTAATATAGACCATGGCTGGTGGACGATGCTCGGGGGGGGGGGGGGGGGAGACCGTGGCTGGTGGTCGATACTCTGTGAGCCCCACCATGATGTACATGTTTCATCCATTTAGTTCATCCATTTTTACAGATCATTTTAGTGCTTGATGCAAAAAAACAATAGGGATATAAATCCTAGGTGGGCCACACCATAGGACAAAATTAATGAATGGATATTCACAATTAAAATCCTCCTAAGGTCCACCGTACTGTTTATTTGACATCCAATCTGTTGATTTGGTCATAAAGTGTAACGCCCTGAAAATCGGGGGTCGAGTATAACTCAACTCCCGAGTTCCAACGCATCACTTATGCAACAAAAATAATGCTGATTAAATGTTGTCTGTGTTAGAACAATAAACATGAGTGAGATTATACCAAAAATAGTAATTCATACTCCAGATCATTTGAATAAAGGCAAGCGGAAGACTGAACTACATATACATATATGTAATGAAACAAAAATCATTCTTGTTCTCCAGAGTATGAATCTATCTGAGTTACCAGATACATTGAATCTATCTGAGTTACCATATACATATGTTTATTTTGTGAACAAAATGTCAAAAATAATTTAAGAAGTGATCCCTGCAAATCCCGTCAGTGCGACAGCCTAGTCGAAGCCGCCATAGTACTGCATATATGAGAACTCCTCCTGGTCCTCGTCATAATCAGGCTCCGCCTCCTGAGTCGTCGGTTCATCTAAACCTGAGACAGAGTCTGGTTGGTGTGCGCAACACCGTCCCGTAACGTGGGAGTGAGTACCTAACTCAGTGGAACAATAAAGCATAGGTTAACATGTTATCAACACAGTTAAGCAGTAATAATAAAGCAGTAAAGTCGAACACTCCTAGCTACTCTTATTAATGCAAGTATGGATGCAGGTATGATGGATGCCCTCACTGACATACTCCCTCATGTGACACCATCTCACGCTCGCGACATGCTTTCATCCCTCAGTGCTCCACATCTTCCAGGCACATGCAATGCATGATGAGCATGATTACCGAGTTTTTAATTAGTCCATTTCAAATAGCAGGATTGGGAAACTAAGGTACCTCCCTTGTATCATTCCCAAACATGATCCATTCTAGGGTCGTTAATCCTAGTTAATATCAGACGATGGTGCATTTTCTAGGTCACTGTCGAGGCTGCCAGGGCTGTTACGTACAAAGGTTACACCACTCCCCCATCACCCCTTAAACGATTCATCACAATACAGAAACAGGCCTAGTTCATACTCTATATACCGCAGCAAACCCTAAGGCGCACTGCGATTTCAGAGTATGCTCGAGGTCACTACAAAGGGCTGTCAAGGCTGTTACGTACAAAGGTTGCACCGCTCCCCCATCACCTTATCAATGTAGGCCGACAGCACGAATATAATGTCCCATACCACCATAATCGGCTCACGAGTTTGGTTGCTCACTAGTCACTACGGGGAGGCACGCGGCCCCAGCGTAGGCCGACAGCTCGACCACGGTGTCCCATACCACCATGCCCGGCTCATGAGTCTTAGCGGATCGAGGTACCATGGTTAACGGGATTCTCACTGGTAAGTTTGGTACCTTAGGTTCAAGCATTAGCGACCAAACATGGTGAGCATACATAAGACACACGGGTTACTAGACGTGCTCGGCTAGTTTGAGCGCACAACAAGTTCAGCGATATGAAGTGCAGAAGCACTTCGTGTGGCCAACCACTATCGCCAACCGAAGTACGACACGGGTTCGCCAAACACACCATGTGTGGCGAGATGAATCTCAACCACGATCTCAAGTCTAGTACTGGATGTCTGGACTATGGACATAGTCCCAAACTCAATCAATCCTCAACCATAACATGTGGAATAAAGCATGATAAACAAAGTAGTTCAAGCACACTAGCAAACATGTCATAAAGCATATTATAAAGCACGTTATGAAACAAGTTACAAAGCATGTTAAAAAGCATGTTAAAGAGCACTATACAAATAAGGATACAAATACATATATTTCATAAGTGAGTGGTTAGAGTAAACAACCACATGGAGGGAATCATACGTGACTCTAAGGTAGTTGAGAACCCCATCTCAGCACCTACCTAAGGCACTAACATCTAAGTACTTACACCCACAAGCTATTTCACAAACACTTAGAGTGCACTATTTCAACATACATGACGTATGTTAGTAATATATGTATTAGGGTTGTCCTTTCACTAAACTAGTATTTTGTCCGTATATATCATATTCACACAGCAATTAATCATGATAATTACATCTCCAAAATTTATACATATGCGGTATTTTCTAGAATACGCGATTTCAACATACATGGTGTATACAAGCAAACATGTATTATGGTGATTCCTTTCGCCAAATAGGTATTTTATCCGTATACTATATAATCATACAACAATTAATCATGGCAAACACATTTCCAAAATGTGTACGTATACTGTATTTCTACGTATACCTAGAGTATGTAAAATTCCATATTTTGCATCTTTAATCGAAACAGGAAACAAAAAGCACTTTGTACATGTACAAATACATGCAGATCATGAATCTATCATTATCTGACATTGAAAGCGTTGAAAACCGTAACCTATACACCTAAAGTCCTCACCTTGCACCTTGGAATCACAACAAATCAGCAAGGTTTGACAGGATTCCGTATTCGGCAGTTTTATTGCCTAAAGAGTGAAACCGGTTAGCTATTTCATAACCTATAACCTTCACGCTCCCAAACAGATCTAGGGTTAGGGTTTCTCACCTTAAAACGGAGTCGGTATCGCCGGGAAAGCGTCAAGGAAGAGGTGGTGCAGCCCGTTTGGTGGTCGAAAACAGTAGGAGGAAGATTCTCCCACAAACCTCAAGCTTTCTCTCTCTTTTTCCTCTCTTCTCCTTAGGCTTTTATCCCAAATTCGTATGGCTGTGAGAGGGGCTGCCCTAAGGTCCTTATATAGCCCAAAAACTCACTGGAATAGACTTAAGTTCAAGGTATGCTTATATTATAAGCAAATCGGCGTTGTTCCAGCTTAAAAGAGGGTTTCTGGCGGCCCTCCTTGAGCCAAACGTCGGACTTAAGCTCACTAACCTTGGATCTACATGGGGTTATGTTTTCGTCTCGGTCGGATTCCCAGATCACGCGTGGCGGACCATTTTCAGTTCAATGGTCGGTGGGCCTCGATCCGAAATTCTAAGTGCATGTAAATGTTCCTGAAATTTTTCCTGATCCGAGGGTGTATTTGGGTCAGATTCTGATGGTCTGGTTGCTTATAAAATGTACGCAAGCGATACGTGCCAGATCACTATTCAAGATATTTATTTTGTAAAGAAAACAAGGGTTTTCACACTCCCTCGCTCCGGACTCGAGCGAACGGCCGTGGGACATCGTCTGAACTTGATTTCTGAGATGGTTGTCAAGCCCAGCGAGGGGGTCCTGATTCCTTAACTTCGTATTATTCGGACTCCCGATGTGTGGTCTAGACCTGATACAGAGTTTCAATTCGTTCCCGAGAGCAGTCAGGTAATGAGTTTAATCCTAGACTTTAGGGTAACCTAGAGTCAATGATTTTGCAAGTTTTGGGTCTTGCAGATCGTATTTAAAGCGATTCCATCGGATTCCATGGCTAATCTAGTTTAGCACTTAGTTAACTTTGTTAAATTTCTAAAGGATTTAATCCTAAGTGATTTCTGGTCGAGGTGATACTCGATCCCTTATACGGAAGTTTACGGGTCGTTACAATCTACCTCCCTTAAACAAAAATTTCGTCCTCAAAATTTGTACCTTTTCGTATTCCTCGAGAATCTGAGGGTAGTTCTTCCTGACCTCGGCCTCAGTCTCCCAAGTAGCTTCCTCCTCTGAATGATGCATCCATAGTACCTTCACAAGTGGAATGACCTTGCTACGCAGTACCTGCTCCTTTCTGTCAAGGATAAGCGTCGAGCGCAACTCATATGTAGCATCCTCGTTCAGCTGTACCTGCTCCCATCTGATGATATGTGAAGGATCAGGAACGTACTTCTTCAGCATAGATACATGAAATACGTTGTGTACAGCTGCAAGTGGTGTGGGCAAAGCGAGACGATACACCACATCACCCACTCGATCCAGTATCTGAAATGGACCGATAAACCTCGGTGTGAGCTTCCCCTTCTTCCCAAACCGAAGGACTCCCTTCATAGGGGAAACTTGGAGGAATACATGATCTCCGACCTCAAACTCAAGCGGTCGCCGCCTCGTATCGGCGTAACTCTTCTGTCTGCTCTGCGCTGTAAGCAGTCGACGCTTGATAATGTCGACCTTCTCTGTAGTCGCCTGTACCAACTCCGGGCCAATCAGACTACGCTCACCAACCTCAGCCCAACAATGCGGTGCTCTGCAAGGACGACCATATAGGGCCTCATATGGCGCCATACCAATACTCGCCTGGAAGCTGCTGTTGTAGGCGAACTCTGCGTATGGAAGACAGTCATCCCAGCTGTCCTTGAAGTCCAATACACATGCCTGCAACATATCCTCCAGAATCTGATTCACTCTCTCTGTCTGCCCATCAGTCTGAGGATGAAACGCCGTACTGAACTTCAACTTCACACCCATCGCTTCCTGTATGCGAGTCCAGAAGATAGATGTGAACCGAGTGTCTCTGTCCGAAACAATCTCAAGTGGAACTCCATGCAGACGCACAATCTCTCTGATATACAACCTCGCTAGCTCGTCTGCAGAGTTCGTGACTCTGATAGGGAGAAAATGGGCCGATTTGGTCAACCGGTCCACAATCACCCAAATGGAATCGTGTCCCTTCCTCGTATTTGGCAGCCCAGATATGAAATCCATGGAGATGAAGTCCCACTTCCACTCTGCTATGGGCATGGGCTGAAGCAGTCCAGGAGGTCAGCGATGTTCTACCTTGACCTGTTGGCACATCAGACAACGAGACACATACTCAGCGATGTGGGCCTTCATGTTATCCCACCAATACGACCGTCTCATATCCCGGTACATCTTCGTGCTACCAGGATGCATCGCAAGATTCGAGTTATGGGCAGACTCGAGAAGCTCACGTCTCAAGTCAGGTATGTCAGGAACGCATAGGCGGCCAACGAATCATAGGCCCCCATCGGAACCAACTCTCCACTCGGAGTCCTCGGTGTCGCTAGCTTGCTCTCGAAGCTCAGACAGCCGCACATCGACCTTCTGGGCCTCAATAACCTTGTCGTCAATAAGTGGTCGCACCCGTATGTGCGTAACACACTGAAATGACTCCTCCACAGTGAGTCTCTGCTCGAAGTCCCGCACGAACTCAACCATGTCCCACTCAGCTATCATCAACAGTGCTGCAAATGCTATAGCCTTCTTACGGCTCAACGCGTCTGCCACAAGGTTGCCTTGCCAGGATGGTAGGAAACCTCGAACTTGAAGTCCTTCAAGGTCTTCATCCATCGGCGTTGTCTCACATTCAAGTCTCATTGTGTGAATATGTACTTAAGGCTCTTGTGGTCGTAGAAAAGCTCGAACTCCTCTCTGTAGAGGTAATGTCTCCAGAGCTTCAATGCAAAGATGACAGCTACCAACTTCAGGTCGTGTGTAGGGTAATTCTCCTCGTGTTTCCTTAATTGTCTCGAAGCATACGAAATCACCCTATCCTTCTGCATCAGGACACAACCCAAACCAACGCGAGACGCGTCAGTGTATATCGTGTATTTCTCGCCTTGCTCTGGCAATACTAGCACAGGGGCGGACGTCAACTTATCCTTCAGCTCCTTGAAAGCTGCTTCCGCCTTCTCATTCCAGGCGAACTTCAGGTCCTTCTGGGTCAACTGAGACAACGGCCTGGCAATATTCGAGAAATCCTGAATGAAGCGCCTGTAATACCCTGTCAGACCAAGGAAACTCCTCACCTCGGTAACCGAACCAGGCTGCTGCCAATCCTGAACCGGGCTACCTTAGCAAGGTCCACTGCTACCCATCCTTAGACACTACATGTCCGAGGAACTTGACTTCCTCCTGTCAGAAGTCGCACTTCTTGTACTGTGCGAACAACTGGTTCTCCTCCAGTGTACCCAACACCGCTCTCAGGCGCTCCTCCCGACTCGTAGAGTATATCAAAATGTCATCAATAAAGATGATGACGAATCGGTATAAGAAAGGCCGAAATACCCGGTTCATCAGGTCCATGAACATGGCTGGTGCGTTCGTAATGCTGAACAACATCACTAGGAACTCGTAGTGCCCAAAGCACGTCCCGAAGGCTGTCTTCTGCACGTCCTCATCTCTGACGCGCAACTGGTGGTACCCCGACTGTAGATCAATCTTCGAAAAATACTTCGCCCCCCTCAACTGATCAAATAGATCATCTATCCTAGGCAAAGGATACTTGTTCTTCACCGCGACCTGGTTCAACCTACGGTAATCAATACATAACCGTAGTGACCCGTCCTTCTTCTTCACAAATAGCACAGGTGCTCCCCAGGGAGACACACTAGGTCGTATGAAGCCCTTCTCTATAAGCTCGTCAATCTTTCTTTGCAGCTCCTCCATCTCACATGGAGGCATACGATAAGTCGGCAATGAGATGGGTGTCGCACCAGGCGTAAGATCAATTGTAAAATTGATCTCACGCCGAGGAGGTAAACCAGGAATAGTCTTAAACACATCTATAAATTCTCGAACTACCGGCGTATCTTCCAATGTCGGACCATCAATCGGCACTAATAAAGCAGCATAACAATCAACACGGCAGGACCAACTGACCTGCACTGGAAATGTGAAAACTGTGCCGTCACATCCATAGGCAGTCACGATCCGAGTATCACAATCTATCTCTGCCCTCATCTTAGCGAGCTAGTCCATACCGAGGATAACGTCGTAGTGCCATAGTGGAGCAACAATGAGGTCGACGAGCACTGTGCTGCTACCCAAATCTACAGAGCAACCCTCACATAACCGTGCGACATTCGAAAAAGTCCCAGTGGCCGTAGTGAGTCTCAGTCCCTTAGTGGGAATAGTATGCAAAGATAGACGTTTAACTGCCCCACAAGAAATAATAGAAGTAGTGGACCCAGTGTCCACCAACAAGGAAACGGAAGTACCGTGAATGTGAGTCGTACCCTCAAAAGCTTTTGGGGCCGAAAGCGAGAAGTTGATAAATATGTTGTTTACCAAACATACTTATATGCTTAATAAGTAGAAACAAAGATAAGCTACCCGAGGCATAAGTAGCTTATCTTAAGTAACTTACGATTGATGTATGGCTCTAACCTTTTAATAATATTTTTCAGACTGACAATAATTTCTTCATCTTCCTTATATGTAGTTACGCATTAGAATATACGATTTAAGAAGTAGACTATAACCATTAAAGAAGAGAACATATCAAAATCTTACATTAAGACTCATAACAAAGTAACTTATAAGTCATAAGCATGTAGGTAAGAAGTAAGAACTAAGAAGAAAGCATTAACAGTTATTAAGTAGCTAAATAACTGCAATTGTTTTTACTTGCTTCGTAGAGTTGTGGTGAAGTTGATCATTCCAATGTTGTTTATTAGCTTCCAATAATTTTTGTAGTGTTTATTGTCAAACAACCAATTTCTTTAAAAGTTTGAGCCGTTAGAGGATGTTGTATCAATGTATATCAAGGGACTTTAACACTCTCCTGCTCATTTGGGGTGGAGCTTTGAACGAGAACATACTGGGCAAGGGTGGAGGGACACTTGCACCATAAACAATGGCCCCCATGGGAGAATATATTACAGAAGCATATTTGTTGCCCCCGGGATTCGAACATTTGATCTTTCGCTCTGGTACCATGTCAAACAACCAATTTCAATTACTCTTAAAAGCTCGAGCCGTTAGAGGATAGTGTATCAATGCATATCAAGGGACTTTAACATTTACGATCACATTGAATGAATAACTTTACTTTATCCATAGCCTCATAAAAAAGCTCATTGTCGGCTTATCGTCAGTTTTTACAATTCGAAGAACTTTAATCAAATGTTCCATTACTTTCATACCTTTTAGAGTTTTCTTCCAATACTTGTTTTCTTATTATCCTGCACATTTCTATAGGCATGATACTCTCCAGCTTTCCGTACTTAAGTTTATCTGCGTCGAGATCCAATCATCTCACTAAGTGCCCCTTTAAGATTGTATGAGCTATCAATGACTACAAAATTTATGGTGAATCTAGTTGCCCCTAGCCTCAATAACTCTTGTCTGTCTGTGGATTTTTTCATGAGGGCAATTATTCAATTGTGATTGTAAATATACGTTGTAATCAACCTTGGCTTCTTAACCAACTTTGTTACATTCTTCTTCTTCTTCCTAATAACCTTGAGGATGAGGTTTGTAAGCTTTCCCTGATCACCATAGTAATCTCCTTATCTGAGTCCTCCCTTAACTCAATGTCATCCTCATCATCACCATCCTGCTCAGCAACACCAAGTACATCTGCTCGACATTCATCAAGGGTGTCCTTCTTGAGGATGAGGTTTGTAAGCTTTCCCTGATCACCATAATAATCTCCTTATCCGAGTCCTCCCTTGACTCAATGTCATCATCATCACCACCATCCTGCTCAACAACACCAAGTACATCTGCTTGACATGCATCAAGGGTGTCCTTCTTCTTGCATTCTTTTCCTTTAATTTCTTCCAAGTTATTTTTCATTTACTCCCTTGCTTCCTTTAAGACACTTGGACACCCCAAAACTTGTCTCTTTTGATTGTCAAGTGTTTTTTTAATTGATTTATGCACTGCCCGCACTCCTATTACAGTATTTGCATATAATTTGTTGTCTACTCCATCCTATTCTTACCCTGTGTCGCCACCACATCTTCATTGTCAATCATGGCTATTTTGCCGTGGTCAATTGCCAAGCATAATTACCAACCCCAATCTCCAACCCAACAAACATTAATAAGTCTACATTTCACTCTATGGCAACAAGTCAACAAGTGCATACACCACAACCTAGTAGCCCACTGCATGCATATGCAATGGAAAGTTCACTTTGCAAAAACATCAAAATAAAGATGAAGTGTATTATAAACCTGCTCAATAAACTAATTAATTAGATACAAAAACTCATAAAGCAACAAAAGTTTAAAACAAAAACATAATAAAATAGAGACAATGATCATATCTAACTGAAATAAAAATAACAAAATAGCAAAAAATAAAAATGACAAGAAAACAAAAAAAAAAAAAAAGGTGATGGATTTCTTCATCTAATATTTAGTCCATGTGTCCAATGTTGTCAAATCGTATATGCGATCATGTGCGATCGCATATGCGATTTCACAATCGCATATGCGATCGCATATTTTTTTTTTTTGAAAAATTAAAAAATATATATGTATTAGGGAAAAATTCAAAAAATTGTAAAAAAATTATAAGAAACTGAGGAGAACTTTTCTAAGCTAATAGATAACTAATTTTACATATTTAAAATACATTTGAAAGAGATAAAATCAATTAAACAATGAATTAAACATCAAGTCATCCACATTTAACAATATAGTTGACAAGAAGTAACAACAAAATCAACAAGCTATTTATTTATTATGATAGAAAATCAACAAGCTTTCTTCTTTGAAACTTAAAAGTGCTTGAATCTTGATCTTCCAACTTCCAAGAGAGAGGGAATGTAAGAAAGAGAGAGATTAAGATCACTTGGAAGTAGGAAATACAAGAGAGAGGGAGATTAAGACCACTTGTAATTAAAAAATGAACGAGAAAAATAGAGTAAGAGAGTTTTGGGGTGAGAATATTGCAAATGGAGGAGATTTGGAAGCCTTTTTATAGACAAAATGTTATTTTTTTGCAAAAAAATAAAATAAAATAAAATAAAATAATTCAATGTGCCATGGCCAATATGCGATCGCATATGTTGTATGCGATCGCATACATCACATATGCGATCGCATATTTTTGCATATGCAATTTATGCAATCACATATGTGCCAGATCGCATATGTCATGATCGCATATGCGATCTGCATATGGATATGCGCATATGCGATCGCACATGACAACAATGCATGTGTCCATTCCCAAAATTGGTTTTTGAAAGAATTTAAAAAAAAAAAAAGAAAAAGAAAAAGAGAAATTGAAAATGGCTGAAAATACATAAAAAGATTATAGATCATAGATGTAGATCTATGTTCAAATAACAAATATGTTTCGTTTTCCCAAATTGACTTTTGAAAAAATAAAAAATTGAAAATTGCCAAAAAAATAGGCCAAGAAATGGTTGAAAATACATAATGCCAAGAAATGGTAAAAAATCGATAAAAAATAAAATTATAACATATGAATTGTAGATAGATCTATATTCTAATGTAAATCTATTATTCCCCTATAGAAATTTTGGAAAAAAGATAAAAAAAAATGCCTAATAAATGTCAAAAAGACCTGAAAATACAAAAAAAAAAAAAAGAAAAAAAAAAAAAAAAAGAAAAAAGAAAAAAGAACACCTTGATTCAAGCCACTACCACCTCGATCGAGCCTGAGGAATTCTGAAAGCACTGTCTATTCCGCTCACCCCAAATAGCCCACCATACGGCTAGCAAAATTAGATGCCATATAGCCTCATCTTTCTTCCCCACACCTCTCCCATGCCATGCCCAAAGGAGCTCCCTTACCCTACCTAGCATAACCCAAAACATCTCGAATATAACAATAAAGTGCATCCACACGTTGAAAGTGACACTACCAAAAAAATGACCAAAGGATACGGACTATAGAGGTTTACAGCTACGGATTTAGTCCGTAGCTAATTAGCTACGGATATAATCCGTAGCTAAAACTTACTTAATCTGTAGCTAATGCATACCTCCAAATATGACTTTATTAGAGAATGATGATGCTTAAGGGGCTCCATGAGGCCCATTGCAATATATTTTTTTTTATCTAATCCGTCCATAAATTTTGAAATATTATTTAAGTGCATGAGCCAAATAATTAGAAAGATCAAAAGTTTAGGTGGACCACACCATGAGAAAGAAGGAAAACATAAATTTATATCGTTAATATATGGTGTGGTCCACCTAAATCTTTGATCTAACTCATTTTTTGGATTTATTTTAAAAAGGAGCCGTTAAAGTGAATGGACGAAGTGGATAGTTAACATACACAATGGTGGGCCCCACAAGTCCTAAAATAATTCCATCCTAAAATCTCGTCCGCCCGCGCACCTCTCCCGCGCACCCCATTTCACAAAAGGGCATCCTATCTCTCTCTCTCTCTCTCTCTCTCTCTCTCTCTCTCTCTCTCTCTCTCGCTCTCGCTCTCGCCCGCTCGCCCGCGACTCCCCCTCCCTCGCATTCTCTCTCTCTCTCTCCCTCGCACTCAGCCCTCTCTCGATCTCTCGCGCTGCCTCACCCTCTCTCTATCTCTCAGCCTCATTTCCCTCTCTCTGTTTCCCAACCTCTCTGTCTCTCTGCTAGGGTTTTCAAAACCCCCTTTTGCTGCAAGAAGGAGAAGAAGGAGAAGAAGAACGGTTAGTCTCTCTCTCTCTCTCTCTCTCTCTCTGTGAACCATTTTTATGCATTCACCGCCGCACAAAGGACAGTGCGCCACACGTTGTTATCCAACTGTTTTTATGAAATGGTTTTTCGTGGAAAGTTGTTTAGATGGCATTTTTTATATAAGAAAAATGAGGATTTCAAATCCCCTGGAATGCTTGGCACCGTAAAGTTGTTTGGATGGCATTTATTATATAAGAAAAATGAGAATTTCAAAATGAGGGCTTCAAATCCCCTCAAACAGGGGGTTTGTTGGCTGAGGATTTCAAATCCTCACTTGGATGAGGATTCACACCAAATTTCAGGCCATTCCCAAACTCTGCCCAACTGCAAATTTCTTGACAACTCTAGAAGAACTTGTAGCATTTTTGGCGAGCTTATCTGAAATACGACTCTGAAGAATAGCTCTAGAAAATACTGCATCATTACCAAGTTGTTCTTTGCAGTCAGCTATCGGGCCCAAATGTAGGGAAAACTGGGAAATGGGTTTTGGATGGTGAGGATTGAATTTGATGGTTCTGAGGTTTGATTCTTTTTAATTTGATTGATTTTGGGAGTTTTTAGTGTGAGTTGATGTTGGTGTGAAATGAGTTTTTTCTTGGGTTGAATTTAGGTTTGGAATTTGAATTGAGGCATGTTGATGTAGAAAATAAGTGGAGAATGTGAGATGGATTTGAGTGGTGTGTTATGGTGGATTTGAGGGGAACTGAGATTAGTGGTGTGGTTGAGGTTTGGGATTTTGTCACGCCCCAAATCCCGAAAATCGGATTCACAGGAATCCCGATCGCCGAATCCGGTGCCGACAGCCTCCGTAGTACCCCATTCTCGGCTCCTAGCGTCCATACGTCAGATTCCGATCCTGGGATCCTACAAGGAGGATTTTTCAATGTATATTTAACTCGTAATAAGCATAACCACAAGTTTACCCAAATCACAAAGGCAATATCATCATCACATATCCACTAATATAATCATTTGAGTACAATGCTGAAAGGGAAATACATAAATCGAAAATCAAGCTCCAGAAGACCGCTGCACGCTCCAAGCTTAACACTGCTGCAACCTAACATCACCTGCACGCATCTATCGTGCATAAGCTTATATAAAGCTTAGAGGGTGGTGTAAGTGTGTGCACAAAGTGTCAAGTATTCAATACAATGCCATCATCATACAATACCGAAATTACTGGTAATCCATAAATCGTACATTATCGGAATAAGCAGAAATACTGACAAGATCATGAATTATCAGATAACATAGTAAGCGAAAGTATGGACAAGTCCACAAGTCAATCAATATCAGAATACGCAATATAGAACAGCTATGCAATAAGGAGTCATAAAGAGCCAAATATCATATGCCGAAGATGCAGTGCAATATACAAATCCTGCTAAGTCTGTCTAGGCCATATAAGTGCAGAAACATAGCAACCCAATATGTCATATGCCTGCGGATGTAATGAAATATGCGATGTGAATGAAATGACCATACTGGAGTGTGAAGTCGAGATGATAGTACGTAGTATCGCAGGCTATGGGGTCCACCACAAGGGACTTCTATCCAAACCCGTCCCATACCTAAATTTGGATAGTCAGACTCAACGTGGTAAACTCCTGATCTCAGGTTAGTCGCGCGCCCAACCGAAATCTTTGCCATAACGAAGGTACACAACAATTAGTTGCGCACCACCAGCCCGAGTGGATAGTGAATGAATGAATGAATGGGCATGCATATCCTACTCAATAAGTCCACATATCAGTACGGTTCCTCTCTGGAAAATCACCGGGGTCTATTACACTCCAAACCAGGTCGCCGCCCCATCGCGCGCAACAAGGTGAGTGGAAGAGACCTCACTATCCGCCTGCCAATATCGGGCCCGGCTCGTCGATAGCGGACCCATTCCTCGAGCTGGTCAGACTCAGCCTAGCATTGCCCCCTCCTCTCGAGCGGGTAAGGCCGTACCCCCTTCCAACCGACCACGACACAGTGGGAGACGCGGCCTAACGGTATATGGCCCTCATGCGCTCATGCATCCACTCGGTCTAGACGTTGGAGCAACCTCTGGAACCAAGAGGGTTTAGGGACTTTCACCCAGGGATATCTATAGCACCCCATGTAGAACAGATTTCCGGTGTCCCATCTGGCCATCCACGAACTACCTGTGGAGGCTACGACCCTGATGATGCTAGGGCGTATAGTAATCACAGCACACAATGCAAGATGCATGAGCCATACAATCCAGTCATGCATCAATCCTGCGCATACCGTGCGCTCATGTGAGATAACCTCCGCCTATCAGGGAGTCTCATAACAACATGCTCAATGACATATGCAATGACCAACCACATCTCATAACAAACATGCAGATGATGCGTATGGGCATGTATTATGATGCTATGCTGTCACATACTCATAATCGGTATCAATAACCGGCATCAACCATCGGCCTCGACAATGTGGACATTTAACCAACATTGCCCCCAAGGAATGACCACATAGAGCCAAACATATAATGAGCCCACGACCTCACACAAAGGCCTAATATATAACACGATGGGCCTTACTCAAGGGCCACATATACACAACAGGTGGACCCTGCTCATGGGCCTAATACATATCACAATGGGCCTTACCCATAGGCCATATATGAATACGTCACAGTGGGCCCCAACTACGGGTCACATATACATCATATAGATCTCGTCACTCGGCCTCGACTTCAACAATCGAATTGACACTCGGAATCGACCTTCATACGCGGCCTCGACAATCGGAATCAACCTCGATAATCGACCTATACATTCGGCCTCGACAAATCAGAGTCGGCCTCGATAATCAGAATCGGAATCAGCCTCAATCGGCCTTGACAATCGGAGTCAGAATCGACAATCGGCATCGACATCGATAATCGGCCTCGATACTTAGCCTCAACAATCAGAATCGGCATATACAATCGGCCTCGACAAATCGAAATCATCGGAATTGGCCTTGATACTCGAAATAGATCGATAATCAGAATCGGCAAATCGGTCACGTCAATCAGAATCGGCAATTGGTCAAGGTAATCAGAATTAGCAAATCGGTCACGACAATCGCACCGATCGATAGTCAGAATCAGTAAATCGGTCACGTTAATCGAAATCGGTAATCGGTCAAGGTAATTAGAATCAGCAAATCGGTCACAGCAATCGCACCGATCGATAGTCGGAATCGGCAAATCGGTCACGTCAATCAAAATCAATAGTCGACCTAACCAAAAGCCTAAGAGAAGGTCACATGAGAACTTTCGACCGTCATTGCCCATCAATGTGGACATGTAACCAACATTGTTCCCAAGGAGTGGCCCACATAAGGGATTTATACGTAATGCTGCGGCTACACAAGCATCACATTGGGCCTCACATATGTCGCATTGGGCTTCATACGAGGGCCTCAAGTGTATCACAATGGGCCCCGCCCATGGGCCTTGAATATATCACATTGGGCCTCGCCCATGGGCCTTGAATATCAAGCGGGCAGCATTACATGGGCCGCATTATATGGGCCGCACTAATGGGCCCAATACACCTCACAAGGGCTGCATGGCATGGGCCCAACCTTCATCAAGGGAGGGGGGTCGCATCATCTACCCCATTCGCCTATTCTTAGGGATCATTTTAGAGTATTAACAAGAAATAATTAAATCATATGGACTGCACTCCAAATAGCAGTGGTGATAATGATTCCCACCATTAGAATTCTCAAGGCCCGCCATAACATTTATTCCCCATACAATCTGTTCATAAGGTCACACAGACCTGAATTAAGTTGAAAAACAAATTTCAAATTGATCCAGAACGGTCGTGACCCGAGAAGGGTTTCAATGGTGGACGTTCACTCAACACTGTTTTATGTAGTGTGGTCCTCTTAATATAAATCTGTCTTATTTTTTTTTTTAGTCTCAAGTCATGAGACGTGGTTGCCAAGAGGATGAACGGTAGAGATACAACACATGCATCATGGTGGGGCCGTACCTGGCATGGCACGCTAGTTGATGGACGGTTGAGATGGAAAAAAAATAGTTGGAAGGCATGAAATGAAACTCATACATTAGGGGTGGGGTCCACCCACGTGTCCCACCTAAGACGGCTCGCCAGATGAATGGATGGACGGTGCAGTGCAAGACCCATACATCACAGGGGTCCCACGGAACCTCCTGATGTGAATGCAGCTGGTGACGCACACCAGCCATCCCATCAGCAGGTGGGTCACACATGGGGCCACCATACACACGTCTAGGTGGCCCGCTGAATATACATTATTAATATATAAAATATTATATAATATGATATTATATACTATATATGTCTGCACGTGGCAGCAGATTACCCATACCCACCGTCCACATGCATCTGGACGGTGTAGGCTTCATGATAAAGGTGGGTCCCACGTAACAGTGGCCCACCATAGCATTCATATATAATATATTATATTCTATAGTATATATACATAGTAATATAATATCATATATAATATAACATTATATATATAATATATCTTTAAACGGTAAGATAAAGGTGGGTCCCACGTAACAGTGGCCCACCACAACATTCATATATAATATATTATATTATATAGTGTATATATATACATGTGTGTGTGAGCCATGTAGTGGCAGCGTCCAGCGTCCAGAGACACTGGACGGCCTGGATGGAAGGGGCCCACCTAAGGTTGTAGGCCCTACATGAATGGACGGCGTGGGTTAACACATACATCATGATCAGGCTCACACAGCTTGCTGACATCAATCAGCAGCTGTGTGGTGATGGGTTGCAGGTGAAGCGTTCAATAGATGAACGGCTTGGATTGAACCATACATCAAGGTGGCTATTCAAAGCTCCTACCCGTCGCAGCTAAGCGGAGGGACGGTGTGGATTAAATACATGCAGAAGATGGTCCCCTACTGCTGTGACTCAAAAAGGGTTTCAATGGTAGATGTTCAATCGCACTATTTTCCTACCGTGGAGTCACCTGAGTTCGTATACGGCTGATTCTTGGAAGGCCCACTACCTAGATGGGGCTCCATCAAATGCACGGTGTTGATGTGCGTCACACACCACGGTGGGGCCCACGGTTGGGACTCACGATCCCTGGCCACCGTCCCAAACGTAGAGGACGCTGTTGCGCCGTCCTCTGGATGGCAGCAGCAGCATCTTCTGCTACATGTAAGGTTTTTTTTTTTTTTTTTTTTTTAAAAATTATGTTTTTGTGTAGTTTTTCCTAGGTGGGGCCCGCATCAGGTGGATCCACTCCAATGGTGGGATTCTATGGATCATGACGGACCAAACAAGTCCAATATTCAAAGTATTTTTACGTGTACGAAGGTCAAAGTGAATTTTTAACGGTGAAACCCACTGTTTTCTATGATATAGCCCGCCAGGGGATCGGATTGGCTTCATTTTTTTGGCTCAACGCCTAAAATGAGCTGGTGAATGAAATGGACGACGTGGATTTAAGCAATACATCAAGGTGGGGCCTGCATGAGAGGCTCAGCCCAAAGCTTTCAACCAAGCTAATATTCTTGTTCTGTTCACAGCAACGTCCTGACATTTCTGGACGGTCTGGACAACAGACGTCCAGGAAGTTCTGGGCTGGCCCATCTGGTTGTGTTGGGGTCCACCAAATGCTTGCACTTTCCCATCACCTAGACTCTTCAAAAAAAATAAAAAGGGTAGCAAGGTGGGTTGATCCCACTAGATGGACGGTAAGGATATTACATGCATCATAAAAGAAAGGGAAAGAGAAATAAAGAAGCACCCACCATTGTCGATCCTACTTGGTCCGATGAAACCCCTAGCTCCTCGGATACGACTTTAACGGAGGATGATGGACATTAGACGGTTGGATGGTGGAGATGGAAGGTTGGAAGTGGGCCATACAAAGCTCTCTAATGGAGCTCTCATGCCTTGGCCGATTGCTTAGAGAAAATGAGGGAGAGAGATGTGAGAGAGGGTTGTAAGGGTGAGTGATGGGGTGAGTGTACTTTGTTGACTTTTGAGGAGATTTGTGTAAGAAAGGTATGGGTGTGTAAGAGCCTTTTTGACTTTGGGGTTGCTTGGGAAAGGGTGAGAGGTGATGGATTGATGGGATTGATTGTTGATTGATTGATGTGACCTTTTGTAGAGATTCTCTCGTAATTCGTACGCGCGGCGTTTTCCTCGCACCGAACGCTGGCTCACATCTCCTGGCCAAAGTATCGCCTCGGCGCGCGAGTCGCGGCATCGGAACCGCGGCGACGGCGCGGTCGCATCGGTACTAGTCTTGGGTGAGTTGACTCGGGTTGATGGCATGTGACGCAGGGTCGAGCGAAATTGCCGGTTAAGGGTCGAAGGTTGCCGAAATTCGACCGGGAAGACCGCGGAAGCCTATGTAACGGTACGGTCTATGATACGGGTCTTACAGATTTGAATTGGGATTTATCGATGGGTTTGAAAGGAAATTATGAGAAAATAGGATATGGGTTTTGGATTTTCAGCTTTGGATTTAATGGATGTGGGGTTTGATATGAATTTGGAGTGTTTGGGGGATTGGCTTGCTGGGCAACTAATTTTTTTCTTTTTCATTTAGTGGTGTGGATTTTCTTGGCACCATTGAAACACCAGTCTTCCTTGGCACCATTCACTGATGTCAAGAAAGTTCAATATTGAAGTAATCCTCTGTTGTTCTCTTTTCGTTTTTTCTGGTTGGTCGAAATGAATAATTCTCTGAATTTGATCTGATGTGTCATTCATTCATTTGAACTGTTGCTGCCAAGGGAAGAACCAAACCTCTCTCTCTCTTCTCTCTCTCTCTCTCTCTCTCTCTCTCTCTCTCTCTTCATTTCAGGAGAATAACACTTATCCCTTTTGCGTTGATGCATACCAAAAAAAGACACATTTAAAAGACTGAGGTCCTAACTTGTCACGAGAAGGTCCCAATGCATGAACAAAACCCACACACCCAAACACTTTAGGAGGGATGCAAAATAGAGCATAAGTGAAGCTTTAAGATATGAATAGGGTAACTAGTTCCAAGAGAAGGTGAAGGCATCCTATTTATCATGTAGGTTGCAGTTAGCACTGCCTCATCCTAGTAGATCTTTGGAGCTTTTCTTCCTAGTAACGTAGATTGAGTTACCTCAAGGAGGTGCTGATTTTTGCGTTTTCTTTTGGAAGATAAGTAGAACTCTTTATTTCCTCCAAAAGGACACATGGCCCAAATAATACGAGAGGGGGCCCACACTTCGAGCCAGGGAAAAGGAAAAAAAGAAAAGGAAAAGGAAAAAGAGAAAGAGGATGGAACTTACACCCTAGTTCAGGGAGGCACCCACACCCCAGGCCAAGGAAAGGAAGAAAATCCACACCACTAAATTATAGGAGGCTGGGTTAGTAGGTTTGACTTGGGTTTTATTGAGGGGTTTGGAGGGAAATTATAGGAGGATGGACCATGGCTTGTTTGGATTTTGATCTTGCTTCCTACCTCTCTATTTGCATTATACGTCGGTCAGTAGAGGTTTCCTGAACAATGAATAACAGAAACTTATTCAACTTCCTTCATAGCATACATGTGACAAATGTCTGGGGTGATTTAAGCTATTTTTCTAGTCAGGTGGTCCACAATCAGCAGGTTAATTGTCAAATGTTTGCCATGTGTTCCATGAGATGGCTGCATAGTATTTATGTGACTCAAGCTTGCATATTAGCTTCCTCCATAGATGAACACCATTTGAAGGTCATCCGCCACTAATATGTATGTGTTTCTCTAATACTAATTTATGCTTATGATTATATACACCTCCATTTAAAAATATTAATGACCATGGCTTGTTTGGATTTGGTTGGTTTGGGGTTTTTTGTGGTGTGTTTGGATTTAGTTGATTTGGAGTTTTTGATAGTGTGTTTGGATTTGATTGAATTGGGATGTTGCATTCTGGAGTAGTTGATTTGATTTGATTTGATTTTTTTTTTCCAGAGTCTTTTGATTTTGAAATGCAGTTAGTTGATGTTGTAAGGGAGGTGTCCATGTTGTTTTCTTCTTCATTTGTGAATGGCTATTGAATTGAATTGAACATTTTCCTTTGCATCAAAAGAGTGGAGATGTTGTTGGTGTTTTTGACTCATTCACTAGATTATATTTTTTTTCAATAGGAATGAAACTCTAGTGATTGTGAAAAAAAAAAAAAAAAAAAGCTATCGGGCACAAATTATCATCACCTATTAAATGTTCAGATACACTCAATACCAAATGTCCTTGTTTACAAAAAAAGAATAAACAAAGGCATATTCAAAACTACAAAAGAAAATTAAAAAGAAAGAAAGAAAGAAAGAAAGAAAGAAAACTGTTCAAAATTTGAATATCTATGTTAAATAACATTTGTATTTTATACTACTTATATAGATCTTAACTATGTTAAATATCTATTCCTATCCATAAATTTTCAAATTATTAAATATAGAGTTAGTCAAGTCGAATTTTTGAGTCAACCCAACCCTGCTGGATATCTAGTGAGTTGAGTTAAATCATCATAACATCTTCTCATCATCGGCTGTTATAATTCCTTCCAACTATCTGGAAATTCCCTGCAACCCCAGAATCAGATTCTTCCTTTGGTGGACATGTCTCTTGGTAGAATCCTCACCAACGACAGATCCATAAGTATATCCAAGTAGACCCTTATTTCCTGCACTGTAATTCAGCATTGGAATTGAAATGATTGAACACAAAAAGATTTAGCAATGTTGGGAGTGAGAATTCAAATAGACCCAATTGGTAGAAATTCATTCTTCAGCTCTTTTTGCCTGGCCATAGATGAACATAGTAAAATGCGCTAGAGCGGTGTAGGTGATTCCTCAATCATTTGAATAGTATATTGGTGGGAGTGGTAGTGGAGCTGATCTAATTAGAGATCATCACAAACAATTAATACATTGTTGGGTATTTCAAGTTCGATGAACAAAGTAAAATGCATTTCTGCACCAGCAATTGGGTGATTCTCTTCTAAATTAAGCCAAATTCAATGATTGCATCGTGTTGTTGAATTGCAAATTTCCACTCCAAAGCATTCCTAAGTCTGACTTGTGGGCACATGTTCAGAGAAGCAAATGCAGCAGAAGATATTTTAGCCATTCTTTTGGCATCTCAGTATCAAAAATAGAGAGAACAAGTAGGTGAGCCACATACATTTGAAAAATTACGGATAGTAATAGATATTTAACATAGTTAAGATCTGTATAAGTAGTATAAAATACAAATGTTAGCTGGTACAGTCCACTTTGAAAATTCCCTAACACATGAAGCAGTCAGGTCTAGTAATCAGGTGAGCCACATACATTTGCTGAACAGGTGTTTATTTTAGTGTTATATTAGTGTTCTGTAAATGGATGGCTGAAGGAATATGACTAGTTTTGTTGGGGAAGAGAGGTCTACTTTACCGTGTCCTCAGCTTTTTGAGTTGACAGTTCTACTTATGTTAAGCCATACTTTGAAAATGGGCCATTTTATTAGCTGTCCATTGACACGCCAATATACATGCTGCTAATGATGAATTTACTATCCCTGTCATCAGGATTATGGGCTGCACGTGATTAATGGCCCAGGTCCCACGCATGCTACGTGTCATGGTTTCTGGAGTTTATCAGTTTGAACAAATGAGGCTCATATGTCAGTGATCCATTTCATCCAAGGTGAGGCCTGTGACATCAGTGGTTTGCATCAATGAATCATGTGACCCAGGCCAGACCTTAGGTGCTGGATCCTTCTAACTAGGTGCTGCTCCCATTCAAATCCCGCATTGGATACTCGATCTTGCTTCCTACCTCTTTATTCTTGTTTACATTTTGAAAGAAATGCTTCCCTGCTCCCGCACCGAATTTGTTGCCGCTTTTCTTTGTGCTTCTTGCAACTATAGGCCGGCCTCTCTTTCTTTTCTTTTGCGTTCCTTTTTAGCTTGAATAAATTGGTGGTTATCCTTTTAAAAAAAATGGAGTTGGACTTTCTGATTTGTACAACATTAGAAATAATAACTATGAAAATATCTTTCAAAATTCATTGTTCCACCAAGATCCACAGCCATATTAACCTATAAAACCGAAAATATGGGTATTTTTTTCAGCTCCCCTCCCTGCACTTAATGCTGAAAATGGTGGTCGATTAAAATTTCTTTTCACTTTTGATTAAAATATCCCTAAGATTATTTCAAATTACAAGCACTTTACGTTTTCAGCACTTGATTTATTTTCAGAGCTTATTTTTCAGTTTATCAGATGACAACTTAGATTTGTGTAAAACTTCTCGTTGACTAAAGATCTTCTAGATGTTTCTTGTGTTGTATAGTCTTACCAGATTATATAGAACCCAGATCTAGTGTTGTTCTTTTTTTTTTTTAGCTGCCAAAATTAGCTGTTTGGTTGCTTATATTTCTGTCTAATCACCTATGTTGAATTAATATGATCACACCTGGCATGGGATTTGTAGTGTATTCAACAGTTGTCTGGAAACCCTAGTGCAGAATTCTTTGAGCATATTGATGGTTACTGATGGCATCCACTGATATTTTGTTTCTAAATAGGATTGTCTTGAATTACTGAACAATCTTCTCCGTAACAATACATTCGGCCAGGTTTGTGGCTTTTAAAGATGCCTAGTCCCAATATGCTTTTGTGGTGATTACTTAAAACAATTTGTGCAGTGCAGATTTTACTTGAAGGTGAGTCCTGCTCATGCAATTTGATGGGCCAAACAAAACCTTGAATTTGATTGAGCATTGTATATTTCATTGACCAAGGTGTACTTGTATTATGCATCTCTGCCAAACACCATGATATTTTCTGTAGTTCCTACACAATTTCATCATTATTATTGTTATTGTTATTATTATTATTATTTTGAAGAACGTAGTATGTACACCTTTTGTTGGAGGCAACTCATGGAAGGCAACTGCTTTTCAGGTGAAGGCAAGCATTGTTTTGATTGAGACTGTAGAAGTTCAGAAAGGAATTGTAGAGCTTGTGTCAAGACACGTAATTAAGAAGCTTGTTATGGAAGCAGCACCGGACAAGTAAGTATTTTTCCTTGGACAATATCAACCTGAATATGATTTTACTCTGAAGGACTTTCCACTCATATGGATTTGGCAAGTGAATCACCTGATGTAACCTTGTGACTTTTGAGATATAACTCAAATGCATGAAGCTGTGAAATAAAAAAGAGAATAACCAAATTATGTTCCTGCTTTTGTGGGTATAGACATCAAACAATAATAGTTATTTCACAAATACTCAGAACGAGCACTGTCCTTCTTTACATCATTTACAGAACTTCAAGATAACTGTTTGTGTCTATGCACACGGGCAGAACTTTGTTTAAATGTTCATATTTGATATCAGCATCTTTAACATAAATTATAATGGCTGGCAATTCAAAGAAAAAAAACGAATATATAAATAACTGTATAAATGAATCGTGTTGTTTGATTCCTTAGGAGCATGTGCAAAGTCACAAACATGAATATGAGGTGTAAATCTACCATGGAGAAATGCCATGGCTATTCACACAGAGAGATGGAAGAGGTGAATAGCAGGACATGTGCTCATGTGGTACATTTGTGTGACAATCATTAGGCAGGGCCAATGGTTACCATGCCTTGGGTCATAAATCAAGCCAATCCAGTCATCAGGTGGTCATACTTGCTTGAGGAAAATGAATGGTTAAGAAAGAAACCACCAACCACCTATATTCAGCATACATGTAGGGATATCTTGCACGCATGTCCCACTTTGGTGTATGTGTTGCAATTCACCTCTTCATTCTCTCCTCTCATGAATGATTTTAGCATTTCTCCATATACACTAAAAGAAACATGTAATTGTCTAAGTCTTTTATCCACAAAATGTATCGAGAGAGTTTTCTAAGGCAAGTTACCCCAAAGAGTGTTAAGAGACCCGTTCACAAGTCACTTGCTGTGCATAGTAAGGATCTTAGACAAGCGGAACAACATTTATACAACCATCATTCTCTGGATTATTTGTAACTTGAGCATATTTCCATGCATCCATCAGTGAAATTGAAATTTAGTTCCCAAGGATTGAGACTTGAGGATTGGAGCATATTTCCATGCATCCTAAACCTATAACCTAAACCTATAATCATAGTCATAAATGCATGTGTTTAGAATTAGATTCGTGAATGAGTGAAAAATAATAATAATTATTATTTTTTTTTGTAAGGTGCAGGTTTAAAATGAACCCCGTGGTTAATCAGGATCCGGCTATAACAGATAGGGAGTGGATGACACTAAGTTTTCCGAACCCTCTTTTTATTTCTGGAATCAAAAGCTTTGCGAAGTTTGCACGAGAACACCTTCCTGGTAGAGAAACCATTCTTTGTCCATGTGCCACTTGTAGATGTTTACGATTACCGGTTTCTTATGATGATTTGGAAATACATCTAATGAAAAATGGATTTGACTCAAGCTATAGGGTTTGGGACATGCATGGCGAGCATGTATCACCTAAGCGTACTGAATGTGCATCAAGTTCCCAACAGTACCACAATATCCTAAACTTAAATGAGGTTCACAACGTGATTGTTCAAGAACTTTTTGGTAATAACCTAGATGAAGTTGTACAGGACGAGCCGAATGTGACCCCTGTAGTCGAAGGCGTCTTTGGGGAAAATGAAACTGATGAGTTTGAAGAAAATCTACGAGACGCAATGACTGAGCTATACCCAGGGGCCCAAGATTTCACTGTGCTGACTTTTATTGTACAACTTTTCAAATTAAAGGTGAACCATGGATGGAGCGAAAAAAGCTTTACAGAGCTCCTTCAACTACTAAAGAAGGTGTTACCTTCTGGTAACAAGGCCCCTACTAATACCTACCAAGCGAAGAAGATCATTACAAAGTTGGGTCTTGATTATGTGAAGATCCATGCTTGTCCAAATGACTGTATCTTGTACTGGAAAGAGAACGAGATGAAAACCAGTTGTCCAACTTGTAAAGCTCCTAGGTTCAAGATAGAAATGAATGTTGAGAAAAAACAATCTCGAGTACCTGCCAAGGTGTTAAGGCATTTTCCATTAACACCAAGGCTACAAAGAATGTTCAGTGTGCCATGGTTAGCGAAAGAAATGTCCTGGCACTCAACCAGAAAATTGCAACCTGAAAAGATGGAGCATCCGGCTGATTCTATTGCATGGAAGAATCTTGATGAGAAGTATATGGATTTTTCAGCTGAGCCTCGCAATGTTCGATTGGGCCTGGCTACAGATGGGTTTAACCCATTCGGTGCTTTCACTACAGCTCATAGTTCATGGCCCGTTATGTGTGTGACGTACAACCTTCCGCCAAAGCTTTGCATGAAACCTCAGTTTACTATGTTGGCTTTGCTCATTGAGGGACCACAACAACCAGGAAAGGATATTGATGTTTTCTTACGACCATTGATTGATGAATTGCAAGACTTATGGCATAAAGGGGTCATGACGCTTGATGCATATAATAAAAATAAATTCAAGATGCGTGCCGTTTTGCTCTGGACAATCCATGACTTTCCAGCATATGGTAATGTTTCTGGTTGTAGGACCAAGGGTAAGTATGGTTGTCCTGTATGTGGTCCTAACACAGATTCCTTGCGACTCCAATATGGAAAAAAACATGTTTATATGGGTCACAGACGATGGTTGCCAATGTCAGACCAGGCAAGAAAGGACACAAGTGCTGGCACATTCAATAAGAAGGTAGAGATACGACGTCAACCCATTCGTCTGGACGGGATTGAGGTCGAAAGACAAACTGCAAACCTGGATATGCAATGGGGGAAGACTGAGAAGAGGAATATGAGGGGTATTGATGGAGGCCGACAAGAGCTAACGGGTGTTGTTGAATCACCGTGGTTCTTTAAACGGTCTATATTATTTGATCTAGAGTACTGGAAAGATATTCCGGTGCGTCACAACCTTGATGTTATGCATGTCGAGAAAAATATATGTGAAATCCTTATCGCCTTGTTGTTGAACACACCTGGCAAGACCAAGGATGATGCTAATGCGCGCAGGGACCTGAAACAATTGAGAATTAAGAAGCGTCTATGGCTAAAAAAGATCAATGGCAAGATGATTCAGAAACAAGGTCCTTTTTGTTTAAGAAAAGAAGAGAAAAAGCTTTTTATTCAAACTTTGCATGACCTGTGTGTTCCAGTCGGTTTTAGTGCAAATTGGAAGACCATCATAAAGGGAGATTGCGTGGATTTAAAGGGAATGAAGTCTCATTCTTACCATGTGTTGATGCAACATTTGCTCCCAGTTCTCATCCAGCATGCATTCAGGGATAGGAGGGTCATTCGTCCTATAATTACAAGCTTTTGCACCTTCTTTAATGCCTTGTGCTCAACAACAGTAGACGTTCAAACGCTTCTCACTCTTGAGAGGGGTATGGCTAGGACCTTATGTCAGCTTGAGATTATATGCCCTCCATCTATATTTGTTGTGATGATGCATCTGTCCATCCACTTGGCTTACGAGGCTCGTATATGTGGTCCTGTATACTATCGATGGATGTATCCATTCGAAAGGTACGCTATAAGTTTAGTAAGAATAATTCGGCTTAACATCTACAGTTGTATGTATTTGTAATGTATCATTATCTTTGTCAGGTTCATGAAGACATTTAAGGCCTATGTCCGTAACAAGACGCGACCTGAGGGTTGCATTGCAGAACAATATATCCAAGAGGAGACGATTATATATTGCAACCAATACAGAGGAAAACAAAAAACAAGCCTCTTGGAAAAATTGGAAAAACGGTTTGATGGAGTCATTTCAGGACTACAAAAGTTGCAAGTTGTCGTTGATGACAATAACAATGATGACGATGTTGGTCCAATAGGTTCAGGTCAAAGTGTTATCCTAGCGGGTATCGAATACGAACAGGCTCGTACATGGGTACTGAAGAGTCATCCTAGCTATGATGTGTGGGAAGGGTATGCACAATTAGCTCATTTGTATATATTTTCTTTACTTTATGCGATTTCAATATAACAATGGTATCAAATAATGCGCAGGAAACACAAAGATTTCTTGCAGCGATGTTACAGGAGGACCAACAGGGTGCCTAGTTTGGATGAATTGATACCTTGGTTGAAGAGGCAACCAGAGTTTAGCGAATCTGACGATAAAGAATTTAAAGATATAGTGAGAGGACCTCTAGCTTTTTGTACTCAATACAATAAGTATTGTATTAATGGTTTTCTCTTTGTCACTAAGGACTATGAGGAGAATAAAACGAACCAAAACAGTGGGGTTATGACAGAGGGTATGACCACCTTTCGATCTAGTGCTAAGGATATGAATACAGTGGATGAAAATCAACCTTACTACGGAGTCCTTCGTAGAATTATCCAATTGGAGTACAGAACAGGGTACAAGCCCGTCTTATTTAAGTGTGATTGGGTTAAGGTGACGCATCATGGTGTTTCTTTTGATGTCGAAGCGAATCTGAGATTGGTAAATTTGTCCAGTCTTTACAGTTCAGACAAATTGGGTGACGAGCCGTTCATTCTTGCGGAGCATGCCACACAAGTTTTCTACTCCAGAGATCCAAAAAATCCTGAATGGCATGTGGTATTGGAAGTTCCAAAAAAGATTTTTATCGAAGAAGAGACATGCCATCTATCGGAACGGTTTAAGGATGTAACTGATGCCGATGCAGGACCTAATCTCACCTCATTAGCAATTGTTGATGAGTTGATATTCAATGAACCTGAAGACATCAGTGTTATAGTCGAGAAAACCAAGAAAAGAAAGCGATCAAGGAGAATCTCTTGAATTGTTAATATTTTCTAAGCATGTAACAATATGATATTTATTAGAGGAAATCCAATCAAGGTATGGATAATGTAGTGAATTGTTTGTACTTTATCTGTTATCCAAGTTATTATTTCAATCATTAGTGTTTTTATTTTATTTTATTTTAATTTAAACAGGCACATGGATTCACAACCAGAGGCATTGGGTGTGCACTTGACCGAGACTATAGATGCAAGCAAGACCAAAGGTAATATGATAGTTCTCCTTAATTAGATATGTAAATTTCAATTTTCTTATCATTTGAGGGTAATCAACGATGTGTATATATAACTGTTACTCTTTTTATGTTGTTGTGCCAGCTTCTTCTTCTTCGTCAAGAAAGAGAGGTCCTACTAGGGGTGCTTTTTTACATGAGCAACCTGATAGGAAAAAAGTCCTAAAGACGAATGAATTCGGACAACCGAATGAGGATTGTCCTGAACAAAAGCAATTTGCATCGCATATCGGTATCCTTACCCGTACTCATATCCCGATCACATACCAGGACTTTCGCCAGGTGCCTCATGCACACATTCAAATGATCATAGAGTCATTGTCACGGGCTTATGAGTATGAGGGTCAAAGTTGGGATGCGAGTCTTACATACGTAACAAAACGCATCAAGGAAACATGGCGGAATTACAAGAAAAGGTTGACTGCAAAATATATTAAAGACAAAGATCCTGCAGTGGTGAGAGATAGTCCTGCCCCCCCTGGTATCCCTATGGAGGATTGGTTAGTCTTCGTGAATCAACATACCACTGAGGAATTTAAGAAATCAAGTGAAAGGAATAAAATCAATCGGTCCAAGCTAACGCGACCTGCGTGTCTTGGGAGGAACAGCATGGCTGTTATTCGCCATCAGATGGTATGTATTATTTATTTATAAATATAGGTATTATAGTTTAATATTGAATTTACTTTTGAATTATCACTCATCTAACTCCATTAATATGTAATGTGCCAAAGGCGAAGGAGAAGAATCTTACCTCTGATGCCGAGATAGGTAGATGTGATGTTTACTTAAGAGCCCATACAAGCAAGGACAAAGTTGTCCAATATCCTGAACTTGTTGTAAGGACATCCCCTTCTACTACTAACCAGTACCTTTATGAGATGCCAATGTATAACTTTGAATTATTTTACATCCATTTGTATTTTGTCGCAGGAAAAATTAGATGAGCTTTATTCTAGCAATCCTTCTTCTAAGATTACCGGCGTTGACGATGCCCTTACACAGGTAATAATAAAATTTAAAAATTACAGTGAGATTCATGGTAATTATGAATTTTCTAATAACTTGATTTGCAATGTCTTATAGTTGGTTGGTTCTGACGGTAGAGGACGAATGCGGGGTCTAGGTTGCTCGATAACCAAGACAGGACTGAAGATGTCAGCCCCTGCCCGTTCAAAGTTAGAGAATTTGACAAAGAAAGAGATGGCCTAGTGCAAGAGATATTTGATATAAAGAAATCATTGTCCAAGATGGAGGCCTGGATGGAGATGCAGCAACACGCACAACCTACGCAAAACCTCTCATCACCAACAATTGCTAAATCTGCTCAGGCATCGTCGGTATGCAAGTGTAAATTTGGTATTGTATTGAACTTACAATTATTTTATAACGATAAAATACTAATGCCATTTTATATGTGTACATGTAGCCGGATGTTATATATATCGGTAAGAGATGCGACTTGCTTGGTTGGGGAAATCGTGATGTAGTTGCTCGTGGTCAAGTACATTAAGTTAATCCAACTGCAGTTGTCCATTGCCAACCAGTGGAGGATGGAGCTTTTGTTATTACCCTGACTGAGATTATACATCCTGACACTCGTTTATGGAAAGAAGATGGGTTCGCATCTACACTTGGAGAGGCCGGTCCGGGATCACTTGTGCAATGGGGGAAGGAATCTTTGAGATTTCGATAATTCAAACAAACTTGGTACTCTATAATTGAACTTGGTGTGGATGCTTTTTTTAGTTACTTTATATATATATGATGTTTCGCTTGTTTCTTTTTTTTTTTGTTAATTTTGAACTAATTTGACACTTTAGTTACTTTATATTGATGAACTCAGAACTTGGTTTGGTTTTTAGTTACTTTATATTGATGTTTCGCTTGTTTTTTTATTTTTTTTTTGTTACTCTATATGTTGTTTGGTTTCGTTTTTGTAATTTTGAATGAATTTTATACTCTATATGTAAACATATTAGACTCCATTTGGTCGTCACAAACCAAATGGAGGCTAAGCCCCTTTTTAACTCCGCCAATGCAACTCCTTGCATTGCCGGTCCCAAGCCCGGGTAAAGGAGGAGGGAGAATGGGCATCAAGGTGAGTTGTATGCAGGCTCATGTGTTTTTAGTTTACTGGCTTCTTCTATTATCATTTGAGGACCTCAAAGGCCCAACTAACTTGAGATTTTTATATGCAGGCTCATGTATTTTTAGCTCCACAGATCAATGTTGCCACTACAAGGTTCAATATTGAAATGGTAAAGTTTTTAACTATTTATTTTATCTTTGAAATTGTTATTTATTCATTCATATAATTTTTTTGCTCTTTCAATGCTGCTAGGTACAACATTGGTTGCACACCATAATGCCATTTTTTATGTCTGCTGGATAAAGGTAATTTTCTTCTAAGTTCATGTGCTTGTTTATTTCTATCCACTCTACTTTAAGTAATTTCTGTTTCATGTACTCTTTTTTTCTTTCATTCTTTTTAGTTACTTTAATAGTGGATGCATGTAACTCAATCTCTCACTGTCCATTCACCGGATGTAGAGAGAACATGAAAAAGCCCATTTTGATTTGGCTGTTATTTTATTTTATTGCCCAATGAATGGACGGTGAGATGGATGTTGATTTTTTGTGTTATTATTTATTATTTATTTTGGGGAGCAAGGTGCTTTCATATTGGAAACTTTGGGTCGGCCCTCCACGTACACACTATCGAAATTGAAATGTTTGATCCTTTGCTTAAGGTCTAGAGCTCAATGTCATTGTCTGAATGTTCACCCACCATCCATGTGGATGAGTCAGCCTGTCACCATAACTGTAGCCATGTGTGTGTGTGTGTGTACTTATTAGATCTTGGGGCCGCCAAAGTTTTGGATCAAGCTGATATTTGTGTTTTCCCTTCATCCTGGTTTGTGTGACCTTATGAACAGATTGGATGGCTAAAAAAACATCATGGTGGTAGTCAGAAGTTAATTTCCGAAGCAACTGAAGTTTGGAGCTCATCTCTTTGTACCAATGATAGGGAAGTTAAGTTCAGTTTCCATTATTTCCACTCTATTGAACTTTAGTTGTTAAAATTTCAAAAATTGTGGTTTTGAATTTAATTAGGGTGTCGGAAGGAAAGGACAATCAGCAATAAAACTGCATCTAAAGAAGTCTACCTCCCATGAAGAAAGAGAACAACATGGTTCATTTCTTGTTCTTTAGACCATGATTAATTTTTGCATCATTTTGCACATGCTACGATTTCAAATCCCATTTTTTCATCAAAAATCAGGAAAAAAGTCTTCTTAATTAGTTGAAAATTTGTCCATGTATGGAAGCATTCACGGTTAGATAGTAATGTTATATTGGCATGTGATGCTGCAAAAATGTATCTGATACGATCTTCGGAAACACTTGAGAATTTTGGCGTCACAAAATACCAAACAGTTCTCCCTTAAGCTGCAAGAAATTGCAACCTGGGCTCTTTTAAATTTTGTCCAATACCTCAGATTGGTTGGTACTCAATGGACAGTTAAAACTGAAAAATATCCAATGGTTCTATTTCAACAAAAAAGTGTCCACAAATCAGTTTTGGATCGTTCAAACACTTTGACTTTGGGCCTATGACTTAATGGCAGTAGGTTCCACAATCTAGACAGTTTAATTTGAGTTAATGTATGCCTCATGTAATGAGGGCTTGCATATTGGGTGTCATAAGCCAATCTTTAAACACTTTCCCTCCCCCAACATGATGCCTTGCCATTCATTAGCAGCTCTTCAATTGAGCCTGACAGAACTCAAGAGATCCCAATAGGGATGAGAAAGCTTTCTCAAATTTCTGGGCAAATGGGCATTTGCCCAAAAAGATGGTCGATCATTTCCGCATTATCCAGTCACAGACCTTGCGTGGAATGCAATTTTTAACGTATACCTGTGACTTCACAAACTCTTCCACTTCCTAGCCTAGCATTATCCTACAACACGGAGGAGATCACACCACTTCCCTACCACATCTTGTCTAGCATTATCCTACCACACAGGAGATCACACCACTTCCCTACCACATGAGTACCATTTATCAACCATAATATCCTAATCCATCAAAAAATTCACCAACCGATGGAATTCTTTTAGAGGAGCTTCGCCTATTCATAACTGTATGCCTTCCCCATTATCCATATGAATATCAAAGCCTATCATTTCCAGATCTGTTGATGCATTAGGCTAGCCTGTCTGCACAGTGCAGTTTCTTACAACATGTTGAAACATAGGGATTAGTGATTTAAATTCTCACTAGGCATTTTAAGTATACTGAGTTTTTTCTCATCTTTCACTTTTGTTGCATACATTGTAACGCAGGTTACCTACTCCATAATGTCTTAACAGCTTGGCTTGGATCTGAAGGGGAATTTTTTTTTTTTGTTAGAGCACACCTGTCTTTAATGATATAACAAAGCTTTGAGTGCCATAGATTCTTCAAAAAATTACAACATATAAATTCCCCTAATTATAATGACTGTGACGGGGTTGGTTTGCTTCATCTTGATGGATGTAACACAAACTGTAACTTGCAGCCACCTGATACACATTCGTCAGTTGATTGCCTGTAGTTATATTTTTAATAAGCCATGTGATGGATATTGCACTTTGCAGAGATAACATCTGCAAACCGATTTGTTTCTTTTATGCTTCATGTGTTTGCAGAAAATGATGAATCTCACTAATTGGACCTTTTTACTGTTTTTATTTGTTATTCAGCTGAATGATATGGCAGGTAAATTATCGCCTGAGGATTATGATGCTGACAACTTAAAGGCCATGCATATTCAAGCTGTTGCTTTACTCAAGGATAATGAGAACCGTACATCAGAAATTCCTTCTTCCTTGCCAACTGATTCGTCAGAGGCTGACCAAAGAAATTCATTTGATAAGGCTACCTTGATAAATGAAGGGGCTGACCAAAGGATAGATGATTCTGGGGATGGTGCTGGATTTGCAGACCTGTCAAGGAATGCTGATGGTGGCTCGAGATCAGTTAGATTTTCAACAGTAAGGTATAGTAATGAAGAAGAGGAAACTGAGCAATTCGAACAAGGTGTATATGTAACTTTCATCCAACTTCGCAATGGGACAAAGGTCTTCAAACGAGTCAGATTCAGGTATTCTCTCACCTAATTGGTTTTTCTGCAATAGTTAGATTGCATCACTCAATTGGAATGCAATTTCTGTTCCTTTATTATTATTATTATTATTTTTAAAAGGCTTTCTATTCATTTTTCTACTCCCTAGGAGTATTTTCATGCCATTTGGCATTGGGTAATTTTGCACATTGGAAGGCTTACTATTGTTTCCTTCTTATCCAATTTGGTATTAGGAGCCAGGGACATGCTTGGGTATTGCATCATTTTGAATGAAATTCTCACCAAATGCTTTAGTTAATCAGTTCTATCATGACTAAAATTCAGTCCTCATGCATCAATCAAAATGAACTATTCCTGGGATCTAAATGTATTTTTATTTCTTTTCCTGTTATCTTGTGTCACTATTATGCTCTTTATATCTTTAAAAAAGCAGTTCAATCCTGATTTGATGCATGCCTTTATTTTAGTACATTTTCCCAATTTATGCTACTATGAGCTAATACAATATACAGTTAGTAAAGAAAATACAACAAAGATCCACATTAGTAAAGAAAATACAGCAAGATAGAGTCAATCCTGTTTTTTGCTGTACCATGAAATACACCAAGACAGATCCACATTAGTAAAGAAAATACATCAATGGAACCGATCTCACATGGTGAAACGCTTACCTCTTCAATATCATAAGCATACATACAAAGGACAGTTATAAACCATGATATGCATATCAATGCATTTGAACAAATGGGAAAAAAACAATTCAAATGTTTCCATAGGTCCCATTCACAAGAGGCCTACTAGATGAACAGTCTGAATGCTTTTCATCTCTCTCTTCTCCTTGATTGTCATACACTTTATATTTTCTTCTTCTTTTCTGAATGCTTTTGACTCAAGAAGGCCTGAGATTTTCTTGAAATAAATGAAAACTCTAAAAACCTCAGTATAATTGACTCTTGATTGAGACTGTGTCAACTCAAGTCGAAAGTAGAATAATCTCTCAAGTTTCTAAACCTTTTGTTTTTTTTTTTTTCCTTTTAAACTTTGCTTCGTGTTACGGCGTGCAAGTGTTAGTGTCATGTTCAATTGCAGTGGAATATGGAGCAACTTTTTCATATTCAGTCCATGTTTCTATTCTATGAGTATCCAATCGACTCAAGGTCAATTTAAATACAGTTTACATCAGGGGAGTTTTATATTTTCCTTGTATTTAGTTTTCATCACTCCTTACTTATAGATTCCTGTATTGATTACTCAAGTATGACAATTATGCGCATTCTTTCAGGTGGATGTTGCATGTGGGAGGATTGGAGCTGCATATTTCAGACTCAAGTATCTGGTACGTCTCTTGTCAAGAATGCACATGATTGGAGTGGCCTGGTCATCTGGACAGGCCGTATTTATGTATATTTGCTCGAAATTGATGGAGCAAACCCGGATGTGCGTCGGAGCTATTCGGAAGAGCGGGGGTCCCTGGAAGGTGGGAACCGCTGTTATGACCATGATGAAGCTGTCCATTTCCTATGGACAGCATTGGAGGGGCCTGGCCATTTGGACAGGCCGTGTTTGTGTATTTGCTTGAAATTAATGGAGCAGACCCGGATGTGCGTCGGAGCTATCCGGATGAGCGGGGGTCCCTGGAAGGTGGGAACCGCTGTTATGACCATGATGAAGCTGTCCATTTCCTATGGACAGCATTGGAAGGGCCTGGCCATTTGGACAGGCCATTTTTATATCTGTATTTGCAGGGACCACACCCTTAACCTAAACCTGAACCCATTCTCAAATCCCAAAACCTATAACCTAAACCTAAACATATACCTTAACCGAAACCAAAACCTATAACCTAAACCCGAACCCATTCTCAAATCCAAAAACCTATAACCTAAACCAAAACCAAAACCATAACCTATAACCTAAACCCGAACCCATTCTCAAATGCCAAAACCTATAACCTAAACCGAAACCAAAACCTATAACCTAAACCCGAACCCATTCTCAAATCCAAAAACTTATAACATAAACCGAAACCTAACCTAAACCTATAACCTATAACCTAAAGCAAAACCAAAACCAAAACCTATAACCTATAACCTAAATCAAAACCTATAACCTAAACCTAAACCTAAACCTTAACCTAAACCTATAACCTAAATCAAAACCTAAACCTAAACCTATAACCTATAACCTAAACCAAAACCTATAACCTAAACCAAAACCAAAACCTATAGCCGAAACCCGAACTCATTCTCAAATCCAAAAACCAATAACCTAAACCTGAACCTTAACCTAAACCGTTAACCTATAACCTAAATCAAAACCTATAACCTAAACCCGAACCCATTCTCAAATCCCAAAACCTATAACCTATACCGAAACCTTAACCTAAACCTATAACCTATAACCTAAACCAAAACCTATAACCAAAACCAAAACCTATAACCTAAACCCGAACCCATTTTCAAATCCCAAAACCTATAACCTAAACCAAAACCTTAACCTAAACCTAAACCTATAACCTATAACCTAAACCAAAACCTATAACCTAAACCAAAACCAAAACCTATAGCCGAAACCCGAACTCATTCTCAAATCCAAAAACCAATAACCTAAACCTAAACCTTAACCTAAACCGTTAACCTATAACCTAAATCAAAACCTATAACCTAAACCAAAACCAAAACCTATAACCTAAACCCGAACCCATTATCAAATCCCAAAACCTATAACCTAAACCCGAACCCATTCTCAAATCCAAAAACCTATAACCTAAACCTAAACCTTAACCTAAACCGTTAACCTATAACCTAAATCAAAACCTATAACCTAAACCCGAACCCATTCTCAAATCCCAAAACCTATAACCTATACCGAAACCTTAACCTAAACCTATAACCTATAACCTAAACCAAAACCTATAACCAAAACCAAAACCTATAACCTAAACCCGAACCCATTTTCAAATCCCAAAACCTATAACCTAAACCAAAACCTTAACCTAAACCTAAACCTATAACCTATAACCTAAACCAAAACCTATAACCTAAACCAAAACCAAAACCTATAGCCGAAACCCGAACTCATTCTCAAATCCAAAAACCAATAACCTAAACCTAAACCTTAACCTAAACCGTTAACCTATAACCTAAATCAAAACCTATAACCTAAACCAAAACCAAAACCTATAACCTAAACCCGAACCCATTATCAAATCCCAAAACCTATAACCTAAACCCGAACCCATTCTCAAATCCAAAAACCTATAACCTAAACCTAAACCTTAACCTAAACCGTTAACCTATAACCTAAATCAAAACCTATAACCTAAACCCGAACCCATTCTCAAATCCCAAAACTATAACCTATACCGAAACCTTAACCTAAACCTATAACCTATAACGTAAACCAAAACCTATAACCAAAACCAAAACCTATAACCTAAACCCGAACCCATTTTCAAATCCCAAAACCTATAACCTAAACCTATAGCCTAAACCTAAATCAAAACCTATAACCTAAATCTAAACCTTAACCTAAACCTATAAACTATAACCTAAACCAAAACCAAAACCTATAGCCTAAACCCGAACCCATTCTCAAATCCCAAGACCTATAACTTAAACCAAAACCAAAACCTATAACCTAAACCCGAACCCATTCTCAAATTCCAAAACCTATAACCTAAACCGAAACCTTAACCTAAACCTATAACCTAAACAAAAACCAAAACCTATAACCTAAACCCGAACCCATTCTCAAATCCTATAACCTAAAACCTAAACCAAAACCAAAACCTATAACCTAAACCCAAACCCATTCCCAAATCCCAAAACCTGTAACGTAAACCAAAACCTATAACCTAAACCAAAACCAAAACCTATAATCTAAACCCGAACCCATTCTCAAATCCTATAACCTAAACCTATAACATATATCCTAAACCAAAACCTATAACCTAGACCAAAACCAAACCTATAGCCTAAACCTAAATCAAAACCTATAACCTAAACCTAAACCTAAACCTTAACCTAAACCTATAACTATAACCTAAACCAAAACCAAAACCTATAGCCTAAACCCGAACCCATTCTCAAATCCCAAGACCTATAACTTAAACCAAAACCAAAACCTATAACCTAAACCCGAACCCATTCTCAAATTCCAAAACCTATAACCTAAACCGAAACCTTAACCTAAACCTATAACCTAAACAAAACCAAAACCTATAACCTAAACCCGAACCCATTCTCAAATCCTATAACCTAAAACCTAAACCAAAACCAAAACCTATAACCTAAACCCAAACCCATTCCCAAATCCCAAAACCTGTAACGTAAACCAAAACCTATAACCTAAACCAAAACCAAAACCTATAATCTAAACCCGAACCCATTCTCAAATCCTATAACCTAAACCTATAACCTATATCCTAAACCAAAACCTATAACCTAGACCAAAACCAAAACCTATAGCCTAAACCTAAATCAAAACCTATAACCTAAACCTAAACCTTAACCTAAACCTATAACCTATAACCTAAAACCTAAACCAAAACCAAAACCTATAGCCTAAACCCGAACCCATTCTCAAATCCCAAGACCTGTAACTTAAACCAAAACCAAAACCTATAACCTAGACCCGAACCCATTCTCAAATTCCAAAACCTATAACCTAAACCGAAACCTTAACCTAAACCTATAACCTAAACAAAAACCTATAACCTAAACGAAAACGAAAACCTATAACCTAAACCAAAACCCGAACCCATTCGCAAATTCTATAACCTATAACCTATAACCTAAACCAAAACCTATAACCTAAACGAAAACCAAAACCAAAACCTATAGCCTAAACCTAAATCAAAACCTATAAACTAAACCTAAACCTCAACCTAAACCTATAACCTATAACCTAATTCAAAACCTAAACCTAAACCTATAACCTATAACCTAAACTAAAACCTATAACCTAAACCAAAACCAAAACCTATACCCTAAACCCGAATCCATTCTCATATCCAAAAACCTATAACCTAAACCTAAACCTTAACCTAAACTTGAAAACCCAAACTTAAACCTAAACTTGAAAACCCAACCTAATCTCAACTCCCTAACCAAAACCTAAACCTAAACTTGAAAACCTAATCTAAAACCCAATCCCGAACCTGAACCCGATTTCTATAACCTAAACCATAACCCATTCTCAAATCCTATAACCTAAACCTATAACCTATATCCAAAACCAAAACCTATAACCTAAACCAAAACCTTAACCTAAACCGAAACCTAAATCAAAACCTATAACATAAACCTAAACATTAACCTAAACCTGTAACCTATAACCTAAATCAAAACCTAAACCTAAACCTATAACCTATAACCAAAACCAAAACCTATAACTTAAACCAAAACCAAAACCTATAGCCTAAACCCGAACCTAAACCTAAACCTTAACCTAAATGTATTCTCAAATCCCTAAACCTAAACCTACACCTAATCCTAATCTCAACTCTCTAACCTAAACCTAAACCTAAACTTGAAAACCAAAGCCTAAGCCCGATCTTGAACCCGAACCCGATTTCCTAAACCTAAACCTAAACCTATTCTCAATTCCCTAAACCTTAACCTAAATGTATTCTCAAATCCCTAAACCAAAACCTACACCTAATCCTAATCTCAACTCCCTAACATAAACCTAAACCTAAACTTGAAAACCCAAACCTAAACCCAATCCCGAATTCGAACCCGATTTCTTAAACCTAAACCTTAACCTATTCTCAATTTCCTAAACCTTAACCTAAATGTATTCTCAAATCCCTAAACCTAAACCTACACCTAATCCTAATCTCAACTCTCTAATCTAAACCTAAACCTAAACTTGAAAACCCAAACCTAAACTCGACCTTGAACCCGAACCCGATTTCCTAAACCTAAACCTTAACTTATTCTCAATTCCCTAAACCTTAACCTAAATGTATTCTCAAATCCCTAAACCTAAACCTACACCTAATCCTAATCTCAACTCACTAATCTAAACCTAAACCTAAACTTGAAAACCCAAACCTAAACCCGATCCCGAACCCGAATCCGATTTCCTAAACCTAAACCTTAACCTATTCTCAATTCCCTAAACCTTAACCTAAATGTATTCTCAAATCCCTAAACCTAAACCTACACCTAATCCTAATCTCAACTCTCTAACCTAAACCTAAACCTAAACTGAAAACCCAAACCTAAACCCGATCTTGAACCCGAACCCGATTTCCTAAACCTAAACCTTAACCTATTCTCAATTCCCTAAACCTTAACCTAAATGTATTCTCAATTCCCTAAACCTAAACCTACACCTAATCCTAATCTCAACTCCCTAATCTAAACCTAAACCTAAACTTGAAAACCCAAACCTAAACCCGATCCCGAACCCGAATCCGATTTCCTAAACCTAAACCTTAACCTATTCTCAATTTCCTAAACCTTAACCTAAATGTATTCTCAAATCCCTAAACCTAAACCTACACCTAATCCTAATCTCAACTCTCTAACCTAAACCTAAACTGAAAACCCAAACCTAAACCCGATCTTGAACCCGAACCCGATTTCCTAAACCTAAACCTTAACCTATTCTCAATTCCCTAAACCTTAACCTAAATGTATTCTCAAATCCCTAAACCTAAACCTACACCTAATCTTAATCTCAACTCCCTAACCTAAACCTAAACCTAAACTTGAAAACCCAAACCTAAACCCAATCCCGAACCCGAATCCGATTTCCTAAACCTAAACCTTAACCTATTCTCAATTCTCTAAACCTTAACCTAAATGTATTCTCAAATCCCTAAACCTAAACCTACACCTAATCTTAATCTCAACTCCCTAACCTAAACCTAAACCTAAACTTGAAAACCCAAACCTAAACCCAATCCCGAACCCGAATCCGATTTCCTAAACCTAAACCTTAACCTATTCTCAATTCTCTAAACCTTAACCTAAATGTATTCTCAAATCCCTAAACCTAAACCTACATCTAATCCTAATCTCAACTCCTTAACCTAAACCTAAACCTAAACTTGAAAACCCAAACCTAAACCCGATCCTGAACCCGAATCCGATTTCCTAAACCTATAAACTAAACCTTAACCTATAACTTATAACCTAAACTTATAACCGATAACCTAACCTATGGATTTTGCTATAGTTTAGAAAATTTGTAGGTACATTTTTTATTTCTTTATATATGATTGTTTTTTTTCAGCTCTTTTTTTTTGGTCTTTCTTCCTTTTGAGATGTGTACAAAGGCATGCTTGTTTGATTGTGTCTACAATTATTGTTTTATACAGGCTGACAAGTTAAAGAAGTCAGTGGATGATGAAATTCATTTCCTCAAGGGAAGGGTTTTAAAACTTGAAAGTGATCTTGTGTCGAAGTCTACAGAAGTTACATATGCAGTTTCAAGGAAAGAAGAAGCTCTATCTTCTGTGTTTGCTGAACTTGACAGTCTGAAGAAAGAAAATTCTGCATGAGGGCACGCCTTAGTTGTAATTCTTTTGATAGGTTGAGCAAAGCGAAGTATTGTTTATTTAGAAATGTGAATGTAGGATGCATTGTAGATTTGATTGCTATTGTAATAAATGCATCAATTTTTTTTCTCTGATTGTATTAAGCTTAGATGAGTTATCAATATAGCAGGTTCTTGCAATGGAAACAGGGAAAATAGCTACGAAATATAATCCGTAGCAAAGTTACAGCTTTTTGCCGTAGCTATTGCTATATATTGCTACGGATTATATCCGTAGCTATTGGTATCTATTGCTACGGCTTATATCCGTAGCTATACCTATAGCTACGGATAATATCCGTAGCTCTCCTTATCTAGGGCTGGAAATACCGTAGATATCAGTATCTATTGCTACGGATTATGGCATCTATTGCTACGGATATAATCCGTAGCTAATATTGCTACGGATATGATCCGTAGCTATAGGTATCTATTGCTATGGGTATAATCCGTAGCTATAGGTGTATATTGCTACGGATAGGATCCGTAGCTAATACTCTCTATTGCTACGGACATAATCCGTAGCGAATGCATCTATGGCTACGGATATGATCCGTAGCTAGGGCTTTAGCTACCCCACCAATTGAGACGGACGTGGGACGGACTAGATCCGTAGCAAAAACCCTTTTGCTACGGATCTAGTCCGTAGCCTTTGCCCATTTTTCTTGTAGTGTGAAAGGATACAAAATGAATACATGATCAATAGATTTCGTCGCTTGCATGCCTAAATAACAAATGTTTGGAATAATCATGGGCCTTTTCTAGAGGTCGTTTGTCATCAAAACCTTCTTCCTACCAACCGAGTAATTGCGGCGACCTTGGGTGGCGCGTCGTAGGACAAAAAATGATATGCATGGACTCCTTATGATCCCACTCTGTTAGGATGAACCATCTTGTAAAAACATGTAACCGAGAAACGACCCGAGCTGTGAGCACTCCACACCATAGAGTCGACCTCCCCCAATGGAGAAACATTTTGCAGACGGGCCATAAGGGAATCAAACTCATCTAACTCACTATCTGAAAGATTCCTCCTTCATGGAGGCAACATTTTGCAGACGGGCCATAAGGGAATCAAACTCATCTAACTCACTATCTGAAAGATTCCTCCTTCATGGAGGCGTCCAACACGCTGAAAAGCTGTAACGAGAGTAGCAATCCGCCACTTTCAAGTCTTTGGAAGGCACTAGGTGAGCCAAACTAGGGAAGTCTTGTTGCAAGGGATAATCGCCACACCAAGTATCCTCCCAAACTTGACCATGGTCCCATCACCTAAGGAAAAATAGATTCTTTTTCTGAACTCTAATCTTAGGGTTGCTATTGACTTCCATATGTTAGAAGCCCTATAAAGAGAGGACTCCCTTCACCTCCCAAGTCCAATCCTGGAGACTGTACTTGCTAGTGATGAACTCGCTCTAGAAGTAACCTTCATCCATCCTGAAATGTCATAACCATTTGCCAAGAAGAGCTAGATTCATACTACACAAGTCCTGTAATCCCGCACCCTCTTGGAACACAGGTGGACACACCTCCTATTTCAAGAGGTGAAGATACAACTCGTATCGTTGATAAGGGTTGATCTAATACAAATTTTTTTTTCTTTTTTTTGAATCGAGCTGCTATGACCCTGTATTGCATTTTGCATTGGCCTAATACTGATACAATATATGCGTACCAATTTTCTCATCCATGCTCTTAAGTCTTAATATTTAATGATCTCTCTCTCAAAAAATAAATAAATAAATAAATAAATAAATTATCTGGCCCGGTGATTTTGAGCTGCATATAAAAGGCAATGGATTGCTCAAATTTGACCAATACTAAGGGGAAATATATTTCCACGAACATCCAAGTATTTCTCCTCTAATTAGCTTCTTTAAAAAAAAAAAAAAAAAAAAACCCTTCTATGATGATTAAAACAATCTTGATCTATATATTGGGATCTTTTTTAATAGCATAACTATTTCATGTAACAGAGTATAGGGTAAAACTTTGATACTCTGCACAGTGTTGTGGATGATATGCAGACACTAATAAAATTACTAAGAAATTGTATATAATTTATTCAAATTAAATTGTCCAGGATGTATCATGAACCAAAAAAATATTGTTATTCAGTTATTCTACTATTAGATTGGTGGAACGTTTATTGGATGGTGAAAAATTCAAAGCATCCAATGTGCTTATTCCCACGAACAACTAAACAAGTGTCCATGAATTAAAAGTTAGGATTGTGCAACAAATTTGTTTTTTTTTTTTTTCCGCACTATACCTTATCATAAGTGGGTTCCACAATTTAGTTGGTTTAGTTTGAGTTAATGAATTCCACCTGCCACGTGTACCTAGGTGCCTGTGTATCAAGCATCATCAGCAGCCGGAGTATCAAATAACTTCCCCATGTCATATATCTAAAATGTTGTGTTGATAACATATTGATTTTCATTATTATTATTATTATTATTATTATTATTAGTTTTTGGTGTTTTTTGTTTTCTTTTTGCATATTAATTGTTAGTTTATGCAGAACATGATTCGTGTAGCCGACCCTGATTTATTGGGATAAGGCTAGATGGTGATGATGATTGATTTGTAGTTTGTGCTTTCAGAATGTTTTTCCTTCTTGTGGAATATTTGTTTTCCCATTCCCAGTGTTTTGCAAGGAATTGCCTGAAAGACAGCAGGGAAAATCTAATGTGGCAGTGACATAGACCATGTGTTCCATGTGAAGAAAAAGACCATTCAGATGAAATCTTATCTTCTTTTGGCCTTTGTAAAATTGATGAACCATGTATGCTATTTATGGAATTCATTACTCGATCCAGAGAACCAATGGCCATTTCTTGCAAGGATTATGATGTGATCCATGTCTGATAACCATTTAACGGAGTCAACAATATGATGTATTTTCTTTGTGCATGTATGTTCTTTCCTTTGTTTGATCAAATTTTGAATAATGTCTTCTATGGATGGTACAACAAGAGGAAGATTTGGAAAGGAAGAAGAAGAAAGAGGAAAAGGTTTGTTGAAATTTTCATCTCTACTTTCTATTGGTACATGGTATCTTGCAATGGTAATGGTGGCCAAAACGGCCACTGGCCATAATGGCCGTTATCTATTTTTTATTCTTTATTTGGAAAAAACCCCTGTATTAGCCCCATATGGACCATTATGGGGTCGTAATGGGCTATTTTTTCCATAACACATAACAGTGGTCACCATTACTGTTACATATACGTAACTGTTTTTGCATTCCTTGATTGGTTACAGAGTTATAAGTTATGTATGATTGATCTAAAGACTGTCAATGTGATTTGTATAGCATATGCAGTTGATTAGTTTCTCGTTTTGTGTGTGCATATTGAATAAAGAGTGATTACATTACCTCGCATTGTAGATTATATTCCATCTTTCAGATTTTATAGGTTAGAACAAGCTTAACATTTAATAAAACTGATACTCTTGTCAACTTCTGTTTGATTTAATGATAGTCTTGTCAACTTCTGTTTGATTTTGTGAAGTGTTAGTTTAACTGGAGAGTGACTATAATATCTTTTTCCATGTTAGGCAAGAGAAAAAGAGCTGAAAAAGCTGAAGGCTGCACAAAAAGTAGAAGCGGCCAAGTGTCAGGTAATGATCCATTACAGGTCTTCGTGGTACTCTATTAACGACTCTGCCTCTGCTACACACAACATGCTGCTTTTGAATGAATCTGATTGCCAAATTCTTTTGGTTCATTTTGTGTTCACAATGGAAATTGCTCTTGCCCATGGTATTCCAAATCGGTTACGTAACGGCCGTAACGGCCGTTACGTAACGGTAACGGTCATAACCGTTACACGTTATGGGGTCGAAACGGCCGTAACAGCCGTTACCGAAAAATGCGCCGTAACGGCCCCGTAACGGTGCGTAACGGCCCCATAACGGTCCAGGAAGTGCATTTTTCAAAAAATAAAAAATGGTCGTAACGGCCGATACGGGGGTTGTAATGGCCGTTACGGCCCGTATCGTAACGGCCGTTACGGCCCGTATCATAGTCGAAGTGCTCTAGAGAAAGCGTGAGTAATTACGGCCACCGTTACCGTTACGAAACACCTTGCTCTTGCCTCATCCCTATGTGATGTCCTCTAGGAACAAAAACCGTCTAATGCATCAAAGAAGAGCGAACGGAAAAATCAGAAGAAAGATGCTAGGGAAGAGAACCCAGAGGATTATATTGACCCAGTGACTCTTGCTGGCGAGAAGAAACATCTTTCTTCTCAAATGGCAAAGCAATATAGTCGAAGTGCTATAGAGAAAGCGTGAGTAATATGTTGCCTTTGGGGTCTTTCAAATATTGAATTAACCATGCTTCTAACATGTCTTCCTTGTTTACTCTTTTTCGTCATGCAGGTGGTATGAATGGTGGGAGAAATCAGGTTTTCAATGTTGCTGATGCTAACAGTTCCAAAACCCCCATTTGTGATTGTAAGTGCCAAATTTGCAATGCACCCACTACATTCTTGCTCACCATTTGCTGTTTGAAGGAGAAGCCTTATGTTCGTCCTTTTCTCTATATTGATATTTATTTAAACTTTTAAAAAAATGGGATTTTGATAGGGCTGGCAACAAGGTGTTCCGTATCTGTTACGATACGCCCGTAAAGGCCAATACATATAGGTAACGGCCATGACTGTTACGCGATACAGGGGTGAAAAGGGGCAATTAGTTTTTTGAGACCGTATCAGGCATTGCGGTGGCCGTAAAGGCCATTACAGGGCATAATGACCGTTACTCCCGTGACGGTCGAAAAACGATCACTTTTTTTTATTCTATTTAAATTCAAATTTCTCCTTTTTTTCACTTTTCTCATTCCAAAAACCTTCCTATATCATTTTACAAAAGATTTCGACTACTCTTACTATAATTTTAAGATTAAAATTGTGGATTGAAGTGATTTGAGTGAATAGATTCTCCGAGGGCCTTTTTTTTTTCTTCAAAAAATTAAAAAAGTAGTATTTATGCATTTTTTTGATTTCTAGTTCAATTGATTGATTGTGATGTGTAAACATTAGAGACATAATCATATTAAACAATTCACTAGATAGCCCGATACAACACTTTCACCAAAGAGTAGACCGTTACACAACCATAAATATGTTCAAAATAAAAAATGAATACATATTTGAAATATTTACACTATTCTTGATTTTCTAGATATTTTTTCAGATTTTTTTGGGCAAAAGAAAATTTTCAACCATTAACGGGGGTCATAACAGTCGTTATGCCCCCATATCGGCCGTTATGACCGATACTTGTATCGGTAATGGTGGTGACCGTTATGGCCACCGTTACTAATATGGAATACCTTGGCTGGCAATGGGCACCTGGATCCGCGGGAACCTGATTGACCCTACACAATTTAGTGGGTAATTGGACCCATTAGGAAATATGGTTGGATTCCAGTCACACCTTTTGGACCTCGTTAAAATCAGGTCTAGTTGGGTTTGGTCCCTGTGATAGACTCTGTTAAACTTGGGTCGGGTGTGGACCTGGTTACAATCATAGGGTCGGGTCTCGTTGGGTCTAAGTTAATTTTAATAGTGTGTGTGTGTGTGTGTGTCTATATAATATATATATATATATATATATATATATATATATATATATATATATATATATATATATAAAATATTGATTATCCTAACAAAAGCAACGAGGTTTTCCAAGCCATACACTTGTAAGAGAGCCCGTTTACAAACCATTCACTTGTTAAAGGTGGCACATGGGTGTGTCCGTGTGGATCTAATTCATCCATCAAGTGGGTTTAAATGCTCTCATTTTTCTTGAACCTTCCTTAAAACCTAGATCCAAAGACCTGATGGGTACCCAAACCCGATTGGATCTGGGCAATGTTTGAAATCGGTATCGCGTTACGTATCGCATCCTTGGAATATAGATACATATTGGTTATTGCACGGGATATATCATTTGTCTCAGGTAATTTATCGCACTTTTTGGCAAACATGGGGAAACATTGGGAAAATGGTTGAATTTTTCAGTTAAACTTCAGGGGTTGTTAAAAAAAAGACCTTAATACACACTTATAATCATAACATCTGAAAAAAGAAGTGCACGTAATAGGTTTCCTTTGTATAAGGTCTTTAACTATGTATTGTTTGGCTGAACTAATGCAACTATATTCAAATTGAATGCATAATATTTAGAGTGTATGTGATGATCATTTCATCAAACATTCCTAAATACTTCGAAATTACTCTTAATTGACAGTTGGATGAAGGGAATATTTTATTTTTTTATAAATATTTTAATAAAATTTAAATGATTTTATTTTTTAAAAATTGACAAGGACTTAACAAATCATCAGATTAGTCCTCATACATGCCTGATTTCATGTTTGGAGTGCAACATTGCAAGCAATTTGGGAGAAATTGGGAAATTTAGAATTTTTCTCAAATCGAACGACCTATACTCAAATTTTGAAATTAAAGTGTATGTGATGATCATTTCATCAAATACTCCTAAATACTTTGAAATTAGTCGCAATTGATAGTTGGTTGAAGAAAATTTTGGAAAAAAATATGGAGAACATGAAAAATCAATGGATATCGAAATCAAAGCTCAAACTTCATGATTTTTCATGCAAAACGTGAAGAACCAATGGATTTGTAACCATTTGACACTGATTTAATATAATTTCAAAAAAAAAAAGATTGGAAATTAAAAATGCTCACCGGATCGAATATGTGGGATATATCGGCACTACCTGTGCATTTCGTATCGCACAAGTGGGATATATCATGGCATATATCGGGCGATATCGTTGATATTTAAAACATTGGATCTGGGTCTTCAAGAACTAGACCTGAACTAGCAAGCCCCAATGCCAGTTAGTCTAGGTAAGGTAACAGGGGACCTGATTGGAACCTGACCTGTTGAGGACCCTAGATTTTGAGATACCATGGATGCGTTTACGTATGCTTTCTTTTGCACTGTCAGGCTATAATTGCTGAGTGTACATGAGCTGAGGGGTGTCCTTATCTCTTATTTATATTCTCATAGTATCCTCTCAAAATTTTCAATTGACTTGGAGGGAATATAAGATCTATCCAGATTTCTTCTTCCTTCCATCATGACATGTTACCAGAGCCATCTATCAAGGGCTTTTCCTATCCTTGATCAAAGTGTTGAGAAGTGGAGCCACATCTGGGGCCGCCCACGACTAGTCGAAGTTGCGCGGATTTCGTGTCGCAAGTCCTTTCACAATTGGGATGCGAAAGGAGTTTCGCGGATTTCGTGTCGCAAGTCCTTTCGCAACTGGGATGCGAAAGGAGTTTCGCAGATTTCGTGTCGCAAGTCCTTTCGCAATTGGGATGCGGAAAGGGAAGTTGTCAAAACTATAAATTGGGGTTCCTAGGGCTATTCTAGGTTAAGGTGAATTTTAGAAAATTATTCTGAGGTGTGGGCAAAGGATTTTCTCTGTACTTCCAAGGGAGAGGTTAGTATATTGCCTTGTAATCTTCGTTTCTCTTCATAGTGGAATTTTGCATCCATAGTTTTTTACCCTAGTTTGGGGTTTTTTCACGTATATCTTGTCTTGTGGTTTGTTTTGGAATGCTTTGATCTATTTCTAGTTTATATTTCTTCCTGTCTATCGTTTGTGGGTGAGGCCTTAGATTGGATCTAGGCTCACTGCGTTGTTGGCATGCTGCGCAACAACTGGTATCAAAGCTATTAGTTTAGTTCTATTGGGAACGATGGCAGAACATGAGAAAACTAGAATTGAGAAGTTTGATGGTTCAAACTTTGCCTTCTGGAAGATGCAGATGGAAGATTATCTGTATCAGAAGGACCTCTATGTTCCTCTAGGAGGAAAAGAGAAGAAACTAGAAAAGATGACAGATGATGAATAGTTTTTACTGGATAGGAAGGCTTTAGGAACGATCCGACTCTCTTTGTCTAAGAGCGTCGCCTTCAACATATCTAAGGTGAAAACTACAAAAGAATTAATGGAAGCCCTAGCCACCATGTACGAAAAACCCTCAGCATCCAACAAGGTCCATCTTATGAAACAGCTATTCAACATGAAGATGTCAGATGGTGGGAGCGTGGCTGAACATCTAAACGAGTTCAATATAGTCACGAGCCAGTTGGAATCCGTTGGCATTGCTTTTGAGGATGAGGTCAGGGCGCTATTGATCTTATCCAGTTTGCCAGACAGTTGGGATGGTTTGGTGATTGCTGTGAGCAATTCTTCAGGATCGACGAAGCTAAAATTTGATGATGTGGCCGGTCTAATTCTCAGCGAAGAATCTAGAAGGAAGGCATCAGGAACTTCAGGGGATTCAGGGAATGCTCTAAACGTTGAAGGAAGAGGAAGATCGTTGAACAAAGGAGACAATAAACACGGGCGTTCTAAGTCGAGGAAGAAGTCTAATGGACCGAAAGACAAAGACAGGTGTTGGCATTGCGGCAAGAAGGGGCACATGAAAACGTGTTGCAGGGCGCTCAAGAAACAAGAAGGAAGCTCTCAAGGCGGGAAGGATTCAATGAATCTGTCTGAGGAGAGCGACACAGAGGCGTTGATCTTGTCTCTTGATGCGAGGAATGAGTCTTAGGTTATAGACTCGGGTGCTTCGTTTCATGCTACTTCGTGTAAGAAGTTCTGCGTGATTATGTGTCAGGTGACTTTGGGAGAGTCTACCTGGGTGATGATGAGCCGTGCAATATTGTTGGAAAGGAGGATGTTCATATAAATCAGAAAGACGGAACGGTCTTGAAATTGAAGGATGTCAGACATGTACCGAGTTTGAAACGTAATCTAATCTCAGTGGGACAGTTGGCCGATACTGGTTATGTGACGACATTCACCAGTAACTCTTGGAAGATCACAAAAGGTGCCTTGGTAATATCTCGAGGTAAAAAGGAAGGTACTTTGTACATGACTTCAGGATCGTATAGTTCACTTGCAGTCGTATCAACTGGAGTGAATGGGCAGTTATGGTATCAGAGGCTGGGACATATGAGTGAGAAAGGAATGAAAGTGCTATTTTCAAAAGGGAAGCTACCAGGGCTGAAGTCTATTGACTTGGAATTCTACAAGGACTGCGTGTATGGCAAGCAGAAGAGGGTAAGCTTTAAGAAGACGAGACGCGCTCCAAAGACACATCTGTTGGAGCTTGTACACACTGATATGTGGGGACCGGCACAGGTATTATCTCTTGGTGGCTCACGTTATTTTGTTACCTTTATTGATGATGCTAGTAGAAAAATGTGGGTCTACTTCTTAAAACATAAATCTGATGTATTTGATGTATTTAAGAAGTGGAAAGCTATGGTAGAAAATGAGACAGGTAAAACAGTAAAGTGTCTCAGATCTGACAATGGGGGAGAGTATTGTGATAAGAGGTTTGAGGAGTATTGTGCAGCAAATGGAATCAAACATTAGAAAACGATTTCAGGGACACCACAACAGAATGGTGTGGCTGAGAGCATTAACAGGACCATCCTTGAGCGCGCCAGGAGCATGAGGTTACATGCAGGGTTGCCCAAGACCTTTTGGACAGATGCTGTGAATACTGCCATATATCTCATCAATAGAAGTCCTTCAACACCATTGGATGGTGGGCTACCAGAAGAAACGTGGACTGGGAAAGAAGTGAACCTTTCACATCTCAGAGTGTTCGGTTGCACTTCATATATTCACATTGATGCAGAGCACAGAAACAAGTTGGATGCGAAGTCCAGGAGGTGCATGTTTATAGGCTATGGGCAGCATGATTTTGGCTACAGGTTCTGGGATGCAGAAAACAGGAAAATCATCAGAAGCAAGGACGTAGTCTTTAATGAAAAAGTGATGCATAAGGACAGTGTGCAAGAAAATAAGGCCGAGAAAAAGGAATTCGTAGAGTTGGAAGAGTTACCGGACATGGGTGTTACAGCGCCACAGGATGAGGCAGAGCCGCATACACCGGTTGTGAGGAGGTCTACTCGGGAGAGGAGACCCACGGTCCGATACTCACCCTCCTTACATTATCTACTACTGACGGATAATGGTGAGCCAAAGTATTTTGAAGAGGCGTTACAGTCAGATATACGGGTTAAGTGGGAGCAGGCCATGAATGATGAGATGGACTCTCTTGAGTCTAATCGTACATGGGATCTAGTCACCTACCCAAGGGTAAGAAAGCTCTTCATAACAAGTGGGTTTACAGACTGAAGGAGGAGCACGATGGTTCGAAACGGTACAAGGCCAGATTGGTTGTGAAAGGGTTTCAACAAAAGGCAGGTATCGATTTCACTGAAATATTTTCACCGGTAGTGAAAATGTCTACAATTCGCATGGTCTTGAGTATAGTGGCTTCAGAGGACTTACATCTAGAACAGCTAGATGTTAAGACAGCCTTTCTTCATGGGGACCTTGAAGAAGAGATATATATGCATCAGCCGACAGGATACGTGGCACCAGGTAATGAGAGCAAGGTGTGCAGACTGAAGAAGAGTCTATATGGCCTGAAGCAGGCCCCGAGGCAGTGGTACAAGAAGTTCGATAGTTTCATGTCGGGAAACGGTTTTAGGAGATGTCATGCAGACCACTGTTGTTACTTGAAGAAGTTTGATACGTCATACATCATCCTTCTTCTGTACGTTGATGATATGCTTGTGGTTGGCTCAAGTATGAAGGACATCTCAGATCTCAAAAGACAATTGTCTAGAGAATTTGCCATGAAGGATTTAGGAGCTGCAAAACAAATCCTAGGCATGAAAATAAAGCGTGACAGGGAAAACAAGAAATTAGTTTTGTCACAGGCAGAGTACATAGCCAAGGTACTTGATCAATTCAATATGGGAGGTGCTAAGCCGGTTAGCACTCCATTAGCCAACCACTTCAAGCTATCTAAGGAGCAAGGTGTAAAGACGCGGGAGGAATAGGACTACATGGATAAAGTCCCATATGCGTCAGCTATTGGGAGTCTCATGTATGCTATGGTGAGCACGAGGCCAGACATTGCTCAAGCAGTGGGAGTTGTTACCAGGTTCATGAACAACCCCGGGAAGGAACATTGGGAAGCTGTGAAGTGGATCCTTAGGTACTTGGTAGGTACTAAGGACGTAGGGCTGTGTTATGGTGGATCGGAAATCAAGTTACAAGGCTAAGTGGATTCAGATTTGGCAGGAGATATCGACAGCAGAAGAAGCACTATAAGTTATGTTTTTACTTTGGGTAGTGCTGCAGTCAGTTGGGTCTCTCAGTTATAAAAGATAGTATCTATCAGTACGACAGAAGCAGAATATGTTGCGGCTACAGAAGCATGCAAGGAGATGGTGTGGATGCAATGTTTTATGAAAGAGTTGGGTAAGAAGCAAGCAGATTGCAAGCTGTACAGTGACAGTCAGAGTGCAATACACTTGGCTAAAAATTCAGCATTTCATTCAAGGACCAAGCATATTTCCATCAGATATCACTTCATACGTTCATTACTGAAAGATGGATCGATTGCTCTGGAGAAGATTTATACATGTGAGAATCCTGCGGATATGTTGACCAAGGCGGTCACAAGGGAGAAGCTGAAGCTCTGTTCAGCTTTGATTGGTCTTCAGGCTTGAAGACGGGGAGGTGGTGCACTCCGGATGAAGAAGACAAAGGTTTATGGAGATGTGTCTCCAAGTGGGAGATTGTTGAGAAGTGGAGCCACATCTGGGGCCGCCCACGACTAGTCGAGGTTACGTGGATTTCGTGTCGCAAGTCCTTTCGCAACTAGGATGAGAAAGGAGTTTCGCGGATTTCGTGTCGCAAGTCCTTTTGCAACTGGGATGCAAAAGGAGTTTCGCGGATTTCGTGTCGCAAGTCCTTTCGCAACTAGGATGCGAAAGGAGTTTCGCGGATTTCGTGTCGCAAGTCCTTTCGCAATTGGGATGCGGAAAGGAAAGTTTTCAAAACTATAAATTGGGGTCCCTAGGGCTATTCTAGGTTAAGGTGAATTTTAGGAAATTATTCTGAGGTGTGGACAAAGGATTTTCTCTGTACTTCCAAGGGAGAGGTTAGTATATTGCCTTGTAATCTTCGTTTCTTTTCATAGTGGAATTTTGCATCCGTGGTTTTTTACCCTAGTTTGGGGTTTTTCCACGTATATCTTGTCTTATGGTTTGTTTTGGAATGCTTTGATCTATTTCTAGTTTATATTTCTTCATATCTATCGTTTGTGGGTGAGGCCTTACATTGGATCTAGGCTCACTGCGTTGTTGGCGTGCTGCGCAACACAAAGTTCCTTTTTTCCCTTACACTAGTCATGTTTATCATGTACATCTGAACCTTGTCTTAGTTCATCTACAGTCTTAGCTGAATAAGGGTGGCTTCATTTAATGCTGCATTAGATGTCATCTAGAGTGATTCAGTGAACCTCATCTGGACCTCCTCAGGTCAATGCTGGCATCAGATGTCATCATATCAAATAAGGGTGATTCATTTTAGTGAAAGTTGATTCATCTAAAGCTTTTCCTGGTCACTTAGATCTGTTCTTGCTATGAAATATCTTTCTCATGTTGAGCCATCAAGGTGGCTGATTGGCTTGCAAAGGAGGGGTTCTCGTCGAAATTGTTTATCATGTGGAAGACTAGAAGGTGCCACTAGAATGCTTACTTCCTTTCTTTTGTATTGTGGGCCTATTGTTTCTAGGTTCCTTTTCTTTTTTGTGTCCTTGCAGGTTCTCTTCTCTCTCCTTCTAATAGACCATTTTCCCAATTGAAAATCTTGGTGGTGGTTTTGATGGTAGAACTCCAAGAGGCTTTTGTTTATATTGGGTCTCATCACACCTGAAAATTTTCAAATTGAACAGTCCTAGGAGGCACCACATAGTAAAGGCTTCATTGTTGGCTACTAGCAGAGCCTTTACCATGTTTGCATGTTGATTATATTGTGGTTTTTTTAGCATCTCTCTCTCTCTCTCTCATCTATCTCTTCTCCTATTACTCTCCTGTGCTGAGCTTTTTCCAAGAAATGATATGTAACCAGTGATCTGCATAATTGCCACTAAAGAAAAAGGGATGATCCACATAATACATGGTCTTGCAGAATTTCCAGTCATTTTTTGTCAACTGAATCGTTTTCTGTGTCTTTTACTTTGTGCAGAGAGTCTTAGACTGCTTTCTTGCCAAGTAGATGGTTTTTAAAATGCTAATTATGATTGTACCTATTGACTTTCCTCAACTCTGTATCTTCTTTGATATCTGATACTGCTGCAGGTTCTTTCACCTCCAAAATGTGACTGGAGCCCTACATATAGGTCATGGACTTTTTTATGCGATACAGGTATAGTAATAACTTCTTCATTTTTGTTTCAGTTGTTTTCTCATACCAACTTTTATATAAGTGAACTTTCTTTAAATACTTCCATATGCAGGTGTAACATCCCGGATTTTTGCCAACCTGGGATTAGATGTCCTTAGGCGATGGGTTGCTCCTAACACCTTATTATTTCGTCAGAACTGAACCCCACAGTCTAAAATCGCTTCTGAACCCATTTCCTTCACAAATCCCACCCTTCTCTACCTTGTGCTTTCAATTTTTCAAATCACTTTCGCCCTAGACACTATCTTAAACTAGCTAAGTAGTAAAACTTGGATCACTTTATATACAAAATGCAAAGGCCTAAGTACCATCTCAACCAGAAAACAATTAGGATTAAATCCTTTAGAAATTTAACAAAGTTAACTAAGTACAAAACTCGATTAGCCATGAAATCCGTTGGGATCGCTTTAAATACGATCTGCAAGACCCAAAACTTGCAAAATCAGTGACTTTAGGTTTCCCTAAAGTTTAGAACCAAACTCATTTCCCGTCTGCTCTCGGGAATGAAACGAAACTTCGTATTAGGTCTAGACCGCACATCGGGAGTCCGATTAACACGAAGCTAAGGAACTAGGACCGCCTCACTGGGCTTGGCAATCATCTCAAAAATCAGATGATTCCGATGTCCCACGGCCATTTATTTCGATCCGGAGCGAGGGAGTGTGAAAAACACTATTCCCTTTGAAATTAAAATATCTGGAATAGTGATCTGGCACCTTTCGCTTGCGCATCAGTATTAAGCAACCAGACCGTCAGAATCAGACCAAATTACACCCTCGGATCAGGAAAAATTTCAGGAACATTTACATGTACTTGGAATTTCGGATCGTGGCCCACTGACCGTTGAACTGAAAGTGGCCCGCCACGTGCGATCTGGGAATCCGTTCGAGTCGAAAACGTAATCCCTCATAGATCCATGTGTGGTGAGCTTAAGTCTGACGTTTGGCTCAAGGAGGGTCACCAGAACCTCTCTTTTGAGCTGGAAAAGTGACGAAATACCTATATTAGCAGTAACCTTTGAACAGGAGTCTATTTCGGTGAGTTTTGAGACTATATAAGGACCTTAAACCCTCTCTCATGGCAGCCATACGAATTTGGATTTGAGAGAGGGAAAAGAGAGAGAAAGTGAGGGAGAAGTGGGAGAATCTCCCTGCCGTCGTTCCCTGCCACCACACGGGCTGCACCATCCCTTTCTCATCGCTTTCCCGGCGATTCCAGCCCCGTTTCTAGGTAAGAAACCCTAACCCTAATCTGATTTGGGGCTTGGGTGGTTGTAGGTTATGAGATAGCTAACCTATTTCGTTCTCTAGGTTGCCAAACTGCCGAATACGGAAGCTTAGCAAACCTATCAACTCTGTTACGATTCTACGACAAAAGGTGCGGACTTTAGGTGTATAGGTTACGTTTTTCAACGCTTTCAATGTCAGATAATGATGGATTCATGATCTGCATGCAATTGCACATGTACAAAGTGTTTTCCGTTTCCTGTTTCGATTAACGTTGTAGAATATGGAATTTCACATACTCTAAGTATACGTAGAAATACCGTATACGTATTTTTTTCGGGAAAATGCTTGACATGTTTATTTAATGTATGATTATATAGTATATGGATAAAATACTAGTTTGGCGAAAGGAATCGCTGAAATACATGCTCGTGTGTAAATGCCTAGTATGTTGAAATTGTGTATTCTAGAAATACCGCGTATGTGTAAATTTTGGAAATATAATTGTCATGATTAATTGTTGTATGAATATGGTATACGCGGATAAAATAACCGCTTAGCGAAAGAATAGCCCTAATACATGTTTGCTAACATACACTATGTATGTTGGAATAGTGTATTCTAAGTGTTTGTGAAAATGGCTGAATGAGTATAGAATTCTCATTCGTGCTCGCCATGACTAATTGTCATGGATATATGATTGTTGTAATGGCGATATCCCTTTGACGAAAGGATTTGCCCTAAATCACGCCACGGCCAATATACACTATATAGGCTAAAATGTGTGGCCCAAGTGTTTGTGGAAATGGCTGAATGAATATGGAACTTGGATTCCTGCTTGCCATGACTATCCGTCGTGGGTGTACGCGTGTTATGATTGGGGCAACTCCCTAGCGAAAGGATTTGGCCTAATGCCTATGTGATCGACATATGTCATGTATGTTGAGGTATGTTTGCTTAAGTGTTTCATGAAATGTCTGAATGTGTAGTAGTTAGTAAATTGTAAAGTATAAGGGTGTTGAGATATGATTCTCAACCTCTTTTCACTATGTGTATGATCTCCTTTGATAGTTGTGTGATTAGGATTTGAACATGTACAAACTTGCATATGTTTAAATTTATATTTATGATGTATGATCCGTCATGGGTGATGGGGGAGCGGAGCAACGAGTGCGTGCAACAGCCCTAACAGCCCTAAACGGATAATACCCGACTGATTGTATGATTTGAATCCTGATCTATTACTGTTTTATATCTCTGTAATTGATTGTGTTCGGGGCTATGATTATAGTCCAGGCAATCGGTAACGAGATTGAACTCGTGGCTGAGATTCATTTGCCACGTGGGATGTGTTCGACGAACTCGAGTCGTGCGTTGCCTGTCGGCAGTGGCTAGGCCACACGAAGTTGTTTATGCACTTCATGTCGTGCAGCTCAACGGGCGATCGTGCTAGTCGAGCTCATCAAGTAACCCGATCTGCCTTATGCATGTTCACCCTGTTTGGTCGCTACTGCTTGAACCTAGGGTACCAAACTTACCAGTGGCGATCCCCGTTTAACCATGGTACCTAGATCCGCTAAGTCGCATGAGCCGGGCATGGTGGTATGGGACACCGTGGTTGAGCTGTCGGCCTACGCTGGGGCCATGTGCCTCCCCGTAGTGACCATTGCGCAATCAACTCGTGAGCCGAATATGGTGGTATGGGACACTGTATTCGAGCTGTCGATACTTCGGCGAGAGCCGAGTACGGTGAGATCTGTGCTCGTGCTGACGGGCGACGAGTCCTCCGTGGTATCATCGAGTACACTCCAAGGGTCTGTGATTGGCCACGAGTCTTTCACAGCAACTAGAGTGTGAGTTGAGCCGAGTACGGTGAGACCTGTACTTGAGCTGACGGCTAGTGATTGAGCCGAGTACGGTGAGACCTGTACTCGAGCTGACGGCCAGCAATTGAGCCGCATACGGTGAGATCTGTATCCGCGCTGACGGGTGATGAGCCCTTTGCGATGCCTTCACTACGCTTCTCAAACCATAACATCGTATGAGAATAACTAGGATTGACGACCCTAGAATGGATCATGTTTGGGAATGATACAAGGGAGGTACCTTAGTTTCCTAATACTGCTGTTTGAAATGGACTAATAAAAACTTGGTAATCATGAGCATCATCGCACCGCATGTGCTTTGTAGATGTGGCGCACTGAGGGAGTAAGCATTCGCGAACGTAAGATGATGTCGCTTGAGGGTGGTTTGGCAAGGGCATACAGCATCATGTCATTTCATTCTTGCATTTAATAAGAGTAGTTAGAATTGTTTGATTTGTACCGCTTTATCATTACTGCTTGATTGAATTGATAACATGTTAACCTATGCCTTATTGTTCCACTGAGTTGATCACTCACTCCCACGTTACGGGACGGTGTTCCGAACACCCACCAGATTTGTTGAATTTCAGGTGATGGCGATGCTTGTGAAGCAGAGCCGGACTACTTCTGTGATGATAGGAGGAGTTCTCCTATCTGTATCTCTCTGGCAGGTCAATGAAGACCTGATATTGTATTGACGGGGCTATGGCACATGGGATAGGAGGCATTACACTTCCTCACATTTGGTATATTCTAGAACTGCACTTATATTTATTTAACCTGGTAATGTTATCACACTCTGGAGACTCATCATAGGTTATCTATTTTATCTATCTATCACAGTCTTCCGCTTGCAAATTTAATTGTCTCTGGAGTATGATATGCTGTTTTGGCTTAATCTCACTCATGTTCAACGCACGAATACTGTCAACATCCAATCATCATTCATTTTGTTGCATAAGTGATGTTCTGGAACTCGGGAGTTGAGTTTATGCTCGACCCCTGATTTTCAGGGCGTTACAGCAGGATACAATTATTCGTTGGCGGAGGATGTCTGGTTACAATACTCTGTGGGTTCCAGGCATGGACCATGCTGGAATAGCAACCCAGGTTCTAATTCTTTAATAACATTTTCGTAATATGGTGTTTTCTATCTTCAGTTGGAGGTGCAATTTATCAATTTGCTTGCTAGATAAAGCAGTTTAAAGCATGATAGTGGTCCTGTGAATGCTGCTTTTGTGTTGTTTAAGACAACCAAAATTTCAAACCCAGATATTGATAAAAATTGTAGGATCACGTGTAGAGGTCTGTGCATGCATCATCCATGAGGTTATGAATCCTATGACTCCTTATTCAATATGTTGTTTAAAAGTGGCAGTCCAAATTGAGCTGTCTGGTTTGATTTGGGAAGTCTGGATTTGGGCAATACTAGGTTTTACAGTAATCCAGTTTAATTCGGTAAAACATTTTTTATTATTGAAAATAGTTTAAATCTATGTGCCACTATAGTAGATTTATATAGTGTTATCTCAAGATATTTAATTTATAATTTTAGTATAATTTATACATTTACCTTTTGGATGGAATTGTTGTTTGTCATTGGCCATTTTTAAGACCACATTTTCAAATGTGATAACTGCTAGTGGAGGGACAAGTGAGTTTCCAATTACTGTATTGAGCCCATCCCTTTTCGCATTGGTTATGGATGAGATAACGAGGCATTTGCGGAAGCGATACCATGGTGTATGTTGTTTGCAGATGACATAGTTTTTATTGACAAGATGAGGGAGTTTACACAGCTTGTTTTATGAAGGGATACTTTAGAATGTAAATGATTTAAAATAAGTCGGACTAAAACGGAGTATATGAAGTGCAATTTTAGTAAGAATAAGAGTGAGAATTAAAGAGTAGTAAAGATTATTAACCAAGAAGTTTCCCAAAATGACCACTTTCGATATGTTGGGTTTAGAATTCATGAGAATGGAGAGATTGAAAAGGATTTTGCGGGTGGAAGAAATGGAGATATGCCTCTCGAGTTTTATGTGATCATCATGTACCACTCCAACCGAGGGGGAAATTTTATAGGATGGTTATAAGCCCAGCCATGATTTATCGAACAAAATGTTGGGCTGTTAAGGAACAACATACCTGTAGGATGATTGTAGCTGAAATGAGGAGGTTGAGATGGATGAGTGGCAAACCAAAGATAGGATAATAATTGAATGCATTCGAGGGAAGTTAGGAGTAGACTTAGATGGCTTGGGTCATGTGCAATGGAGACCAAGAACTGCACCAATTAGGAGTGAGTTCATACAATTTAAAGACTCTAGAAGGGCAAGGGGAAGCCCAAAAGGACATGGATGGAGGTAGTAAGAAAAGATTAGATGACCTATGGTCCAACTGAAGTTATTGCCCTTGATAGAGTGGAATGGTGCAAAAGGATTCATGTAGCTGACCCCAATTAGTTGGGATAAGGCTTAGATATGTTGATGATGATGATGTTTTTGTAGCAAGTGAAATTTACTTAGGATTTGTGGAGCCGACCCCAATTGCTTGGGACTTGGGATAAGGCTTAGATAATGATGACGATGATGATGATTTATAACTTAATTCGTATTTGAAGCTGGCTTATGTATGTGATGTTATTATGCAGGTTGTTGTTAAGAAGAAGATTATGCGTGAAAGAAAATTAACTAGGCATGACATTGGCCGTGAGAAGTTTGTGTCGGAAGTGAGTTTGAATATTTTCTCAATCTGTTTCAGCTTTCTAAGGAATGTAAATGTCTTTTTCTGCATTTTTTAAAACCTTAACAGTAACTGCCCTTAAATGCTTGTGATTTTCCTTGATCTTGTGGCAAAAAGGTTTGGAAATGGAAAGATGAATATGGAGGTACCATTCTAAAATAGGAACGTCGACTGGGTGCCTCTCTTGATTGGTCTCGTGAGGTCAGGATTCTGTATATGTATATGTGATCCTATGATTTCAGTTAAGAACCAAGTTTGACATCTCTACTAATAAGAACTTATTTGGTTATTCTAAAAAAATAAGCTCTTATTTTGAAAATAGATTGTTTGGTATAACTCTAATTTTACCACTATTTTTTTTTTTTTTTAAAGAAACTAGCCAAAAGGCTCTTAAAAAATAAGTGATGGAGAGGTTACTTTTTGTTTTTGTTGTTTTTTAAAGAGCTTATTTGGCTTATGCGGGTAGACATTTTTTTGCAAAATTTTGGACAAGTTTGTCATTCAACTTTTCAAGCAATTCCCATCTTGCCCTCTTCTCCTCTTTACAATCCCTCTAAGGTAGGCCCACATGATGAACGACCCATACTGAATGTGGTGCCCCATATGATGAATGGTCCACATCAAGGTGGGCCTACATAATGCACGGTCACATCAAATGTGGGCCCCACATGATGGATCGCCCACATCAAAGTGTGGCCCCACGTGATGGATGATCCACATCAAAGGTGGGACCCACATGATGGATGGTGGACATTGAATGTGTGATGCAGGACAATTAACTACTTGCTCTAAAAGCTCGAACTGTTAGAGTATGGCGAATTAATCCACTTATCTCATGGCCTAAGCCCCACATCTCATGGGTTAGGACCTAAGCCGAACCCCCTTCGTGGGCCCTAAATCATATGGGCCGCCCACCCCGAGTGTGTCCCACGGGCTACCCCACTTGAGCCCTGTGTGAAATGCGCATTAATCACCCCTGGTAAGGAGTCTCGAACACGAGACCTCCCTCGTGGGCCCCAAATCGCATGGGTCACTCACCCCGAGTATGCCCCTGCATCCAACAGGCGACCCCACTCGAGCCCATTGTGAAAATGCCCCTGCATTAATCATCCCCGGTGAGGAGTCTCGAACACGAGACCTCACGCTCTGATACCAATTTGATGCAGGACAATTAACCACGTGCTCTAAAAGCTCGAACTGTTAAAGTATGACGAATTAATCCATTTATCTCATAGCCCAGGCCCCACATCTCATGGATTAGGAACTCTGCCAAATCCCATTCGTGGTCCCCAAATCACATGGGCTGCCCACCCCGAGTGTGTCCCCGCATCCCACGGGCTACCTCACTTGAGCCTAGTGTGAAAATGCCCCTGCATTAATGTGGGACCACATGATGGAAGGTTAACATTGGGACCACATGATTAATGATCCATATTGAACGTTGGGCCCCACATGATGAACGATCCATATCAAAGGTGGGACCCACATGATGGATGGTCCATAGTAAAGGTGGGAGCCATGTGATGGATGGTGGATGTCAAAGGTGGTTCCCACATGATGTATGGCCTTCATCAAAATGTGGCTTTGCATGATGGACCAACCACATTAAGTGGGCCCCACATGATGGATGGACCACAAAAATTGTGGGACCCACATGATGTGTAACGACCTGTAAATTTCCGTACATTACGTCGAGTACCACCTCGACCAGAAATCAATTGGGATTAAATCCTTTAGAAATTTAACAAAGTTAACTACGTACTAAACTCGGTTAGCCGTGAAATCCATTGGGATCGCTTTAAATACGATCTGTAAGACCCAAAACTTGCAGAATCAGTGACTCTAGGTTACCCAAAAGTTTAGAACCAAACTCATTTCCCGGCTGCTCTCGAGAATGAAACGAAACTTCGTATTAGGTCTAGATCGCACATCGGGAGTCCGATTAACATGAAGCTAAGGAACTAGGACCGCCCCACTGGGCTTGACAATCATCTCAAAAATTAGCTCCGGCCGATGTCCCACGGCCATTTGTTTCGATCCGGAGCGAGGGAGTGTGAAAAACACTATTCCCTTTGAAAATAAAATATCTGGAATAGTGATCTGGCATCATTCGGTTGTGCGTCAGTATTAAGCAACCTGACCGTCAGAATCAGACCAAATTACACCCTCGGATTAAGAAAAATTTCAGGAACATTTACATGTACTTGGAATTTCTGATCGTGGCCCACTGACCGTTGAACTGAAAGTGGTCCGCCACGTGCGATCTGGGAATCCGATCGAGTCGAAAATGTAATTCCACGTGGATCCATAGGTGGTGAGCTTAAGTCTGACGTTTGGCTCAAGGAAGGTCACCAGAACCTCCCTTTTGAGCTGGAAAAGTGGCGAAATGCCTATGTAAGCAGTCACCCTTGAACCTGAGTCTGTTTTGGGGAGGTTTTTGCTATAAAAGGAGCTTAGAACAGCCCCTCTCACAGCCATACGAATTTGGGAGAAAAACCCTAGAGAGAGAGAGAGAAAAGAGAGAGAATAGCCTGGGATTTGTGGGAGATCTTCCTCCTGCTGCTTTCATTCATCACACGGCCTACACCGCCTCATTCCTGGTGTTTTCCCGGCGGTATCCATTCCATTTGAAGGTAAGAAACCCTAACCCTAGGTCTGATTTGATGTAGAATCGTTGTAGGTTATGTAAAGGCTAACCGATTCCGCTCTTTAGGCTAGGAAACTCCCGTATACAGAAGCTCTACTACCCTTGTTGATTCGTTGGAATTCCAAGGGCAAAGGTGAGAACTTTAAGTGTATAAGTTACGGTTTTCAACGCTTTCAATGTCAGATAATGATAGATTCATGATCTGCATGTAAATGCACATGTACAAAGTGCTTTCCGTTTCCTGTTTCGATTAACGTTGTAGAATATGGAATTTCACATACTCTAGATATACGTAGAAATACCGTATACGTATTTTTTTCAGGAAAATGTTTGACATGTTTATTTAATGTATGATTATATAATATATGGATAAAATACTAGTTTAGCGAAAGGAATCGCCAAAATACATGTTCCCTTGTAAATGTCAAGTATGTTGAAATTGTGTATTCTAGAAATACCGCGTATATGCAAATTTTGGAGATATAATTGTCATGATTATTTGTTGTATGAATACGGTATACGCGGATAAAATAACCGCTTGGCGAAAGAATAGCCCTAATACGCGATTTGCTAACATACGTCATGTATGTTGGAATGGCGTACTCTAAGTGTTTGTGTAATTGCTTGTGTGTGTAAATGCTTGTGTATTAGTGCCTTAGAGAGGTGCTGATATGGAATTCCCGACTCCCTTAGAGACATGTAGGATCCCCTCCATGCGGTGGTTCGCTAGAACCACTCACTTGTAATGTGTATGTAATTGTATCCCTATGTGGATAGTGCTTTACTACATGCTTCACAACATGCTTTACAACATGCTTTACATCATGTTTTACTTCATGCTTTATAACATGCCTGCTAACATGCTTGTATTGCTTGTTTATCATGCTTTACTCCACATGCTATTGATGAAAACTGTTTGAGTTTGGGACTATGTCTATAATCCAAACATTCGGTACCAGACTTGCGGTTGTGGCTGAGATTCATATCGCCACAAAGGACGTGTCTGGCGAACCCGAGTCGTACTTCGGTTGGCGATAGTGGTTGGCCACACGGAGTGCTTTTGCGCTCCATATCGCTCAACTTGTGGTGCGCTCGAGCTAGTCAGGCTCGTCAAGTAAACTGAAATATATTTGTGTGTTCACCATGTTTGGTCGCTACTACTTGAACCTAGGGTACCAAACTTACCAGTGGCGATCCCGTTTAACCATGGTACCTCGATCCGCTAAGTCGCATGAGCCGGGCATGGTGGTATGGGACACCGTGGTCGAGCTGTCGGCCTACGCTGGGGCCATGTGCCTCCCCGTAGTGACCATTGCGCAACCAAACTCGTGAGCCGAATACGGTGGTATGGGACATTGTATTCGAGCCGTCGATACTTACGGCGAGAGCCGGGTACGGTGAGACCTGTGCTCGTGCTGACGGGTGACGAGTCCTCCGTAGTATCATTGAGTGTACTCCAAGTGTCTGTGATTGGCGACGAGTCTTTCACAGCAACTAGAGTATGAGTTGAGCCGAGTACGGTGAGACCTGTACTCGAGCTGACGGCCAGCAATTGAGCCGCATCCGGTGAGATCTGTATCCGCGCTGACGGGTGACGAGCCCTTTGCGATGCCTTCACTACGCTTCTCAAACTACAATATCGTATGAGAATAACTAGGATTGACGACCCTAGAATGGATCATGTTGGGAATGATACAAGGGAGGTACCTTAGTTTCCCAATACTGCTGGTTGAAATGGACTAATAAAAACTTGGTAATCATGAGCATCATCGCACCGCATGTGCTTTGTAGATGTGGCGCACTGAGGGAGTAAGCATTCGCTAACGTAAGATGATGTCGCTTGAGGGTGGTTTGGCAAGGGCATACAGCATCATGTCATTTCATTTCCGCACTTAACAAGAGTAGTTAGACTCGTTTGATTTATACTGCTTTATCATTACTGCTTGATTGAATTGATAACATGTTAACCTATGCTTTATTGTTCCACTGAGTTAGCTACTCACTCTTACGTTACGGGACGGTGTTTGCAACACCCACCAGACTCTGTCGCAGGTGTAGATGACACCTTGGTTCAGGAGCCGGAGCCCGACTTCGATGAGGATCAGGAGTTCTCCTTTATGCAGTACTCTGACGGCTTTGCTTAGGCCGACTGCATCGCGGGGTTTTCAGGGCTTCTCTTGAGAGTTGTATTTTGGTTTTTGACTTAGAAACAATACATGTATATTGGTACTCAGTTAGTACTCATACTCTGGAGTTCATGAAATTTTCTTACTTTACATACTTTGAATATAAAATTTCAGTCTTCCGCTTGCCTTCATACAATTGAACTGGAGTATGAATTACTGTTTTGGTATAATCTCATTCATGTTTATTGCGCTAACTCAGACAACATTTAACCATCATTGTGTATGTTGCATAAGTGATGCGTTGGAACTCGGGAGTTGAGTTCATACTCGACCCCCGAATTTCAGGGCATTACAAGTTGGTATCAAAGCATGATTTTGATTAAACCGGACCTGAGTTATGATCCCACGACGTCCACTGATGCATTACAACTTAGGAGGGTGCGCAAGAACATAGAAACACTCATAGGTATTCCGATTTCACCAATCGGCGAAGTTCACTAAAGTCGAATGCTGAAATCGAGTCCGTATTCAACAATGGTCGCACGGGTCGACCTTAAAACATTCCTAGACCGTTCACAACCCTTTAAATAGGGATACCAAGTAATGAGAATGAAATCAGAAACAAACTGCAACTAAGACTCCTAGAATTCGCGACTTATTATAAGGTCGTGATGTCTACTAGTGCGCAAGGTTCTCAGCCAAAAATAGTAAGTGTCCTATTTGGCTTCACCAAACTGTCTTCCTAATTATTCTAAGTTCTTTGCGCGATGAGCGCAACTCCTAACACCCAACAGATGAAGAATAATTAAACTAAAACTACCATTTTAGCAAAAAAAAAAATTGAAACGGGAAAATTACCGTCAATCGGAGGGTTTGCTCACAATTTCGGGCTGCGCAACCCAGTTCTACTGGGTTGGTTGGCTTCATTAGCTCGTTCTACCCCAAATTCATATATTTTACGTCAGATAACTCATTCCGGATTGCAAGTTATGTTCGATTATTCCGAGACTACCCGAAATGGAGTGAATCGGGATCGGGGGGCCAAACGGAACACTTCCGGAGGGATCCAAGTTGGGACCCAGGGATTTTTGGGGCCCAGGGGACTGGAGGATCACAACCATGGAACCCCCTCGCCGGTTTTCGGGTTGGGCCGGGCCCGCGGTTCGGGTCGGTCGACTTTGGGGGTCCCTACAACCCCCTGCCCTAGCACCCATCCTAAAACTATTACAAAAAAAATACACTTCCTTCACAAACCCCCTCCCTTGGCAGTTTTTCCTTTCCCTCTTGCTGTCCTTTCTTGCAAAACGCCTCTCCACCTCTCTTCCCTACTGATTTCGACCACTCCTCACCATCCTCCATCGTGCTACGCTACCCTCTTCTCCATTTCCTCTTCTTTCCACTCATTTGGACCCCCTACACGTGGTTGGAGGTCCCAAAACCATGGGAGCTATCTCTCAAACCGTCCTTCCCATTTTCTTTCTCCATTTCCCTAATCTTTTTCACCTCCCACGTCTGTTGGATCTGCTGATCGTGAAGAACTTTGGAGATCAGCCTTTTTTTTCCCTATTTCATCGATTTTCCATGGCCCTTTTTGGTGTTGTGGCGGCCCTTTTCTCCATCTCCACCATCCTCTCTTTGATGGGTAAGAGGAAGAGTGCCGCTGATGAGGCCGGGCCTAGTAGCCCTACACGATCGAGGCGACCGCAAGGCGCCGCCGCTAGCTCGAGCTTTGCCCGGGAGTTTCGCACGAAGCGGGACCTCGATCCCCGGATCCCTGCCGAACGGGTGCAGTTGGCGGCGCCACCTCATGATGTCTATGAGGACCGCAGGGTTCTTTTCGAAGCTCAGGTGGATGGTCGGCTATTTGGGGAGTATTACTTGTTTGAACAAGTGGAGGCGGCCCTCTGGGGTCCGTTATTTGAGGTTAGGGGTCGCGCAAATTCTGGCACTGTCAGAGCCTTCTACGCCAACATTCGCGAGCCTTCGCTTGACCCTTTGCAGTTCTGGCTCGTAGTTGGGGTGGATCTATTCGTCACCGTTGATGTGAAGATGATCGCGCGGCTTATGAATATGCCCCTTGGTGACGTACATGCTAGCGAGCTGAATTTGGCGACTGCTCGTGAAAGGGATCGTCGCACCCGATACCTTTGTGGTGGCCGACTAGCTGAATGGCAGCCAAACAAAAGCCTGCTAGCGTCCCGCATGTCTGAAGACTTCCGCCTACTACATCACATCTTCACATACAATCTTTACCCCAGATACAGTAATCGCAGCGAGTGCACGCGCCTTATGGTTGATTTTCTGTACCAAGTGGGGCAGCGGGCGAACTTGTGTGTGCCCACTTTCGTGTTGCGACAGATCGTGAGTGTCGCACGCTCCACCAGGAGTTCTGATTCACTTCCTTTCGACCGACTCATATGCAGGATCGCACGGGAGTATGGCTATAGTCTGGGGGCAGAAATGCCAGTACAAGTCCACCAGATTGACGAAAACACTCTCAAGCAAATGAAGCTTGGGGCACAGCGACAACGGGCCCGACAGGACGAGAGTGAGGATGAGATTGAGAGTGATGGAGATATGAGCGAAGATGGAAGTGAAACTGAAGAAGAGGAAGAAGAACCTGAGGCTCAGGACACTGAGGAGAGTTCACCTCCTGCGGCTCAGGAGCAGGGCGTGGATCGGGATGCCTTTGATGCACGTTTGGCCTGTCTTGAGGAGGGTCAAGCCGCCCTGCAGCAGGAAGTCGGGCGAGTCCGAACCAAGCTTAGCAAGGTGTCCCGTACCCTAAAGGCCATCCTGTGTTGTCTGCAGGACAAGAATGCCCCTCCTCCATCACCTGATTCGGATGCCTAGTCATCCACGTTGTTCTGTGTGGTTGTTGTTTGTTTTTGGTTACCGCGATAGGCGGTTTATGTTTTCATGTAGTTGATGTAATAGATAGTAGCGTGTTCTAAGTGTTTGATGTTGTGGATGTATTGGCTATCATGTGATTTCTGTCATGATTCATGTAACTCTGTATTTCATGTATTATGACAATTTTGGGTAAATGAAAGGCATGTAGCCTCTTTTGTTTTGATGATGTGTGGAATGCTTAAAGTGCTTTATGAAGCGTGTTGTGCTTTATCTCACAAATGTTCTACCCTATGTTGTATAGGGCATGCCGCGGCAGTACACACGGAGCACGACACATCTCCTTCTGACCGGCTCTATGGACCAGACTCCTTCTGGTAGTAGCGGTCCTGCGGACCGTGGGTTGGGATCTGATCAGCCTCCTGCTGGTCCTACCGGTGGACAGCCACCTTATACACCCCCGGTCCGTGAGCAGTATCGACCATCATCTTCTGCACAGCATGATTCTCAGGCTGCTCCGCCGCCTGATAGGTTTGAGTAGCTGATGATGATGATGCATCAACAGCAGATGCAGCAGCAGCACCACCACCACCAGCAGCAGCAGATACAGCACCAGCAGCTCATGACCACTATTGCTGAGGCCTTGTCCCGTGGTGGTAGCGCGACTCCACCTACGACATCTGCGCATCCTGATGAGGATTCTGAGCCTCCTGCTCGGTTTGAGGATGCGCCTCCGCCTACACCCGTCGCACCTCCTACTGGAGATGTCGGTACTCGTGGTTTACTCGAGCGATTTCAGCGCTTGAAGCCTCCCTCATTTGTGGGTTCTCACAGACCCTAGGAGGCGGAGTTCTGGCTAGACCGCATCTCCAAGATGCTACGGATGTTACATTGCTCCGAGGTAGAGCAGGTAGAGTTGGCTACCTTCATGTTTGAGAGGGAGGCCAGCTTATGGTGGGACAGTGTGTTGCGCACGGTCGCAGTAGACTTCGTGTGGACCTGGGAGGCTTTCGAGTCTCGGTTCCACGAGAAGTATTACCCACAGACGTATCGGCATGAGCAGGAGGATGAGTTTTTGCGCCACAGGCAGGGAGGCATGACGGTGACGGAGTATGACCACCGTTTCACTGAGTTGGGCCGCTTTGTCCCAACCATCCTCGTCAATGAGCAGATGAGGATGCGGCGATTTACTGGGGGCTTGCGACCTGACATACGGTCGAAGCTATGCTGCCACAGTATTCCTACATATGCGGTGTTGGTCCACATGTCTATGACAGCCGAGCAGGATGTGGACCGTTTAGCCCGATCGCGTGGTACTATGGTTGCGAGACCACGACAGGATTTACAGAGCAGGCCTATCTTGGGCAAGAGGCCTCGGGCTGATTCTCCCCCTAGGGCCGCAGCGCCAGTTGTTCCTATGAGATGCCCGTTGGTGACCTGCACATTTTGTGGGAAACCAGGACACCCTGCTGAGAGCTGCTTCTCGCTCATGAGGGCTAGCGGATTTGCGCCACCGCAGAGATTGGGTCGCCCTTATCCACAGGCCATATCAGCTCCGCCGCTACAGACTATTCCTGTACATCCTTCATTCTGACCTCCTGTGCCGCCCTTCAAGCCGCCACAGCGACCCATGGCTCCTCAGCTGAACCGCCAGCAGCAGGCTCGTGTACATACGCTTGTTGCCGAGGCACCTGAGACGTCGATTTCGGCACCGACGGCTTTTGAGGGTACGGCTTATATTCGTGATACTCCTGTTTCTTTATTGGTGGACATTGGGTCCACTACGTCTATTATTTCTTGTGGGGCGGTGAAACGTCTATCTTTGCATACGATTTCCACTAAGGGAATGAGACTCACTACGGCTACCGGGACCTGTTCGGATGTCACACGGTTATGTGAGGGTTGCTCGATAGTTTTGGGTAGCAGCACAGTGCTTTTCGACCTTATTGTTGCTTCGCTATGGCACTACAACGTTATCCTTGGCATGGATTGGCTCGCCAAGATGAGGGCGAAGATAGATTGCGATGCTTGAATCGTGACTGCCTATGGACCTGATGGCACAACTTTTACGTTTCCGGTGCAGGTCAGTTGGCCATGTCGAGTTGATTGTTATGCTGCTTTACTTGTGCCGATTGATGGTCCGACACTGGAGGGTACGCCGGTGGTTCGGGAATTTGTTGGTGTCTTTAATACTATTCCTGGATTACCTCCTCAGTGCGAGATTGATTTTACGATTGATCTTACGCCTGGTGCGACTCCCATCTCCTTGCCGACTTATCGTATGCCTCCATGTGAGATGGAGGAGCTGCGGAAACAGATTGATGAACTTGTAGAGAAAGGTTTTATACGGCCTAGTGTGTCACCTTAGGGAGCACCTGTGCTATTTGTGAAGAAGAAGGACTGGTCGCTACGGTTGTGTATTGATTACCGTAGGTTGAACCAGGTCACGGTGAAGAACAAGTATCCTTTGCCCAGGATTGATAATATGTTTGATCAGTTGAGGGGGGCGAAGTATTTCTCGAAGATTGACCTTCAGTCAGGGTACCACCAGTTGCGCGTGAGAGAGGAGGACGTGCAGAAGACAGCCTTCAGGACGTGCTTTGGGCACTATGAGTTCTTAGTGATGTCGTTCGGTCTGACGAACGCACCAGCCGTGTTCATGGATCTGATGAACCAGGTATTTCGGCCCTTCCTTTACCGATTCGTCATCGTCTTTATCGATGACATCTTGATATACTCCACGAGTCGGGAGGAGCACGAGGAGCACATGCGAGCAGTATTGGGTACGTTGGAGAAGAACTAGTTGTTTGCGCAATACAAGAAGTGCGACTTCTGGCAGGAGGAAGTCAAGTTCCTGGGACATGTTGTGTCCAAGGATGGGATAGCAGTGGACCTTGCTAAGGTAGCCGCGGTTCAGGATTGGCAGCAGCCTGAGTCGGTTATTGAGGTAAGGAGTTTCCTTGGTCTGGCTGGGTATTACAGACGTTTCATTCGGGACTTCTCGAAGATTGCCAGGCCATTGTCTCAGTTGACTCGGAAGGACCTGAAGTTTTCCTGGAATGAGAAGGCGGAGGCAGCTTTTAAGGAGCTGAAGGACAAGTTGACGTCCGCCCCTGTGCTAGTATTGCCAGAGCAAGGGGTGAAATACACGGTATATACTGACGCGTCTCGCGTTGGTTTGGGTTGTGTGCTGATGCAGAAGGATATGGTGATTTCGTATGCCTCGAGACAATTAAGGAAGCACGAGGAGAATTACCCTACACATGACCTGGAGTTGGCAGCTGTCATCTTTGCATTGAAGCTCTGGAGACATTACCTCTACGGAGAGGAGTTCGAGCTTTTCTGCGATCACAAGAGCCTTAAGTACATATTCACACAGTGGGATTTGAATATGAGACAGCGCCGATGGATGGAGACCTTGAAGGACTTCAAGTTCGAGGTTTCCTACCATCCTGACAAGGCGAACCTTGTGGCAGAGGCATTGAGCCGCAAGAAGGCGATCGCATTTGCTGCACCGCTGATGATAGCCGAGTGGGACATGATGGAGTTTGTGCAGGACTTCAAGCAGAGACTCACTGTCGAGGAGCCTTTTGAGTGTGTTGTGCACGTTCGGGTGCAGCCACTTATTGACGACAGGATTGTTGAGGCCCAAGAGGGCGATATACGGCTGTCTGAGCTTCGAGAGCAGGCTAGCGACGCCGTGGACTCCGAGTGGAGAGTTGGTTCTGATGGGGGTTTACGATTCCGTGGCCGCCTATGTGTTCCTGATGTGGCTGACTTGAGACGCGAGCTTCTCGAGTCTGCCCATAACTCGAAGTTTGCGATGCATCCTAGTAGCACGAAGATGTACCAGGATATGAGACGGACGTATTGGTGGGATAACATGAAGGCCCACATTGCTGAGTATGTGTCTCGATGTCTGACGTGCCAGCAGGTCGAGGCAGAACATCGCCGACCTCGTGGACTACTTCAGCCCATACCTATAGCGGAGTGCAAGTGGGACTTCATCTCCATGGACTTCATATCAGGGCTGCCGAAGACGAGGAAGGGACACGATTCCATTTGGGTGATTGTGGACCGGTTGACCAAATCGGCCCATTTCCTCCCTATCAGAGTTACGAACTCTGCAGACGAGCTGGCTAGATTGTACATCAGGGAGATCGTCCGTCTGCACGGGGTTCCTTTGGAGATCGTGTCGGACAGAGACACGCGGTTCACATCTATCTTCTGGACTCGTATCTAGGAGGCGATGGGTGTGAAGTTGAAGTTCAGTACAGCGTTTCATCCTCAGACTGATGGGCAGACAGAGCGGGTGAATCAGATTCTGGAGGATATGTTGCGAGCATGTGTGTTGGACTTCAAGGACAGCTGGGATGACTGTCTTCCGTACGCAGAGTTCGCCTACAACAACAGCTTCCAGGCGACTATTGGCATGGCCCCATATGAGGCTCTATATGGTCGACCTTGTAGGGCACCACACTGTTGGGCAGAGGTTGGCGAGCGTAGCCTGATTGGCCCAGAGTTGGTACAGGCGACTACAGAGAAGGTAGATATTATCAGGCGTCGATTACTCACAGCGCAGAGCAAGTAGAAGAGTTACGCCGATACGAGGCGGCGACCGCTGGAGTTCGAGGTCGGGGATCATGTGTTCCTTCGAGTTTCCCCTATGAAGGGAGTCCTTCGGTTCGGGAAGAAGGGGAAGCTCACACCGAGGTTTATCGGTCCATTTCAGATACTGGATCGAGTGGGTGATGTGGCGTATCGTCTCGCTTTGCCTACACCACTTGCTTCTGTACACAACGTATTTCATGTATCTATGCTGAAGAAGTACGTTCCTGATCCTTCGCATATCATTAGATGGGAGCAGGTACAGTTGAGTGAGGATGCTACATACGAGCTGCGTCCGACGCGTATCCTTGATAGGAAGGAGCAGGTACTACGTAGCAAGGTCATCCCACTTGTGAAGGTGCTTTGGACACATCATTCCGAGGAGGAAGCTACCTGGGAGACTGAGGCTGAGGTCAGAAAGAACTACCCTCAGATTCTCGAGGACTACGAAAAGGTATAAATTTCGAGGACGAAATTTTTTGTTTAAGGGGGGTAGATTGTAACGACCTGTAAATTTCCGTACATTGGGTCGAGTACCACCTCGACCAGAAATCAATTAGGATTAAATCCTTTAGAAATTTAACAAAGTTAACTAAGTGCTAAACACGATTAGCCGTGAATTCCGTTGGGATCGCTTTAAATACGATCTGCAAGACCCAAAACTTGCAGAATCAGTGACTCTAGGTTACCCTAAAGTTTAGAACCAAACTCATTTCCCGGCTGCTCTCGGGAATGAAACAAAACTTCGTATTAGGTCTAGATCGCACATCGGGAGTCCGATTAACACGAAGCTAAGGAACTAGGACCGCCCCACTGGGCTTGACAATCATCTCAAAAATCAGCTCCGGCCGATGTCCCACGGCCATTTGTTTCGATCCGGAGCGAGGGAGTGTGAAAAACACTATTCCCTTTGAAAATAAAATATCTGGAATAGTGATCTGGCATCATTCGGTTGCTCGTCAGTATTAAGCAACCTGACCGTCAGAATCAGACCAAATTACACCCTCGGATTAAGAAAAATTTCAGGAACATTTACATGTACTTGGAATTTCTGATCGTGGCCCACTGACCGTTGAACTGAAAGTGGTCCGCCACGTGCGATCTGGGAATCCGATAGAGTCGAAAACGTAATTCCACGTGGATCCATAGTTGGTGAGCTTAAGTCTGACGTTTGGCTCAAGGAGGGCCACCAGAACCTCCCTTTTGAGCTGGAAAAGTGGCGAAATGCCTATGTAAGCAGTCACCCTTGAACCTGAGTCTGTTTTGGGGAGGTTTTTGCTATAAAAGGAGCTTAGAACAGCCCCTCTCACAGCCATACGAATTTGGGAGAAAAACCCTAGAGAGAGAGAGAAAAGAGAGATAATAGCCTGGGATTTGTGGGAGATCTTCCTCCTGCTGCTTTCATTCATCACACGGCCTACACCGCCTCATTCCTGGTGTTTTCCCGGTGGTATCCATTCCGTTTGAAGGTAAGAAACCCTAACCCTAGGTCTGATTTGATGTAGAATCGTTGTAGGTTATGTAAAGGCTAACCGATTCCGCTCTTTAGGCTAGGAAACTCCCGTATACGGAAACTCTACTACCCTTGCTGATTCGTTGGAATTCCAAGGGCAAAGGTGAGGACTTTAAGTGTATAAGTTACGGTTTTCAACGCTTTCAATGTCAGATAATGATAGATTCATGATCTGCATGTAAATGCACATGTACAAAGTGCTTTCCATTTCCTGTTTCGATTAACGTTGTAGAATATGGAATTTCACATACTCTAGATATACGTAGAAATACCGTATACGTATTTTTTTCGGGAAAATGTTTGACATGTTTATTTAATGTATGATTATATAATATATGGATAAAATACTAGTTTGGCGAAAGGAATCGCCAAAATACATGTTCCCTTGTAAATGTCAAGTATGTTGAAATTGTGTATTCTAGAAATACCGCGTATATGCAAATTTTGGAGATATAATTGTCATGATTATTTGTTGTATGAATACGGTATACGCGGATAAAATAACCGCTTGGCGAAAGAATAGCCCTAATACGCGATTTGCTAACATACGTCATGTATGTTGGAATGGCGTGTAAATGCTTGTGTATTAGTGCCTTAGAGAGGTGCTGATATGGAATTCCCGACTCCCTTAGAGACATGTAGGATCCCCTCCATGCGGTGGTTTGCTAGAACCACTCACTTGTAATGTGTATGTAATTGTATCCCTATGTGGATAGTGCTTTACTACATGCTTCACAACATGCTTTACAACATGCTTTACATCATGTTTTACTTCATGCTTTATAACATGCCTGCTAACATGCTTGTATTGCTTGTTTATCATGCTTTACTCCACATGCTATTGATGAAAACTGTTTGAGTTTGGGACTATGTCTATAGTCCAAACATTCGGTACCAGACTTGCGGTTGTGGCTGAGATTCATATCGCCACAAAGGACGTGTCTGGCGAACCCGAGTCGTACTTCGGTTGGCGATAGTGGTTGGCCACACGGAGTGCTTTTGCGCTCCATATCGCTCAACTTGTGGTGCGCTCGAGCTAGTCAGGCTCGTCAAGTAAACCGAAATGTATTTGTGTGTTCACCATGTTTGGTCGCTACTGCTTGAACCTAGGGTACCAAACTTACCAGTGGCGATCCCGTTTAACCATGGTACCTCGATCCGCTAAGTCGCATGAGCCGGGCATGGTGGTATGGGACACCGTGGTCGAGCTGTCGGCCTACGCTGGGGCCATGTGCCTCCCCGTAGTGACCATTGCGCAACCAAACTCGTGAGCAGAATACGGTGGTATGGGACACTGTATTCGAGCTATCGATACTTACGGCGAGAGCCGGGTACGGTGAGACCTGTGCTCATGCTGACGGGCGACGAGTCCTCCGTAGTATCATCGAGTGTACTCCAACTGTCTGTGATTGGCGACGAGTCTTTCACAACAACTAGAGTATGAGTTGAGCTGAGTACAGTGAGACCTGTACTCGAGCTGACGGCTAGTGATTGAGTCGAGTACGGTGAGACTTGTACTCGAGCTGATGGCCAGCAATTGAGCCGCATACGGTGAGATTTGTATCCGCGCTAACGGGTGACAAGCCCTTTGCGATGCCTTCACTACGCTTCTCAAACTATAATATCGTATGAGAATAACTAGGATTGATGACCCTAGAATGGATCATGTTGGGAATGATACAAGGGAGGTACCTTAGTTTCCCAATACTGCTGGTTGAAATGGACTAATAAAAACTTGGTAATCATAAGCATCATCGCACCACATGTGCTTTGTAGATGTGGCGCACTGAGGGAGTAAGGATTTGCGAACGTAAGATGATGTCGCTTGAGGGTGGTTTGGCAAGGGCATACAACATCATGTCATTTCATTTTCGCACTTAACAAGAGTAGTTAGACTCGTTTGATTTATACTGCTTTATCATTACCACTTGATTGAATTGATAACATGTTAACCTATGCTTTATTGTTCCACTGAGTTAGCTACTCACTCCCACGTTACGGGACGGCGTTTGCAACACCCACCAGACTCTGTCGCAGGTGTAGATGGCGTTTTGGTTCAGGAGCCGGAGCCCGACTTCGATGAGGATCAGGAGGAGTTCTCCTTTATGCAGTACTCTGACGGCTTTGCTTAGGCCGGCTGCATCGCGGGGTTTTCAGGGCTTCTCTTGAGAGTTGTATTTTAGTTTTTGACTTAGAAACAATACATGTATATTGGTACTTAGTTAGTTCTCATACTCTGGAGTTCATGAAATTTTGTTACTTTACATACTTTGAATATAAAATTTCAGTCTTCCGCTTGCCTTCATACAATTGAACTGGAGTATGAATTACTGTTTTGGTATAATGTCATTCATGTTTATTGCGCTAACTCAGACAACATTTAACCATCATTGTGTATGTTGCATAAGTGATGCGTTAGAACTCGGGAGTTGAGTTCATACTCGACCCCCGAATTTCAGGGCGTTACATGATGGATGGTGGACAACAAAGGTGGGTCCTAGATTATGTATGACCCAGATCAAAATGTGGCCTCCACATGATGGGCTATCCACACCAAGTGGGCCCTACATGATGGATGGTCCACAATAAAGGTGGGACCCACATGATGGATAGTGGACATCAAAGGTGAGCCCGCATGGTGAACGACCCACATTGAAGGTGGGACCTCACATGATGAATGGTCCGCATCAAGGTGGGCCCACATAATGCACAATTCACATCAAAGATAGGCCTTATGTAATGCCCTGAAAATCGGGGACGCTCCACTCCCGAGTTCCAATGCATCACTTATGCAACATAGAAAATGATGATTAAATGTTATCCACGTTAGTGCATTAAACATGAGTGGGATTACACCAAACGGCATATTATACTCCAGAGACAGTTAAATTACACAAGCGGAAGAACTGTGATAGATATATAAAGTATATAAACTGTTGTAAGTCTCCAGAGTGTGAACATGTTACCAGATTAAATATATACATGTATACTTCCCAAAATGGACCAAAAATTAATATACATGTGTGATTCAAAAAGACAAAATAGCAAGTGTAAGGGCATCTAGTCAACATCCCAAGAGTCCATGTTGATCAAGCCACGACTCACATGAACCCGCCTAAATACTGCATGAAAGAGAATGCCTTCTCGTCATCTTCATAGTCCGGCTCCGCCTCGTAGGCATCGCCTCCACCTACAACTAAGACAGGGTCTGGTTGGTGTGTACAACACCGTCCCGTAACGTGGGAGTGAGTGATCAACTCATTGGAACCATAAAGCAAAGGTTAACATTTTATCAATTCAGTCAAGCAGTAATGATAAAATAATACAATCAAACATCCCTAAGTACTCTGATTAATGCAGGAATTGTATGTATAAATGATGCATGCCCTCGCCTGCACTCCCTCTGCGAACTTCATCTCACGATCACGGCATGCACCACTCCAGACACATGCTACTTCCTCGCCAAACACCGTACAATGCAATGTTATGATCGTGTTAGTCCAGTTTTTACTTAGGTTTATTCATACAGCAGGATTAGGAAGCTAAGATACCTCCCTTATATTAATTCCCAACAATGATCCGGTCTAGGGTCATTAGTCCTAGCAACTCCCATACGATGTTGTGGTTCTAGGTCACTGCAAAGGGGCTCGTCGCCTTATCAGTGTAGGCCTAATTTATACTCTATTGGCTACGGAAAAGGCTCGCCGCCTCAACGTAGTCTCAGAGTATGCTCGACGCCAATACAAATGGCTCGTCACCTGATCAGTGTAGGCCGATAGCTCGAATACAGTGTCACATACTACGGTATTCGGCTGACGAGGCAGTATTGCTCACTGGTCACTATGGGAAGGCTCGTCGCCCCAGCGTAGGCCGATAGCTCGACCACGGTGTCCCATACCACCATGTCCGGCTCATGAGTCTTCGCGGATCGAGGTACTAAGGTTAACAGCGTTTTCACTGGTGAGTTTGGTACCTTAGGTTATGACGCCCCGTCACTGTGGTCACATGTGGGCGGGCACACGTGGGCGGGCACACATGTGGGTGGGCCCCAAGATGGCTGGCAGGCTACTATGTGGCTGACAGACTACTGTGGCTGGCAGGTTACTGTGCACACAGTGAAGGTGAAGTTTTGTCCCACAACGGAAGTGTCGTCTAAAGTTGTGGTGGTTATATGTAGAATTGTCACCCTATACTATATGAGGCCTTCCTGCGGGGAACAAAACCACCGCTGCGTACTCTGATGATGTTAGTTAGGTTGGACAATATCATGGACGGGTAGGTGTTGTGTGGGCGGGACCACAGGAGCACCGGGTCTGGGCGAGCTACCAGTATCCTTACCCAAAATGAGGCCTTTTTGGGTGAAACCCGAAAACAAAACCGTGCGGGCTGTGCCCAGAGCGGACAATATCATACAGTGTGGGCGTGGGCTGTTACAAATGGTATCAGAGCTGAGGATGGCTCTGCCCTCGGTGGGGGATATTGTGACGCCCCGTCACTATGGTCACATGTGGGCGGGCACACGTGAGCGGGCACACATGTGGGCGGGCCCCAAGATGGCTGGCAGGCTACTATGTGGCTGGCAGGCTACTGTGGCTGTTAGGTTACTGTGCACACAGTGAAGGTGAAGCTTTGTCCCACATCGGAAGTGTCGTCTAAAGTTGTGGTGGTTATATGTAGAATTGTCACCCTATACTGTATGAGGCCTTCCTGCGGGGAACAAAACCACCGCTGCGTACTCTGATGATGTCAGCTGGGTTGGACAATATCATGGACGGGTAGGTGCTGTGTAGGCGGGACCACGGGAGCACCGGGTCTGGGCGAGCTACCAATATCCTTACCCCAAATGAAACCTTTTGGGTGAAACCCGAAAACAAAACCGTGCGAGCTGTGCCCAGAGCGGACAATATCATACAGTGTGGGCGTGGGCTGTTACAAATTTAGAGATGCAAAGGAGTCAATGTTGTACTGTCAAATCCCAGGGGTGTTTTACACGATACCTATGTGTAATTGGATCCCTTTTGTATTGAAAAATCTGGTGATGACTATACATCAACCCTTTATACACATAAACACAAGTGGAATTTGCTTTTGAAAACTGAGAGGAGTCGAAGATTTTCTGTATTTGAGACAACCCAAAGGGATTGAATATATAGAGATTACAATCATCTATACAAGGAAAATAATGAAATTGGAAATCGGAATCCTCTACATATGGAAACTAACTATACGAGCCGCTACATATGGAAACTAACTATATAAGGTAAGGGAGCCTATCTAACATCCCCCCTCAAACTAATGCAGGTCATCAACAAGTAATAGTTTTCCAACTAGAAATGAATGACGTGCAGAAGTGAGGGTCTTGGTGAGAATGTCTGCAATCTGATCATAGGATGCAACATGTGGAAGAGAAATGAGCCCCGACTGAAATTTCTCGCGGATAAAGTGACAGTCAACTTTAATATGCCTCGTCCGTTCATGAAAAACCGGGTTAGAGGCAATCTGAATAACACTTAAATTATCAACATGGAGCGGAGTAGATTCTCCAGAGGAACACCCAAGTCGGAAAGAAGTCCACGTAACCAGACAAGCTCACTACACGCAGCGGACATCGCTCGATAATCGGCTTCTGTGCATGATTTGGAAACAATGGTCTGCTTCTTACACTTCCAAGAGATGAGAGAAGTGTCGAGAAAAACACAGTAGCCAGTGGTAGATCGTCATGTGAGAGCGCAACCAGCCCAATCAGCATCCGAATAAGCACAAAGATCCAGAGTCGTCGTGGAGGAGAAGAATAGTGATCGATCTAGAGTTCCACGTAAGTACCGTAAGATGTGCAATACCGCAGTCATATGAAGAGTCCGAGGAGCAGAAACAAATTGACTGACGACTTGGGCAGCGTACACAATATCAGGACGAGTCATAGTTAAGTAAACCAGACTCCCAACCAAACGACCGTATAAGTCGGGCTGTGTGAGCATATCACCATCATCACGGCCATATTGAACATTAAGTTCTAAGGGAGTCTGAACTGTCTTCTGATCCGTCAATGATGCCAGGGCAAGAAGATCTTTGGTATATTTATGCTGGTTGACCAGGATCCCAAGTTTACCATGTGAAATTTCAAGCCCAAGAAAGTATGTGAGATGGCCAAGATCCTTCATTTTGAAGGAGGATTGCAGAACTTCCTTTAAAGCGGAGATGCCAGTAGCATCACTACCAGTCAGAAGTAAGTCATCTGTCACGCCCTAAACTCAGAAATCAGATGCAGAGGAATCTCGATCGCTGAATCCTCAGATCCTACAAGGAGGATTTTTTTTTATACATTTAACTTGTAATAAGCATACCTACAAGATTACCCAATTCACAAAGGCAACATCATCATCACATATCCACTAATATAATCATTTGAGTACAATGCTGAAAAGGAAATACATAAGTCGAAAATCAAGCTCCAAAAGACCGTTGCAGGCTCCAAACTCAACACTGCAGCAACCTAACATCACATGCACGCATCTATCGTGCATAAGCTTATAGAAAGCTTAGAGGGTGGTGTAAGTGTGTGCACAAGGTAAGTGTCAAGTATTCAACGCAATGTCATAATCATACGATGTCGAAATAGGCGCAAGGTCATGAATCATATATTATCAGAGTAAGCGAAAATACTGGCAAGCCCATGAGTCAAGCAATATCAGAATACGCAATACAGTTCAACTATACAAATGAGGAACAATATCAGAATACGTGATATAGATCAACTATTCAAATGAGGAGTCATAAAGAGCCAAATATCAGATGCCGTATCTAAACCATATAAATGTAGAAACACAGGTAACCCAAAATGCCATATGCCGCGAATGTAATGCAATATGCAGTGCAAATGGAATGACCATGCTAGAGTGTGAAGTCGGGATGATAGTACGTAGTATCGCCGGCTATGGGGTCCATCACAAGGGACTTCTATCCAAACCAGTCCCATACGTAAATTTGGATAGTCAGACTCAATGTGGTAAACTCCTGATCTCAGGTTAGTCGTGCGCCCCAACCGAAATCCTAGCCCTCACGAAAGTTCATATAACAAATAGTTGTGCACCACTGGCCCGAGTGGATAGTGAATGAATGAATGAATAAGTATGCAAATCCTGCTCAATAAGTTCACATATCAGTACGGTTCATCTCTGGGATCTTCACCGGGGTTTAGTACACTCCGAATGGCACTGCCCCTCTCTCAGCAACACAGTCCAAGTGAGCGTAAGAAACCTCACTATCCGCCTGACCTATAGTCTGCCAATCCTATCCGGCACATCGATAGTGGACCCATTCACGAGCTGGTCATACTCAGCCTAATATTTTCCCCTACCCTTGGGCGGGTAAGGCCACACTCCCTCCCAATCGACCACGACACAGTGGGAGACGTGGCCTCCTGGTATTCGGTACTCGGGCGCTCATGTATCCACTCGGTCTCGACGTTAGGGCGTCTCCTGGTCCGGAGGTTTAGGAATTTTCACCCAGGGACATCTATGGCGCCCGTATGCTAGAACCAAATATTTCCGGTGTCCCATTTGGCCATCCACGATATACCTGTGGAGGCTACGGCCCCGATGTCGCTAGGGCATACAGTAATCATAATGCAAGATGCATGAGTCATACAATCCAGTCATGTATCAATCCCACGCATACCGTGCGCTCATGTGAGACAATTTCCGCCTATCAGGGAGTCTTATAACAGTCTGCCCAATGACATATGCAATAGTCAACCACATCTCATAACAAACATGCAGATGTGCGTATGGGCATGAATCATGATACTATGCAGTCACACACTCATAATCGGTATCAATAATCCGGCATCGACAATCGACCTCGACAATGTGGACATTTAACCAACATTGTTCCCAAGGAACGACCCACAAAGAGCCTAACATATAGTGGGCTCATGGCCTCACACAAGGGCTAAATATACAACATTATGGGTCTCACTCAAGAGCTTAATACACATCACAATGGGCCTTTCTCATAAGCCTAACATACATCACAATGGTTCGATCGTATGGCCCTCAAATGCATCACAATAGGCCTCATCACCTAGGCCCCAATATACATCACATTGGGCCTCAAATACGGCCGCATATACATCACATGGGCCCCGACAATCGGAATCAGCAATCGACCACGACAAATCAGAATTGGTAATCGGCCTGGACCGATAATCGGCAATCGACCATGACAAATCAGAATAGGTAATTAGCCTTGATCGATAATCGGCAATCGGCTACGACAAATCAAAATCGGTAATCGGCCTCGATCGATAATCGACAATCGGCCATGACGAATCAAAATTGGTAATCGGCCTTGATCGATAATCAGTAATCGGCCACGACAAATCAGGATTGGTAATCGGCCTCGATCGATAATCGACAATTGGCCACCATGAATTAGAATCAGTAATCGGCCTCGATCGATAATCGATAATCGGCCACGACAAATCAGAATCGGTAATCGGCTTTAATTGATAATCGGCAATCGACCATGATGAATCAAAACCGGTAATCGACCTCAATTGATAATCTGCAATTGGCCACGATGAATCAGAATCGGTAAATCGGTCACGACAATCGGGATGGATCAATAATCAAAGTCTGTAAATCGGTCACGTCAATCGGAGTCGGTAATCGGTCAGGACAATCGGGATCGATCGATAATCAGGGTTGGAAAATTGATCACGTCAATCGAAATCGACCTAACAAAGGGCCTAAGGGAAGGTCACAATGTGGACATTTAACCATCCTCACACATCAATGGGGACATTTAACCATCATTGCTCCCAAGGAGTGGCCCACATAGGGTCGAACATACAGTGGGCCCGCAGCCTCATACAAGGGTTTAATATTCATCACAATGAGCCGAATACACAGGCATAATATACATCACCATGGGCCACGACCCATGGTCCTCAGATACATCATAATGGGCTACGACCCATGGACCTCAATATACCTCATGTGGACTGCATTGATGGGTCTCATATCAGGTGGGCCCTGCACATGAACCTCAAATATACAGTATACGGGCCCTATACATGGGTCTCCTATACATCTAATGGGCCAAGTACACATCAAGTGGGTTGCATCAATGGGCCGCACTAATGGGCCTCGTACACATCAAGTGGGTTGCATCAATGTGCCGCACTAATGGGCCTCATACACATCAAGTGGGCTGCATCAATGGGCTGCACTAATGGGCCTCGTACACATCAAGTGGGTTACATCAATGGGCTGCACTAATGGGCCTCATACACATCAAGTGGGTTGCATTAATGGGCCGCACTAATGGGCCTCATACACATCAAGTGGGTTGCATCAATGGGCCACACTAATGGGCCTCATAGACATCACAGTCGACCCACACAAAGGCCTCACATACATCTCATTGGGCCTCATATACGTCAAATGGGCCACATCATGTAGGTCGTGTATGGATCAAATGGGCTAACATCAAAGGGGCTGAATCCAATCGGCCGAATCAATGGACCGAGTCAAATGAGCCGAGTATATCACAATGGGCCTCTACCCATCGGCCACCAATACACCAAGATGGGCCTAATTACATGGGCATCATGTGTATATCAAGGTGGGCCTCAACGGATGGCCACAAATACATCAAGATGGGCCTAATCACATGGGCCTCATTTATATCCAGGTGGGCGTCAATGTCGGGTCTCATATATCACATCGGGCCGAATCAATTGGCCGATCGAATGGGCCGCACCAATCATCCATTAATAGAGATCATTATAGAGCATAAATAAATAAAATGAATCATATCCAAAGATCATTTGGACCATACTACAACTAACAGTGGTGATACTATTTTCCCAATTTCAACTCCCAATGAGCCCACCACAACATTAAATTTCCACCCAGACTATCCCCATGGTCACAAGGACATGGGGAGAACCAAATAACATATTGATCCAAGGCTTTTGTGACCCAAAAAGGGGTTTCAACGGTAGGCATTCACTCCACTATTTTCTGTAGTGTGGTCCAGCTGACAACTGGATCCGTCTCATTTTTAGTCTCAAGCTCAAGATTATCCTTCAAAATGGTTGGAGGGTTTGGATGCAACACATGCATCATGGTGGGGTCCACATGGACAGCAGGATGGCATGGATATAACACATACCACATGCATGGGATGTCAGTACAACAGCTATTATGCTGCTGTACGCGTACACTAGCCAACCCCCTAACAGATGGGTCCCATGTGGGGCCCACCATAACGTTTATTTTTTATCCAATCTGTTCATAGGGTCACATGGGCCTAGGGCCCACTGTAATATTTATTTGTAATCCAATCTATTCATAAGGTCAGGTGGACTTTGGGTAGGGCCCACTGGAATGTTTATTTTCATCCCATCTGTTCATTAGGTCACGCGGACCAGGGCCCACTGGAATGTTTACTTGCCATCCAACCTATTGATTGGGTCATGCTGTCAGGGGGGCCCACTGTGATATTTATTTTCCATTCAACCTGTTTATAAGGTCACGTGGACCTGAGGGTGGGTCTGGGGCTCACTGAAATGTGGTTCACAAATCTAGTCCACCCATTATGTGTGTCCCACTTGGCTGAGGGCTCAGACCAAGTTTCAGCCGCATCCAAATTCCAGGTAGGCCCCACCAAGTGATTTTATATGTTTTAGGCAGGTCTTCACATGATTTTAGATGGTATGGCCCACTTGAGTTTCGTACACGGCTGATTTTCAGAAGGAGGCCCACCGCCCTAAGGGGCCACCTAATGAACGGCGTGGATATTCAACACGCATCATAGTGAGGCCCACAGCAGGGGCCGTGAGGCCCAGCTGGTCCGTCCGTCCGCCCACTGACAGCAGCAGTAGCAGTTGCTGCTGCCTTCTTCCTTTCTTTATTTTTTTTTTGAAAACGGGAAAACCAGTGGTTTTTGGTAGGTGGGGCCCACCTTAAGCAAATCCAACCTAGCCATTGGATCTTATGGCTCAATACAAACAGATCGAACACAATATTGGATGGGTTTTGGCGCACCAAAAAATCAGGGAGTATTTCAATGGTGGAGACACTATTTACTAAACTATGGTCCACCCGATGATCAGATTGCCCTCATTTTTCAGCCCAACGTCTAAAATGGGCTGTTAAACGGAATGGACGGCATGGATTATATACATACATCGAGGTGAGCCTGCATGAGTGGCCTACCCCCAAAAGGCTAAAACCCCTTTTTTTATTAGCCGTTAGTACACACCCATGTCAGTACACGCACTTCACGTTAACCACCAGCATTGGACACTGGATGGCATGAATTAAACAGTGGGTCCCACACGGACGTGGCCCGCATTTCATCAAGGTGGGTCCCACATGAATGTGGCCCACCTAATCAAAATCAATTTGATACTTGTCTGTTTCCACCATCATAAGGTAGGGTCCACATGACTTGGATGGTTTGGATATTACATACATCAATGTGGGGTCCATCTAAGTGGGCCACACATCACACAAAAGTGAAAATGAGAGAGAGAGAGAGAAGCACCCACCTTTGATCTTCTCTTACTTCCACCGCCAACATGATCTAGAGCTCCATGGGGATGATTTCAACGGTCAAGATGTTCTTAGGATGGTGGAGATAGGAGGTGGAAAGTGGGCCACACATGGTTTCTCATGGGAGACATGGACGTGGGTTGCTCCATGGAGGGATTACTTGGAAGAAATGAGAGAGAATGAAAGAGAGAGAGAGAGAGAGAGATGATGGGAGAGGAGTGATGGGAGAGAGATGGTGAGGTGATAGGAAAGTTGACTTTAGGTAAGGGTGATGTAAGAGGGGGGATGGGTGCTTGTACTTGACTTATGATATGATTGATGGGACATTCTCTTGGGATTGCAAAGCGCGGCATTTTCCTCGAACTGAACGCGGCCCACATCTCCTGGCCTGGCTATCGCCTCAGCGCACGAGATGCGGCATCGGAACCGCGGCGATGGCACAATCACACTGATATAAGTCTCGGGTCGAGCCGACTCAGACTGACAGGATTTGTCTCAAGATCGCGCACAGACGCCGGTTACAAATCGTGAGTCACCAAAATTCGACCGGAATGACCGTGGAAGCCTATGGAACGGTACGAGCTAGGATACAGGTCTTACATCATCAACATACACGAGGACAATGACAATTCCACGAGCAGTGGTGCACAAAAATAACGATGGGTCATGACCACTTTGAGTAAAGCCAGCACCTGTAACAGCATTGTGAAAGCGTTGGAACGATGCCCGAGGTGCCTATTTGAGGCCATACAGGGCTTTCTTCAGGCGACATACCTTATTGTTAGGGATTAAGGAACCAGGGGGAGGTTTCAAATATACTGTTTCTTGGATGTCTCCATGAAGAAAAGCATTTTTCACTTCCATCTGAGAAAGTGCCAAGAGTGGACGGACGATATTGTCATAAGAGTACGAATAGTTTTCATCTTGGCCACGGGAGCGAATGTCTCATCGTAATCAATTCTGTATTCCTGTTTGTATCCTTGAGCGACAAGTCGAGCGTTGTATCTATCCAATGATCCATCAAACTTGAGCTTGACAGAATAAATCCATTTGCTACCAATTAGTTGTTGGTCAACGGGTCGAGTAACAATATCTCATGTATGATTATCATCCAATGCCGCAAGTTCTTCTGCCATAGCCTTCTTTCAACAATCATGAGTGGTTGCATGAGAGTATAAAGTAGGAATAGAAATAGTACTCAGAGTAGCATTCATGGCAGACATAGAGCATATCAAGCGATCAGGCGCTCGATGTAGACGATCGGAACTACGTATCGAGGTAGGTTCAGGATTTGCAACAGGTACAGTAGGTTTGGGTTGATTAATAGGTGGCGGATCTGTACGTGATCGACGTGAGTAAACCTACAATGGACAAGGGAGAGTACTCGAGGCAAAAGGAATATCAGGAAAGGTGGTTAGACCAGGAGATTTTGGGGCATGCGCAGGAGGAAGATCTGAATGAAAGGTAATATGTTCAAGAAAAACATGTCATGAAACCCGAACACGATGTGCGACTGGATTATAACATCGAAAACCCTTTTGAGTTTCTCCAAATCCCAAGTACATACATTTGACCGATTTTGGAGATAGTTTATTACACTCACGTGAAGCCAAGTGAACATAACAGACAACCAAAAACACGAAATGTGGAATATGCAGGAGGTGAACTGTTGAGAACAAATTATGGAGATTTACTGTTCAGAACATTGGTTGGCATTCGGTTAATCAAGTAGATTGAATGTAACATTGCTTCCGCCCAGAAAGAACGAGGAACACTCATAGCTGTCATCAGGGTGTTGACGGTTTCAACAATATGACAATTTTTTCGTTCAGCCACCCCGTTCTGTTATGGAATATCAGAACAGGTGGTCTGATGAATAATCTCATGACTCTGAAGAAATGTACGAAAATTGGTTGAGAGATATTCTCTCCCTGAGTCAGAGTGAAGAGTTTGTACTGGAACTCGAAATTGAGTCTTCACCATAGAGTGAAATATCTTGAATTTTTCAAAAACCTGTGACTTTGAGTGCAGAAAGTAAATCCAGGTGTAACGTGTGAAATCATCAATGAATATAACATAGTAACGTAACCCAGAGAGAGACATAATAGGTGAAGGACCTCAGACATCTGTATGCACTAGTTCAAACATAAAAGTTGATTTTATAATACTTAGAGGAAAAGGAATACACTTACTTTTTGAAAGACAATAAGATGAGCAAGAATAATCCAAATCATTTTTATTAAGAGAAACATTCCCTAACATGCCAGAAGAAAATATTTGCCGAACAAATATCTGATGAAAATGGAGAAAAGAAACAACGAGCCAGAGTGACAGATCGATCAAAGTCCAGCACATACAAACGACTGTGCCACCTACCCATCCTAAGTACCTTCCCCGTTACAAGATCCTGCACAAAACAACAGTTGGGAAGAAATATGACTAAGCAGTTATTGGCTGTGAGTTAACTAACTGAAATTAAATTGGAGGAGAGGTTAAGAACATTAAACACATCATGAAGGGTGAACTGGCAATGAGCATATGGAGAGAAAGTCAATGATCCAACGGACTGAATAGGTAATCTAGTGTCATCCATAGTAGAAATAGTCTGATTTCCGGTGTATGGACGAATATCATGAAGATGGGATACAGCACCGGTCATATGATTGGAAGCACCTGAATCGAAGAACCATGTAGAAGATGGGGATATACCTGACATCCCGGCCGCAGAAAGAGCCTGAACGATTTACTGGAGCATCGCAAGAGTTAAAGGTAATGAAAGACCTTCAGTAGAAACAGTAGATGCAGAATCACTAATAGACGGCTCGAAAGAAATAGTGGTAGCAGTAGCAGAAAGAGCACGACCATGGCCACGACCACGACCACCACGTCCACGGCCAAAAGAAGATTCATAGGCACATGTATGACAGTCCTAAATACCATGACCAGTCTGTCGACAATAAGCGCACCATTCTTTGCATTGAGCAACAACATGACCCACCTTGTTGCAGCCGCGACAAGTCAGAGGAGTGGAACCGCGTGTAGTAGTGGACACAGCAAGCACCATATCAGATGATCCCGGAGTTGAGGAAGGAAGAGAGAGAACTTTCAGTCATTGTTCTTCAGCCAATAAATCATTAATAACCAAATTTAAGGAAGGAGAAGGACTACAGTTCAAGAGAGTAGCCCGACAATGCTCAAATTTCGGATGCAGCTTCATAAGAAATTGTCTTACTTGCACATTCTCGCACATAGATTGGAATATTTTAAAGTCATGATGAAATATTGTATCCATCATAGCCATCTCCGTCCAAATAGTGACAATTTTGGAGTAAAATGATTGAATACTGTCATCACCCTGAGTAAGGTTAACGAGATCCTTTCCAGGCGGTATAACCGGGCTGCATTACTCTGTTGATAAATTGTCTGGAGATGCTCCTACATTGCCTTAGCAGTGCAATGAGGTGTGAGGCCAACAACAGTGGAACGATCGACTGAATCAAGAATCCAGGTAATAATCCGTCCATTGTCCATTTCCCAATCAACTAATTTGTAGGCATCAGTGGAAGTGGGGATAGTAATAGATCCATCAATTAGTCCCCACAAACCACGACCCTTAAGGAAGTTCTGAAAATGGATGGCCCATAGAGAATAGTTGGTGCCATCAAAACTACAACGCGGGGCCTCTTGACGTGATGAGTTCTTGTCCATTGAGCTGAAGTATTATAAAGCACCCAAGGAGTTGCAAATAGAAGAAAGATTTAGATGTACCGTACAACACCAGCAACAACAACAGGTTCTGTATCTGGATCTGAATCTAATTTTGGATTTGGAGAGAGATGCTCAGAGGGGCACTGGAGTGGATCGGATTTGGATCTGGAGCGAGATGACCAGAGGGGCGTTGGAGCGGATCGGATCTGGATCGGGACCAACAGCAACAGGTTCGGATCTGGATCTGGATCGGGATGACACAGATGCACAGATAAGTCGATCAGAGACACCGGACGATGCAGATGAAACAGACCCAAATACACGGATGTAAAGGGATCGAGCAAAGGGACCGAATGATTCAGAGGGCAGAGGGGTCGAATGAGCAAAGGGGTCGTAGGACGACGTAGGAGCGGTCGAACGACCAGGTACAGTGACCAAACGTAGCAGGGATGGCCAGATGACACAGCAGGGGCGGTCGGACGCAGCAGGGATGGGGGCCGGACGCAGCAGGGGTGGTGACCGGACGACGCAGAGTCGGTTTCGAATCAGTGTCGCTCTGATACCATGAAAACAGAGAGGAGCTGAAGATTTTCTGTATTTGAGACAACCCAAAGGGATTGAATATATAGAGCTTACAATCATCTATACAAGGAAAATAATGAAATCAGAAATCGGAATCCTCTACATATGGAAACTAACTATACAGGCCTTTACATATGGAAACTAACTATACAGGCCTTTACATATGGAAACTAACTATACAAGGTAAGGGAGCCTGTCTAATAGCTTTAAAAAGTTCTAGAGCTTGATGCTTGGGCTTATGCCCACTTTTATCCTTTTGGGCTCTTGCATGTTTGGGTTTATCATGCACTTTGGCCAACATTTGCATGATATCAAGATACATTATAGATCAAGGTTTAAAATATCGGTGTCAGAGGATGCATTGGATAGCTCCAAGTATGATATATATTAGGTGATACACAATGATAATTATTCTTTATTATTATTATTATTATTTAAAAAGATGGGGTAAGCAGAGCTGGCTTAAACCTGAGACCTTAATGTGGAAGGAAACCTGTCTTCTGTCGAGCTAGGTGCCCTAACCCTAGACAATGTTTTATTTTTCATTAATATCAATGTAGGTTTTGACAGAATTTAGTGCCATACTACTAGACAAAAAAGCATAATGTTGCTAGGTAAAAAAATGTTGCATGTGATTTGATATGATAAATATGGGAGGATGTTTTAAACCATAGCATATCTGTGGCAGTGCTGCGATATAATTATGTTTGCTGATGTGCTTTAGGTGCCCACATAGTTGGAGCCTCTATTGGCTCAAAGGAACCGTCAGAAGTTTCGATGTAAGTACACAATGCCACATTGAGAGGAAATTAGTTGTTTCTATGGCAAGACAGAAAGGGGTCCCCCCCCCCCCACACACACACACACAAAAAAAAAAAACCTTTATTGCTCGTCTATCCTAAATAATTTTCTAGGATCCAGTGTTCATTTGATGTGGTCTCCAACAGGGGATTTTGGATTTGTTTGCTTGGAATATTCGGTGCATGCTTGGATGGGGTCGATGATTATGGATATTGGCTTGCGATTTTCTATAGTAGGTGATGAAATCGGTGGCCCCTCAGAAAAGATGCCCCTTCTTTTAATAGTATAAGCGCAATGCCTTTATGTTTGTGTGAAAATGATAAGGTTTTAGATATCAATAGGCATTTCCGCTAGGATGAAGGTCCTATTGAAAGTGGATGCCTTGGTAGTTCTGGTGATTGAGCTAGAGGTTGGAGGCAACTCGTTTCCTGTGTTAGAACTCCCAACTTAGATGTAATGCCTTGAAAATCGGGGGGTCGAGCATAAACTCAACTCCCGAGTTCCAACGCATCACTTATGCAACATAAAGAATGATGATTGAATGTTGTTCGTATTAGTGCATTAAAGATGAATGGGATTAAGCCAAAACAACATATCATACTCCAGAGACAGTTAAATTATGCAAGCGGAAGACTGTAATAGATATATAAAATATATATCAACTATTGTAAGTCTCCAGAGTGTGAACATGTTACCAGGTTAAATATATCAATGTATACTCCAAAAATGGACAAAATTAATATACAAGGGTGCTCAAAAAGAGCAAACTAAAGTGTAATGGCATCTAATCAGCAACCTTGTAACCCCGTCGATCAGAAGATGGTCTACATAGACCCACCTGATAGCTGTGTAAGGAGAAACCCTCCTCATCATCATAAAAGTCCAGCTTCACTTCCCAAGCATTGCCATAATATGAAACTCAAACAGGGTCTGGTTTGGTGTTTAAACACTGTCCCGTAATGTGGGAGTGAGTGATCAACTCAATGGAACAATAGAGCATAGGTTAACATGTTATCAATTCAGTCAAGCAGTAATGATGAAGCAGTACAATCAAACACTCCTAAATACTCTTATTAATGCAAGTATGGAATGCAATCATGATGCATGCCCTTGCGAAACCACCCTCGTGCGACACCATCTTACATCCGCGGCATGTGTTCATCCCTCGGTAATCCACATCTTCAAGGCACATGCAGTGCTTGTTATGAGCATGATTACAGAGCTATTATTAGTCTTTTTCATACAGCAGTATTGGAAAACTAAGGTACCTCCCTTATATCATTCCCAAACAATGATCCATTCTAGGGTCGTCAGTCCTAGATAATCTCATACGATGTTGCGGTTCTAGGTCGTTGTAAAGGGCTGTCAGGGCTGTTACACGCACTCGTTGCACCGCCCCCCATCACCTTATCAATACAGGCCTAGTTTATACTCTGTTTACTATGGGAAGGCTCGTCGCCTCTCTGCAGATTCAGAGTATGCTCGACGTCACTACAAAGAGTTGTCAGGGCTCTTACACGCAATCGTTACACCACTCCCCGATCACCTTATCAGTGTAGGCCGACAGCTCGAATACAGTGTCCCATACCACCATATTCGGCTCACGAGTCTGGATTGCTCACTGGTCATTATGTGGAGGCACATCGCCCCAGCGTAGGCCGACAGCTCGACCACGGTGTCCCATACCACCATGTCCGGTTCATGAGTCTTAGCGGATCGAGGTACCAAGGTTAACGGGGTTACATTGGTAAGTTTGGTACCTTAGGTTCAAGCAGTAGCATCCATATATAGTGAACATACAATGGCAGATCGGGTTACTTGACGGGCTCTACTAGCACGAGCGCACATCATATCGATCGACATGAAGTGCATAAGCACTTCGTGTGGCCGCACACTTCGTGTGGCCTAACCACTGCCGACGACCAACATACGACCGGGTTTGTCAAACACGTCCTACGTGGCGAAATGAAGCTCAGCCACGACTTCAAGCCTGTTATCGATTGCCTGGACTATAACATAGCCCCAATCACATTCAATCCGTAACTAGAAAGCGTGTATAATAGTCAAAGCAGAATTAACAAAGTAATTCAAACATGTTAACAAGCATGTTATAAAGCACAATATAAACAGGAAATACAAACACATACATTTCATAAGTAAGAGATTAACTTAACAACTTACATGAATGAAATCATACACATCACTAAGGTAGTTGAGAATCCTATCTCAACAACTACCTAAAGCACAATCATCTAAGTACTTACTCATACAAGCATTTTCACAAACACTTAGAATACACTTATTTAACATACATAACGTATATTAGCAAAAACATGTATTTGGGCGAATCCTTTCGCCGAGTAAGTATTACACATATATATAGCATGTACATACAGTAATTTATCATGGCAAACACACTTTCAAAATTTGTACGTATACGGTATTTTCTACAAATATACAGAATACACAATATGTCATAATTTGCATACGTAACTGAATCGCAAGACGAACGTCGTATTATGCATGTACAATAACACCCAGATCATGAATCTATCATTATCTGTCATTGAAAGCTTTGAAAACCTTAACCTATATGTCTAAAGTCCACACCTAACGCCATAGAAATGTAACGAACGCGATAGAATTGCTAAGTCTTCGTCCACGATAGTATAACGACCTAAATCACGAGTTATGTTAGCTATTTCGCTACTTGTATCAATTGAAACCCTAAAACAGGTTAGAGTTAGGTTTTTCTTACCTAAGAACGAAGCCGGAATCGCCGGGATAGCGATTGGAAAGTGATGGTTAAGCACGTAGATCGGCAGGGTAGAATAGCAGGAAGATTCTCCCACTTCTCTCACACTTTCTCTCTCTTTTCTCTCTTCTCTCTCCTAGGGTTTCTCTCAAATTCGTATGGGCTGAATGAGAGAGGGTTTAAGGTCCTTATATAGGCTAAAAACTCACCAAATTAGACTCAGGGCCATGGTATACTTAGGTTATGTCCAAATACGGACTGTTCTGTCTCAACGGAGCACTTCTGGAACCCCCCTTGAGCCAAAGGTCGGACTTAAGCTCACTGATTATGGATCTAGGTCGAGTTAAGTTTTCAGTCCAATCGAGTTCCCAGATCACACGTGGCGGACTAGTTTCAGTTCAACGATCACCAAAACTCGATCAGGGTTACAAGTACACGGACATGTATGGAAAATGTTCGCTAATCCGAGGGTGTATTTGGGTCAGATTCTGACGGTCTGATTGCTTATATTTGGCCGGAAAGCGACAAGTCTCAGATTACTTAAATTCAAAATTTATTTCTAATTATTTTCACGTTTCTCACACTCTTCACTCCGGGCTCAAGCGAATAGCCCCGGGACATAATCTGGATTTGATTTCCGAGATGGTTGTCAAGCCCAGCAAGGCGGTCCTAATTATATAACTTCGTATTATTCAGACTTTCGACGTGCAGTCCAGATCCGATACGGAGTTTCAATGTACTCTCGAGAGCAACTGGGTAATGAGATTGATCCTAGATTTTAGGGTAACCTAGCGTCAATGATTCTACAAGTTTTGGGTCTTGCAGTTCATATTTAAAGTGATTAGTGCGGATTTCATAGCTAATCCAGTTTAGCACTTACTTAAAATTGTCTAATTTCTAAAGGATTTGAGGTTTGAGAGGTTCATAAGGGGTTAGGATCTACCCCTTACCTAATGACATCTAACTCTAGGTTGGCAAAAATCTGGGGCGTTACATTAGATCCAACCAGTTCATCATTCTCCTCATGATGTTTGTATGAAAATAACAAGGTTGTAGATATCAATAGGCATTTTCACTAGGGTGAAGGTCCTATTGAAAATGGATGCCTTGATAGTAGTGGTGATTGAGCTGGAGGTTGTGGGCAACTCGTTTCCTGTGCTAGAACTCCCAAGTTAGATCCAACCAGTTCATCATTCTCATCATGACTTGAATATGGGGGAATTAGGTGATCTTCGACTTCATTTCTATAGGGCAGGGCATTGATGGTATTTCCCTAGTGACCAATGGTGGTCGTTTATCTTATTCATTCTGGAGGATCGAAGAAGAAGAGGTTGTAGTCCATTCTTTTGGTCCATGTGGCACTGGGAGCTTGTTATGGTGAGTCCTTAAGGGGTTCTACATCAGGTGGCAGTCAAGATGGCATTCAGGTAGCTGGTTGTTTGAGGTCAAGTCACATGGTGGGGGCTGATTGTGCTTTGCCTAGACATCATTGATCCTCAAATCAACAAGAGGTGGTGGGGCAACTATCGCTAGATCTTGTCACATATGGCATTCAGGTAGCTGGTTGTTTGGGGTCAAGTCACATGGTGGGGGCTGATTGTGCTTTTCCTAGACATTATTGATCCTCAAATCAACAAGAGGTGGTGGGGAAATTATCGCCAGATCTTGTCACATCTGGGGTTGTTGGTTGTTTGAAGACGTCTTTCTGTGATGTAGTGTCAGGCACGTTGTCACTATTTTAATGGGTAACAACACGTTTACCCCTTGGGTTGTGTTGTGAATGTTCGATCTGGATCCTTTTTTTTTGCTGGTGGTTTTAACTTTTCCTGGGGGTGTTCCTCCTTTACTGCTCATCCTCTCTCACTCATATGGCGAGGGTTGAAGGTGCTACTAACTCTTCTTTTGTTACAAATTGAGATGGGAGGTTGGTGCAGCTCCAGAGGTCGGCATTGTCTGTTGAGATGATAGATTGGTTTTAGTGGAGGTTTCACTTACAATACTGGTTGAAATGGATAGTAGTTTAGCATCCCCTTGTAGTAAACTAATTGGCTCCTAGGGAGTTTCAAGTGTGCTTAGGCTATTGTCTTTGGGTGATACTGTCAATTGCCCCCACCCAACAAGTCCCTAAGACTGTTGGTGTAGTCATTAGGAGTTTTTGTTGATCGGGTTGTATTTGGGGTTAATTTGATGGGGGAACAAGTCATTCATGGTGTCCTAGAGTTGACAGTGAGAGGCTCTAGGGAATTCTGTTTAGAAGTAGGCTCAATCAATAGTCCTGTTTCGAGGGGCCTTGCCATTGTCCACGAGATCTAACCTCTGTGGGTGGATGACGTTGAAGTTGAGTCAATGCTAGTTTTTGTAAATGATTCTACCTCTGTTCAAGGATAGTTGAGGGTGCTTCAGGAGTTGCCATGATAAAAGAAAAGCCTATAGAAGGTTGCCAAGATGAATGTTGTTGATATAGAAGGTGAAGAAGATCACTTTAGAACTCTCCTACTTCAAATCGAAGCTAGGGGAAGTTGGTCAGGTCCCACGGTGGCAAACATGTTGCAAGGAAATCTAAAGGTTTTGAGATCTGAAATTTGGCATCAAACATCAGCTATGATAATCGAAGGGTAAGCAAGGATATAAACAGGGAAGAAAATGGTCTGGCAATGGTGGTAAAATGATTATTATCTTGTGGAATATTAGAGGAATGGGTTATGAGGATAAGAGGCCAGTGAGAAAGGATATGGTTCATTCAAACAAAGTAGATATCTTAGTGCTACAGAAATAAAAGAAGGAATTGTTATGAAGTTCTAATTTTCTAGTTCTTTGGGCTAGTCCTAGCTATGAATGGGAATATATTAATGTTGTCAGGAGGTCAGGGGTATCTTGGTGGTGTGGAATTCGAGTTCCGTATCAATCCCGGTACATCTTGTTTGAGATAGTTGATAGGGGACTCGATCATCTGGTGTCTGACCATAATGTATTGCTCCAATGACCCCAATTACAGACCACATTTTTGGGAGTTAATTGGCATCCCTATGTGTTGGGATGTTCCTTGGTGCATAGGACATGCCTTCAATGTTATAAGGCTTGGTCATGAAAAGCACAATGGTTTGGGGACTTCCAATATGAAAACTGTGTGGCACCATGTTGGGGTCAAGGACTAATTTTGCTAAAGCCACATCAACGTTGTAGGCGATTAAAGTGACATTGGAGTTCAATTTTGTCCAATTATTTTTGAAGATAATTCATGCAGTGCCATTAATTGGGCAAAATTTAGTATATTTTTGTGGAGGAATTGAGATGCTTAGTGGCCCCATCTCTGCCATAGGATAAGCACATGGCTCAAATGTGAACCCCCTATTGGCATCATTGTAACATCCCGAAAAAATCTGTATAAAGACCCGAGTACCACCTCAAGCAGAAATCACCCAGGACCAAATCCTTTAGAAATTAAACGAAATTAACTAACTGTTAAACTAGATTAGCTAAGAAATTCACTTGAACCACTTTAAATACGAACTGCAATACCTAAAAGTTGTAGAATCATCGACGCTACATTACCCTATAATCTAGGATCAATCTCATTACCCAGTTGCTCTCGGGAGCATCACGAAGCTCCGTATCGGACCTGGACCACACATCAAAAGTTTGATTACCATGAAACTAAATGATTATGACTGCCTTGCTAGGCTTGACAACCATCTTAGAAATCAGGTCCTGATTGTTTCCAGAAATGTACAACTTGAGCCCGGAGTGAAGTGTGTGAGAAACGTGAATATTTTTGGAAATAAAATCCAAACTTAAGTAAACTGAGACATGTTGCTTGTGGGCTAAATATAAGGATTCAGACAGTCAGAATCTGACCCAGACACACCCTCAGATCAGGAAAAATTTCCCACACATGTCAGTACACTTGTGCCCTCATCGAGTACCGGTGACCATTGAACTGAAACTGGTCCGCCACGGTCGATCTGTAAATTCGATCGGACTGAAAACTTAACTCGACGTAGATCTAATGCCGAGGAGCTTAAGTCCGACCGCACACAGAAAGGGGGCCTCCAGAAGTGCTCCGTTGAGCCAAAACAAATGGGTTTTGGCTATAACCTAAGTATACCATGGCCTTGGGGCCATTCCCATCAGTTCTTGGCCTATATAAGGGTCTTAAACTCTCTCTCTCTCTCATTCCATACGAATTTACAACCCTAGGAGAGAGAAGAGAGCAAAGAGAGAAGGAAAGAGAGAGAGTGAGAGAGAAAGTGGGAGAGAGTCCTAGGATTCGATCCCATCACTCCACGGGCTTAGCTACGGTTTCTGCATCGCTATCGCTATTCCGGCGATTCCGATTCCGTTCGTAGGTAGAAAAACCTAACCCTAATCTGTTTTAGGATTTTCAATAGTATAAGTGATGAAATAGCTAACCTATTTCACGCTATAGGTGACCATTGTGCCGTAGACAAAGGCTTTGTGTTTAAACCGAGTTCGTTACGAGTCTACCAGCGAAAGGTGCGGACTATACATGTTTAGGTTATGGGTTTCAAGGCTTTCAATGTCAGTTAATGATTAACTACTGACGTGGGTATCATTTCACATGCAAAACGTGATGTTTGTTTCGCTTTACGAATACGTATGAACTATGTCAAGTATAGCGTATTCTTGTTGAAATAATTGAATACGTATAGTTTTTGGATTCACGTTTGTCATGATTATTCGTCGTGAATATATGGCCATTATGTGTGTGACAACTCCTTGGTGAAAGGATTTGTCCTAATTCCTGTTATCGCCAACATACGTTACGTATGTTATAGTGTGTAGTCTAAGTGTTTGTTGAAATGACTAAATGAGTATGGAATTTGGATTTGTGCTTGCCATGATTATTAACGATGAATATATGCTTGTTGAGTACATGGCAACTCTTTTGTAAAAGAGCTTCCCAGGATATATGTTATATCTAGTCTAATCTGTGTATGTTGAAACGTGTAGCCTATGTGTTTGATAAAATGCCTCAATGAGGAAATACCTGTTGAAATGCATGTAATGAGGGTGTTGAGATAGGATTCTCATCTCCCTTAACTAGAGTTATAGTTTCCTTTATGTATCCTATATTATTACTACGTGCTTTATGGTTGAATGCCTATGTATGCTAACATATACACTATGTGTTTGTTGAAATGCTTAAATGAAACTTATATTTAAGTTGGTTGCTACATGCTATTTTGGACTAGCACATATGTATTCCTATCTTATTTGAAGTGTGTTTAGGGCTACGATGTAGTCCAGGTAATCGGTAACGGATCCTGATTTGGTGGTTGAGGTCGTTTCGCCACACAGGACGTGTTCGATGAATCTAAGTCGTACTTTGGTTGTCGACAGTGATTAGGCCACACGGAGTGCTTACACACTTCATGTCGATCAACTCGAGGTGCGTTCATACCAGTCGAGCTTGTCAAGTAACCCGATTGACCCGATGTATGTTCACCATGTATGGACGTTACTGCTTGAACCTAAGGTACCAAACTCACCAATGAAAACCCCGTTAACCTTAGTACCTCGATCCGCTAAGACTCATGAGCTAGACATGGTGGTATGGGACACCGTGGTCGAGTTGTCGGCCTACGCTGGGGCGACGAGCCTCCCATAGTGATCAGTGAGCAACCTAGACTCGTGATCGAATACGGTGGTATGAGACACTGTATTTGAGCTGTCGGCCTCCAATGGCACAGCCTGGCTGTGGTCCCCAGTCGGGTTGGTGACGATCCTTCAAAAATAGACTGTCAGTTGGTAGGGCGTTGGTGGAGTGATCTCAAGTATGAAATAGCCTACCCCGGTGCAGCCTGGTTGTGGTCCCTAGTCGGGTCGGTGACGAGCTTTTGAAAATAGACTGTCAGTTGATAGGGCATTGGTGGTAGTGACCTGAACTTGCCTATCGCATGTGATTAACTAAGATTGACGACCCTAGATAGATCATTGTTTGGGTTAATGATATAAAGGGGGGTACCTTAGCTTCTTAATCCTGCTGTATGAAAAGGACTAATAAGAACTTGGTAAGCATACTTATGCACCGCATTGCATGTGCCGTTTGGCGTTGGGTAGAGCACTGAGGAAGTGACTGACATGCACGACCGTGAGATGAAGATCGTAGAGGGAGTGCAGGCGAGGGCATGCATCATTTATACATACTATTTTTGCATTAATCAGAGTACTTAGGGATGTATGATTGTATTGCTTTATCATTACTGCTTGACTAAATTTATAACATGTTAACCTTTGTTTTATAGTTCCATTGAGTTGATCACTCACTCCCACGTTACGGGACGGTATTTTAAACACCAACCAGACCCTATTTTAGTTTCAAATGATGGCGATGCTTGGGAAGCGAAGCCGGACTTTTATGATGAAGAGAAGGGTTTCTCCTATATGCAGCTATCAGGCAGGTCTATGTAGACCATGTTCTGATCGATGGGGTTATAGGGATGTTGATTAGACGCCATTACACTTGTTATTTTACACTTTTAAAGCGCCCATGTATATTCTTTTTGTTCATTTTTGGAGTATACATGTATATATTTAACCTGGTAACATGTTCACACTCTGGAGACTTACAACAGTTTATATATTTTAAATATCTAACACAGTCTTCCGTTTGCTTATTTAACTGTCTCTGGAGTATGATATATTGTTTTGGTATAATCTCACTCATGATTAATGCACTAACATGGACAACGTTTAATCATCATTTTCTATGTTGCATAGGTGATGTGTTGGAACTCGGGAGTGGAGCTTATGCTCGACCCCCGATTTTCAGGGCGTTACAATCATACACTTGGATAATAACTAACAAGCTTGCCATGTATGCATGGTGTATCACCGTTACACGTCACGGGGTTGTAATGATTGTAATGGTCGTTATGGAAAAAATAACCCGTAATATCTGTTCTTGCCCCAGTAGAAAAGGATTTAATGATGATAATGTGAAGAAGAGTGGAAAAGATTGAGAGAGAAGAAGAAGAAGGAGAGTTTTAGGAGAGATGTTGTCTTAGGCTTGGTTGCCCTAACACATAATATTTTATTATAATAAAGCTTATAGTACACCGCAGGAGAAAATGGAAGTGTGCACATGCACTTACACTAACCACCAAACCATATACACAATACATAGCATTCTCTACTCCCCCTCAAGTTGGAGCATAGATGTTGATCATGCCCAACTTGTCACGAACACGAAGAAGAGCATCTCGACTCAAGGACTTTGTAAGAACATCAGCAAGTTGATCCCCGGATCGAACAAAAGGAGTGACGATTTCCTTAGAAGTGACTTTCTCCCGAATAAACTAACAGTCAACCTCAATATGTTTGGTTCGCTCATGAAAAACTAAGTTACGAGCAATGTGGATGGCCACTTGGTTGTCACAGTGAAGAGGAATAGGATCTGAAGGAGGATAGCCAAGTTCTTCAAGAAGGTTGCGAAGTCACATGCGTTCACACGTCGCATGAGCCATAACATGATATTCTACTTCAGCCGAGGACCGGGCAACAACTGGTTGTTTTTTGCTCCTCTAGGTTATAAGATTGCCACCTAAGAAGGTACAAAAGCCAGATGTAGAATGACGATCAAAAGTACTACCAGCACAACCAGCATCAGAATATCCAGAAAGATAAAGAAAACCATGGAACTGAAAGTGGCGGCCAAGACTCGGGGCTGATTTTAAATACTGAAGTATACGGTAGACAGCCATGAGATGGGAAGTACGGGGAGCTTGCATGAATTGGCTAACAACCCCCACCGCAAATGAGAGATTTGGGTGACTAATAGTCAGATAAATAAGCTGGCCTACAAGCCGTCAATACATCTCGGGATCAGTAAGGAGAGCACCATCATCTGGTCGAAGCTTCTGTGAAGTATCCATGGGAGTGGTAGCAGGCTTGCACCCTAACATGCCAGTCTCCATGAGAAGATCGAGCGCATATTTTCGTTGTGACAAGACCAATCTGGATGATGAGCGACCAACTTCAATTCTGAGAAAGTAGCGAAGAGGACCAAGATCCTTGATCTTAAACTTAGTCTTCAAAAAATCTTTGACCTCCCACATTCCAGCAGAATCACTACCAGACAGAACAATATCATCCACATAGACAATGAGAACCATGATGCTCATCGATCGTCGACATATAAAGAGAGAATGATCGGCATGACTACGAACAAAGTCAAACTCCAAGAGAGCCTAACTAAATTTTTTGAACCATGCACGTGGGGATTGTTTGAGTCCATAAAGAGCCTTCTTCAACCAGCAGACAAGTGCAGGGTTGTGAGAAGCAACAAAGCCAGGAGGTTGATGCATGTAAACCTCCTTCACAAGATCCCCATGGAGAAATGCATTCTTAACATCAAGCTGAAACAAGGGCCATAATAAATTAACGGCCATGGAGAGCACAACGCGAATCGAATTAAGCTTAGCCACCAGATAGAATGTCTCGAAGTAATCCACACCATGAGTCTGTGTGTAACCCTTAGCAACGAGACGGACTTTATAACGATCAATTGAGCCGTCTGGAAGAAACTTGATCGTATAAACCCATCGACAGCCAACAGGTTTATAGCCTAAAGGAAGTGGTACAAGGTCCCAAGTATAATTCTTCTCAAGAGCAGACATTTCTTCTATCATCGCCTTCGTCCAATCAGGACTCTGAAGAGCATGTGAGAGAGATCTAGGAATAGTTTGTGATGAAATGGAAGCTGCGAACGACTAATAAGACGGTGAAAGATGATCATATGAAACGAAATTACTAATGGGGTGTTGAGTACAAGATCGTGACCCTTTGTACAAAGCAATGGGAAGATCTAAACTCGAGGTAGGAGAGTCACCTGAGCCAACATCCAAAGTGAGCGGAAGGGTGGATGGCTAAGCGTGTGAAAATTTATCTCGACGATGATATACCTGCAGAAACTTAGGCTTACTCATACTACCAACAGGATGTTGAATAGAGGGGAGAGGAGTTTTCCCATGATCACTAGTAGAAAGAGGATAAGTGTCATACTCCCCCTGACTTGCAAGAGGATCACAGAGGGATCGGCCTGGAGCGGAGAAAAAAGAAATATCCTCAAAGAAAGTTACATCGGCAGAGATATATTTCTTGCGAGTCAATGGGTCAAAGCATTTATACCCTTTCTGACTCTGAGGATACCTGAGAAAGATACATTTAATTGCCCTAGGGCTAAGTTTATTATTACTCTCATCCAAAATTTGAATAAAGCACATACAACCAAAAACTTTAGGTGGTAAAGGAAATAGATTATCATGAGGATACAATATAAAAAATGAAGATTTGTAAGATAGGATACGTGGGGGTATACAATTAATAAGAAAAGTAGCAGTAAGGAGAGCATCACCCCAAAAATGTTTAGGTAGATGCATACCAAGTAGAAGGGTGCGAGTAACGTCAAGAAGATGACGATTTTTATGTTCTACAATACCATTTTATTGAGGTGTGCGAGCACATGACGTCCAAGATAAAATATCACATTCCTGTAAGAAGGATAGAAAGGCAGTAGACATGTATTCCCCCCATTATCAGAATGGAGGGATTTGATGGAACAATGAAATTGAGTGTACACTTCATGATAAAACACTTTAAACGCATCAAATACTTCACTTTTAGATTTCAAAAGATAAATCCAAGTCATGCGTGAATAATTATCAATAAAGGTAACAAAATATCTAAATCCAAAAGTCGGGGTAACCGGAGCTGGTCCCCAGACATCCGAGTGAACTAGAAGAAAAGGTTAAGATTTCCTCCTAGAAGAGTTAGGAGGAAACATAGCGCGATGATGTTTAGACAATTTACAAATATCACAGCATAATGGTTTAGTGATAGATAAGGAGGGAAACGAAAGTCTCAATCTAGTTATGGATGGGTGGCCTAAGCGGCAATACCACCGAGTCATGGACTCTCGATCTAGAGAAAGGGAACTAGAAGCGGCAACGGGGGTATCATCGAGAAGATAAAAGCCTCCTCGCTCATGCCCCCCACCAATCACTCTCTTCGTCTGAAGGTCCTGAAACAAACAATAAGAAGGGGAAAAGGTAATGGAATAATTGAGTGATTTAGTAAGAGAGCTAACAGACAATAAGTTTAAAGGAAAACGAGGCACATGCAAGACTGAGGACAAAGACGAGGAAGAAGAGAGAGGGATGGAACCAATTCCAAAGATGGGAGATTGGGTTCCATCTGCGACTGTGACATACTGAGTGGGATGAGAAGGAGAATAAGAAGAAAAGAATTGAAACTTACCAGTCATATAGGAGGAAGCTACAGAGTCGATGACCCAGGAGGTAGGTGAGGATGACGCAAGAAGGGCAGTACCTGACTGGGCCAAAGCTGCGTGATAAGGCTAAAAAATATCACCAATATGAAGCCGCATAAGGGCATCATATGCAGCCCGAGAAATGATAAGAGACTCCCCTGAAGTAAACTGCTTAGCTGTCGGAGTGGAAGACTGTGTCTTAGAAGCAACAGTGGATACAACAGAAGCAACCGAGATTCGTATCTCGATCCTCCTACAAAGTATTCTAGGTGATCACTAGCACATTCAAACATTTTCACAAACACATAGACTACATACATCACCTTATATGATGTATAAGGATTACACATGTGTTAGGCCAAATCCTTTCACTAGGGAGTTGCCCCGCATACCACGTGCATATACCCATGACGGATAACCATGGTGTGCATGAATCCGAGCTCCATGTTCATTCAAACATTTCTACAAACACTTGGGCTACACACTTAGTCACATATAACGTATATTTGCCATGACGTGATTTTGGGCAAGTCCTTTTGCTAAGGAGTTGTCGCACATGTATTAGGCATATATTCATGACAAATAAACATGTTAAGCACAAATCCAAATTCCAAACATATTCAAACATTCCAATATATGCATAGAATACACTATATTCTACATAGTTCATGTAAACTCGTATAACGAAACAGACGACGCATTTTGTGTAACGACTCGTAAATTTCCGTACAAAGACCCGAGTACCACCTCAACCAGAAATCACTTATAGGATTAAATCCTGTAGAAATTTGACAAAGTTAACTATGTGCTAAACTAGATTAGCCATGAAATCCATTTGAATCGCTTTAAATACGATCTACACGACCCAAAACTTGTAGAATCATTGACACTAGGTTACCCTAAAATCTAGGATCAAACTCATTACCCGACTGCTCTCGGGAGCACATTGAAACTCCGTATCAAGTTTGGACCGCACATCGAGAGTCCGAATAATACGAAGTTAAGGACTTGGGACCGCCTCGCTGGGCTTGACAACCATCTCGGAAATCAAATCCAGACAGTGTCCCACAGCTGTTCGCTTGAGTCCGGAGCGAGAGAATGTGAGAACACTTGTTTTCTTTACAAAATAAATATCTCAAATAGTAATCTGAGACTTGTTACTTGCGAACATTTTATAAGCAACCAGACAGTCAGAATCTGACCCAAATACACCCTCGGATCAGGAAAATTTTCATAAACATATCCATGTACTTGGAATTTCAGATCGAGATCTGCAGACCGTTGAACTGAAACTGGTCCACCACGCGTGATCTAGTAATCCGACTGAAACGAAAACTTAACTCCACCTGGATCCAAGGTTGGTGAGCTTAAGTCCGACCTTTGGCTCAAGGAGGCCCGCCAGAAGTGCTTCGTTTGGCTGAAACAGAGTCGCTTTGGTTATAACCTAAGTATACCTTGTCCACAAGTCTATTTCAGAGAGTTTTTAGGCTATATAAGGACCTTAAAACCCTCTCTCTCACAGCCATACGAATTTGAGAGAAACCCTAGAGAGAGAAAAGAGAGAGAAAGAGTGAGAGAAGTGGGAGAAACTCCCTGCTACTATTTCCTGTCGCTACCCAAGATCCACCACTCCATTCTTGTCGCTTTCCCGGCGATACTGACTTCGTTTTTAGGTAACAAACCCTAACCCTAATCTGTTTTGGAGTTGTAAGGGTTGTAGGTTATGAAATAGCTAACCTATTTCATTCTATAGGTTACAAAATTGCCGAATACGGAAGCTTAGCAAACCTATCGTATTTGTTACGATTCTACGAAAAAAGGTGAAGACTTTAGGTGTATAGGTTACAGTTTTCAACGCTTTCAATGTCAGATAATGATAGATTCATGATCTGCATGCAATTACACATGTACAAAGTGCTTTCTGTATTTCGTTTCAATTAAAGATGAAGAATATGGAATTTTACATATTCTAGGTATTCGTAGAAAATACCGTATACGTATAAATTTTTGGAAATATGTTTGCCATGATTATTTGTTGTATGAATATAATATATATGGATAAAATACTTAATTGGCGAAAGGATTCGCCATAATACATGTTTTGCTAGTATACACTAAATATGTTGAAATAGTGTATTCTAGAAAGTACCGTATACGTATATATTTTGGAGATGTGTTTGCCATGACTATTTTCTGTAGGAACGTATTATATATGCGTAAAATACTTGCTTGGAGAAAAGATTCTCCCTAATACATGTTTTGCTAATATACACTAAGTATGTTGTAAAAGTGTATTCTAAGTGTTTGTGAAAATGCTTGTGAGAGTAAGTGTTTGGATGATGGTGTCTTAGGTAGGTGTTGAGATGGGATTCTCAACTACCTTAGAGACGTGTATGATTTCCTCCATGTGGTTGTTTACTTTAACCGCTTACTTATGAAATCTATGTGTTTGTATTCTTGTTTATATAGTGAATTATAACATGCTTTATAACATGCTTTACAAACATGCTATATGATATGCTTGTTAACATGCTTGAATTACTTTGTTTATTATGTTTTACTCTACATGTTCTAATTAAGGATTGATTGAGTTTGGGACTATGTTTATAGTCCAGACAATCGGTACCAGACTTAAGATCGTGGTTGAGATTCATTTCGCCACGTAAGATGTGTTTGACGAACCCGAGTCGTACTTGAGTTGGCGATAGTGGTTAGGCCACGCGAAGTGCTTATGCACTTCATGTCATTCAGTTGATTGTGCGCTCGAGCTAGTCAGGCTCGTCAAGTAACCTGATATGTCTAATATATGTTCACCATGTTTGGACGCTACTGCTTGAACCTAGGTGTAACGACCTGTAAATTTTCGTACATTGGGTCGAGTACCACCTCGACCAGAAATCACGTAGGATTAAATCCTTTAGAAATTTAACAAAGTTAACTAAGTACTAAACTCGGTTAGCCATGAAATCCGTTGGGATCGCTTTAAATACGATCTGCAAGACCCAAAACTTGCAGAATTAGTGACTCTAGGTTACCCTAAAATCTAGAACCAAACTCATTACCCGTCTGCTCTCGGGAATTAAACGAAACTTCGTATTGGGTCTAGATCACGCATCGGGAGTCCGATTAACACGAAGCTAAGGAACTAGGACCGCCCCACTGGGCTTGACAATCATCTCAAAAATCAGATGATTCCGATGTCCCACGGCCATTCGATTCGATCCGGAGCGAGGGAGTGTGAAAAACACTATTTCCATCCCAAAATAAATATCTGGAATAGTGATCTGGCACCATTCGCTTGCGTGTCAGTATTAAGCAACCTGATCGTCAGACTCAGACCAAATTACACCCTCGGATTAAAAAAAAATTCAGGAACATTTACATGTACTTGGAATTTCTGATCGTGGCCCACTGACCGTTGAACTGAAAGTGGTCCGCCACGTGCGATCTGGGAATCCGATTGAGTCGAAAACGTAATCCCACGTAGATCCATAGATGGTGAGCTTAAGTCTGACGCTTGGCTCAAGGAGGGCCACCAGAACCTCCCTTTTGAGCTGGAAAAGTGGCGAAATGCCTATATATGTAGTCACCCTTGAACCTGAGTCTATTTTAGGGATGTTTTTGGCTATAAAAGGGGCTTAGAATAGCCCCTCTCACAGCCATACGAATTTGGGAGAAAAACCCTAGAGGGAGAGAGAGAAAAGAGAGAGAAGAGCTTGGAGTTTGTTGCTGATCTTCCTCCTGCTGCTTTCTTTCATCACACGGCCTACACCGCTCCGTTCTAGGAGTTTTTCCGGCGGTATCCATCCCGTTTGGAGGTAAGAAACCCTAACCCTAGGTCTGATTTGAGGTAGGATCGTTGTAGGTTATGAAAAAGCTAATCGATTCCGCTCTTTAGGCTAGGAAACTCCCGTATACGGAAGCTCTACTACCCTTGCTGATTCGTTGGAATTCCAAGGGCCAAGGTGAGGACTTTAAGTGTATAAGTTACGTTTTTCAACACTTTCAATGTCAGATAATGATAGATTCATGATCTGCATGTAAATGCACATGTACAAAGTGCTTTCCGTTTCCTGTTTCGATTAACGTTATAGAATATGGAATTTCACATACTCTAGATATACGTAGAAATACCGTATACGTATTTTTTTCGGGAAAATGTTTGACATGTTTAATTAATGTATGATTATATAATATATGGATAAAATACTAGTTTGGCGAAAGGAATCGCTAAAATACATGTTCCTTGTAAATGCCTAATATGTTGAAATTGTGTATTCTAGAAATACCGCATATGTGCGGATTTTGGAAATACAATTGTAATGATTATTTGCTGTATGATTATGATATACATGGGTAAATTACTCACGTGGTGAAGGGACAGCCCTAACACGAATTTTACTAACATACGTCATGTATGTTGGAATAGTGTATTCTAGGTGTTTGTGTAAATACTTGTATGAGTAAATGTTTATGTATTAGTGCCTTAGATAGGCGCTGATATGGGATTTCCGACTCCCTTAGAGACATGTAGGATCCCTCCATGCGGTGGTTCACTATAACCACTCACTTGTGGCGTGTATGTAATTGTATCCCTATGTGTATAGTGCTTTACTACATGCTTCACAACATGCTTTACTTCATGTTTTACTTCATGCTTTATAACATGCCTGCTAACATGCTTGTATTGCTTGTTTATCATGCTTTACTCCACATGCTATTGATGAAAACTGTTTGAGTTTGGGACTATGTCTATAGTCCAAACATTCGTTACCAGACTTGCGGTTGTGGCTGAGATTCATATCGCCACAAAGGATGTGTCTGGCGAACCCGAGTCGTACTTCGGTTGGTGATAGTGGTTGGCCACACGGAGTGCTTTTGCGATCCATATCGCTCAACTTGTGGTGCGCTCGAGCTACCCAGGCTCGTCAAGTAAACCGAACTGTATTTGTATGTTCACCATGTTTGGTCGCTACTGCTTGAACCTAGGGTACCAAACTTACCAGTGGCGATCCCGTTTAACCATGGTACCTCGATCCACTAAGTCGCATGAGCCGGGCATGGTGGTATGGGACACCGTGGTCGAGCTGTCGGCCTACGCTGGGGCCATGTGCCTCCCCGTAGTGACCATTGCGCAACCAAACTCGTGAGCCGAATACGGTGAGACCTGTACTCGAGCTGACGGCTAGTGATTGAGCCGAGTACGGTGAGACCTGTACTCGAGCTGACGGCCAGCAATTGAGCCGCATACGGTGAGATCTGTATCCGCGCTGACCGGTGACGAGCCCTTTGCGATGCCTTCACTATGCTTCTCAAACTATAATATTGTATGAGAATAACTAGGATTGACGACCCTAGAATGGATCATGTTGGGAATGATACAAGGGAGGTACCTTAGTTTCCCAATACTGCTGGTTGAAATGGACTAATAAAAACTTGGTAATCATGAGCATCATCGCACTGCATGTGCTTTGTAGATGTGGCGCACTGAGGGAGTAAGCATTCGCGAACGTAGGATGATGTCGCTTGAGGGTGGTTTGGCAAGGGCATACAGCATCATGTCATTTCATTTCCGCACTTAACAAGAGTAGTTAGACTTGTTTGATTTATACTGCTTTATCATTACTGCTTGATTGAATTGATAACATGTTAACCTATGCTTTATTGTTCCACTGAGTTAGCTACTCACTCCCACGTTACGGGACGGTGTTTGCAACACCCACCAGACTCTGTCGCAGGTGTAGATGGCGCCTCGGTGCAGGAGCCGGAGCCTGACTTCGATGAGGATCAGGAGGAGTTCTCCTTTATGCAGTATTCTGACGGCTTTGCTTAGGCCGGCTGCATCGCGGGATTTTCAGGGCCTCTCTTGAGGATTGTATTTTGGTTTTTGACTTAGAAACAATACATGTATATTGGTACTCAGTACTCATACTCTGGAGTTCATAAAATTTTGTTACTTTACATATTTTGAATATAAAATTTCAGTCTTCCGCTTGCCTTTATACAATTGAACTGGAGTATGAATTACTGTTTTGGTATAATCTCATCCATGTTTATTGCGCTAACTCAGACAACATTTAACCATCATTGTGTATGTTGCATAAGTGATGCATTGGAACTCGGGAGTTGAGTTCATACTCGACCCCCGAATTTCAGGGCGTTACAAGTTGGTATCAAAGCATGATTTTGATTGAACCGGACCTGAGTTGTCTCCACTACGTACGTTGACGCATTATACTTAGGAGGGTGTGCAAAATTATAGAAACAGTCCTAGGGTCTCCCGATTTCACCGTTCGGTGAAATTCATTAAAAACGGACGCGTTGATCGAGTTTGTACTCGATCCTGACCGCACACATGGACTCTAAATCACCCCTAGACCGTCTATTGACGTGTCCAGGTCACTACCCACCTAAAATTAGTCGTTACAAATCAGAAAAAATCAGATTAGTTCAGAAAATTCTCGGGACCAACCGTTCTGGAGCCGAACTGAGTTCGGGGGCCCCCCACACTAATCCACTAAGGGTCCAGATTGAACCAGGGTGCATTTGGCACCCTGGACAAGTGGCAAACAAGGCCCCACTGCGGCGGCGCGGCTCCGGCCAAGTCCGGCCGCGGTGGGGCCGCTGCTCGGTCGGCGGACCGCGGTCCGGCCGGTTTTTCGGCGAGATTCCAAGCGTGGGGGTGGTCGGCCCAGTACCCTCTACCCCTTGGCACGTGCCAAATTGCAAGTTGGTTAGGTTTTAAGGGGCTGGAGCACCCTTCTCCTCATTTCACCCCCTTTTCAAGCACCTCCACACCCATTTTCTATTTTTCTCAAAACCCATCCCTCCAAACCTTCAAATCTTTCATTTTCTTCCATAACTCACACACCCCAACCTTCCACAACAGCCCTAGCTTCCTCCTTTCCCCATTTTCTCAAGTTGGAGCTCTCATACCCCTCCTTGGAGCTCAAAAATCGGGTAATCTACTAACCCATTCCATTTTCTTCTTGTTTCTCCCTCATTTCCTACCTCTAGTGCTCCTTCCACACCCATTGGATTGTTGTTTATGGAGGATCAAAGAGATCAGCCCCTTGTTCCCCCATTTTGGCAATTTTTCATGGCCCTCCTTGGTGTGGTGGCTACCATTTTTTCCATTTCCTCCATCCTATCTCTCATGGGAAAGAGGAAAACCGCGGCAGATGACGCCGGCCCAAGTAGGCCAGCCCATTCCCGAAGAAGATCCGATGTTGGGGCCGACACAAGCACCGTGCGGGAGTTTAGGTCGAAGCGAGACCTGGATCCTGACCATCCCGTCGAAAATGCTTACCCGATGGCATGGAATATGGGCGCTTCGCGGGCCGCAAGGTTGTGTTTGAAGCTCATGTGGATGCAAGGTTATTCGGGCTACACCCACTGATGGATCGCCTGGTGGACATCGGATGGAACTCTATGTTTGATGGCGAGTCCCCTGCATGTGAGAACATGGTTTGTGCTTTCTATGCTCACATCATGGATTCATCAGTTGAGCCTCTTCAGTTTACTGTTTCTGTGAGGGGCATTAGACGCACGATTACAGTGGATGAAGTGGCTCGGATCACGAAGTTACCGCTTGGTCAGGTACACCCCAGTGATAACTTCTCCAGAAGTGCGCGGGAAAGGGATCGCCGCACGCGATATCTCTGTGGTCGCCGGGTTACTTGGAAGAGAGGAAATTGCATTGTGGCGACAAAGATGCCGAGGACTTCCGTTTACTCCATCACATTTTCACCTACAATGTGTACCCACGGTCGGGTAACCGCACGGAATGTACTCGGTTGATGGTGGACTTTTTGTACAAGATGGGACATGGGAACGACATATGCCTGCCCACATTCATCCTATCCCAGATAGTTCAGGTTGTTCGTTCTACCAGGAACGATCTTTCGCTCCCATTTGGCCGTCTGATCTGCAGGATGGCTCGTGATGTAGGCTACAGATTGAATATGGAGGATCTTGCACTGGTCCGAGTCATAAGTGAAGCGACACTCAAGAATATGAAGATCGGCCCTCATCAGCGGCAAGCCCGACTCGACGAGTCTGGAGATGAGTCAGATAGCGCCGGCGAGGAGAGTGATGAGGAGGGCGGTGATGACATACAGGAAGAAGAACCTGAGGCTTAGGACACCGAGGAAAGTTCACCCCCTGCGGCTCAGGAGCAGGGTATGGATAGAGATGCTCTGGATGCATGTTTGGCCCGTCTCGAGGAGGGTCAAGCCGCCTTGCAGCAAGAGATTGGTCAAGTACGCGCCAAACTTGAAGAGAATGAAGCCTACATGAAGAAGAGTTTTAAGAAGATGTCCCGTATATTGAAGGCCATTCTGTGCTGTGCGCAGGACAAGAATGCTCCTCCACCGCCTGCTTCAGATGCTTAGTCATCCATGTTGTTGTATGTTGTGTTTGCTTTAGTTACCGAGATAGGCGGTTTGTGTTTTCATGCAGATGTTGTATTAGGTAGTAGCATGTTTTAGGTGTTTGATGTAGTAGATGCATTGGCTATCATGTGATTTTCTGTCGTGATTCATGTAACTCTGTAGTCCATGTATTATGATAATTTTGGGTAAATGAAAAGCATGTAGCCTCTTTTGTTTTGATGATGTGTGGAATACTTAAGTGCTTTATGAAGTGTATTGTGCTTTATCTCACAAATGATCTACCCTATGTTGTATAGGGCATGCCGCGGCAGTATACACGGAGCACGACACATCTTCGTCTGACCGGCTCTATGAACCAGACTCCTTCTGGTAGTGGCGGTCCTGCGGACCGAGGGTTGGGATCTGATCAGCCTTCTACTGGTCCTACCGGTGGACAGCCACCTTACACGCCCCCGGTCCGTGAGAAGTATCGACCGTCATCTGCTGCGCAGCACGATTCTCAGGCTGCTCCACCGCCTGATAGATTTGAGCAGCTGATGATGATGATGCATCAGCAGCAAATGCAGCAGCAGCAGTTGCAGCAGCAGCAGGTGCAGCAGCAGCAGCAGCAGTAGATGCAACAGCAGCAACAGATACAGCAGCAGCAGCACCAGGAGCTTATGGCCACTATTGCTGAGGCCTTGTCCCGTGGTGGTAGCGCGACTCCACCTACGACATCTGCGCATCATGATGAGGATTCTGAGCCTCCTGCTCGGTTTGAGGATGCGCCTCTGCCTACACCCATCGCACCTCCTATTGGAGATGTCGGTACTCGTGGTCTACTCGAGCGATTTCAGCGCTTGAGGCCTCCCTCTTTTGTAGGTTCTCACAGACCCGAGGAGGCGGAGTTCTGGCTAGACCGCATCTCCAAGATGCTACGGATGCTACATTGCTCCGAGGCAGAGTAGGTTGAGTTGGCTACCTTCATGTTTGAGAGGGAGGCTAGCTTATGGTGGGACAGTGTGCTGCGCACGGTCGCAGTGGACTTCGTGTGGACCTGGGAGGCTTTCGAGTCTCGGTTCCACGAGAAGTATTACCCGCAGACGTATCGGCATGAGCGGGAGGATGAGTTTCTGCGCCTCAGGCAGGGAGGCATGACGGTGACGGAGTATGAGCACCGATTTACTGAGTTGGGTCACTTTGTCCCGACCATCCTCGTCAATGAGCAGATGAGGATGCGACGATTCACTGGGGGCTTGCGACCTGACATACGGTCGAAGCTATGCTGCCACAGTATCCCTACGTATGCGGCGTTGGTCCACATGTTTATGACGGCCGAGCAGGATGTGGACCGTTTGACCCGATCACGTGGTACTATGGTTGCGAGACCGCGGTAGGATTTACAGAGCAGGCCTATCTTAGGCAAGAGGCCTCGGGCTGATTCTCCCCCCAGGGCCGCAACGCCAGTTATTCCTATGAGACGCCCGTTGGTGACCTGCACGTTTTGTGGAAAACCAGGACACCCTGCTGAGAGCTGCTTCTCACGCATGAGGGCTAGCGGATTTGCGTCACCGCAGAGATTGGGTCGCCCTTATCTACAGGCCATATCAGCTCCACCGCTATAGACTGTTCCTGCACATCCTTCATTCCGACCTCCTGTGCCGCCCTTCAGGCCGCCACAACGACCCCTGGCTCCTCAGCCGAACCGCCAGCAGCAGGCTTGTGTACATACACTTGTTGCGGAGGCACCAGAGACGTCGATATCGACACCGATGGCTTTTGAGGGTACGGCTTATATTCATGATACTCCTGTTTCCTTATTGGTGGACACTGGGTCCACTACTTCTATTATTTCTTGTGGGGCGGTGAAACGTCTATCTTTGCATACGATTCCCACTAAGGGAATGAGACTCATTACGGCTACCGGGACCTATTCGGATGTCACACGGTTCTGCGAGGGTTGCTCGATAGTTTTGGGTAGCAGCACAGTGCTCGTCGACCTTATTGTTGCTCCGCTATGGCACTACGACGTTATACTTGGCATGGATTGGCTCGCCAAGATGAGGGCGGAGATAGATTGCGATGCTCGGATCGTGACTACCTATGGACCTGACGGCACAGCTTTCACGTTTCCAGTGCAGGTCAGTTGGCCCTGTCGAGTTGATTGTTATGCTGCTTTACTTGTGTCGATTGATGGTCCGACACTGGAGGGTACGCCAGTGGTTCGGGAGTTTGTTGGAGTCTTTAAGACTATCCCTGGTTTACCTCATCGGCGTGAGATTGATTTTATGATTGACCTTACGCCTGGTGCGACGCCCATCTCGTTGCCGACTTATCGTATGCCTCCATGTGAGATGGAGGAGCTGCGGAAACAGATTGACGAACTTGTAGAGAAAGGTTTTATTCAACCTAGTGTGTCTCCTTGCGGAGCACCTGTGTTGTTCGTGAAGAAGAAGGACGGGTCGCTACGGTTGTGTATTGATTACCGTTGGTAGAACCAGGTCACGGTGAAGAACAAGTATCCTTTGCCCAGGATTGATGATCTATTCGATCAGTTGAGGGGGGCGAAGTATTTCTCGAAGATTGACCTTCAGTCAGGGTACCACCAGTTGCGCGTGAGAGAGGAGGACGTGCAGAAGACAGCCTTCAGGACGTGCTTTGGGCACTATGAGTTCTTAGTGATGTCGTTCGGTCTGACGAACGCACCAGCCGTGTTCATGGATCTGATGAACTGGGTATTTCGGCCCTTCCTTTACCGATTCGTCATCGTCTTTATCGATGACATCTTGATATACTCCACGAGTCGGGAGGAGCACGAGGAGCACCTGCGAGCAGTATTGGGTACGTTGGAGAAGAACCAGTTGTTTGCGCAATACAAGAAGTGCGACTTCTGGCAGGAGGAAGTCAAGTTCCTGGGACATGTTGTGTCCAAGGATGGGATAGCAGTGGACCTTGCTAAGGTAGCCGCGCTTCAGGATTGGCAGCAGCCTGAGTCGGTTACTGAGGTGAGGAGTTTCCTTGGTCTGGCTGGGTATTACAGACGTTTCATTCGGAACTTCTTGAAGATTGCCAGGCCATTGTCTCAGTTGACTCAGAAGGACCTGAAGTTCGCCTGGAATTAGAAGGCGGAGGCAGCTTTTAAGGAGCTGAAGGACAAGTTGACGTCCGCCCCTGTGCTAGTATTGCCAAAGCAAGGGGTGAAATACACGGTATATACTAAAGCGTCTCGCGTTGGTTTGGGTTGTGTACTGATGCAGAAGGATAGGGTGATTTCGTATGCCTCGAGACAATTAAGGAAGCACAAGGAGAATTACCCTACACATGACCTGGAGTTGGCAGCTGTCATCTTTGCATTGAAGCTCTGGAGACATTACCTCTACGGTGAGGAGTTCGAGCTTTTCTGCGACCACAAGAGCCTTAAGTACATATTCACACAACCGGATTTGAATATGAGACAGCGCCGATGGATGGAGACCTTGAAAGACTTCAAGTTCGAGGTTTCCTACCATCCTGGCAAGGCGAACCTTGTGGCAGACGCGTTGAGCCGCAAGAAGGCGATTGCATTTGCGGCACCGCTGATGATAGCCGAGTGGGACATGATGGAGTTTGTGCGGGACTTCGAGCAGAGACTCACTGTCGAGGAGCCTTTTGAGTGTGTTGCGCATGTTCGGGTGCGGCCACTTATTGACGACAGGATTGTTGAGGCCCAAGAGGCCGATATACGGCTGTCTGAGCTTCGAGAGCAGGCTAGCGACGCCGTGGACTCCGAGTGGAGAGTTGGTTCTGATGGGGGTTTACGATTCCGTGGCCGCCTATGTGTTCCTGATGTGGCTGACTTGAGACGCGAGCTTCTCGAGTCTGCCCATAACTCGAAGCTTGCGATGCATCCTGGTAGGACGAAGATGTACCAGGATATGAGACGGACGTATTGGTGGGATAACATGAAGGCCCACATTGCTGAGTATGTGTCTCGATGTCTGACGTGCCAGCAGGTCAAGGCAAAACATCGCCGACCTCCTGGGCTACTTCAGCCCATGCCTATAGCGGAGTGGAAGTGGGACTTCATCTCCATGGACTTCATATCAGGGCTGCCGAAGAAGAGGAAGGGACACAATTCTATTTGGGTGATTGTCGACCGGTTGACTAAATCGGCCCATTTCCTCCCTATCAGAGTTACGAACTCTACAGACGAGCTGGCTAGACTGTACATCAGAGAGATCGTCCGTCTGCATGGAGTTCCCTTAGAGATCGTGTCGGACAGAGACACGCGGTTCACATCTATCTTCTGGACTCGTATCCAGGAGGCGATGGGTGTGAAGTTGAAGTTCAGTACAGCGTTTCATCCTCAGACTGATGGGCAGACAGAGCGGGTGAATCAGATTCTGGAGGATATGTTGCGAGCATGTGTGTTGGACTTCAAGGACAGCTAGGATGACTGTCTTCCGTACGCAGAGTTCGCCTACAACAACAGCTTCCAGGCGACTATTGGCATGGCCCCATATGAGGCTCTATATGGTCGACCTTGTAGGGCGCCGCACTGTTGGGCAGAGGTTGGCGAGCGTAGTCTGGTTGGCCCGGAGTTGGTCCAGACGACTACAAAGAAGATAGATATTATCAGGCGTCGATTGCTCACAGCGCAGAGCAGGCAGAAGAGTTACGCCGATACGAGGCGGCGACCGCTGGAGTTCGAGGTCGGGGATCATGTGTTCCTTCGAGTTTCCCCTATGAAGGGAGTTCTTCGGTTCGGAAAGAAGGGAAAGCTCACACCGAGGTTTATCGGTCCATTTCAGATATTGGATCGAGTGGGTGATGTGGCGTATCGTCTCGCTTTACCTACACCACTTGCTTCTGTACACAACGTATTTCATGTATCTATGCTGAAGAAGTACGTTCCTGATCTTTCGCATATCATCAGATGGGAGCAGGTACAGTTGAGTGAAGATGCTACGTACGAGTTGCGCCCGACGCGTATCCTTGATAGGAAGGAGCAGGTACTACGTAGCAAGGTCATCCCACTTGTGAAGGTGCTTTGGACACATCATTCCGAGGAAGAAGCTACCTGGGAGACTGAAGCCGAGGTCAGAAAGAACTACCCTCAGATTCTCGAGGACTACGAAAAGGTATAAATTTCGAGGACGAAATTTTTTGTTTAAGGGGGGTAGATTGTAACGACCTGTAAATTTCCGTACATTGGGTCGAGTAACACCTCGACCAGAAATCACGTAGGATTAAATCCTTTAGAAATTTAACAAAGTTAACTAAGTACTAAACTCGGTTAGCCATGAAATCCGTTGGGATCGCTTTAAATACGATCTGCAAGACCCAAAACTTGCAGAATTAGTGACTCTAGGTTACCCTAAATTCTAGAACCAAACTCATTACCCGTCTGCTCTCGGGAATGAAACGAAACTTCGTATTGGGTCTAGATCACGCATCGGGAGTCCGATTAACATGAAGCTAAGGAACTAGGACCGCCCCACTGGGCTTGACAATCATCTCAAAAATCAGATGATTCCGATGTCCCACGGCCATTCGATTCGATCCGGAGCGAGGGAGTGTGAAAAACACTATTTTCATCCCAAAATAAATATCTGGAATAGTGATCTGGCACCATTCGCTTGCGTGTCAGTATTAAGCAACCTGACCGTCAGAATCAGATCAAATTACACCCTCGGATTAAGAAAAATTTCAGGAACATTTACATGTACTTGGAATTTCTGATCATGGCCCACTGACTGTTGAACTGAAAGTGGTCCACCACGTGCGATCTGGGAATCCGATCGAGTCGAAAACGTAATCCCACGTAGATCCATAGATGGTGAGCTTATGTCTGACGCTTGGCTCAAGGAGGGCCACCAGAACCTCCCTTTTGAGCTGGAAAAGTGGCGAAATGCCTATATATGCAGTCACCCTTGAACCTGAGTCTATTTTAGGGATGTTTTTTGCTATAAAAGGGGCTTAGAACAGCCCCTCTCATAGCCATACGAATTTGAGAGAAAAACGTTAGAGGGAGAGAGAGAAAAGAGAGAGAAGAGCTTGGAGTTTGTTGCTGATCTTCCTCCTGCTGCTTTCTTTCATCACACGGCCTACACCGCTCCGTTCTAGGAGTTTTCCCGGCGGTATCCATCCTGTTTGGAGGTAAGAAACCCTAACCCTAGGTCTGATTTGAGGTAGGATCGTTGTAGGTTATGAAAAAGCTAATCGATTCCGTTCTTTAGGCTAGGAAACTTCCGTATACGGAAGCTCAACTACCCTTGCTGATTCGTTGGAATTCCAAGGGCCAAGGTGAGGACTTTAAGTGTATAAGTTACGTTTTTCAATGCTTTCAATGTCAGATAATGATAGATTCATGATCTGCATGTAAATGCACATGTACAAAGTGCTTTCCGTTTCCTGTTTCGATTAACGTTGTAGAATACGGAATTTCACATACTCTAGATATACGTAGAAATACCGTATACGTATTTTTTTCGGGAAAATGTTTGACATGTTTAATTAATGTATGATTATATAATATATGGATAAAAGACTAGTTTGGCGAAAGGAATCGCTAAAATACATGTTCGCTTGTAAATGCCTAATATGTTGAAATTGTGTATTCTAGAAATACCGCATATGTGCGGATTTTGGAAATACAATTGTAATGATTATTTGTTGTATGATTATGATATACATGGGTAAATTACTCACGTGGCGAAGGGACAGCCCTAACACGAATTTTACTAACATACGTCATGTATGTTGGAATAGTGTATTCTAGGTGTTTGTGTAAATACTTGTATGAGTAAATGTTTATGTATTAGTGCCTTAGATAGGCGCTGATATGGGATTTCCGACTCCCTTAGAGACATGTAGGATCCCCTCCATGCGGTGGTTCACTATAACCACTCACTTGTGGCGTGTATGTAATTGTATCCCTATGTGTATAGTGCTTTACTACATGCTTCACAACATGCTTTACAACATGCTTTACTTCATGTTTTACTTCATGCTTTATAACATGCCTGCTAACATGCTTGTATTGCTTGTTTATCATGCTTTACTCCACATGCTATTGATGAAAACTGTTTGAGTTTGGGACTATGTCTATAGTCCAAACATTCGGTACCAGACTTGCGGTTGTGGCTGAGATTCATATCGCCACAAAGGATGTGTCTGGCTAACCCGAGTCGTACTTCGGTTGACGATAGTGGTTGGCCACACGGAGTGCTTTTGCACTCCATATCGCTCAACTTGTGGTGCGCTCGAGCTAGTCAGGCTCGTCAAGTAAACCGAACTGTATTTGTGTGTTCACCATGTTTGGTGGCTACTGCTTGAACCTAGGGTACCGAACTTACCAGTGGCGATCCCGTTTAACCATGGTACCTCGATCTGCTAAGTCGCATGAGCCGGGCATGGTGGTATGGGACACCGTGGTCGAGCTGTCGGCCTACGCTGGGGCCATGTGCCTCCCCGTAGTGACCATTGCGCAACCAAACTCGTGAGCCGAATATGGTGGTATGGGACACTGTATTCGAGCTGTCGATATTTACGGCGAGAACCGAGTACGGTGAGACCTGTGCTCGTGCTGACGGGCGACGAGTCCTCCGTAGTATCATCGAGTGTACTCCAAGTGTCTGTGATTGGCGACGAGTCTTTCACAACAACTAGAGTATGAGTTGAGCCGAGTACGGTGAGACCTGTACTCGAGCTGACGACTAGTGATTGAGCCGAGTATGGTGAGACCTGTACTCAAGCTGACAGCCAGCAATTGAGCCGCATACGGTGAGATCTGTATCCGCGCTGACGGGTGACGAGCCCTTTGCGATGCCCTCACTACGCTTCTCAAACTATAATATCGTATGAGAATAACTAGGATTGACGACCCTAGAATGGATCATGTTGGGAATGATACAAGGGAGGTACCTTAGTTTTCCAATACTGCTGGTTGAAATGGACTAATAAAAACTTGGTAATCATGAGCATCATCGCACCGCATGTGCTTTGTAGATGTGGCGCACTGAGGGAGTAAGCATTCGCGAACGTAGGATGATGTCGCTTGAGGGTGGTTTGGCAAGGGCATACAGCATCATGTCATTTCATTTCCGCACTTAACAAGAGTAGTTAGACTTGTTTGATTTATACTGCTTTATCATTATTGCTTGATTGAATTGATAACATGTTAACCTATGCTTTATTGTTCCACTGAGTAAGCTACTCACTCCCACGTTACGGGACGGTGTTTGCAACACCCACCAGACTCTGTCGCAGGTGTAGATGGCGCCTCGGTGCAGGAGCCGGAGCCTGACTTCGATGAGGATCAGGAGGAGTTCTCCTTTATGTAGTATTCTGACGCCTTTGCTTAGGCCGGCTGCATCGCGGGATTTTCAGGGCCTCTCTTGAGGATTGTATTTTGGTTTTTGACTTAGAAACAATACATGTATATTGGTACTCAGTTAGTACTCATACTCTTGAGTTCATAAAATTTTGTTACTTTACATATTTTGAATATAAAATTTCAGTCTTCCGCTTGCCTTTATACAATTGAACTGGAGTATGAATTACTGTTTTGGTATAATCTCATCCATGTTTATTGCGCTAACTCAGACAACATTTAACCATCATTGTGTATGTTACATAAGTGATGCGTTGGAACTCGGGAGTTGAGTTCATACTCGACCCCCGAATTTCAGGGCGTTACACTAGGGTACCAAACTTACCAGTGAAATCCCGTTAACCATGGTAACTCGATCCGCTAAGACTCATGAGTCGGGCATGGTGGTATGGGATACCGTGGTCGAGATGTCGGCCTACGCTGGGGCCACGTGCCTCCCCGTAGTGACCAGTGAGCAACCAGACTCGTGAGCCGAATACGGTGGTATAGGACACTGTATTCGTGCTGTCGATACCTACGGTGGGAGCCGAATACGGTGAGACCTGTATTCGTGCTGACGGGCGACGAGCCCTCCTTCGTAGTGTCTTCGAGTATACTCTGAAGTCTGTGATTGGCGATGAGCCCTTCACAGCAACTAGAGCATGAGTTGAGCCGAGTACGGTGAGACCTGTATCCAGCGATTGAGCCGAGTACGGTGAGACCTGTATTCGAGCTGACGGTCAGCAATTGAGCCACATACGGTGAGATCTGTATCCGTGCTGACGGGTGACGAGTCCTTTGCGATGCCTTCGTGATGCCTCTCGAACCATAATATCGTATGAGATTATCTAGGTTTAACGACCCTAGAATGGATCATGTTTGGAAATGATACAAGGGAGGTACTTTAGTTTCCCAATACTGCTATTTGAAATGGACTAATAACAACTCGGTAATCATGCTCATCATGCATTGCATGTGCCTGGAAGATGTGGAGCACTGAGGAATGTAAACATGCCGCGAACGTAAGATGGTGTCGCACGAGGGAGTGTGTGGTGAGGGCATACATCATGACTGC